>CM053401.1:155264213-155355996 GCA_028644305.1 Xerus rutilus | reverse complement strand
AAGCCTGTAATCCCAGCACTTAGGGAGGCTGAGACAGGAGAATCGCGAGTTCAAAGCCAGTCTCAGCAATGGCGAGGCACTAAAGCAACTCAGTGAGACCCTGTCTCTACATAAAACACAAAATAGGGCTGGGGACCTGGCTCAGGGGTCGAGTGCCCCTGAGTTCAATCCCTGGTACCAAAAAAAAAAAAAAAAAAAAGAAATGACATCCACAGGTGTGGCATTCGACATCATCTCAGGTAGTCCTCACAGCCACTGCGTGCCTTTTGCCAGTGAAGAAATGGAGGCTCAGAGAGGGGCAGGAATTTCCCTAAGGTTGAATAGCCAGGTGGTAGCCATAACCTAAGTGGAATCCGAATTTGCCTACTGCTTGCCTCCTGGTAACTGTATCATCAGCCTTACCTGGAAATGAGTGAGCATAGGCCACACTTGACCCTCCATGGTCCTGGTGAAGGTGACAGGGATTCCAAAGTTCATCTTTCAGAGAAGAAGCTGAAGGCCCCAGGAGGGAAAGAACTTGCCAGGAGGGGACTCAGCTCTCCCAATCCTAGTCCAGAGCTCTTGCAAATTTTGCTCATCCATGCAAAAAGTCTTTATCGAGCACCTACTGTGTGCTGATGCATTGCTAGCCCATGGGAACACAACAAACGTGAATCCCCTGGGCCCCTGGGACTTACAGTCTAGGGCAGGGTGGCAACAGGAGCGACCACCACTCACCAGATAAATAAGCAGCAGCCACTGCCTTCCCTTTTCCTTTCTGTCCTTCCACAAATATTTATGGAGAACCATTTTGCTATAAGGCAGACAGGGTCTTGAGTCTCCAGCAGTGGCATGTTGCTAAACAAAGTTCAGGTTGCATTAATAGCTGATAAAAAACAAACAAACAAACAAGGTCAAAGTGCCAAGGAGCAAGACGTGAAGGGAAGTGGTAGTTTTCTTCAGATGGGGGTCAGGGAAGGCCTCTGGAGGAAACACCTCCCAATTCAAGACCCCAAAGGTGCTGAGGGCCAAGCAGGGTGTTTCAGGCAGAGGGGACAGCAGGTGCCAAGGCAGAGGTAGGACTGAGCTTAGGGTGTGGCTGGAGCAGGGTGAGAGAGGGTGGTTCAGAGGGGGTGGTTGGCAGGAGGGAGGGGCTGGAGAAAGTGGGGGCATGCCAGGTGATGAATGGAGGGAAGGAATGGCTGGCCCCCACAGGCACCCCTCAGGGGGCCCAGTCCTCTCTGCATCTGGAGGTTTCCCAGCCAGACTCCTGATGGTGAGGGCCCAGCACCTGGTGCTGCTGGCCTCTGCAGAAGTAAAGCTCCTTCCCCCCTTCACCCAGGCCCCCTCGGGGGGTGCCTCCACCTGCAGAGCCCAGGCGGCCATTGTGTGTTGGCTCTGGCGGGCACACCTGGTGCTCTTCAGCCTGCTGGCTGCCCTGATTTAGGGGCTCATCCTGCCTGCTCCCTGAAGTCTACCAGCTGGGAAGAGGCTGGCCAGGGAGGAGGATGCAAGCGTGGAAGCCCCTCAGCTCCTCAAAGGTTCACTGGGCCATTTTGGAATCCCAGGTCTCCCTTCCCCATCCATCCTTGGGTAGGGAGGAGACTGAGTCTAGGGGAGGAATCGAGATTGAGCTGCTAAGCTTAGAAATGTTCTCTCCCTCTCTCGGCCTCAGTGCCTACAGCAAAAGGGTCAACCCGGACAGATTGCGGAGTAGACTCCGGAGCCAGCCTGCCTGAGTCTGAATCTTCAAGAGGCTGTTTGAACTGAGCTGATACTTGACCTTTCCGTGTCTCAGTGTACCTGTCTATAAAAAGGGGCTATAATAATAGCATTTATTTCAAGGGCTATGTGAAGATTGAACAAATGAAATGTCTGTCCCTTATAACTGTGCCTGCCCCTTGGTAAGGGCTATAGATTTAACCTCTGAGAATGCTGCACTGTAAAGACTGGATGGAGAAAACTGAGTTCATTTGTTTGCAAACTTTTCTTTCCTTTTTTTAAACATGAGCTCTGCATCACCCAAGAGAAATTTTACTCAGAGCCCCAGCTGTTCAAAGGGGTTGGGAGGGGGGTGCCTGCCCCACCTGCTCCCCGATCTCTTTGCCTGTAGCCCCCACAGGGGCTTACTGGAGCATAATTTGAAAACCTCTGCTCAGTTTTTTTCCTTTGACTCATGGTGAGGGAAACTGAGACTCAGAAAGGGGCAGGATCAGCCCAGAGTGAGTGGCCCAGCCTAGCCTAGAACCGAGATCTCCTGGTTTTCTCTGTGCAAGACAAGGGACCGAGGCTCGGAGAAAACCTAAGACCAGAAACCTCTTAGGGGACTGGGTGCATTGTGGCATCAAGTCATTAGTATGCAAATGGGATGCAAACTAATGCAAAACAGCATGTTTTATGCTAATTTGCAGAGTCGAGAGCGACGACATTTTTGGTAATAGGGCAGCAGTCCTGGTCCCTGGGCATTGCCGAACACGCGTCCTTTTTTTCTTTTTTCTTTCATTATTATGATCAGGCCCATAAATCTTGGTTTGGCTGAAACCCCACCCCTTCTTGCCTGGAAGCCTGGCTCCTGTCACGCTCAAAGGCTTCCTCGCCAGTCCTGTGGACCGGCCAGGGCCCAGACACAGGCCTGGGCAGTGAGTCATAGAACAAGGAATCAGGAGCCACCAGTCAGAGCCAGGGGGTAAGCCAGCCAGCCTGGCCTGGAAGCTGCACTGGAGGAGGGGCCGTGGCACCTCCTCTGAGCTCCTTGGTCACTGAGACTTGTGCACCATTTTCTCTGCCACTGTGGGAGGGCAGGCTTGCTCTTTTTTTTTCCAGGGTGCTCAGTACCTGGGACCCAGGTTTGGCGTAGGTCTGGTGTTTGAGGATGAGCCTGGATTGGACTCTAGGAGCACAGCGGGCAGGGAACCTGTGATCTCTGAAGCCGCGCAGCCTCAATTCCAGCCCTGGCTCCCTTCCTTCCTGAAAAAATAACGTCATAGCTAAAATTCACGGGGCCCTCCTCATTCCTGTGCTTGGCTTGGAGCTTGTCCTCTCTGCTCTCACTGGTCACATCCCATAAGGTGTCATTTTGTAGAGGACAGAGGTAAATGATTGTCCAGAAAGTTCCTCACCCGGCAGTGACTTGAAGCCACTCAGCAGAGTTGCTGTTACAGGCTACCTGGGTCTCTTCCTGTGTCATCAGCCAACCAGTGACAGCAGTAAACTGAACCTGAGCCTTGTGCTCCTGGAAAGCGGCAGTGATTAAGAAATCCGCAGCTATTTGCTGTCAGAAGTACCCCTACCCTTTGCTGCGCAGAGAAATGACTTTCCAAAATAAAGCACCTTTTCCCCAAAACCTAGATAAGACTCCATCCACTCAGAAGCCTGGGAGACAGTCCCTCCGTTGCCTGTGACCTTTCTCCTTTTGCCTGACCTCCCATTCTTTGTCTGATGGTTGATTAGCTGAGATTGGAACCCTGTGTCCCCTGCATGTCCCTTCTGAAACTAGCTAGACACAGAGATAAGCATTTCCTCTCCAGCTAACTGATAGGGACCTGCTCTGGGTGGCAAGGCCATCCCAGTTCCAAATCCCTCACCTATAACTTCTCCCCTCCTCCCTGCCAGGACGCTGGGATCTTGGGTGCTCTCCTCTCAATACCTTGGATAATGTCATCTTCCCAGTAGACATTATCCCATTTCATCTTTGACACTTGCCCCCAGGTGTATTTTCCACCTAAGGCTCCGGGCAGTTGAGAGCCTTTATGTCATCGGTGCACTTTCTAAGCATCTCTGTGCCTCCGGTTCCTCTATAACACGAACTCTCCCAGACCCTACTCTTCTGGTTGAGCGGTGAAATAGACGACCACAGGGAAAGGCAAGGTGGCCTGGAGCAGCGCTGGGGCCCTGAGGGTGCGCCCCAGACCCGTCGACCACCGCGCTTCCAGGAGAGAAGCGACGCCCCGAGAGGGGACCAAAGCTGCGGGGAGACGCACAGTTGGCGAAAGCGGGGGCCGTTCCCGCGCACGTCTGACCATCTCAGTCCCCAGCGTTGGGGGAGCCCCGGGTCCCCCCACCGCGCCTCGAGATCGTAAGCTGGAGCGGGGAGGAGGGTGCCCCCTCGCCTCTCCCCGCCTCCCCGCCGCTTGCCTTTGATTGTGGCAAGCAGCGAGTCGCGGAGCAAATTAACTTTTTGCACACTTCATTATGCGCCGCCCCGCGTCCCCCGGGGCCGCGGCCCCGCCCCCGCCCCGCGCCGGCGACTTGATTGGGCAATTAATCTTGGCGGCCCGCGGCCCCCGCCCGGCCCGGGCCTTTGTGCGCCCCAGCGCGGGCCCCGCCGCCCGGTCTGCTCGCGCTGATAAGGCGCCCCGCGCCCGCCCCGCCTTTGTCAGGGCGCCCGCCCGGCCGCGCCGCCGTCTCGCACCCCGTCAGCGCCCCCGCCCCGCGCCCGGTCCATCTGTCTGCGCCGCGCCAGCCCCCGCGGCCCGGCGGGGAGGCGCGCTCGGGCAGCCAGCCAGCACCCCGCCGCCCGCCGCCCCAGGTGGCACAGCGACCCCCCAGCCCAGGACACACGCGAGGGCGCGCACGCGGGGTCGGCCAATGAAACAGCGCGGGAATAATTCAGAAAGGGAGGGCGCCAGGCAAAGCCGCAGTGAGGAACCTGGGAGTGTGGGGAGGGTCCCGGCAGCACCCAGAAAACGGGGAGTTCCTGCCACCCCGCCGGTACCCCAGGTGTGCAATACCTAGTCGTTGGCGCCAGTGGCTGGGGGCAAGGAGTGTCCCTGGGAATTTGGCAGGTGATCCCCACCTCTTTGTGCGTTTTTCCTTGGGTTTTGCCTGCAGTGGACCCAGCCTCAGAAAGAGCCCGCGATGGAGAGAATGTTAAGAGCCAGGCGCCTGGACAGAGAGCGAATCCTGGGCCAGTTTAGACACTAATCACAGGGGTCCAGAAAGGGGTCACCTGTGGAGCTGGGTGTCAGGAGCCGCTCTGTGCCCCGGGTGGTGGCAGTGATGAGCTGAGAGCAGGCTGGCACCGTGAGTGCTCCCAAGTGTGGCTCTTGGTATTGTCTGTGGTTTTCCCTGGATGGGCTCAGCGAACACTGAAAGCGGGTGGCTCTGGAAGGAGGCTCTTGAGTTCCATCCAGCACATGGGCCAGTGGGCTGGAGGGTGGAGTCTGGCTCAAAACCTGTGCACAGCTTGGGCCCAGGCCTGCGAGTCTGCGGGCCCTGGTAAGCGGCCCACAGCGTGTGAGGGTTTGGGTGAAGAACTCACTGTCTTCCCTAGTTCCCAAGGCGGGTATGACCTAGGGTGTGAAGCATCCCTGTGTCCAGGGCTGGGAAAGCAGCATCATTCACTCAGTCCAGGAGCAAGGCAGATTGAAGGTGCATATGTTGTGGAGTCCGCTGCAGTGCCACTGGGTGTTGGGGACAGTTCTGAGTAGAGCAGAGGCTGCTGGCTCCATGCTCACACTTGCCGTCTAATTTAGGAGGTGCATGACATATATAGTAGGTGAGTGAGTGAGAAGAGCTGTACCTCAGAACAAAAGAGCACAATTGAATAGGTGGGCGGCTCCCCCTTGCTGGACCCCCTCCTTGCCCACCCTCACTGGAGTGTTCTATTGCTGGAGCAGTGAAGGCTACATTCCCCAGAGCCCTAGGTCCACTCTGACCCTGTGTATCCTCTCTCTCCACTCCCTGGGCTCTAGTCCCTAGCCAGTTCTATAGCAGCTTGGGATGATGAGCAGGCCTCAAGCCTCTTCCCTTATCCCTGAGGAGATGGTAGTGAGAGTGGTTCCCTCTGATAATGACAGCCTCCAGTCTTGCATGACCACAATGCCTCATGAGCCCATAGTCCAGAAGGGGCCCTGTGAGCAGGAGCTGGATTAAAATGGAGAAAATACAGCTTCCCTCCCTCTTCTCCCCCCTCCTCCCTCTCCCCCTTCCTCTCTCATTCCTGCAGCTCCTGAAACCAAGGGTGAGTAGCTTCTCTGTCCTTTTGCCTTGCTGAGCTTAATTAGCTGAGTGAACACCTCCTATGGATAGTAAAGTAGGGGACACCCAGAACCGGCAGGTGGGATATAGAAAAGTGTCACTTGGCCCTGACTGCCCCACCCCACCCCAGCCCCTACATATGAGGATTAGAGTCCTTATCTCTTCTGGTCCCTGGTTCTGATGTTCTGACTCTAAACATTCTAAAAGTCCAACATTATGAGCTTTTGACTTTCTAGAATTTTCACATCCTGTGCATCTTACACAAATACTCTAGAGTTCTTTGCATTCTTCCTTTATACTCTAGAAGGCTGAGGCTCTGATACAGATCTTGCTGGTGTGTCTGCTCATTCAAGTAACAATAGAGAAAGACGACCCTTGCGGTCCCAGAATACTATTTATGAAAATAGCAACTAACGTTCTTTCAATGTTTTTTTTTTCCTTTGGACAAGTATTTTTTTGAAAAATCTTCTAAGTGCCAGACACAGTTCCCAGCATCATACAAATAAAGGAAATGAATAAATATTATGTTAGAAGACAATGTGTGCAGGACAGATACAGGAGGACTCACTAAGAAGTGACATTTTTTTTTACTTGTTCTTCCGATTATTGACATTTGATATTTTCAATATTTGTGGATTTATTTCTTCCTGAAAGTCTATCAGTTTTTGCTGTCTGTATTTTGAATCTCTGCTACTGAGGCACACATATTTAGAACTGTTATATGCTCTAGATTAATTAACGTCTTTAGCATTATGAAATGAACTTATCTGTCCCTGGGAATATTCTTTGCTCTGAAAGCAACTTTATCTGATATTAAACTAGCCACTCTAATGTTCCTTGTTTTCTTTTTTGTACTGGGGATTGAATTTGGGGTGCTTTACCACCTAGGTACATCCTCAGTTCTTTTTAATTTTGTATTTTGAGGTAGGGTCCCTTTAAGTAGCTGAGGCTAGCTTCCAACTTGTGATCCTCCCTCCTCAGCCTCCTGAGTGGCTGGTATTATAGACATGTGCCCCCATGCCTGGCTCTAGTGTTTGTTTGTTTTTTTAATTACTGTCAAAGTGATACATCTTTTTCCATCCTTATACTTGAACTTTTGTATTTAGAATGTGCTTTTTTGGGGGGGAGGGGTACTGGGGATTGAACTCAGGGCACTCGACCACTGAGCCACATCCCCAGCCCTATTTTGTATTTTATTTAGAAACAGGGTCTCACTGAGTGGCTTAGGGTCTCACTGTTGCTGAGGCTGTCCTTGAACTTGTGATCCTCCTGCCTCAGCCTCCTGAGCCACTGGGATTACAGGCTTGCACCATCTCGCCCAGCCAGTTTGAGTCTTTATATATCTTCGGTGTCCCTTCCTCCCTTTAGGACATACAGCCATATGGAAAAATTGTAGTAATTCTTTTAATGTTCTTGTCCGCTACTGCTGGGTCAATTCCAGTGGATTGTCTAGCCTCCTCTCTATGGGCCACGTTACCCTGCTTCTTTGTATGCCTGGTAAACTTTGGATGCCAGACACTGTGAATTTCACCCTTGCTGGGTGTTGTATATTTTTATATTACTATAAACCTTCTTGCGTTTTTCTCTGAGATGCAATTAAGTTACTTAGAAACAGTTTGATCCTTTGTAGTCTTGCTTTTATGATTTGTCAGATGGGTCCAGAGCAGTGCTCTGTGGAGGGTTAATTATTTCTCGCGTGAAGAAAAACCTTCCCGAGCCCTGTAACCAGTGCCCGGCAATTATGAGTTTTTTCTGTCTGGCACTTTTTCCAGTCCCAGGTGAGTGCTTGGCACTGTTTTCTAATCTTTTCAGATGCTCTTACCCGGCCTGGAGTAGTTTTGTCATACAAAAGCAGCAACCGGAGCTCAGCCTCTTGCTCAAGGGGGCTTTCTTTGGATGTCTGGAATTTTATCTCTGCATAACCTTCTCCTCTTTTCTTTTTCTTTCTTTCTTTTCTTTCTTACCGGAAATTGAACTCAGGGGCACTCGACCACTGAGCCACATCCCCAGCCCTATTTTGTGTTTTATGTAGAGACAGGGTCTCACTGAGTTGCTCAGGGCCTCTCTGTTGCTGAGGCTGGCTTTGAATTCGCGATTCTCCTGTCTCAGCCTCTCAAAGTGCTGGGATTATAGGCGTGTGCCACTGCATCTGGCGACCTTCTTCTCTTAATACCCTGACCTGCACACTCTGCCCCCCTTGCCTTTCCTGGACTCCCAGGTTCATTTCTATAACTCGGAGGACTCTCCCAGGTCCCTTCAGGGCTCCTCCCTGCACTAGCATCCACAAACTCTCTCCAGACTGTAAACTTGGATCATCTAAAGACCTAATTTGTTCCTCATCTCTCAAGGACCACTATCCTTTGTTGCCTGATGCTCAGGGTCTTGGAAATGATAGCATCATGTATTTTGCCTCTTTTTTTTTTTGGTACTGGAGATTGAACTCACAGGTACTCGACCACTGAGCCACATCCCCAGCCCTATTTTGTGTTTATGTAGAGACAGGGTCTCACTGAGTTGCTCAGGGCCTCGCCCTTGCTGAGGCTGGCTTTGAGCTCACGATTCTCCTGTCTCAGCCTCCCTAAGTGCTGGGATTACAGGTGTGCGTCACCGTGCCCGGCTTATTTTGCCTATTTTAATTTATTTGTTTGCTATTTTTTTTTCTCTGTTACTCTGTCTTCATTGGAAGCAGATGTCAGAAGGTGACATTGGATCACACTTGGGGTATGGAGTGAACTGTGAGGACATGAGATTGGGGGAGAGGAAGAGGATTCTGAGCAGTGGCCACAGAGAGTACAGGGGCCTCCGCTCTGTGCCTGGGGTGCCTGAGGACCAGAGAGGCACCAGAGGACCTGGTGTCTGGAGCAGAGGGTTCTGGGGAGGGAGTGGGGAGCAGGAGGGAGGAGGTGCGGGCTCCTGCAGGACCTGGCAGACCACAGTAAGGATCTTGACTTTGACATCAAATGAAATGGAAGCCGTGGGAGGGCGAGGCAGAGATGGGCAAGAATTGACCCCAAGGGCAAGAGTGAAAATCAGATGCCTGCTGGGAGCCTGTGCAGGGTGCCTGGCGAGAGGTCATGGGGACCCAGACACTGCTAAGGGGATTGCTCACTGGGGAGAGAGGGCGGCTAAGGGAGGCCCTGGGTTCTGTCATGCTCAGTGTCTTGATCTGGGTGGGTCTATCGAGCCAATGCATGAACGTAATGCGTCAATCTGAAAAATAAAACAGAGAGATGATGGTGGCTTGGACCAGGCTGTCATCAGGAGCAGTGGGGTGTAATGGGTGGATCTGGATCTCCAGTGTGATTTGTAGATACACCTAATGTTAGAGAAGAATCTAGGGTAATGTAAAAGTTTGCATTGGAGCTGCAGTAAATATTAAGTGCCCACTGGGCATCTGGCCTTCGTCTAAGCTATACTGACTTGTTTAATCCTTATGACAATTCTAGGCAGTCCAGCTGGCAAGATAACTCTCTGGGCCTTGTTTTGTTTTGTTTTTTGAGACAGAGTCTCACTGAGTAGCTGAGGTTCTCACTGAGTGGCTGAGGCTGGCCTTGAATTTGTGATCCTCCTGTCTCAGCCTTCTGAGTTCCTGAAACTACAGGATGAGCCATAACACTCAGCTCCTCTCTGGGGAGTGTAGTTTGTATGTGGAATTCTGGAGCTAGTGGTGACCAGCTTGGCTTCCAGGAGGTTAGAGCCTGCCTGAAAGTGAGACCAACGAAAAAATCAAAAGCAGGAGGGAGAGCCTTCACAATAACATGTCAGCTCCTGGATCCAGCCATGCCTGAAGCCAGTATCCTGGGCTTCTCAGTTAGATGAATTAATATTTCTTTTTTTTTCCCCCTACTTTTCTTTCCTTCACCTGTAACTGAAGAATCTAGACCGATATAATTTCTTCATATGCTCTCCTCTGTCTGTGCCATCCTGTGGACCTTCTCCTTACCACTACCACTTTCCCGCTTTGTACTTTCTTTCTATAGATCTTTATTCTCCTGAGTCTCTCTTTCCAGAATACCTTTTCCTTGCCCCCTGCCCTCACATCAAAACTGTCCTCCTGCTCAAAGCCATCCTAACTCCAGCAGCTGAAGGCTGGAGATGCCTGAACCGTCATAACCCCATTTTACAGAATAATTTATAGGATAATTATTACAGAATTACAGAATAATTCCCATTTTACAGGAAATACCAAGGTCCCTGTGAGGCAAGGGCAGGTTTGTGGTCAGAACTTCAGTGTCCTGACTCCCCTCCAGGGCCTTCCATGATCCTCCCGGTCACCCTCTTCTGTCCCCACCCTCACCCAGGGCTGCGTGGCTGTATCCATGACCATTGGCTGTCCCTCACACTGCGGGCCACTGCACGGGCTGTTCACATGCCTCATTTCCACTCTGGCCTTCACTTGAACTTGGAGACTGACTCAAGGACCAGACTTCCACAAATCTGCCCTTGCTCCCCGCGCGGCTCAGTGTCCGGTGGTCCCTTCTTAGCTGCCTCTGGCACCTCCACGAGCCTGCTCACCCCTCTGTTTTTTTTGGGTATCTCTTTCCTGTCCACCTTGCCTTTTGCGGCCAGCTCGCCTCCAGGTCGAAGAGGCTCGTAATCACCGTTTGCTAATCAATGAACATGGAGTACGGAGAGCCCTGGAGGGAGGAGGCTGGGCACTGGGCTTGGAGCCTGAGCTCCCTGCAGACAAGGCTTAGGCAGGTGGGTATTCGTCAGGGGTCCTGTCCAGCCTCTACCTCCTTTATAACTGTGTGGCCTTAGGTAAGTTGTGTCTTCTCTTAGAACCTCCGTTTTCTCAGCAGTAAAAAGGACAGGCAGGAGAGGAAGAGGATTCCAGGCAGTGGCCACAGCAAGTACAAAGACCTCCCCTCTGTGCCTGGGGAGACATCAAGGTGGTCAAAACCTCAGGCAGTCTGGATTTGAATCGTGGCTGTGTGACTCTGTGACGGGTGGCTTAACGTCTCTATACCCCAGTTTCCTCACTTGCAAAAGGGGGCTAATAAATGTATCTGCTTCCTAGTGTATGTGTGAGCATGAAACGAGTTAATATCTGTAAAGCTTTTAGAACAATGCTTGGCCCATCGTATGAGCATCCTTAATTGATAACCATGACATAAAAGAAAGGCTTGCCTCCTGAGAGATGAGAATTTGACAGACTGCAAAGAACTTTGAGTGTGAACTATGGCTGCCTGCGTTGGGCAAGCTGTGAGTGAAGGGCTGATTCTTTTTTTTGGGAGGGGGTGCCAGGGATTGAACCCAGGGGTACTCGACCACTGAGCCACACTCCCAGCCCTATTTTGTGTTTTATGTAGAGACAGGGTCTCACTGAGTTGCTTAGCGCCTTGCCGTTGCTGAGGCTGGCTTTGAACTCGCGATTCTCCTGTCTCAGCCTCCCAAAGTGCTGGGATTACAGGCTTGAGCCACCGCACCCGGCTGGAAGGGCTGATTCTGATGCTGACTACATGGCATCACCTCTCTGGGCCTCAACTTCTCCGTCTGTCAAATGGGGAGAGGATCTAGGACCTGCGTTCCTGTGTCCATCCAGGGGGAGTAGGGCTAAGCACTGCATGCCTGTCGTGGGTCCTGGGGAGGCGTAAGGGGGACAGTATCTGAGAGCTGTTGCCAGCCGTGCCTGCCACATAGTGTGGGGTCTGGAAATGTGCCTGAAGTCATTGTCACTGTTGCTCTGGCCGCTACGGTCCAGGGTTCCCCAAGGCAGGGCGGGGTGGAAGGCCTAACTCCTCATCCTCCTGCCAGCTTAGAAAACCAAAGGCAGCTGTGTGACCTTTGGCCAGTGTTCACCTGTCTCTGAGCTCTGTCTGCAGGGCTGTGGCATCAGCGGGAAGAACGAAGATCGTACCTAGCAGAGAAAGAGGCCTGGGAGCCTCCACGCCCCAGGGACAGGCTGTGGTCACTTCCAGGAGCTCTTGAAGATCTCCACCTTCCAAGGCCACCAACGTCCCTACCACGTGTGATGAATTCAGAATCATCCCTGCCACCTGCTGGGGCCTGGATGCTAAGAGGGCAAGGACCAAGTCCAGGCTCTGCTCTCTTGCTGCGTGCCCTGGGCGAGCCTCCACGGCCCTCAGCCCCACAGTTTCCCCCTTTGCCTCCTGAGGCTGGAGCAGCTTAGTTGGAGGAGGAGGCTCCCCATGTGGAGGTGAGTGTTGGCCTAAGCTGGGGCAGGGCCTCTACCTGGGCCAAGGTTGGGAGGGAAGTGCAGCTGGGTGGGATGAGCCACCTCCTGGACCCTTCCCCACGGGGATCCAGAAGCACTAATGAGCTTAGAGACCTCTTCCTTGGTTCTGAAGGTGGAGGCCAGGCTGGCCAGCGGAGGCTGGCTGTCTTGGGATGTGCTGATCTTTTGCTGCACAGGTTGGCAGAGAGAGGGAACAGAGATGGGTGGGGGCAGGAGTCCTGGGGAGCTAGGGAGCACCCAGGGACAGGAAGGAGGATGGCAGGGCTACATGTGGCCTCCCTCTGGAATTTGGGACTGTCCTCACAATGGGAGTTGGAGCGCCTTTGGGTTCTTGTAGAGAGGAGGGAGAGAGGGCCAGCGGTGGCACTCACACACTCTCTCTCTCTCTCCCGACGTCCCGGTGACACCACAGGGCTGGTGACAGCAGCTTTCGGCTGAGGGCCTCAGGAGACTGCTGAAATATAGGTGTCCCCTTTCTGCCCCTGAGTGTGGGCGGGGCCCGAGGGGGTCCCTGACTTACAAGTTCCCAGTGTGCCGTGCTGCAGGTCTGGGGACGCACTTTGAGAACCACTACTCCTTTAAGTAGTTGTGGGTTGGGGCTCCCCAAGGGCAGGTCCTGAGATGGGGCTGGGAGAGGAAAGCCTATTGGGCTGGGGTGCCCCTAGGAGATGAGACAGGAGGAGCGGGGTGGGCAGGGAGACCACCAGGCTGGGCAGAAATGGCCGGGCCTGGTTCCTCTGCGGGCTAGGCCTGGCCCGACAGCCTGGGAAGGGTGTGACCTCGACCCAGAAGCTAAGGTGGACTCTGCAGGTGCTGCCCTGGAGACTGTCAGCTCGGCAACCCCAGGACAAATTCCTTCTAGAAGGGAGATGAGCAAGTGCCCCTTCCTGGCTGCCACAGGTGTCTGCCATGTGCCAGGCCCTTGGCGGAACATTTGCCTGGATGAATGTGGTTTTAGGCTCAGAGCAACTGGATGACACGAATATAATTGGCCCCATTTAGTAGATGCGGAAAGTGAGGCTCTGAGGAGCTAAGCCATCTGCCCAGCCGCTGTGTCAGGATTTAACCTTCTTGGGCCTTAGAACTCACTCCTCTGAGGTTCCCCGAGAGTGGGGTGAAGGACAATAGCCCTTTTTATGTCTGGGGATGCCTGACCTTGCAGATGAGGGAGGTGGAGCATCTGGGATTTGAACCCTGCTCTGATCTCTCGTCTCATTTCAAGAGGCTGCCCTTGAAGACTTCCTGGGGACAGCAGAACCCTGGGGCAGGAAGGGGCCTCCCTGGCACTTGACCAATGGGACAGGGAAGCCCAGGGAGGTGACTCGCCATGCCTCCGTGTCTCTCTGTGCCCTGGAGGGGCCCCTGTTGTGTGTGGGGTGTAACTCCAGTCATTGAAGCATTCAGAACACAGTGACAGACACCTGCTGAAGGTCGGTCCCCACCCCAGAGCACAGTGTCGCAAGAGGAGACAGGCGTGGGTGGTCTGGGTAGCCAAGGGAATGGACAGCACTGGGGAATGGGGGGGGGAGTTGGGAGGCTCCCTGAGGGAGGGAGTCTAAGAGAAGAAGAGGGGAAGGCATCTGAGGGTGAGGGAAGAGAAGACACAAAGCGTGGAGCTGGAGGCAGGAAATGGCTGGAAACTCAGCAAGCAGGGACACCGGAGGGGAGGACGCTGTGGCCAGAATAAACGCAGAGAGTGGGAGAGTGACCCGGGGAGCTGGGGACCGAGTCCTGGACTTGACATGTGGTCCTGCCTCCATCCGGGGCAAGAGCACCCTCTGCCTCCGACCTCTGACCTGCAGGGCTCTGAGCATCCCTGGCTTTCCCTCACCCCCTGACTCCTCTGTGGCCTCCTTCTCCTGAGGACCTTCTCCTCCTGATCTTCTTGCCCTTGTTGAATTTTACTCAGGCTGATGCCTGTGTAGCTTGTAGGATGTTATGGGCTGGACCACAGTACAACTCTCGAGGCTAGACCATAAACGGTGCTGTAGCCTCCACCCTGGGCTCTGGGTTCAGTGACTCTGGGGAAACAGCTGCCATGCTGTGAAGGCCACCTGTGCCAGGGCAAGGTGGAGAGGAGCCGAGGTCCCACTGGTGGTCTGCACGAATTTACCAGTTGTATGAAACAGTACCTGGTAAGCGGCTCCTCTGCTCCAGTCAAGCCTTCGAATGAGCACAGCCCAGAACGACCCAGCCAGGCCCATTAGAAGATGCTGACCCAGAACAACCATCTGACACACTAAATCATTCTAACTCCCAGGGAGGCTTGTTGCACAGCCTCCGATAATGGGGGTGTCTGTGTGCCCTATCTTGCCCTCTTTATGTACCCATTGTCCTCTGAGGACAGTCTGCTGAAAACCAGAGGCCTTCCTCCAGAAAAGTTGAGGTAACACAGAATTTAATTGGGGTGCAATTTCAAAGGGATCTCAGGACATCTGAAGCTGAACCCTAAACCCCCATGTCCCAGTCCCCCTGGGTTCCCCCCTGAATACACAGCCTGACTGAGGAGTGTCTGCTCCTGCAGGGGAGTATTGGCTCCTGCAGATGACAGGGTCCTGCTGACTGCAGTACTGCTGGGTCTTTGACTTGGCCAGGGCTGGGTGCATGGAGGCCTCTACTTCCTTCTCTTCTCTGTGCTCTTGGCAGGCTGTCCCTGTGGAGGAGACGAGCAGGCGTCCAGGCTCCGGGGAGGTTTAGCTGTAAGAGGAGCAGGAGCAGGGCCTGTGTGTGTGTGTGGCGTCCCCAGCCTGGCCTGTAGGTTGCTGATGTTGATTCTTGGCTGATGTCTCCTCCTCTAGAGGCTGGAGAATATGGAGGCTGAGGAAGCAGTGCCCAGAGCCAGACTGTGGCCTGAGTCCAGGAGTCAGAGCTCACCAGCCTTGGGACCTAGGGGACTGACTTCACCCTTTTCTCTCAGGCTTCTCACTCAGGCTTGGGATGACAAGGACACCCTGAAGGCGCTGCAGGGCTGTCCCGAGCCCCCAGCAGGGCAGTGACCCAGCTCCTTGCTCAACAGCCTTCTGGTCCTTCACCTCAAACTTCCTTCCTGGTTCTGGCAGCTGCTGGGCCACCAGCCCCTGCTGTGGAAGACCCTGCAGCTGGTGTCACCCTCCCTGGTGTGCCAGTCAGGCTGTCCCAAGCCTAGTGTGCAGCAGTCAGGAAGCAGCAGGGCATGGTAGGAAGCAAGAGTGGGGAGCAGTGGGCAGGCTCTGCCCACCAGGCCTCCAAGGACAGGCCTCCCTGCCTCCATGACTCTCCTGCCTTTTTCCTCCTTCACCATCTCTCTGTTTTTCATATATTCTTTTTCCTTCTTTCTTTCTCCTCCCTCTTGTCTCCCCTTGTCACAGGTGCTGCCTCTTGGCCTGGCAGGCTGGCCTCTGGGCACTGGGCGGTGCTCCCTATGCACCCTCCACCTTCCTTTGCTGCTTACGCAGTCCGTCTTCCTCCTCCTCTCCAAGGATCGCACTCCACTCTTACCTCTCTCTGCCAGGCATCTTGGGCCTGTGTCCTGCCCCTGCCCTTCCCTGCTGTCCCATCCTCTCGTGCACAGATAGAGTGGGGAGGCCGGGCGGGGGCCAGGCTGCCCACGAACATTTGCACAGCCAGGTGGCTGGAGCTCTTCCCTCGGCCCCGCCCACGGGAGCCTGCAGCGCTATCTCTGTGCCACTGGGTGACAGCCTCTCTTGGCACCTCGTTTGGCAGAGCCGTGCAGCTGGCTCTTCCAGGGTGCCCTCAGAAGGCAGGGTGCTCTGGGGCTTTCTCGTCATCCACCCGCAGGACCCTGCATAAAGGGACACGTCCCAGGCCGGGCTGAGCTGCCCGCCCATGCTGCTCCCTGGGATCCACAGGGCCCTGGTGCTCGGCAGGGGTCCAATCGAGGACAGGCACCAGCAGGGCATCGGCCAGCCCCCAGTCCTTGCTCTTTCAGGCAATTCTAAGTGCAGATTCTTTTCATCTTCCTAGCAACCCTGTGTGGTGGGAACTGTGCCACCCGCCATTGTAGAGATGGGCAAACTGGCCAAGGCAATCGCTCCAGGCTGAATGAATGAATGAAATAATAACTTGGCTGGTGTCTCCATCTTCTCCTTTGAGAGTATTTTCCCCATTTTCCATATGAGGCAAGCAAAGTAGCTAAGGTCACACAGCCAATGGGTTGACACCAAGCTCACTTTTTAAAAGTTTTTTTGCATCAGGGATTGAACCCAGGGGTGCTTAACCACTGAGTCACATCCCCAGCCCTTTTTAATATATTATTTAGAGACAGGGTCTTGCTGATTTGCTCAGGGCCTCGCTGAGTTGCTGAGGCTGGCTTTGAACTTGCGGTCCTCCTGCCTCAGCCTCCTGAGCCGCTAGGATTACAGGCCACCACACCTGGTGCCAAGCCACTCTTTCTTCCATCAGATGGTGCTACCTGCTCCCCATCCCTGAGGGTGGGCGATGCCACACAGCCCCTCTTCCATGTTCCTGCTGTCCAGGGTAGATTGGGGTGCCCCTCTGCCCACCATCTGCAGAGGGGTCTGGGTACTGGCCTCCTTACCTTGTCCTGGAAGCCAGCTTGGCAAGGAGCACTGTGTCCACCCTGCCTTTCCTTTTTCCTTCCCTCCTTTCTTCTTCCCTCCCTCCCTCCTTCCAATAGACACTGTATACAACGACGCACCTGGCGCACACACCTTAGGTGCAGTTCAGGGAGTTTTCCCACAGGTACACACCTGTCTACCACCCAGGTCAAGGTACAAAACATTTCCAGCTGCTCAGCAGACTGACTACCCACCAGAAAACACTATTCTGACTTCTATCCCTATCTATTTTAATTCTACAATTCATATAAGGGCAATTGTACTTACTGTACCCATTTGACAGATGAGAGAAGTATAGATCCCAGAGGGGAGACCAGCCCCCCGGCAGCTCAGAGCCCAGCACTCGCCGGCACAGCTTTGGGCAGAGGGACAAGGGCAGTGAGTACTTGGTCACAGTAGGTGCTTGACAAAGTCTTGCTTGAGATCTAACAGCTAGTGACAGAGCCAGAGTATGAGTTTCAGAAGGTTGAAAAGGCATATCTTGCACAAATATAGAGTGAGCATGTGTCCAAGTATTTTTTTTTTTTTTTTTTGGTACCAGGGATTGAACTCAGGGGCACTCGATCACTGAGCCACATCCCCAGCCCTATTTTGGGTTTTATGTGGAGACAGGGTCTCACTGAGTTGCTGAGGAACTCGCCATCCTCCTGTCTCAGCCTCCCAAAGTGCTGGGATTACAGGCGTGCGCCGCTGCGCCCGGCGGTGTCCAAGTTTTATTTTCCCATTAATGAGGGGACTGGCGGGAAGGCAAAGCAGGGTCCAGAGAGGGTAAGATGGCACAGTTAGGGGTAAGACTTGGGAAGGTCTTGCAGGGCCATGAAACCGAAAGTTTTATTGTAATGTCCACTCTAGGATGGAAATCATCTGCAATGGCTGCATCTTTACTAGTTAGCAGGTGACCAGGGAGTATCAGGGGATCCAGGCCAGCTCATCAGACATGATACTGAAAAGGCACACAACTGTCTTTGCTTTACAGCTGTTAGGGTCATTCCACTTCTCCAGGAAAGGCAGCTCGCAGACCTCTGAGGTTCCCAGACCCCAGGAACCCAGGGACCCCACCCCTCCCAACCATCAGTCACTCCCGGACACAAGGGCAGAGCATGAACCCACGATCCAGGCAGTGGCTGGACAAGCACACAGGCCAGAGGGCAGGTCACACCGGGGCTGGAGAGGTTGGGGAACAGGAGCTCACATTTTGGCAGCCAACAGAGGGGCCCAGGGGCAGCCTTATTTTGTCAGTAACCAAGCCATGAGAAGATGTCTCTTACATGACTTGTCCAGGGAAATGAAATCACCCATAGATACCAGGGCGTGATTCCACGCAGGTCAATGCACGTGCGATTGTGAGAGGGCTGCGCGACAAAGCTCTCTGGACAGACAGCCCCCAGACAGTCAGGGTGGGGGGTGAGGATGAAGAAGAAAATTTGTTTTTGTTAAAAAAAAAAAAAAAAGCCCAAAGGCTGCATGGTTTCAATTGGTTACGTCCAACTCGTTTTTCTGTGTCAGTGTGGCCTCTAAAAAGCACGCATATTGCAAAACTATTTCTGGAATGATCTCGGGGATGGAGTTGGGGGGGCGCGCTTTCCCAACGTCCCCTTCTGTCCTTTTGGTTTCTCGTCAGTGTCATCGTCCTTTCTGCCCAGGACACACCTCGGGTCCGGGTCCCGCTGTCTCGGGGCACACGTGGGCTTGCGGGCCGGGTGGGGCGCGCTGCTGCGGACGCCCTCGAACCCCCTGGGCGCCGCGCCGGGTCCGCAGCTGACGGTGGGGGCGGGGTGGGGAGCAGATGGACCGGGCGCCGGCCGGCTCGGGGTCCCCCGGTCCCGTCCAGGTGGCTCAGGCCGACTTCGGGCCAGCTGCGGGGGCCGAGGAGGGGCGGCAGCCGGGCAGGGGAGGGGACCCCGCTTTCCATGACAATGCCGCGGCGGCGCGTACAAAGGCGCCGCAATCAGCGTTTTATTGGTTGGAGTTAATTATCTGCGGCGGGAGGGGCGGCGGAGTCCCTCGCGGGGCGGAGGCGGGGCGGGGCGGGGCGGGGCAGGCGCTGGCCCGCCTCCCGCCGGCCCAGCTGGGTGGCACGGCGCCATCGCCCCCTGGCGGCCCCGGTGCTCATTCATTCGTTCACTCCCGCAGCCATCGACAGGGTCGCGGTTCAAAGCACGGCAACGATTGGGGTCAAGAAAGTTCTGAGAACCTGCAAGCGAACCACGTCTCGGAACGTCCCGTCGGGACCTGGGCTCCTCTTGGTTCCCATGCTCACTCGAGAAAGGCTCTCAGCCTGGCGCCCAGGGCGACTCACACACCCACGATTAACAGTGCAGTCCGGCAAATGCTAGAAGAAGCGCTGCAAAGGAGATGGAGACCCAGATGGAGCTTTGGGAGAGGAGGAAGTCCTGGAGGGCTCCCTGGAGGAAGCAGAATCTGAGCTAAGACCAGGGGAAGGGTGGGGGATGAGGGAAATCGCACCAAGAGGACTCAGCCGGGCAGAGGGGTTGCAGTAGGTCTCTAGAGAGACCAGCTCATTGGGGGAGGACAGGGACTTACTGTGTAAGGGGGTGGAGGGGTGGGCCAGGTTCAGATGGTACAAGTCCACAGGACAGTGTGGGCTGGTGGCTGGGGGGCGGGGGGGGGGGGAGAACTGTCAGACCTGTAATAGTTTTAAAAAGGTAGAAGGAGGCCTTTCTGTCCCATGTAAATAAAGTCCAGAGGTGGGTCATCCAGGACCAGCACCGTGTTCCACAGTTCCAGGACCTGGACTCCTATGTTATTACCCCACCACTCTCAGTACATGGCTTTCATTTCATGCCCCTAAATGGCTGCTCAGCCACCAGCCATCACATCTGTGTCCCTAGATGGTAAGCTTTCCAGTCATTAGAAAGGAGAAAGGAACCCAGAAGAGAGGAAGTTCCTCTTAAAGACCTCTTCTGGGAGTTACCTATGATCTTTTTGCTTCCATTTTATTGGCTAGATCTTGATCACATGGCCACACTAAGCTACAACAGAGGCTAAAAAAGATGGTCTGTGTTTCTGGCACTGTGAGACCAGTTTAAAAGTGAGCACTATTTCAAAGAAAGAAGTGAAGCCTGAGTCCTGGGAGACAGCCATCAGTCTCTGTCACACGCAGGAGTTGCACTTCCAGGAGTGTGTCCTACAGGTGAGCCTACTCCAGTGACGTTTCTACATCGTTATTCACTGCATCACTGCTTGTGACAGCCAGAGCCTGGAACAGCCTGAGCGTCTCTCAACGGGGGCTGGTTAAACAAACCATAAGACATCCATAGGCTGAAGCCCTGGACGGCACAAAGAAGCAGGGAAGCTGTCAGTGCCCTGATGTCCTGACGTGACGTGGCATTGAAGAGAGTACACTTTGGAAAACAGTTCAGCAGGCTTTTTTTTTTTTTTTTTTTTTTTTGTGGTACTGGGGATTGAACTCAGGGACACTCAACCACTGAGCCACATCCCCAGCCCTATTTTGTGTTTTATGTAGAGACAGGGTCTCGCTGAGTTGCTTAGCACCTCGCTGTTGCTGAGGCTGGCTTTGAACTCACGATCCTCCTGCCTCAGCCTCCTGAGCCTCTGGGATTACACAGTTTGGCAGGTTCTTATAAAGTTAAACACACACCTTCCCTGTGACTCACCAATTTTGCTCTTAAGTTTTGGCTCCAAAGAAATAAGAATATATATCCCTACAAGGACTTGTGCACAAATGTTCTTAACAGTTTTACTATGTAATAGACACCAGCTGGATACAGCACTGTGTCCATCGACCAGGTGGAGGGAGGATCGATTGTACATCTGCAGGGTCAGGGTGCGCTACTGTTCCAGTGGGTGAACTGATTCTCAAAACACGCTGAGCGAAAGCAAGCTAGACACAAAAATAACACATTATGATGATGCCGTTGTGAAAAATCCAGAACAGGTGAAACTAGTGGATGCGGCAGGCTGCGTCTGGGTGGGGAGATGGGTTAGGAAGGAGCATGGAAGGATTTCTTGGGGGCTACAAATGTTCGGAATCATAATGAGAGTGTTGGTTATGCAGGTACGTTTTGCTATATGCAAATGAGACCTCTATTAAAAAAAAAAGCGTGGTGGGGGCTGGGATTGTGGCTCAGCGGTAGAGCGCTTGCCTTGCATGCGTGAGGCCCTGGGTTCCATCCTCAGCACCAGTGTCCCCTGTGTGACCTTGTGTATTTAACAAGGAAGGAAATGGGCTTGTATCTGCCTAGAGTCTGCCTCCAGTAGACTGGGAGCAGCAGGTGCTTACAGGAGGGGACCTGGACTAAGGAGGAAACTTTTGTCGTATTCTGTTACATTTGTTGAATCTTTAACCAAGTGGACGACATACTGCTTAGTTAAAAACTAATTAAAAATGAAAAGATCCATTCGATGCAAAAATCACATCACCCCACCCTCGCTCCTCTATAACCCCCACAATGGCTCTTGGTGGCAATCTGGACAGAGTTTAGACTCTGAGCTGTCCCTACCCAGGCAGCCCTCAGGAGCCACTTGCCACCTACCTGCACAGGACAGGCTGTCCCCTCAGGCATCTTTCTTTTAATGCTGTTTCCAGAGCAGGAAGCTGTGGCCAGTCCCCAGGCCGAGTTGGTCCCAGTGGACTCTGGGGATGCTCTTTATCCTTTGTCAGACCAACACATGTTTCTTGGCCCTCGTTATGAGCTGGACCCCGGGGTTTAGAGTCTGTTCCCCTCCAGATCCTGCCCCTCTTCTTGAGCTCAGCTCTTTCCCCAGGGTGGCTGCCTTGATCAAATGTGTTGTTTTTAAAGCAAATTATGGTCACGTCCTGTGACAAGGACCTAGAGGTCCTGCTCTCTTAGCACATATAGAGGAAGCAAGAGGCTGTGGGATAAATGAATGGTGTCCTCCAAAAGGATAGGTTCACGTCCTAACCCTCGTACCTGTGCACATGGCCTGATTAGGAAATAGGGTCTAGATGGAAATAATCAGGTGAAGATGGGGTCATACTGGAGCTGAGTGGACCCTAATCCAGTGATCGATGTCCTTAGAAGAGGGCCATTTGGATGCAGACACCCAGGGAGACACTGTGTGACTACAGAGGCCGACAGGCATCACTGGGGTTTGTCTGTAACCTCAAAAGCCAGGAGGAAGCCAGGCGCAGTGGCACAAGCCTGTAATCCCAGCACTTTGGGAGGCTGAGACAAGAGAATCGCGAGTTCAAAGCCAGCCTCAGCAATGGCGAGGCGCTAAGCAGCTCAGTGAGACCCTGTCTCTACATAAAACACAAAATAGGGCTGGGGATGTGGCTCAGTAGCCGAGTGCCCCTGAGTTCAATCCTCAGTACCAAAAAAAAAAAAAAAAAAAAAAAAAAAAGCCAGGAGGAGGCAGGGAAGCGTGCTCCTGTGGGGTCTTCAGAGAGAGCACAGCCCCAGTTGACACCTCAATCATAGACTTTGGCCTCCAAAAATGTGAAAGCCTACATTTCTGTTGCCTCAAGGCACCCAGTTTGTGGTCATTTGTCACCGCAGTGCCGAGAAACTAATACCCATGCAACACCAATGAGCACCTAGATGATTCTAGAGAGTGGAAGTGCTTTGGAAAAATAAGACTAGACCCAGCAACAAGGCAGGCAAGGGACAGTCAGGGCGGGGAGGCCTCTTGGAGGAGATGGGCTCTCAGTGGGGACCTGCAGGCAGAGGAGCCAGCCCTGTCGGTATTGGGCAGAGGTGCTGGGCAGGGGGTGGGTGGCGTGCTCGGTGGGTTTGAAAGTCACTGGATACAGCTCTGATGACAGAGGGGACACCGCTGGGGTGAATCTGGAAGGGACCGTTCTCTCTTTGCCTTGGTGGGTCCCCGAGCTGCTGCGTGGCTGATGGCGGGTCATCTCGTGGCCTGGGCCGGCTGGCAGCCGATGCGGGAGGCTGGCCTCCCAGCTGACACGCTGCACGCTAATTGTGATTAACTACCAGGTCCTTGCCCTGCTCGGCCCAGGCCGCGGGTGCGACAGCTGCAGAGTGAAGCGACCAGGCCAGGAAGGGGTTAATGGGCGGCTGGTCCATCTGAGCCCTTCAGACAATGAGGGGGTAGGGAGGCTCCCGGTGGGGGTGTGTGGCATCAGCTGGGATGAGTGAATGGAGGGGACAGAGGCCTTGTCCCTGGGGACAGGGCGTGAGGGCTCTGTGGGAGAGGGGTCACATTATTTCCATCCTTCCCTGTCATTCTCTCCACCGCCAGTCAGAGCATCCCTGACGGCTGCCCTCCTGCTTCCAAATGGGGTGGTGTCTCCAGCCCCCCAGAATCTCTGAGCAGGGATTCTGAAAGCCAAAGAAGTGCAGAATCACAAATGTCACCCCTGAGGAAGGGCTCCTCTCCTGTCACTCTCAAACTTCTTTGCTTCACTATTAGTCGTGGAACCCAGAATGCCTCAGTCCCCCACCCCCTAGAATAACAAGTCAGGCACTGATGCCATCAGAAGTGGAGCTTGGTCCCAGCCTGTCTCCTTCACCCCCAGCTCTGCCACTTAAAACTAGGTAACTTGGTGGGAGGGTGATGCACAGCATCATAGCTTTTGACAAGTGTATACATTATGCAGCTGCCACCATAATTACTATGTGGAGCATGTCCACCGCCCCCCAAAAGTTTCCTCAGGTCCCTTTGCATTCAGTATCCTTCCCTCATTCCTGAAGTACTAGGGGAATCATGGCCTTCTGAATTTTGGAATTTGACCTAATTTGGAAAAAAGATCATTGCAGATGTAATTAAGGATCTTTTTTTTTTTTTTTTTTTTTTTTTTTTTGGTACCGGGGATTGAACTCAGGGGCACTCGACCACTGAGCCACATCCCCAGCCCTATTTTGTGTTTTATGTAGAGACAGGGTCTCACTGAGTTGCTTAGCGCCTTGCCGTTGCTGAGGCTGGCTTTGAACTCTTGATCCTCCTGTCTCAGCCTCCCAAAGAGGTGAGATTACAGGCTTGCGCCACTGCACCTAGCCATAATTAAGGATCTTGAGATGGACCCAGGTGGACATTAAGTGCCATCACCTGGTCCTTGTAGAAGAGAGGCGATCACACAGAGGAGGAGGTCAGGTGACTCAGGAACCCCAGGAACCATATGCACCTGGTACAGGCAGGAAGGGACTCTGCTCTGGGAGAGGGGGTGGCCCTGCCGACACCCTGATTCCAGACTGTAGCTTCAGAACTGTCAGAGAAGGCATTTCGGTTGTTCTAAGCAGCTCAGAATGTGCTACTTCGTAGTCGTGGCCCTGCAAATCCGTACATCTGTATCCTTTGGCCTCTGCAAGCCTATTAGATGATGGACTCCCATAGTGACAATGTGATTTTTTTGAATCTAGTTTCTTTCATTCAGTATAACACATCGAAGGCTCATTTCAGTTCTTGTAGGTAACTCCCTTCCTTTTTATGGCTGAGTAGTGTTCCATGGTAGAGATACAGCACTGAATCTATCTGCTAGTTGAAAAGCATTCGGATCACTTCTATATAACGTTGCTATGAACACATGTATAGGCCTCTGTGTGGATATGAGCTGTCTTTTCTCTACCTAGCAATAGAGTTACTGGGTCCTCTTTTAAGTGCATTCATAATTTTAAAAACTGAAAAGCCACCTTCCCATGTAACTGTGTAATTTTGCATTCTCTCCAGACAAAATACTTAGTACTGTTTTTTTTAAAAAAATCCAATTAGATACATAGGTACCAATCATAGGATTACTGTGAAGATGAAATAGATATATATACCCATACACACGATGTGTGTGTGTGTGTATTCTTTGATTTATGATGACACATTTTGCATGTGTGTTACTGAGGATTGAGCACAGGGGTGCTCTACCAGTGAGCTACATCCCTATCCCTTTGTTTTTTATTTTGAGACATGGTCTTGCTAAGTTGCCGAGTCTGGCCTTGAACTTGCGATCTTCCACCTCAGCCTGGGATTACAGGCGTGCGCTATCAGGTCCGTTCAACTTGTGAAGTTTGGACTTTATCGTGGTGTAGACACACACCCACACGACCGTGCTGGTGTGCACTCTTGTGGCACTATTAAGTAACAGGAGCTATTCTGCACTTAACTATAGAATGGACTTTGCCCTGGACGGTTTTGCCCACCTGTCGGCTAGTCTAAGTGCTCAGAGCACACGGAAGGCGGGCTGGGCTCCACCCTGGCACCTGATAGGTCAGGTGTATCAAACACATTTCAACTTGGGATATTTTCCACATGGGATGGGTTTACTGGGATGTCACCTTGCGGTGCCTGGCCCGCATGGCCCCTGCCGTGGCTTCTCCTGTTGCTATCACTGTGGGGACTCCAGAACATAAACTACAGGTGGGGGAGGGGTGGACCACTCAAGTGGCGGGTGGGCCAGGCAGAGGTTGCTGGGAGTCGCAGGGCACGCACCCTATATTGAAAGTCAGGGTCCCTGGGAAACAGACCTGGAGATGGAGACGAGTGTGCGGGTATCTTCCGGGCAGTGTTCTTGGGGTCTGGGGGAGTGGGGGAAGCGGCTTTGGCACTTGCTGTAGAGGCCTGGCCAGTCCCATGGGGAAGTCTGGAGCTGGGACAGCTCTGAGGCACGTTGGGGTCTGAGCAGGGGGGTGGCCGCTGCATCCGGCCCTGCCCAGTCTCTGGTGCCCTAGTGATCACAGGGCTTCCAGGAGGATTAGAGGTCCTCAGCCCTGTGCCCAAGCCAGCAGCAGAGCAGCCACCTCTTCAAGCACGTGGGGTGGTGGTGTCTGCCAGGGGGGCAGGTGGGCCCAAGCAGGTGAAGCTTTCAGGTTTTCAGAGAAACAGCATATGTAGAGTTCAATATGAACTCTCCCAACACTTATAAATGCTGGGAGCTCTGACTTCTAGAAAGGGCAGCTAACGTGCCAGGCCCAAGGGCTAGAAGGGGCCTGGGGTTGCTGTAATGTGGCCCTGTCTGTCACCTCCTGACCTCCCCTTGTGTCCAGGTTCCCCACTGGAGAGCGAGTGGGTTGTGCTCTCTACAGCATCCCTGGCATTTACGGCAGGCTCTGGTGTGGACTGAGGGAGGCCGAAAGAAGGCAGAGCCAGAAATGAATGATTAACTCAGCTGGCAGGATATTTGATTGCAAAGCAAGGGTAAACAGCAAAAAAATAAATAAACAACTCTGTGGGAAAAAGGAGCTAAGGAATCAAATGGACGTTTTCCTAAAGAAGATTCACAGATGGCCATGTAGCACATGGGAAGGGGCTCAGCCTCCCTCACTACGATGAAAAGGCAGATCAAACTCACAGGCAATGGAGGACCACTTCTGACTAATTAGGATGACTATTCAAACTGCCCCCCAGGGGAACAGAAAACAGAAGAACAAGTATCGGTGATGTTGTGGGGGAAATAGGACCATTTGTAAATTGCTTGTGGGAATGTGGAATGATGTAGATGCTGTGGGAAGTGATATGGTGACCCCTCCAAAAATTAAGCCTAGGCTGAGTGCAGTGGTCCACACCTGTAATCCCCGCAAAAGCAGAGGCTGAGGCAGGAGGATTGCAAGTTTGAGGCCAGCCTCAGTAACTAGGTGAAGCTCTAAGCAATTTAGTGAGAACGTGGCTCAAAATAAAAAACAAAATGAGCTGGACATGTGCCTCTATAGTAAAGCACCTTTGGGTTCAATCCTTAGTACAAAAAAAGAAAGAAAGAAAGAAAGAAAGAAAGAAAGAAAGAAAGAAAGAAAGAAAGAAAAAAAAAAAATAAAAAAAGAAAGAAAGAAAAAGAAATTTAAACATAGAATTACCAGATAATCCAACAATTCCACTTCTGGATACATGCCACAAAGTATCAAGATCAGGAACTTGAACAAAGGTACAACCACATTCATAGCAGCATTAGTCACAGTGGCCAAAAGGTAGAAGCAACCCCATGAATGGATAAGCAAAATGTGCTGTGCCCAGACTATGGAATATCATTTAGCCTTCAAAAAGGAAGGCACCTGTGTAACTCCACATCATGTGCAACCACGAGAATGGGAAGTCATGCTCCATGTGTGTCTAACATGTCAAAATAGACTCCACTGTCATGTATAACTAAAAAGAACAAATAAAAAACTTAAAAAGGAAATGATTCTGACATAGGCTACAACATGGATGACCTGAGGCGTCATGCTGAGTGAAACAAACCGTCACAACACTGCATGATCTCACTGACATGAGGCGCCTCGAGTGGTCAAATGTGTAGAGGCACAGTAGGAAAGGGGCTTTTCAGGGGCCAGGGGGAATACTGGGGAGTTAGTGTTTAATGCGGACAGAGTTTCACTTTGGGAAAATGAGAACATTCTGGAAATGGATGGTGGTGATGGTTCCGCAGCAAAGTGAATGCCCTTAACACCACCAAACTGCACACTTAAAAATAAAGTTGCAAATTTTATGTTATGCATATTTTACCACAATGAAAAAAAAAGAAAGAGAGGAAAGAATTTTCTCCTGGGTGGCGGCTCTCTCCAAGATGGCCCCAAAGTGCTGCACCTCATCTGGCTGCCTAGGAAACCAACAGGAGTGGGTAAAAATGATAGGTGAGGTCAGGAGAGGCTTTCATCCTATCCGCTCTCTTGGTCGCTGGCTCTGGGGGAGAGGGCCATCATGTCATGAGGACAACCATGCAGAGGAACTGAGGGTCTTTGGCAACAACCCACCATGTGCATGGGTGACCTTGGAAGCAAATCCTTCAGCTCCATGGGGTCTTTAGATGACTACAGCCTCATGAAAAAGTCGGAGCCAGAACCGTTCTGAAGCCGCTCTTGAATTCCTGATCCTGGGAAAGGATTTGAAATACAAATGCTTGGGGCTGGGATTGTAGCTCAGTGGTAGAGCACTTGCCTGGCATGGGTGAAGCCCTGGGTTCGATCCTCAGCACCACATACAAAGCAATAAAATAAAGACATTGTGTCCATCTACAACTAAAAAAAAAATATTTAAAAAAAAAAAAAGAAATACAAATGCTTACTGTTACCGTAGCGGCTAGGTTTTGGGTTCATTAGTCATACAACGTTTGATAACTAATACCTTAAGACAGGAGGGTACGTAATATATTTGATTACCTATGACTATGGTTTCTTTCATGCTCATTCGTCAAATTAATCAAGTCCTGTTTGCTCCTCTTTTAATGCATAGCCAAGGCTCAAGTTCTTCTTCCCCCTTCCAAAGCTGCCACGGCGGTCCGCTGCCACCCCCAGCTTCACTCACCTGGGTCCTTACCTGCACGGTTTCTCACTGGTCTCCCTGCCCTGCTGCTTCTCCAGCCTGTCCTCCCCAGCAGCCAGAGATCCTGCCCCTGGTTGCACCGTGGAGTTGCAGAGGGAGGGGTTACTGCATGGCTTCTGGGAGCTGCAGGGAGGTCTCCCCATCACGAAAGAATGGCTCCTTAGGTGACTGGAGAGAGTGGTGTCATACTAGGAGAAAGGGTGTGCTCCTGGTGCTGTTCATTTGCAGGAACCAGGACACACACTGGCCCTAGGCAGGCAGGAGGCCATGTGTGGTGGGGCCTGTCTGTCTGCTCCCAACAGCCAGGGCAGGGCGGCGGTTCAGATCCAGGCTCTGCAGTTAAGACTCGGGCTCTCATGCTCTGGCGCTCTGGCTGTGAGCCTCGGTTAAGTGGCTTAAGATCTTGGTGCCTCCATTTCCTCCTCTGTCACGTGAGACTAAAAACAGTCCTGAGGACTGAATGAGTGCATGGGCGCGGAATGCTCAGGACAGCGTGAATGGTGCAGGAATCTTGCGGGATTGGCTGGGAATGTTCTTACAGGCATTGATCCGATCCCAGCTCTGCCACGCACTTGCAGTGTGACCCAGAACGGGTCACTCTACCTCTCTTGACCCAGCTTCTCACCTGTAAAGTGAGATCGCATGGGCGCTATCCACAGCTCAGCTGTCAGGTTCCAAGAGCATCGTATATGAAAGATGTCCTGCAGCGGGACTGGTCCTTGGAGATGGGCATATGTGAGCCCCTGGATGTCTGCATGTGGGCATAGATAGGCAAGCGCTTGCGAGGCCTGCATTCCTACCTGCGCTCTGAATGCGTCCCTCCCCGCGGGCAGGACCCTGGCTGGTCAACCCTCCAGACTCACCGCATTCCCCGCAACCTCCCGCTTCTTGGGTTACAGCGCCACCTGCTGTCCCAAAGCTAAATTGCACGCAGCAGGTAGCGCCTAGAGGATCCGCGCTCTGCGACTTCGGTGTTCAGAGTGCTCCACGTGCATGCAGGCCAAGGTCGGCATCCTTCCCTCTATTTTATACAGACTGAGACTGAGGTCACGGAGGTCACACAGAGGCATCTGTGAAGCTGGGTTAGCATCCACGCTTCTCTTTCCCCTCCTCTCCAAACAGCCTCTTGGGGCGGGCATCCTGTTCCAAATCCCCACCAAAGGTCCCTCCTCTCCGCACCTCTCAGAGAGGAACCAGGAGCTGAAGTGGAGCAACCTTGGGAGAATGTCAAGTTTGTCTTCCTCCCAGGATCCAGATTGCAAGAGAAAGATCACTGGACCCGGAGTCATCCCCGCCCTGCTCCCCGAGCATGCCCAGGACAACTCCTGAACTCCTCCCCCAATTTTCCTACCACTTATTTTGAAATATAGTTGCAATGGGAAAGCAATTCGTTTGTTTGTTTTGGTGGCAGGGATCGAATCCAGGGTTGCTTTACCATCAAGCCATATCCCCAGCCCTTTATATTTTTTATTTTGAGACAGAGTGTCACTAAGTTGCTGAGGCTGGTCTTGAACTTGCCTTCCTCCTGCTCAGCCCCCACCCCCAGTCGCTGGGATTACAGGCATGGGCCACCAGGCCCCACTGGGAGAGCAGTTCTAATGTGAGGAGTAAATTATAAAACTCAACACATTTAATAAAAAATCCTAAAACTCCTTTGACACCGTGAGGTACAGTATGGGCAGGTTTCTGAATATAGTCCTAAGCAGTAATAAATGCATTGCACTCGAAAAGGGGCAGTTTATGGCAGTGACTTCACACCTTTCCACACTATAATTTTAGATGCTGCTCTCGCCCAGAGATGTGTGGGCTTCTGAACAGTGGGTCCACACCACCCCACATCCTGCTCCCTGCTGGGCTCTGGTCCAGGCAGTCCCCTACATCCGGCACATTATCCTCCTCCCCCTTCTCTTTCTGGCACAGAGCAACATTTCTAAAGTTACATAATCAAACCGTTACCATTTATTGAGCTTTCGTTATGTATCAGGCACTGTTCTGAGCCTTTTCTTGTATTAATTCATATAATCCTAGTAATGCCATGAGATAGATATTATTATGTCTCTTCTTTCTAACTGTGGAAACAGAGGTACTGAGAGGTTAAGTAACTAGCTCAAGGTCACACAGCACTGAGTGGCAGAGGCTGGATTTCAAGCCAGGGAGCCCAGACCCATCCCTCCTCTCTTAACTGTGCTTTTCCTCTGAATGGAAGCTCCCTGGGTGCCATCTGCATGTGGCTGTGTTGGGCAGGCTAGAAGCTGGTCTAGGTTGTCTTTGCCTACCCAGTTCTGGTCCTTTCCATCCAGAGCCCAACTGTGGGTATATGCTCAGTTAACTTTTTTTTTTTTTTAATTTTTTTAGTTGAAGATGGACACAACATCTTTATTTTATTTATGTTTTATGTGGTGCTGAGGATTGAACCCAGTGACTCATGCATGCAAGGCAAGCGCTCTACCACTGAGCCACAATCCCAGCCCCCTCAGTTAACTATTGAAGGACACAGAAGGCTCACTGAGCCAGGAGCCAACCAGCACTTCAGATTGCTGGGGGCCCCATGAGCTCGTCTCTTTAAAGACGGGAACTTCTCCCTTGCCTACCTCCTGATCAGCCCCTCCTTGGGTTTCCAGCCTACTCACTTGAGTGACCTGTACTAGCTCTGGGGAGCTGATGTGTTCTGTGTTCTTCTTTTCCAGCTCTGTGTTCAGTAACTTCCTGTTTGTTGCCTGAAGTCAGCAATGGAGAAAGTATTTACTTACAAATGCTCCAAATAGGGGGTTTTCCTTTCTACAGATGTTAAACATTTCCCACTGCCAGGACAAAATGGATCCTCTAACGATCGTTTTTGAAGAGACACAGAGGAATGATGGTGCCTGTTGGCTTGGAGCCAGACCACCTGAGTTCAAACTTCAGCTGTATGGTTTCCTAGCTGTGTGACCTCATTCAGTTCCTTAACCTCTCTGAGCTACATTAGTCTCATCTATAAAGCAATTACCTATTTCATTAGGGATTCAGTGTGATTATCCAGGTAAGTGTTCACTCAACAAATAGTCTATATTAACATTTCAAATCAGCCTAGGAAGTGGAGAGGACTTTGTTTCCCCATCCCAGGTCAAGGGGTTCTGGGAACAGGACTTGCAGTGTTCAGGAGAAACGTTAACCAGAGGAACGTATAAGCTCAGGTCTGGGGCCCCACTGGGTATCCTGAGCACCAGTAGGCTAGATCATGGTGAGCCAGCATGGATTGTGGCCTCGCAGGGGCTGGGGGACAAGCGGCCTTCTCCAGCACCTCAGAGGAGAGACTGCCGTAAGCTCTGGAACCTGGAACAGATTTGTGGAAGAAGGTGATACAACCAGGGTCCCCCCCGGCCCCCTCACCTCTCTTCCTGCTGGTGGATTTTCCTAAAACAGGTGGTGATTCCCTGTCACCCTAGAGGAGGTGCCCTGGTGGGAGGGGGCTTGTAAGAACCTTTTGGGGTTCCCTTGCCAGGCGGCCCCCAGCCCTTTTTCTCAGGCCCTGCTCATTGGCATCCTGCCTGAAGACTTGGTGTTATAGGTCAGATCTGGAATGTTCCCCCAAAGCTCATGTGCAGAAGTCGTGGCCCCTATCGTAATCAACTTTTGCATCATTGTGACCAAAACACCTGACAAGAACCACTTACAGGAGGTGAAGTCTATTTGGGGCTCCTGGTTTCAGAGGTTTCGGTTCATGAATGTCCACCTCCAGGTGAGGACGCACATCCTGGGAAAAGAGCACAATGGAGGAAAGCTGCTCAGCTCATGCCAGGGCCAGGAAGCAGAGACAGACAGACAGACAGTCAGAGAAGGGGCTTGGGGAAGATGCACCCTTCTAGGGCACGTCCTCAGTAACCACCTCCTCAGCCATGCCCCTTCAGTGACCACCCAGTCTGTCCCATCAAACTGGGGAGGACTGAATACATTTCAGGTCTCACAATCCAATCATTCCACCTCTGAATATTCCTGTATTAACAGGAGCTTTAGGGGGACACCTCAGATCCAAACCATAATAGTCCCCAATATAGCAATGTCCTGAGGTGGAGTTTTACAGAATTACTTGAATCGTGAAGGTTCTCACCTCATCCATGGATTTATCCATTTGGTGGATTAATAACTTAAATGAATTCCTGGGAGGTGGGCAGGTGAGGTGTGGTTGGAGGAAGCAGGTCATTGAGATGGCATGCCCTTGGGGACTCTAACTTGTCCCTGGTCCTCTCTCCAGCTTTCTCTCTGCTTCCTGGCTTTCCTGATCTGACCTGCTTTTCTCCTCCGTGCTCTTCTGCCATGATGTTCTGCCTCACCTCAGGCCCAGAGAGCAATGGCCTGGCCGACCATGAACTGAAACCTCCAAAACCCTGAGCCTAAATAAAGATTTCCTCCTTTCAGTTGTTTTAGTCAGGGATTTTGGTCACAGCAATGAACAGCTGACTAACACATGTGGGCTTCTCTGGGAATCGCTGAAGAAACAGGAGGGAATCGATGAAACGCCAGTCCACATGCACAAAAGGTGATCCAGCTTCCCTTAAGGATCTCGTAACCCAATCATTTCATCTCTAAACCTTCTTTTGTTTTCTCACACGTGAGCTTTTGAGGGATACCTCACATCTAAACCATAACATTCTGCTCTGGGACCCCAAAAGCTTATGTCCATTTCACAATGCAAAATACATTCAGTCCATTTGCAAGAGTCTCCATAGTCTTAACAATTCCAGGATTGCCCCCAAATCCAAGTCTAAGGTTTCCTGTGGAACTCCAGGCAAACTCTCAGTGTGAACTCCTGTAAAAATCAAAAGCAAAGGCTGGGGCTGTAGCTCAGCGGTAGAGCACCTGCCTGCATGTGTGAAGCACTGGGTTCGATTCTCAGCACCATGTATAAATAAAAATAAATGTCCATTGACAACTAAAAAATATTTTAAAAAATCAAAAGCAAATTACATATATCTTGTATACAAAGGCACAAAGTAAACATTTCCATTCCACGAGGGAGAATTAGGGGCATAGAAAGAAGGGGTGGGACCAGCAAGACCAAAACCAGCTGGGCAAACAAGTCCTGTAGCTCCATGTCCAGCATCTGGGACATATGACATCTTGATGTCCTCTCCAGAGGGCTTGTTTAGCTCCACCCCTGTGGCTTTGCTGGGTGCAGCCCAAGTGGCCTTCTTGCTGGCTTGTCTCTGCCCAGTTCCTGCGGGTTTCCTCAGGCACATTCTTCATTATTGGCATTTCTTGACCTTGGGGGTCATGCAGCTTAGGCTTCCTCCTCACATCTCCACAGTTTGCCCCCTCAGGGGCAGCCTGCAGGGACTCTGATCCTGCTGCACTTTGCCTGGCCTCCCAGGCCTTCCTGTGAAATCTTGGTGGAAGTTTCCTTGACCCCCTAACTCCAGCACCCTGCATTCCTGCAGAACCAGCACCACCTGGTTGACACCAAGGTCTGCCGCCATCTTGAACAGTAGCCCAGCCTCCAGGAACCTTCTTGGCTGCAGCAGCCTCTAAGTATCTGAGTGTCTGAGCACATTGACGAAAATTCCTAGGCCCCTTTGTGGAAGAAGGATTCCCCACTGGTCACTTCTCAAGAAAATTTTTACTTTTACACCCTCGAGCCTGGGATGGTTGTGGTCTTGCCAATTCCTGTGATGCTCTCAAGCCATCTTTCTTATTGTCTTAGGGCAAAGTCTTTACCTTTCTTTAGTGCCTGTAATATCTTTAACAACCACAACTTCCTTAGCTCCAGTTTCACTCACAGTTTTCTGGCCAAACTGCAAGTTTTTCAGCTCTTTCTACTCTGCTTTCTACTCCTGATTATCACAATAAACTTGGCTAAAAGCTGCCAGCAATACCCATACCACTGCCTGAATTCTATGCTGCCTAGAAATTTCTTCTGCCAGATTGAAAATGCCATCACCTTTAAATCCAACCTCACAGAAAGTCTCAGGACATGGGCAAAATGCAGACAACTTCTTATCCAGAACTAAATGGAAATTCTGGATTTGAAAAATGGAAAAACTAAAATGAAAAATTTCCCTAGAGGGGTTCAATAGATTTGAGCTGGCAGAAAGAAGATTCAGCAAATTTGATGATAGAGGACTAGAGATGATACAGTCTGAAAAATAGAAAAATGTGAAGAAAAATGAACAGAGCCTCCTCCCAAAATGTGGAACACAATTAAGCCCACTAAGGTTGCATGATGGGAGTACCAGAGAGAGAGGAGAGAAAAGACCAGAAAAAAAGTTGAAGAAATAATGACTGAAACTTTTGCAAACTTGAGGTAAAATATTGATGTACATATACAAGAAGCTCAATGAACTCAAAGCAGGATAAATGTGAAATGATCCATAAAAGAAACATCAAATAAAAATGTTGAAATTCAAAGATAGAGAAAATCTTGAAAGCAACAACAGAAAAGGAACTTGTCACTTATAAGCAAACATAATAAGATTGACAGCAGACTTCTCATTAAAAATTATGGAGGCCAGAAGGCAGTGGGACAACATGTTCAAAGAGCTGAAACAATCAATAGCTATCAACCAAGGGTCCAATAGCCAGCCATATTATCTTCCAAAAGTAAAAAAGTGGTTCTGGGGAGGTTGAGAGGAAAGGATTGCCTGAGCCCAGGGGCTTGGGGCCAGCCTGGGCAACATATCCAGACCTCATCTCAAAAAACAAACAACAAAACCCCAAACCAAAAACAAAATTTAAAAAACCCTCAAAAACCAAAGTACCCAAAATCAAACCAAAACCAAAACAACAACAAAAGTGAAGAAAAATAAAGATATTCCTGGAAAAAAAAATTGAGAATTTGTTAGTCAGGCATGAGGGCACACCTGTAATTCTAGCCACTTGGATGCTGAGGTAAGAGACTTGTTAGAGTCAGAAGCTCAAGGCCAGCTTGGGCAGAAGAACAAAAAGAAACTAACAAAACCTGAGAATTTGTTGCTAACAAATTTATCTTGCAAGAAATACTGAAGGAAGTTCTTCAGTGACCTCCCTCACAAAAAACCAAGCAGCTCTAGAAAAGGCAATTAGATAATTCTAGGAGGTAATATAAATGCATATTTCTTTTTCTCTTAATTGATTTTTAAAACCAATATAATTGTGTTGTAGATGTGTTAGTCAGCTTTTTGTTGCTGTGGCCATCTACCTGACAAGAAAAAATTAGAGGAAGAAAAGTCTATTTGTGGGCTCAAGGTTTCAGAGGTTCGATGCATGGTTGGCTGGCTCCATTGCTCTGGGGCAGAAGGAGGCAGAGCCTCATGGTTGAAGGGCATTGTACAGGAAAACTTCTCAGCTCAGAGAGGCTGGGAAGAAGGGAGAAAGAGAGGTCCCAAAATATAATCCCCCAGGGCAAGTCCCCAGTGACCTACTTCCTCCAGCCATACCCTACCTGCCTTCAGTACCACTTAGTAAAGCATCCTTTCCAACCTTGAATCCATCAAATGGATTAACCCACTGATGAGGATACAGCTCTCACAGTCTAATCATCTCACCTCTGAACGTTCCTGCATTGCCTACACACGAGTTTAGGGGGACACCTCATGTACAAGCTACAGCAGCAGAGCTGACACATAGCAATGGAGTGGACAATATAGCACAAAGGAGATGAGTTGCAGCAGGAAGGGAGACCAGAGGGCAACTGGAACCCACAGGAGTAAACAATAAGAACTGGAAGTGATGAAAAAAGACAAGTCAATAAGACAGATTCTGTTAATGTGTACATGTGCTCTCCTCTCCTCTCTCAGCTTCTTCAAAAGATCCCAAAGTGTATAAAGCAATATGTGTAACAATGCATTGTTGGGTTTGTAACATATGTAGAAATACTCTAGGTAATAAGATGAGTACAAAAAGGGAAAAGAGGGAGTGGAGATACATGGAAACAACATATCTATACCTCACTGGAATCAGGTACATTTAAATCTGATCTTGATTTTGATAAGTTAAGATATTTATAGTAAGTCTGGAGAAGTTTTTCAAAAAATAAAATAAACAATATAACAACATAAAAATATAATAAAAAGCAATTAAAAGATTTAAAATGTTACACTAGAAAATATTCCCTCCCCCTGCCCTGGTACTGGGGATTGAACCCAGGGGTGTTTAATTACTGAACCATAGCCACAGCTCTTCTTAAAAATGTTTTTATTTTGAGACAGGGTCTTGCTAAGTTGCTGAGGCTGGCCTTGAACTTGTGATCCTCCTGCCTCAGTCTCCTGAGTAGATGGGAGCATAGGCATCTCCCACACACCCAGCTTGAAAATATTTATTTAATGTAAAAGCTGTAAAAGAAGAACACAGGAATCAAAAAAAGCTGGGAACAATGGCATATGCCTGTAATCCCAGCAACTCAGGAGGCTGAAGCAGGAGGTTTACAAGTTCAAAGCCAGCCTCAGCAATTTAGTGAGGCCTAACCAACTTAGTGAGACCCTGTCTCTAAATAAAATATAAAATAGGGCTGGGTATGTGGCTCAGTGGTTAAGCACCCTTGGGTTCAATCCCTGGTACCAAAAAAAATATGAAAAGTATCAATCAATAATAACAGTAAGTGTGGGTGGTGGATCCAGTCAAAAGGCACAGATTCTCTGATTGGATTTAAAGCCAAGTTCTAACTATATACTATCTATAGAAAACACACTGCAAATTCAAAGACACAAAAAGGTTGGGAGTTAAAGGCTTGAGAAAGATATGCAAACAGCAAGAAAGCTTGATTAATTTCAGAAAAATAAATAGACTTTAAAAATGTTACAAGATGTAAAGAGGGACACTCGATAATGGTAAAAGTGTTAGTCCACCAGGGAGATATAGGTATAGAGTCCTAAAATGTATAAAGCAAAAATGGACAGAAATTAAGGGAGAAATAGACATTTCTACAATACTCTTCAGAGACGTCAATACCTTACTTTCAATAAAGTTAGAACAATAACGCTGAGGATCATCAAGGCAAGAGAAGAGGAACAACACTATGAACCCAGTAAACCTAAAAGACATCAACAGGACGTTCCACCAACAATAGTAGAATGCATTTTCTTCTCAAGAGCACATGGAACTTTCTCTACATAGACTGTATGCTACACCACAGAACAACTCTCACTACTGGAACGATGCAAAGTGTCTTCAACCATAGCAGAATAGAACTAGACATCAACAGAATACTGAGAAAATCTACAAACATGGAAATTAAAAACCCACTCATAAACTTTGACTCCCATGAATCAAAGAAGAAATCACAAGAGAACTTAGAAAACAAGTCGAGAGAGTGGAAATGAAACTACAGTGTACCCAGCTTACAGGATGCAATCAAAGCAGCACTCAGAGGCAAATTCATAGCTATAAACACCTGCATTGACAAAGAAGAAAGATTCCAAACCAATAACCTAACTGCACACCCCTGCAAAAAACAAAACAAAACAAAACTAAAGCCAAAGCTAGGAGAAAATAATGAAGATTAGCGATAAATGAAATTGAGTCTAGATAAACAGTAGAGAAAAGAAACAAAGAAGTTGATTGAAAGATCAACAAATTTAGAAGCCTTTAGCCAGACTGACTAAGGAAAAAAATGATTCAAATTACTAAAATCAGACATGACAATGATCTTACAGAAATAAAAAGGATAAGAGAATACTAAGAACAAATTGAATGCCAGAAAACTGGGTAGCCCAGACAAAATAGACAAATTCCTAGAAACACACAATCCATGAAAACTGAGTTTTGAAGAAAGAGATCATCTGAACAGACCTTGAATCAGTAAGGAAATTAAACCAGTAAACAATAGTTTCCTGATAGCCAGGCATGGTGGCACATGCCTATAATCCCAGCAGCTCAGGAGGCTGCAGGAGGAGGATCGTGAATTCAAAGCCAGCCTCAGCAACAGTGAGGTGCTAAGCAACACAGTGAGACCCTGTCTCTAAATAAAATACAAAATAGGGCTGGAGATATGGCTCTGTGGTTGAGTGCTCCAGAGTTCAATCCCCAGTACCCCATGCCCCCAAATAAAAGCTTCCTAATGAGGAAAAACCCAGGACAGATGACTTCCCTGGCAGGTGCTACCAAAAATACCTGAAGAACCAACACTATTTCTCAATCTCTTCCAAAAAATTCAAGAGGGAGGCCAGCTAAGCTGGAAGTTCTCACAGGGCCCACAGGTCTTCCCCGTAGGTCTGGCAGTTGTGCTGATTGTCTACAGGTACACTTGCCATCTCCTCCATCTGTCACTCACTCGTTATGGGTTGAGAAAGTCTTTCTTATAGGGGATCCATGGTCCAAGCCTGAAGCTCCAAGGCCATTTGAGTCCTAAGCACTAGAAGCCACAAGGTGTCACCCCTGCCACATGCTATTACTGGTCAAAGCAAGTCATATCACTCACTTAAATTCACCTTAGTGGAAACAGTGCAGGGGAGGAACAGTACAGTCACATGCAAAGGGGCCAGGGTGACTGACGGGAGGAAACGTGTGGCCATCCGTTTCCATAGAGAACACTTGCACTTTACAAAGTCCTCGTGCCCACCTCCTCTGAGAAGCCAGTGGAAGGCTTCTATATGAAAAGTTAGAGGCTTCTATATGAAAAGTTAGAGGGCTTTTCTTGTGAAAGCCAGAAGCTTCTAGAAAACTTTTAGGGCAGCTATCTAAGCATTACCACATGCCACCCTGTTATGAGGATTGAAGTCACTAATTCACAGGGAACACTAAGAAAAGTGCCTGGCATGCTGTAAGCACATGATAAAATTTGATTATTATTAGTATTCTCATAATTTTATGGACCAAATTTAATCACCCCCCCCCACACACACACCCATTTTGAGGTGCTGGGGATGGAACCCAGGGCTTTGCTCATGCTAGGCAAGTGCACTACCACTGAGCTCCACCTCCAGCACTTTTTATTTCATTTTGAGACCGGATCTCTCTAAGTTTCTGAGGCTGGCCTTGACGTTGTGATCCTCTGCCTCAGTCTCCCAAGTCACTAGGATTACAGGCATGCACATCTTATTTTCTCTGTGAAGAAACAGAGACTCAGAGAGACACAGTAAGTTGGTTGAAGATTATGCCGCAAATGAGCACGGGAGCCAGATTAAAGCCCATGTTTGTGACACTCTAGAGCACAGAGGCAAGTATGACCATGTCCATCTCTGTATTGTGTCCAGTAACTTAGAATCAGAAACAAGGCAGATTTCCATCAACGGGGATCACTCAGTAAAGCCCAGCACACCCAGCCAGGGAGCTCTTTGTGCTGGTTACAAGAAATGAGGTCACCCTGTGCACAGGACGCGGATCCATCACCAAGACTTACTGTTCAATAAAAAGAACATTCTGAAAACACAATAAAGTTCCCAAATCTACAGGAAACACAGCCAGATATTTCAAAAATACCTAAGTCAACTGCATGTGAGTGACCTCTGGAGACTCGCCCAAAGCAAGCGTAGGTGAATTAAACAATAGGATGTATTTATAGAAACTTTCCTTTTCTTTAGACTTTATTTTTGCCGAAGTTTGAAATAACACACACTGGAAGAAAAATTCAGAGTAAAGCAAAGTGTCAAGAAGAAGAAGAAGAAAAATCACCTGAAATCCCTCCCTTCCCCCAGAATTAACTAAGCTGACATTTTGGTACGTTATCTTTCCAGTTCATGTTCTGGGTGACCCTGAATGTGCGTAATTGTAAGTGTATGTAAGTTATTCTCAATCGGTGACGTCCTCCTCATGGTCTAAAACAGCTGCTTTAGATCCAGCCATTACATCTGGAGTTTTGCCAACAGGAGGAAGGAAATGGGAAGTCGAAGTGGAAGGCCTCTTCCTTCCTTTGAAATACCCAGAAGTTGCACACGTTCTTTCCCATCACATCTCATTTCTCTAAATGTAGTCACATGGCCATTTCTAGGTACAAGGAAGCCAGGGAACTATAGTGATTTGGGGCCGCCATGTGCCCTGTGAAAAGTGAGGGAGAGGGAGAGGGAGGGATACTGTAGCAACTAGCAGTGCTATTTGTTGCTTAACTTCTTTCTCTCAATGCTGTTATCTTTCCTTGTCCAGAAGGAGAGTTCCGTCTTCCATTCTGGCCATTGAACCCTGTAAGAGGACATTAGCCAGGGACAAACTATAGGTCCCAGGGAGCAGCCCTTCTCTCTCAGGGCAGTGCCAGAGCCAGTGGCCCAACCAGCAATCCTACAGTGCAAGACAGTCTCGGCCACACCAGGACAAGGCCACTTCCCCAGGTCTGACCCCTATCAACATCATGAGATGAATCCAGACCAGAACTGCAAGACCACACGTGTAATGTGACGTGACAAACTTCTCAGGCAGGGTCCAGACCTGCTGCTGGTCCTTCTGAAAGGGACACCAGCAGTCTGTGTGGAGACCACGTGCTGTCTAGCTCAGCACTTAATTTCTCTTCCCTTCTTTCCCTTCCAAAGGAGTTTGTGTGTGGGGGGTGGGTGGGTTGGAGGAGGAGCCTCGGGGCTGAACTTCACCTTTTCAAGGTCAAGCCGGAAGATCATAAGCCAGGAAAGGAGCTTTAGTCTCCCCATGACTCAGTTTCCCCATCTGGTGCTCATCTTGGATCAAGGTTTTCTTGACCATGTCAAATACTTTGAGACTCCTGTCTCTGACTCAGGAAGACCCTGCCATTTGGAGCCTGTGACCTGAGTTCGAGCTTTTTCTGCTGTGTGAAGTTAGGCAAGGTACTTGACCTCCCATGCCTCAGTTTCTTTATTTGTAAAGTAAGACTGAGAATAACAGGATGCACATCCTAGGGCTTCTGTAAGAATTAAATACAGGGAGCCTGGGTAGAGACTGAGGGTGAGAAGGTCCTCAGCAGATGCCAGAGGGCCTGGTGGCTTGGTTCAGGGCATACCAGGAAGGGTGGTAGCAGGAAGACCCTTTAAAGCCAGGAGGTTGTTGGGGTTTTTGTTTGGGTTGGGTTTTTGTTTCAGATGAGGCCTCGCTATTTTGCCCAGGCTGGTCTTGAACTTGCCCAGGCTCAAGGGATCCTCCTTCCTCAGCCTCCTGATTACCTGGGATGACAGCCTGCGCCACTGTGCCTGGCTTAAAGCCAGGAAGTTGAGGGTTGCCAAGTGGACCTGAGTGGGATGGACAGATGCTTGGCCAGTTCATTGCTGACCAAGCCCAAAGACGAGAGTGACCTCCACTCATTCTCTTTCAAATGACTTTGTGGGTCTGTCCTCAAAGTGACTCTGGATTGACTTTACATTTCCACCTCCCTGGGGGCCATCTTTGCCCAGAACCACCTCTACCTTTATACCAGCAGCTCATTAGAAGGAATCTGGGGCTCAGAGCCACCTGGAGCAGGCATCATGCCCCAACCTGGCAGCCCACTTTCTAGAGAACTCTGGTTGGATCTTTCCCCCCAATCTGGACCTCTGTTTCCACAGTTGCAATGTGACATTGGACTCTGGGACTGTTCGTGGCTGTCACAAAACACACGGACACATTTTCCAAACCTCGGGGACTGACAGAACTCGGGAGTCTTCTGTTGCTACTGCCGCAAAGAACCTCAGATAGCAGCTTGAAACAGCGTGAACTGAAGCCAGGCACAGGGGCCCATTGTAGTCCCAGCTACTCAGGATGCTCAGGAAAGGGGATCACTTGAGCCCATGAGTTTGGGACCAGCCTGGGCAACACAGTGAGGCCCTGTCTCTGTCCACAGCCTCATTGTGCCAGGGCAGGGGTAGGTTGCACGAAAGCTGAAATGCCCAGAGACAGCACGGCAGACAGGTGGCTTTGTAACAGTGGCCCATTTTGTGCTTTGAATGTAGCCCTTGCAGCTCTGCCACTGCAACTTAATTCTAAAATGGACCTGCTTCTCTCTCTTCCTCTCTCTCTGCTCCTCTCTAATCTCTCCCCCTCTCTAATCTTGGGGGAAACAGGATTACCTTTCTTTCCCATCCTATGCAGAGTTATCTGTCCCCGAGTCCACACCCACCATAGGAACAAGTAACTCAGACTTTGGGGATGGCCCCCGAAGATCTCAGAAATCCAAATGAACAAGCGAATTCCAACTCCAGACAGAGAACATGTGGAATGTAGCCTTTGAGTCACCTCTTTAAAAGTCCCCTGTTCCTGCTGATGGGCAGAATCACAGCCTTTAGGACAGGAGTCCTCTGTGTTTCTCCTTCACTAGCAAAGCAATAAACCTTTTTCCTTTTTCTCAAAACTGTCCTCATTATTGGATTGGCATCGGGGACAAGGACCAAGTTTTCAGTAACAAATTTGGCACCCCAGATGGGACCCCAGAACAGCCTCTGCTCTAGCTTTCTTGGGCAGGCCTGGCTCTCCAAGGAACCCCACTTCCATGCTGAGGATTTGTGGCACTGTTGAACTTGTTGAGAGCCAGCTGCAGGAGAGTTAGGAGACAGGAGAGATTGCCTCGGGTGGAACCAGAGGAGCTGTTCCTGTGAGTAAAGGAGGGACTGAGGGACCGTCCCAGCAGCTGCTGAAGCTCCGTTTCCTTTGGGGAACTCCTGCCTTCTCACCCTGAACAGCACAGGTTGCTCGGTTGTGGTCCACTTGGAGAAAAAGGAAACTGAACTGAGAAAGTCGCGACAACTTTGGCCATTTGGTAAGCTCCCCGGTGTGCACGCTGAGAGCCCTGATTCCATACACTTGGTTCTTCTTTGTGGGAACATCAGGTCCCTCTCTCTGGGGACATCTGTGGTGCCACTGGTGTAGGAGTCATGGTTAAGTGAGATTCTAGAACCTAAGGGTATGTACTTTCTTCTGATCTGTTCTAGGTTCTCATCTGTTTGTTGGCCTTGGGCTTGGGAATGCCCTCTGGTTGTCTGGTTTGTCTGTATCTGTAACTGCCCCTTTTAAGCATGGCCAGTAGTGCATCGATTCTATAGGCAGTCTCTTGGGAAAGATCTTGGCTTGATCTTGGCCGGTCAATTTAAAGGTTTCATTGTAGTGACCAAGCTCACGAGACCACCAGAGACTACCAGGAGTCTGATTCCGATGCAATCAACAAAAGGGTCTTTATTACAAGCTCGAGCAGGGACCGCATACCTTCACCTTCGCAGCGAGTAGGGAGGAGCAACCGCCAGTCTAGGGAACGAGGGATCTTTATGGGTTCCAACCTCAAGCAGGGGAGTACATGCTTGGTGTTACAAGACTGGGTGAAGGTGAGCTCGCGTAGGGGAATTCCTGTCTTGTCATTATAGGATTGGGTGAAGAGCAAGTGTGGTCAACTGACCTTTAGGCTGATAAGTTTGGCTAACACGGGGTTAGTGCTGTGTTTTCTGATTGGCTGGCCCTAGTTTGCGAACCTACTTGCTGGCGCCAGAGAACACACAAAAAAAATTTTTTTTTTACTTTTCCAGGAACTGGGTGGGGGTTGGGGACAAAGGCCCTGAGTCACCAAAATGGCGTTAGTCTTGTCTTCTCATCATCTGTTGGCCATGGTTTGGGGGTTCCTCTCAAAAATATCCTGTGCTCCAATGCTTTGAGTGCAACCTGGGAGAAAAAAGATTAAGGAACAGGTTTTGTATATGGTGGATTCTCCAACCTTCTCCCAGGATGAAAGTTGTGTAAATTAAATGTACAGGTAACATTCATAAGGACTGTTTCAGAATATGAATTTAAGAAAGGGTCTAAAACTAGAAAAGATAAAAGAAAGATATTGTAAAGATTAGATGACCAGGGAGGAGAAGAATTAAGCCACTCGGGAAGGCTTTATTGGAATACACGCCCTCGGTCCAAATCCCCCGACCATCAGAGCGTGTTGTGAGAAATGGCGCTGGGGCTTCAGTGCACAAAGAACTTCAAGAAAACCCAGTCAGGAAGGGGAGGGCCTGGGGGCAGGAAGAGAAGGCCAGAGTCCTTCCTGAATAGGTCAGGAAAACCTGCTGATTGACAGGAGGCGTGTCTACTGGTGACTGTCAGCATCTGGCTTGCCGCTCTGTCCGGCTTGCCGCTCTGTCCGGCTTGCTGCTGCTCCACAGCTGCTGACTGGTTCCCCTAATTGAACATCCTGGACCCTGACCAGACCTAACAGATATAGAAATATTTTTATATGGGGAATTAGAAGGTCAAAGAATTGTTTCTGGATGTGAAAGTATTGGTCTGGTAAAGTAATATTCTTGGGCTAAAGTCCAAGATGAGAGAGGACAAAACTAAGGATGCAAAGTTATGAATGTCTAAGTAAGTCGCAGAAGGTGTGTGGAAGGTAAATATCAAAAAGTTTGTGTTTGTGATTAAATTAACTATAATTAGCACAAAGTTATTTGAGCTTTAATGTACTGATATGAAGCAAAGTCTGAAATGTTGATCTTATCTATTGAGATCATTTTCTTGTATTTGTTAGATTTCATTACTTGGGGAAATTAAGTCTTAAAGGAATTAGGGCGTGTACCTGTTTTAAAGTCTTAAACGATTACTTTGTAACTGGTTAAACAAAGAACTATTACTTAGGTTATAACAATATAACTGACACCCTAAATATATGTGACTAGGTATATGTATGCATCTGAGAACTCTGTCTAAGCCTTGTCTAAGTGTTATGTAAAAGTTTATAAAATGAAATTTATGTAAGTTTAAAGGCAACATAACCAATCAGTGTGCTCTTTCATAAATTGTATCTGAAATAGAAGGGCCACCCTGTCATTTTCAGACCTATCTTATATCTGTTTGCTTTGACTAAGTCAATTTCTGATCATTAACACTGTTTGCTAAATATGTAAGAGATTTAAAGCTCTCCTTTGATTTTTATCAACTGATGCAGACTTGTGATTATTGTTACTGTACACTTTGGATTCTAAATTGTACTTTAAAAGTTAAACTTAGTTAAATGTGAAACTTTGGAGAGCACTTTGCCAAGTTGGTGTTCTCCAAACTCAAGTTATGCGTAGCCAAAGTCTTGGGTTTGTATGGAAATAACCAATTGGGTTGGTATTTATTCATGTATTTGATGTTTTATACCTGGATAAAGTAACCTATTGTCAATAAGTTATATATACAATTTTGTGTTAGTCTTCACACTGGAATTGGAACTTAAATGTATTTTTGGAAAGTATTAAGGAGAGCCTGATCTGTTTAAAGGTGACACTGTAAAACATGGAACATTCTGCCACTCTTTCCACAAAAAAAAAGTCAAAAGCTCTCTTTGACTTTCTTTTTTAAAAAAATTTATTTATTCTAATTAGGTATACATGACAGCAGAATGCATTTTGATTCATTTGACACAGATGCAGCACAACTTTTCATTTCTCTAGTTGTACGTGATGTAACATTGCGCCATATGTGCAGTCATACATGAACCTAGGGTAATGATGTTCATCTCATTCCACAATCTTAGCTGCTCCCATGTCCTCTCCCTACTCTTTGACCAAAGTTCCTTGCTTCTTCCCATGCCCCCTTCCCCATTATGGATCAGCATCCACTTATCAGAGAGAATCTTAGCCTTTCTCTGATGCATGTTTCAGATGTAATGTTGTATTGTGTTATTTGTGAAGAGCCCCACCTTACCTGGGATAAGGCTCCGCCTCCCTCCTTACTCCATGTTAGAATGGCTCCAAAATAGGCTGGACTTCAGCTCATTTAAAGTTGTGTTCATTGGGGCTGGGGTTGTGGCGCAGTGGTAGCGTGCTTGCCTAGCACGCACGAGGCACTGGGTTCGACCCTCAGCACCACATAAAAAAAATAAAATAAAGATATTCTGTCAGCCTACAACTAAAAAATAAATATTAAAAAAATAATAATAAAAAATAAAGTTGTGTTCAGGGTTGGGGTTGTGGCTCAGTGGTAGAGCACTTGCCTAGCATATGTGAGGATCTGGGTTTGATTCTCAGCATTGCATATAAGTAAATGAATAAAATAAGGGTCCATTAACAACTAAAAAAAATTTTTTTTAAAGTTGTGTTTAAAAGATTGATTTTTAGGGATTGTAGCTGGGATTGTAGCTCAGTGGTAGAGCGCTTGCCTTGCATTCATGAGGCACTGGGTTCGATCCTCAGCACCACATAAAAATAAATAAATAAAATAAAAGCTATTGTGTCCATTTAGAATTTTTAAAAAAATTTAAAGAAAAAATAAATTTAAAAAAAATTTTAAAGATTGATTTTTATAAAGATACTGTGATCTCAAACAGGGGATATAATATATAACTAAGTGAAGGTTCAGGATTATAAAAGTCATTTTTCTTGGTTCATAGCTATTACACAAATTAAATGTGTTTTTGCTCTGTTAATTTTTTTTTAAATATTTTTTTAGTTGTAAATGGACACAATATCTTTATTTATTTTTATGTGGTGCTGAGGATCAAACCCGGTGCCTTACGCTTGCGAGGCAAGCGCTCCACCACTGAGCCACAATCCCAGCCCTGCTCTGTTAATTTTATTTTGTATTTTCCTTGTAAACCTTATAACTATTGCCTGTTAGTGTTCTGCAGATGTACTGCTTCTGGGGGGAAAAAACTCAATGTGGGTTAATTTGAGATAATAAGCCATCACCTACAGGACAGATAGTATGTAATGCTGACTTCCAGTACTAATACTAACCCAAATTAAATGAAGGGGATATTTGTAAAATCATAGATATTGAAGTTATAACCTGTTACTCCCTCTTAACTGGCTTGCTGGGTGTTTAAAAACAAAAACTTGGAGACCAAAGTCAAGGAAGTAAAAGGGCCAAGGAAAAAGCAGCCAAAATTTTGGCCCTTGCCCTCTGAGATCAGCCAGGACCCAGACAACAATAGACCTTTCTCTGGCCCTGCAACTCTGGTGAGTCACCCCATCTGCTGATCAGGGAGATTGAGAAAATCCTAGAGAACAGGAAGCCAACCAGGGCACATTCTGCAAAGAGGAGGGTCACTGGAGACAGAAATGTCCCTGATGCTTCCAAGAGAAGCCACATATGGTTGGCCAGACCCTGACCCATTCTGGCAGGTGGCACCACTGGTAGAGGAAAGATAAAGGATCCAGGGGGCTTTGCACAAGCCCCCAAGAGTGATCTCTGAGGAATCTCAGCTGACTCTTAAAAGTAGATAGAAACAAGGTCAATTTTGACCAACTTGGTCTTAAACACCTGACAGGAGACTATAGCCTAAAAACACAGTCCTACATGGACATTTAAAAGAAAAAATGTTTTTTTAATGTAACTTAAGATGTACACTTGTGTCAGACCTACCAGAAGTAAGTAAAGCTGGAGGCTATAAAGAGCAGGATTCTTCACGAGTCCAAAGCCAGCCTCAGCAACGGCAAGGCACTAAGCAACTCAGTGAGACCCTGTCTCTACATAAAACACAAAATAGGGCTGGGGATGTGGCTCAGTGGTCGAGTACCCTCGAGTTCAATCTCCAGTACCAAAGAGAAAGAAGAAAAAAAAAAAAAAAGAAGAAGGATTCTTGCATGAGAGTGCCTAATTATAATGATCACAAGAGTTGCAGATCTGTCCTGAGCTGAGTCTGATTTCATAGACCTACCTATCTTCCTAACCTCCTACATTGATAAACTTAATCTGTTTTTCACTGATGAGATTATGAGTTACTGTCCTCATGGTTTTCAGAGCCTGGCTGAAATACTAATTAATTTTGTGCTAATTATTTACAAAAAAGTAACGCTTTGCTGTCTTTATTGTTGTCTCAGCATGATCCCTGGCCTATGTGTGCCTTGTCCAGTCACCTGCCATCTGCCCCTGTGGCCCTCTGCACTGCTCTGATGCTGAATGCCCTTAACTGTCCACGCCCCACCTGACATAGAACAAGGACTTTGGGTTACTTCCCCCAACATTGTCCCCGTTCGGCGGGAAGCAGATTGGAGATGTCATCTCCCATGTTTCCATAGAAATGGAATGAGAAGTTGACGGTGGGGAAATGGAACAGTGTCCACTTTGTGCTTTAAATTAGCCCTTGCTGCGCTGCCACTGCAACTTAGTTTTAAAATGGACGTGTTTCCTTCTCTTCCTCTCTCCCTTCTCCTCTCCAATCTCTCCCCCTCCCTAATCTCAGGGGAAACAGGATTACCTTTCTTCCCCATCCTAGCAGAGTTATCTGTCCCTGAGTCCACACCCACCGTAGGAACAAAGTAACCCCGACTTTGAGGATGGTACCGGAAGATCGCAGAAGTGACTCTCTCCCAAATGAACAGGTGAGTTCCAGCTCCAGGCAGAGAACACGTGGAATGCAGCCTCTGAGTCACCTCTTTAAAAGCCCCCTGTTCCTGCTGATGGGCAGAATCACAGCCTTTAGGACTGGAGTCCCCTGGGTTTCTCTTTATTAGCAAAGCAATAAATCTTTTTCCTTTTTCTCAGATCCATGTCCTCATTATTGGATTGGCAATGGGGTCAAGGACCAAGCTTTTGGCAACAACTTATGGGGAAAGCTTACAAGAGATCAAAGACTGCTCCAAGGGGGCTGGGGTTATGGCGCAGGGGTAGCGTGCTCGCCTAGCATGCGTGAGGCACTGGGTTCGATCCTCAGCACCACATAAAAATAAAATAAAGATATTCTATTCACCTACAACTAAAAAATAAATATTAAAAAAAATAAACTGAAAAAAAAGACGGCTCCAAGAAGAGTTCAGTGGCCACAGGCTGACAGGTAGCACCTCTGTCCCTCACTGTGCTATGTCACATTGTTCCTTCTCTGTCTCCAGTGTTGTGCCCAGTGGTAGCAGGCTGGACAGGTGACAGGCGTCCTTCCCCAGTGCCCTCAGTTTCTTGACCGCCCCTGCCAAGACAGGGGTTTCCTATGCTAGGCTGCAGGAGCCGTGACATCATCAGCTTTAACTTGCTTATTTGCTTATGTGACCAGCATCCCCAGGAGAGATGGTCCTGGCCCACTGTGTAAGAAAGTAGCTTTCTACAGATATCATGAACTTGCCCCAGTTTCCAGGGCGCACAAGAGAAAGTGTGTGTCCTTCAAGGTAATATGTATCTGGAGCTTCTGGCCTGAGCCTGTTCCCTTCACTGGCTGGGTGTTTGGGAACAGAAAGGAAGTATTCAGGGACATGGTATCTTACTGTCCCCCTTTCTTTTAGAGATAATACAGGCCCCGTTTCATAATAAATAGATAAATAAAAATTAAACAAATGCAAATATACTGTTGCATAGTCCTGTAGGTTAAAAGTCAGGTCCAGGTCCTCAAAGGCTGTGTCCCTCCCTGGAGACTCAGGGGTCCCACCTGCTTCCATGCTCTCTCAGGCTGTTGGGGGGGGGGTGCAGTTGCTGAAGCTGTAGGGCCAGATTCTCATTTCCTGGCTGGCTGTGGGTCGGGGTTGTCCCTGCTCCGGAGGTTCCCTGTGGCTCTTAGTCTTGTCCCTGGACTCCTTAAAGGTGGACGTGCCAAGCTTCACCCCTGCCATCTCCCTGACGCCTGCAGCGTCTCCCTGCTCACCTCCTTTCTGAATCTCTTGTGATTCTCTGCTTTTAGGGGCTCACGTAATTAGACGGGGCCCACTCAGCTAATCAGAAATAATCTCCTTGTTTTAAAGTTGTAACTTTCATTCCATTTGCAAAGCCTCCTTTGCCATGTAAAGTGTCATCCACCGGCAGGTTCCAGGAACCCAGGCATGCGTGTCCTTGTTGAACTTTCTCAGGGTGAGGCTAGGCCCCAGGAAGGCGGAGAGTGAACAGTTCAGATGTGGTCCCTCCCTCACGGAGCCCAGAGGCTTGAGGAATCAGGACTACCACTGTGCTAGCACCCACTCGGAGGATCTGGGACCCACAGGCAGGCCCCAGGCCATTTGGCTAAAGCCTTCAAAAGAATGCCAAGCCATGCCCGCTGGGAGTGGTCTGCCCCAAAAGCACAGGGTTCACCCCAGGCAAGGAAGGACAGGGCAAGGCAGAACCTGGGCGCAGGTCCAAGATTCCTGGGCAGGGTCTGGACTTGCTCAAATCCACGACAGGAATGACCAGGTCAAGCTGCCCAGGGTGCCAGGATGGGCGGGCCCTTGACTGGTCTGGCTTCTAGGCAGTTCTAAAAGCCTCCCTCAGTATGCCACCTCAGCAAAATGGCGGGAGAGACTCTTTCTCAGGGATGCCCACTGGAGGGTGCTGTAGTGGCCCGCTTTAAGTCCGAACAGCCACTCTTGCTGTGGTCTCTGGGGGCAGGGCAGAGGCAGGGCAGGGACTCCGCCCCAACTCTCTCCGCTCATCTTCTCTCAGCTTCTGGGTGGGGCCTGGGGTAGAGGGAGACTGTTGCAACTCTTTTCTGTACAGTTCCTTTGCTCCATGCCTCCTTCCCAGGAGGCTGCTGGTGGCTTCTGAGCCTGCTTACGTCTCTTTTCGATGTCACCCCCCACAAATCCACGTAGGCACACACAACCTGCCACTTCCTAGAATCCAGGCCTCCCAGGCTCAGAGTCTGTGGGCTGCCTCCGGGTTCCCACCTGGCCTTCTTCTCAGGGCCTGACCTGCACCTGCTCCCAGGTCCCTAAGCTCTTACCAGTGTGAGTTCTACTCTGGAAGATTCCTCCTGCCAAACTTTACCTCCCTTCCTCCCCAGACTGGGGGCATCTTCAGGGAAGCCAGCCCCTGCCAGCCCCAGGCTGAGCCCCAGGCTGAGTCCCGAGTCCTGATCTCATTGTTTTATTTATTTATTGAAATGGGGTCTCCCTATGTTATCCAGCCTGGCCTCAAACTCCTGGGCTCAAGGAATCCTCTTGCTTCAGCCTCCTGAGCAGCTGGCACTGCAGGCCTGGGTGATGTCACTGTTAGGGCACTGGGTGGGTTGGTTGGTCACTCGGTCAGGGGCCTGCCCCTGTGCTGGACTTCAGTTGAGGAGGGGGGTGGGCAGGAGTGTAGCTCAGGGGTATTGAGGGATATTCTCCCAAAGTGGCAGCTCTCTCACGACATGTCCTAAGCACTTACTGTTTGCAGGTGCAGTGCTAAGTGCTTTGTGCCTATCAGTCCAATGACTCCCTACGGATCCCAGGAGGGAGGAGGTTTTATCATCCCACAGCCCAGATGGAGGCTGAGGAGCGCTGACGTGTCAACTGGCAGGCCAAGGGGCTCCCAAGGACAGGAGGTGAAAGCAAAGCCAGAGAGCACTGTCACGTGGAGATGCCTTTTCCAGATGCCAGTGCACCCTCCTCCTCGCCCCTGACAGTAGACAAAGTGCGGACAGCAGCACACGCCACAGGCAGCTCTGCACCTGCCTGCGTGTGTGCATGTATGCGCGTGAGCACGTGTACGCAATTCACCTTGGAGCATCTTCCTGCATCAGCACAGAGACATGGTCTTCTCCATCGTCACCTGCTCAGGGTCCTTTCTGGAAGAGACATTGGAAACCATCCAAAGGCCCCTAAACATCTAACTCTCCTGGTGCAAAAAAAAAAAAAAAATGTAGACATTTCCTTTTTGTTTTCTTATTTATGGTGAAAAACTTGTAAATTCTATGCCCCTTTAAGATGTATATGAGTCCTTTTAAGAGCTGGCAGAGATTTTTGCCAGTTTTACAGCCTAGAAACACTTTCTTCAGGACCTGGGTGCCATCTCCGGGACAAACATCAAGAAAGACAGCAGCTGGGTGCGGTGGCGCACGCCTGTAATCCCAGTACTTAGGGAGGCCAAGACAGGAGAATCGCGAGTTCAAAGCCAGCCTCAGCAACGGCGAGGCGCTAAGCAACTCAGTGAGACCCTGTCTCTACCTAAAACACAAAATAGGGCTGGGGATGTGGCTCAGTGGTCGAGGGCCCCTGAGTTCAATCCCTGGTACCAAAAAAAAAGAAAGAAAGCGACTCTTGCCTAGCCTCCTCTGGAGCCAGGAGCCCAACTTACAAGTTGCAAAACACTCATCATGAAGATACAGGTTTATATTTCCTTTGGGTAAAGAAATGAGCTGACACGGCGTCATTCCAATTACCACGTGACTTCAGAATGAGCAATGTGGCCAGTGCTGCTGTGTAGTCACCTTGCTTGAGGATTGGTTATTGTTGAAGAGCATGTGCGTGACAGTCGCACCTGCCTGGCTATATAAATGGGGACTATTTCTGCATCTGCAACCTCTCTTGAGGGCTGTGGTACACTTTGCAGTCTGGTTTATGCTTATTCAGAAGAAAAAAAAACTGCTTTCTCTCTCTTCTACTCTTTTTTTTTCGTGCCAGGGATTGAACTTAGGGGCACTCGACCACTGAGCCACATCCCCAGCCCTATTTTGTGTTTTATGTAGAGACAGGGCCTCACTGAGTTGCTTAGCGCCTCGCTGTTGCTGAGGCTGGCTTTGAACTCGCGATCCTCCTGTCTCAGCCTCCCAAACTGCAGGATTACGGGTGTGCACCACCGTGCAGTATCTTTATTCTGATATAACACTCCGCAGCCATTGTGAAGGACTGGAAGCTTCTCTCCATCGGCATTGAATAGAAAGCACAAGGTTCACTGAGCAGGCTGCTCTTTCTGTAAAATGAGGTCCAAGAAGAGAGACTCCTTGTATTTGTTTTAATTTGCATAATCTCCGGAAGGGGGAACAGGGAACTAATAAAAGTACTTGTGCGTGCAATTGCACGTGTGTGCGTGCACGCACGTGTGTAAAACAGGAACTGAGCAGATGTGGGGAAGGGACAGAGCCTTTTCCCTGTTCACCATTTCATGTTTTCCGATGGGAGGGGGTCCTGGGGATTGAACCCAGGGGTGCTATGCCCCTGAGCTACATCCCCAGCACTTTTCATTTTGATACAGAGTCTTAATTGCTGAGGTTGGCCTCCAACTTGCCATCCTTCTGCCTCAGCCTCTCAAATGGCTGCTGGGATTCCAGGCGTGCACCACCGCACCCTGTTTATTTTCTGATTTTTGAAACAGGTAGCAACATTATTCAAAATAAACTAGAAGGAAGTGTGTGGTGGTGTTGGCAAGCGGACGAAACAAATCCCTGCAGAACAGAAATCCCAGGGCCACACCCTTTTTCTGTACTTGATTCTGTTCATTTCTGCACTCAGCCTTGACTGAAAACTGATTATATTGATACTTTTTTTCTTTTTTTTAGTCACACTGGACTTCTCTCCTTTGATGGCTGATCTGAGTGTAAAAGCAAGGAATGTCTTTATTAAAAAAGAAAGAAAAACAATGTACAACAGTAACCGTCACCTGTCCCCCTTGGGTTTCTGTTTCTGAAGCTCCTCACCGTCCAGTCTGCAGCCAGGTGGGGTTCACTTTCAGAGCTGGGGGGTGGGGACCCCAAATCATCTCTCTGACTTCCAGGAGGGCACTTACCGTCCAAGAGGCAGGGCTTCACTATCCAGGAAGGGGTGAGAAGGGGTGAGTGGGACACACACCCGGAAAGGTGAAGCCAGGCTGCTCCGGATCCTGCCCCAGCCATCTGTCTTGAAGAAGCTGCTCTATGAAGACGATGGGCCAGGGACCCCTCTCAACCCCTCTGGCCACTTCCAGGTGGTCTCGCTTGCCACTCTTGTTATTACTGGGGGCTCCGGATCATGAAGCATCTCAGGAGGGCTTGCCACACGCTGTGTTCTGCCTTTTGTCCCCTTGTGGAGAGCACTCGAGGTAAGAGCTATTTATCATAATCCTCCTTTTGTGGATGAGGAAACCAAGGCACAGAGAAGTCAAGTAACTTCCCTAAGATCACACAGCTTGCAAGGGCAGCTCACCTCCCAGCTGTTTCTCCTCCAACATCCTTAGGCCTGTCTGCAGCTGGAAGGTGCAAATTAGATCTTTCAAAACGCAAAGGGAAGAAGTTGGGAACTGGTGGATCCCAGGCACTGGACTAGGGCAGGAGGCAGGGCTAGGCCTGCAACTCCCAGGTCTCATGTGAGGCCTGTGCCATTCCCTAGTGGGCCTCTGTTCGTAGTTCAAGCCCTCAGACTCTGCCTCCCGGTGCCCCACCCCTGGCTCTGTGCCCCTGGGCACTCCCTTTGGCTCCCTGAGTCCCACAGTTTGCAGGTGTCGGAGACGGGGCACGATGGGCGCCCTGTGATGGTCCCTGCCACCCCAGACGGCCTAGGCAGAGCAGTCCAGGCTGCAGTAGTCAGCAGAGGAAAACAGTCTCAGCACGTTGACCAGCGGGAACATGAGGAGCGCCCCAAGCAGCGAGCCCAGCTGCACCGCCGCCCCGCACCACAAGAGGGCGCTGCGGCTCCGGTCGCGCAGGATCACACCCAGCATCACCTTGACGTAGCTAAGACTGGCAGCGTACAGCACCCAGGAGACCACCTGCAGGGAAGGAGCGGAGGAGTGAGTCCTGGGGGTCCAGGAGTGCCCCCAGGGTGACCACAGAGCTAAGGGAAACCCGTGGAAGGCCTTCTGAGTTCACCCTTATGGGGGTGACCCAGCAGGGCTCAGGGGGCCCCATAAAGTGACCCCACCAGGGCAAAGGAGAACCCAGTGGCTCCCCGCTCCACCATCAAGTCAGCAGCATCAGTGCCAAGGCCGCTGGTCTACACATGGCCAGAGGGTAGTACTTGGGGTACAGGATAGACCATCACCCCCCTCCCCATACCCTACTTTCCAACGAGAAGGGTGCCCTCCCACCTGGGGCTTCAGGGCAAAGACTCTGGTCATTAGGGCTGCCCCAGGGGTGCTGCACCACGGGGAGATACTTACAATGAGGACTTCCCCACCCCAGTGGCCTTGCAGGAGCGGGCAGGGGCTCATTGCAGCCATGGCCATGTTGTAGGCCCCAAAGCCAGTCCCCAGCATCGTGAGGACCCCCAGGAAGGGCAGAGACCTAGGGGAGTGGGGGGGGAGGGAGAGCTGAGGAGCTGCGAAGCCTGACCTTTGCTCCCTCCACCCCTGGGGACCAGCACCTCCAGGGTTAAAGGTTAGACCCAGGTGGGAAATTCCAGGCTCCACAGCTCAAGTGGGACAGAGAGGCTCCTGAGAGCCTGAACACCCTGGGCATCAATGGCAGGGCCCAGCCTCCCAGCCAGAGAAGCATCACCAACTCTGGTGCCAGGTGGACCTCGTGCCAATCCCAGTCTCACCATTTAACTGGTCCCTGAACCTCAGTTTCCTCACCTGCAAAATGGGAGACTTCAGGGCCACGGAGACCTACAGGCACAGAGTGTGCAGGGCCTGGCTCCAGTCCCGGGCTTTGCCTGGAATTTTATTCATCTGTTGCCATTTCCTTCTGTGACAATCTCAACCCTAGCCAGGAAGCCAGGCTGAGGAGAGAGGCTTTGATCCTTGCAGGGCCCGCAGGGTGTGCTGGGTGACCTTGCCTGGCCCTCCCTGGCTGTTCTCAGCCATTCCTAGAGACATGAGATGTGCACACTCTCTGGAGCCCTGGCTGCAGTGCTGTCCAGGTGGCCCTCCATCTGACCCTTGACCTGACAACCAAGGACACTGTCCTTCTTTGGAGGTCCTTGTCCCTGGGGTCCCATTATCCACAGTCTCCAGGACACCAAGACTGGTCTGCACCCTTGGGGAAATCAGAGGGGTCTGCCCCTGACATTAGGGACTGTTTTTGATCCAAGATTCTCAGATGTTAAGTATCTAACAATCGGGGCTTTATAGATCCTGTGGGTCTGTGGCCATCGGTCGGTTCCCTTAAATGCTTCTCTCCTTTCTCCAGGAGTTTTAAGCCCCAGTGGAGGAAAAGCCAGCTTCCTGACATTTTCTAATTCTCCTGTCCACATTCCCCCTCTAGGCTGGTTGAGGTATTTGTGAATAGGTCTGAGTGGCCAGTGGAGGGAGGCAGGGCAGAAGGACCAGACTATTGGGGGACCCAGGCCGTCAAAGTCCTGAGGCAGATGTTTCTCCTATGGGGATCTGAGGCCCCTGAGTCAAAACCACTTGGGTTATTAAAAATTGAAATCTAGCCAGGCACAGTGGCGCACGCCTGTAATCCCAGCACTTTGGGAGCCTGAGGCAGGAGGACTGCGAGTTCAAAGACAGCCTCAGCAATGGTGAGGTGCTAAAAAAACTCAGTGACAAAATAGGGCTGAGGATGTGGCTCAGTGGTCGAGTAACTCTGAGTTCAATCCCTGGTACCAAATAAATAAATTAATTAAATAAAATTGAAACTTGCTGAGTGCGGGGGTGCACACCTGTAATCCCAGCTACGTGGGAGGCTGAGGCAGGAGGATCACAAGTCTGAGGCTAGATGGAGCAACTTAGTGAGACCATGTCTGTTATGGTTTAGATATGATGTGTCCCCCAAAAGCTCATATGTGAGATAATGCAAGAAATTCCAGCAGTGAACTGATTGGGTTATGACAGCCTTAATCTACTCAGTGCATTAAGCCACTTTAATGTATTTATTGGGTGGTAACTGTAGGCAGGGTGTGGTTGGAGGAGGTGGGTGTTTGGGGGTGTGCCTTTGGGGGTGTATATTTTGTCTGTGGCGAGGAGAGCTCTCTCTCTCTCTGCTTCCTGGTGCTATGGCCTAAGCTGATTTCCTCCACCACACCCTCCCGCCATGACCTTCTGCCTCACCGTGGGCCCAGAGTAATGGAGCCGACCATCTATGGACTGAGACCTCTGAAACTGTGAGCCCCAAAATGAGCTTTTCCTCCTCTAATTGTTCCTACCAGGTCTTTTGATCACCAAAGCAAAAAAGCTGACTAGAATAATGTCTCAAAATAAAAAAATTAAAAGGGCTGGGGATGTAGCTCAGGAGTGCTCACTTGGCTTCAGGCCTCAGTGCCCCCAAAAGAAAAAGAAACCCCAGGGGCCTGCAGCCAGGCAGCGGAGCTCTCGAAGCAGCCATTTTAACCACTGCACCTACAGCACAGTTGGTGGGGCTTGGAATTTGGGGTTCTGGTTCCCGGGGCTTGGAATTTGGGGTTCTGGTTCCCGGGGCCCCATGCACTACCTGCTGGGCAGGAATATGGAGAAGAAGCAGGCGAGAGGGCTGGCCACAGAGCTGAGGGTGGCGGACAGGTGGTAGGCCACAGGCCCGTAGGGCAAGCAGGAGTAGGTCTGCACCGAGGGCAGAACGCCATTGGTGAGCGCATTGACGAAAGCCACCAGCGTGTAGATGAAGGCCAGCTGGGCCCGGCGGTGGGTGGCCGGCTTCTCCTCCTGATGCGCCTGGCCCCTGCTGCTGTCTGGGGGGCCTGGGGGGGCTTCGTCCTTCTCTTCTCGTGGCTGAATGGAGTGCAGGGTGACCTGGGAGTCCAGGAGGTCTTCGATGGAGCCCTGGCGGCCCCTGGCCTGTTGCTGGAGGAGGAAGAAAGCCAGGAGGCAGCAGGCCATCATGAAGGCCAGCAGGAGGAAGAAGACCAGGGGCGAGAAGCGGGCCGGGAGGTAGCGGCTCTCCAGCCGGCCCACTGAGCCGGCCTTCCAGGCGGGGGCCCAGGCGACGGTGCTGCCGATTTCCTGGGGAAGGACAGAGCAGTCAGCCACTTTCCTGGGGAATCAGTGCAGGTGACAACAGGAATCCCAGACCAGAGATAAATTATGGTTATAATTATAATCTATCAATTATAAATAACTGATAAAGAACAGATTCCAAAACCAAATCTGACCCTATGGATTTCAGAAGAGCCCCATCCACAGAGAGTCTGACCCCAAGGCCATGATCTTGCTTGGGTTGGGGCTCAGGACACACAACCCCAACATCTGACTGTAAGAGATCAGATTATACCACCTGTTAGGGTTTGGATCCAGAATGTGGCCCAAAGGCTTGTGTGTTGAAGGCCCCGTCCCCATTGTCCCAATGTCCAGAGGTGAGGCTTTTAGGAAATGACGGGATCCTGCTGGCTCTGACCCCATCCTCTGACAGCTTCCTGATCCGAATGGACTGTGGGGAGGTGGTGGAAACTAGGAGGTGGGACCTAGTTAAAGGAAGTGTGTCCTTGGGGCTGTGCCCTTGGGGACTACAGTTTATCCCCAGCCCCTTCCTCTCTCTCTGCTTCCTGGCTGCCCCGAGCTGATAGCATCCCTCCACGGCCTCCTTCTGCCATGACCTTCTGCCTCACCTGAGGCCCAGAGCAGTGAATCCAGCCGACCATGGACTGAATCCTCTGAAACTGTGATCCAAAACCAATTTTTCCTCTTTTAAGTGTTCTCCTTGGGTATTTTGTCACAGTGACAGAAAGCTGACTAATACATGACTCCAAAATAGACCTCTTTGGTACTTTTTTTTTTTTTTTTGTGGTGCTGGAGATTGAACCCAGGGCCTCGTGCATGTGAGGCAAGCACTTTACCAACTGAGTTATATGCCCAGCCTGGCACTGATTGTTTTGAGCTGGGTATTTTGAGAAACTAGACAGAGGAGTAGCTCTAAAAAAATGTCCATTTGTAGAGAAAATTTACATCTCAAAAGGGCCTTTTCCTTAGTAAAGGTATCTGTACCAGGAAGAGACAGACAACTCTCATCACCTGAGACTTTGCACAATAGGACACTGGTCACTCCCACACCTCCTCCCTCTACCTCCCAGAACTCACTTCTAACACTGACCCCTGCTCAACTCCTTCTCCCTTTCTGTAGCTCAAGCTGCTACCTAAGCTGTAATCATCGGCCCTTCTTTAAGTCTCATATTTTGGTGAAAGTCCCATGCATGTGAATGTCATTAGAATGACCTTTCTGCTGTCATTCAGACTCCTATCATTTTTATCTGTGGTCCTGTCAATGAGCCCACAGGACAGTAGTTTCTCCTTCCCATACTCTCATGGCCAAGCACAGGGCTGCAATGGCTCTAGGACCCGCCAGGTACCTGCATGATGTGGGTCTCCCTGGAAGACACGGGGCTTGAGGTCGTGCCTGATGTCTCCGTGACATTGACACAGGTGGTGACACCGGAGCCCTGGGCAAGAGCCACCAGTGCAGGCAGGAGGCCGCTGAATCCTTCACCCACAAAGAAGGTGGTGAGGTAGTAGGTGGGCAGCCGGCTCATGAAGGGCAGGAAGGTGACAGAGGAGGTGCAGTCCACCAGGGCCAGGAGGAAGGTGAGGACGATGAAGGCGATGCTGTGGTGGCCACCCAGCACCCAGGAGGTCACGTTCCAGAGGAAGGCGAAGAGGACACAGGAGACGGTGCCCACGACCAGCACAGCGAAGACCACAGGCACCTCGGAAAGACAGCCGGGCCGGAAGTGGTGCAGTAGGGTGACCAGCAGGGGGCCGACGTTGGCTAGCTGGATGACCACCGTGAGGTAGGAGGGCAGGTACCATCCCTCAGGCAGCTCCGTCACCAGCAGGGGCAGCTCCACCCAGAGCCCATTGATGGCCACCCAGGAGCCCATGCCAAAGACGCAGACCAGCAGGTGCGTGAACAGGGCCATGGTGGGGTCTTTCCTGGGGCCAGAGCCTGCTGTCTGTCCAGGTCAGTCTGTGATGGGCTAACAGAGGAGGGCACCAGGTGAGATAGTTCAAACTCAAGTTCATTACCAACCAAGAGACGGTCTCCACCCCCATTACTTTTCTCCCAGTGAATAAGATAGCCTTTTACGAGCAGAAAATACAAATGCATTTATAAGTAGCCTTCAGGTAAGGCTTTCCTAAGCACAACTTGTAAATCCAGGAACCACACATACACACACACACAAAGTTGGACACATTCACATGAGTAGGTGTTAAAGCACACACCTGAAAAAAAGAAACCCCTGCAAAAAGTCCAATGGTGGCCGAGTGTGGTGGCGCATGATTGTAATTCCAGTGACTCAGAAGGCTGAGGCAAGAGGATCTGAAGTTCAAGACCAGCCTCAGCAAGTTAGCAAGATGCTGTCTCAAAAAAACAGAAAACCTACACCTCCCACTACCAAAACAAGGACCTGGGACAAACATTTGCAACATAATACACATAGGCTTGTTCCTAGTATGTATAGAGGTTTCACAATCAAGAACAAAAGCCCCAAGGAAGTGGGCCAAGTATATGATCCAAAAGTTTAGGAAAAAAAGTACCAAGAAGTCTATGACACACGAGAAGACAATCAGTTTCTTGCACAGTGGAAAATAAATCCAAGGTGCCCACTTCTCACCCTGAGTGTCCCATAGCCAAAGGTTACCTGCTCTGGATGAAATGACTCACGTACAAGATTAGTATTCACTGCAACCTTGTAATGGCAAAATGTGGGCGACAATCCCAGTGGCTGTCAGTGGAACAGGGGCCAATGGGAGGGCGCAGCCACCTGCAGGAACAGCACACCTGGGCAGGCTGAGGAATGAGGAAGATCTCCCTGGGCGATGGGCAAAGGTCTCAAAGGGAACAAATCCAGGGAGCAAAGCTGCAGATGGGGAAGGAGGGCGAACATGGTCTTTACTTGTATCTGCATAAAGTGACCTGGACACCTGGGGTCCCTCAGTATAGATCTTTTTCTGGTACTGGGGATTGAACTCAGGGGCACTCGACCACTGAGCCACATCCCCACCCTATTTTGTGTTTTATGTAGAGACAGGGTCTCACTGAGTTGCTTAGCGCCTTGCCATTGCTGAGGCTGGCTTTGAACTCGCGATCTTCCTGTCTCAGCCTCCCTAAGTGCTGGGATTACAGGTGTGCACCTGGCTACGGTTGTTCTTCTTTTTTTTCCCTGAACTGGGGATTGAACTCAGGGGCACTTAATCACTGAGCCACATCCCCAGCCCTTTTTTTATATCTTTTTATTTAGAGACAGGGTCTCACTGAGTTGCTTAGGGCCTCACCAAGTTGTGGAGGCTGGCTTTGAACTTGTGATCCTCCTGCCTCAGTCTCCTGAGCCACTGAGATTACAGGTGTACACCACCTCGCCTAATTATTTTTTATGCAGTTTTACCTTGTGAGCTAGGCAAACATATTACCTAATACAAAAAAATATGGTTACCTGAAATAAATTTTTAATCTGGCTTTTTTTTTTCTTTCTCCTGAAATTACAGATCTCTCTAGCTGGACGAGGTTTTGAAGATCACCTCTGCCGGCCCCCAGCACCAGTGCACACCTGCTTAACCACCAGCATCGCCCCACTGGAACTCTTATTAACACTCTTCGATTGAACCTTGGTCTAAGCCAAAATATTAGAAAGGTCAGGAATGAGTGTTTGCAGCCTTGGAGATTCCTGGGTGAGGCATGGTCACCTGGATAAGGAGGACAGGGCTCCTGGATAAGGTTCCCCCAGGAGGAGCTAACGGGTCTCACCAGTGGTAATGCATCATTGGGAACAGACTTGCCGCTGGCCGCGCTCTTCCCTTTGTAGATGGGAGACAGAGGGACGGAGGGGCTCTGAGCTGGCACGTGGGATCTGGAGCAAGCTCAGCCTGAACTCCTCCTTCCTTCTAGGACCAGCAGCCCTGTCCTGGTGAGCACGCCTCCCTCAGGAATCTCCAAGTCTCTGGCAGCCCCTCTCCTGGTTCCCAGTGACTTGGAAGCTGGAGCAGGAGGCTGTCAGGGCTGCTTCCAGCCTTGCTCCGGTGGCCTCCCTTCTGAGGGCCTCCCACAGGTCACTAAGCTCTGTTCTCCCAGGCAGGAAGCAGGCTGCAGTAGCACAGGCTGGGCCTGGCACCTGCCTGCCGAGAGGACCCAGGAGAGAGGGAGGATCCCGGGTCACTCCTGCCTGTCCCTGCTGTCCTTCCCAGCCTGGCCACCCTTCTGTAAGATCCTGCCTCAGAAAAGCATCTCTGGCTGTCCAGCCTCCCCAGCGTCCTCACCTGGGCCCTGGGGTGTCTGTGTTTATGGTTTTGCTCGAGTGGATACAGATAGACGCCTTGAGTCGGAAGCTTTCAGAGGCCAAGGGGCTGCATTATAACCTGGCACACTGAAGGTGGAGGGCCCTTCTCAATGATGGAGCTCAGGATGCGCAAATTGGTAACTCACTGGCCAAGCCAGTTTAGCAGACATGTGATTTTTTTTTTTTTTTTTTTTTTTTTTTAATATTTATTTTTTAGTTGTACGTGGACACAATAGCTTTTTTATTTTTTATTTTTATGCGGTGCTGAGGATCGAACCCAGTGCCTCCTGCATGCTAGGCGAGCACGCTGCCACTGCGCCATAACCCCAGCCCCAGACATGTGATTTTGATTTGCTATGTTTCAAACGATTCTCTACTGTCATCCATAAGTCAGGAGATGACATTCAAAATTCAGGGTTTCTGGTTTCTCAGGAATATTTTGGAAGATCTGGCTACCCAGGTCTTCATGCCCACGTGGCAATAATAATCCTTCTTGCCCTCTTTAACTTAGGCTCCAGAGGAACTGCGATCCCTGTTCAAGCCTACGCCCTTCGTCTCTTCCTCCATTTTGCTATCTGGAGCTCAGATGTAATGACTAGAACCCTAGCAGCCATTTTGTGCTATGAAGGATGAGGTGGGAGGTAGATGGAGACTAGACCCCTTTGGGATTTTTGTAGTAGAGAACATCTGTAACAGTTCTGTTCTGCCTGTGCTGAACTAATTTGTTTGCCTGTTTAATGTAGTTCAAGCTCTTAAACTTCTATCTTGTCACTTATTTTACATACAGCAAAACGCTGGCTAAGTGTTCAGAGACACATGCTCAAGGATGTACATCCACTGATTCTAGTACCAAAAGCTGATCAATACATTGACCCCTTTTGGGCCACCTATGTCCTGCTTCAGAAACTCAGATCCTCTCCCAACCTGAATTTGATCCAAAACCAAAACCTAAACAAAGCCGTGGTTTAGACACACCTTTAAAAGACACTGAAAGGTTAGGAGTAAACTTGGAACTCGGGGACAAAGGTCTCCCAGAGAAATGCAAAAATAGAAAGGAGGAGGCGCTGGGAGGAAGGACAAGGAGCTCCCCTGTGGAATTGGGTGGCAGAAATCACACTATCAGTCACACAGTCTCAAAACCGACTCCTCTCTGTTCTGAAGAACACTTCTCCAAGTAACCTCAGACATACCAGAGGGGCGGATGGAGCCACAGGAGGGTGGCGGGGTTGACTGGCTATTCTGGGTGGTGACAGCAGAAGGGACCAAAGCCATGAGGACAGAGGAGTCAATAAATGATACACAGATCAGGGGGTCAGTAAATAATTAAAGAGAGGAGGCAGGCTCGGAGAGGATGGTCGCCTTCCCCATCTGAAACTGTTCAGGCACTGAGCTCAGCGAGGTGCCGGGTCACACGAGGACAGCCCTCTCCAGCGCAGCTGGTGGGGGAGGAGTCTGGACTTCACCTGATGCACAGGGTCCCCCAAGGCCTTATAGCCCCGCCCCCCTCCATGTCTGGGTTCTGACCTGGCGTCGCCACAGCGGTGGAATCTGTGGGGAATCGTTAGCTCCTCCTGGAGACTCCCTAGTGTGGCAGCAGAGGTGCTGACAGCCGGGGGCCTCTTCTCCTGTGCCTTGGTTCACTCCCAAGCTACCTCCTGCTCCTCGAAGGTGCTATGTGCCTCTGGGCCTGGAGGATACAGTGAGGACAGCTGCCACTTACAGCGAGGGGGGTGTCCCAGGCAGAGGGGTCGCATGCGCAAAGTCTAGGCTGTTGCAGAAAACTAAGGCCCGGCTGACACTTTGAAAGAGGAAGGCGGGGCTGGGGGTGTGGCTCGGTGGTAGAGCCCCGCCCAGCCCCGAGGCGCTCAGTTCCATCCCCAGCACCGAAAAACAAAAAACAAAAAACAAAAAACTGTATTTTCTATTTTTAAGCGGCCTTGAGGTTCTTGCTGATTTACTTAACAGAGAATTTATTGATCGAGATGGCACGCGCAAAGGCCCTGGGGTGGAGCCTCACCTGCCAGGGACCAGACATAGATTTGAGCATTTAAAGATCAGTAGGGTGGCTGCAGCCAAGGGGCAGCAGGGAGCAGTCACCCAAGGCCTGGGGTGAGAGCTTCAGTGTTCTCTCTGGAGCCCAAAGCCCCATTCCAGGGCAGAGGAGGGGCCAGCTCTCATTTAATGTTTAACATGCTGGCCGTGGTCAGGATAATTACAAAGAACCAGGGGCAGAGCAGGAGGGAAGCCTGTTACCCTGTTAGAAAGCTGCTGAAATCACCCAGGTAAAAAAGATCAAATAGCACAGGCTGGCAGGTACTGGACGCCCAGTGTCAGGCCCCGTGTTAGGCTCTCTCTGTACTTATCCACCTCCTCTCAACAGTCCTGAGGTAGGCAGCAGGATGATCTGCAGCCTACAGAGGACACTCAGGCTTAGGAAGGGAGAGTAATTTCCCTGAGGATGCACAGCACTGACGGTTGAGAAGCCTCTCAACCAGCCTGAGAAAGGCCTGGGGGTGCCTTTCTCAGGAAGAGAGCCTGGGGCCATGTGTGGCTCCTTCTACTCTCTGAGCTTGGTCTGGGGAGGGGAGAAATGGGGACAGGCCCGGGAGAGCCTGAGAAAGCCCTAAGACATCACTGCGTCCTCAGGATCCAGCGGGCATGCTGTGAGGATGGTTACTAAACACTTGTGGCTTTGAACGAGACCCTGGAGGCGGACGGCCCTTGGGTGGACGGTCCTTGAGTGGGCAATAGAAGCCCGAGGGTCAGCTCCAGGAAAACAGGTCTTTTCACTCTTTTTTCCCCCCTGTGCTGAGGACTGAACCCAGGGCTTGGCACATGCTCAGCAAGTGTTCAGCCACTGACCAGCTTCCCAGCCCCTCTTCTGTGTCCTTGAACAGGACACAGTGGGGGAGATGGGGGGCGGGGCTCTGCCCAGGGCCCAAGCACCCTTGCTGTGGGCTGCACCATCTCCTTCCCCATGCGCCTGACCTTGGCCATCGGACCTCCAAGCAGTGTCCCTGGGCACTGTCCTCTGACTTATATCTTCCTGGCATTATCAGACAGGAGCTCAGTGTCGGAGTTCGTGTCTATTTGCTGACAGTTGAAGTCTCCTAAGGAAGCATAATCTCCACATGAAGGGGGGGTTGACCTCTTCCCCAGTGCTCAGGTGGCCCCTGACTTGCTAGTGACTGGGTCACCCAAGCCCTTGGTGCCATGGCTGGGTTCTCATTCTATGTGGGTACTATGGCAGCTGGTGGGCACCGTGTCCCGTAGGTCAGACTCCAGAGTCTGCCTCGGCCTCGAGGATGCTTTGGCCAGGCTGGCCTGGGCAGCGCTCGCTGGTCCTGGGTGATAAGCACCTGGGTCAGTGTTGTCCTGGCTCCCGGCTCCTGGAGAACTCGGGGCAAGCTGCAGGTCTCTGCCTAGGGCCTGGCCTTGGCCTACCCGAATGAGACTAAGTAGGACCGGGTTGGCTTTGAGTAGGTGAGTAGGATGGGAGCCCCGAGGGTCAAACTCAGAAAACCTAGAGGGAGAGACAGGAAAGGCAGAAGGAAGAAAGAGGCCAGGAGGGGACGAAGGCGGAGGAGCAGCTGGGCCTTCTGGGAGCCTGAGTGCTGCTCACATCAGGAGGTCTTCACCTGTGTTCGCCTTGGACTCCAGAGTTCCCCCAAATTCATTTCAACTCAACGTCCCCTTGCAAAATGCAGGGGAAACCAAGGCCCCAAGAGCAGCCAGTGCTCGCCCTGCACCTTGCCCACCCTGACCCCAGGTAGTGGCAGTCCTCCAGGCCAATTTTCACTGGCTGTGTGACCTCAGGCCTGATGCTCACCCTCTCTGGGCCTCAGGGTCTCCTTCTGTGAAAGGGTCTGGGAACGCCAGGGCTTGCCAGGCCAGGATGCCCGCGAGGGAGGAGTGAGACAATGGAACCTGAGGCTCCCAGTAGGACTGGGAGTTCCCTTCCTCCGGTTCCCTCCCTCCAAGGCCAGGAAGGGATTCGGCCTCCCCCAAGCTGACCTTGGCGGAGAAGCCTCCCCCAGGCGAATCCCCGCCCCTGCGTGCCCATCTCAGCCCCCGTCCCGGGCCAGGCTGGTGAGGCTCCAGCTCCCACCTGGCGGGAGCGGCCGCACGGTGGCCCGATGGCGCGGAGCCGTGGCTGGGTGGCCGGCAGGCCGGATGTGCGGCTGGGCGCCCAGGGGTCTGGGCTCCACCTGGCCGGCCTGTCCCAGGCTCCGCGCGCCTGTCCCAGCACCACCCGCCCCGCCGGTCGGGGAAGGAGCGCTGCTTCCCGCCCATTCCTCCGGCTTCTCCAGACCAGCCACCCAGAACTGGGGCAGAGGTCACGGTCATCGCCGTCCTCGGACCGGCGGCTCCCCACCCGGTGCCCTGCGCTCCCGCCCGCGGCTCCTCAGCCAGCGCAGCTCTGCCCACTCACCCGCTGGTCCAGCTGCCCGGCGGCTCTGATGGGCGGGCCGCGAGGCTCGGGTCTGAGCACCTGTCCCCGCCCCGGGCCGCGAGGGGAGGGCGGAGGTGGGCGGGGCCGCGGTGCAGGGAGCCCGCCCGGCGCCACCCGGGAGCAGCCGGTGACAGCTGGATCACCAGAAGAGGCTTGCTGGATCGAGCGCTTCCTGCAACTGGATCTTATGCCGGTTCATCCCCCCGGGCAGACGACCTGCCCAAGCAGCTGCTGGCCCCGCCCTGGGGCTGCCAGAACTTCTTTGACGCAGCAATCAGGTCCCCGGAGCGGGACGGTTGAAGTTCCGGACCTGAAGAGCCACTTGGACGGTTGGCGTGGTAAGAGCGCCCCCTCAGGCGGAGGGCGAGCATAGCAGCCGGTGTGTGCTGAGCGGCCCGGGCCAGGCACACTCTTCCTCACTCTTTTCCTCCCGGGGACGTACTATAACTATCCCCTTTTTACAGATGAGGAAACCGAGGCCCAGAGAAGTCAAGAGTTTTGTCTGGAGTCACACAGCTCGTCTCTGATGCTCACTAAGCTACCCTGGCAGACAATAATAGTTAATATGTAATTAAATCTTTCCACAACCCTATGCAGCAGGTATTCTTTTTATTCTCTGCTTTACGGATGGGGAAACTGAGGCTCAGAAGTTAAGAAACACAAGGCTTTGCTCCCCAGGGGAGCCAGGAAATTTTGTCCTCCACCAGGACTCCAGGAGTGAGGCTAGTCCTGGCTCCAACCCCCTATCCTGATTGATGCACCCCTCTCCTTCCGAAAGGAAGTTCCCCTTAGATCCGACCCACATCCCGGCTGCTGCAGCCTCACCTTCCTCTATCTTCTCACAGTTGCCTCTCAAATTAAGGAAAATGCTTAAGCCTCACATTGAAGTCCTTTCACAACTGGGACCAATAAACCTTGAGAACGTTGTCACTCTTTCTTATATGTCACCTTTGCTACTTACAAGCAGAGCCATTACCATCCTCTGAGTGTTCATGGTACCTCAGAGCCACCAGATTCTCCATGCTTATTCTTCCATTAAAACATCCTTTTGGCCTCATCTTTCTGGCAGGATATGATCCAAATTTCAAAGCCAGTCTCATATGCCACCTTCTCCAACAAAATCTTTCCTTTTATCTCTAACACCCAGTATACATTTGGAGCTTAATAAGTGTTGCATTCATGAATGAACCCCAACCAATATATTCTCTCTCTCTTTTCTGTTTATTTTTATTTTTATTTTTTGGTACCAGAGATTGAACCCAGGGGCACTGAGCCACTGAGCCACATCCCCAGCCCTTTTAAATATTTTATTTAGAGACAGGGTCTCACTGAGTTGCTTAGGGCTTCGCTAAGTTGCTGAGGCTGGCTTTGAACTCGCGATTCTCCTGTCTCAGCTTCCCAAAGTGCTGGGATTACAGGCGTGCGCCACCGCGCCCGGCTCCCCTTTAAGTAATTTTTAACAGAGAAACCTCCCACCCACATTATGGACATCGGGTTGGGGAAGCACCACCTACAGGTCACTCTGAATCTTGCTTTTCCCACTTGGTGTCCCGGAGACCTTTCTATATCCCGCACATTGAGACCCTCGTTCACTGCCTTCATTCATTCACTGGAAGTCATTCAACGAACACGGATTAAATGCCAGCTCCACGGAAGGAGATGAACACTACACACCAAATAAGTTAATTACTTATGGGGAGAAACAGAACAGCCACCGTGAGGGAGAGAAAATCTCTGGCCGGGGACAGGAGACCTAGGAGCAGGAGGCTGACCCTAGTGCTCGCTCTGAGGCCCGCAGCCGGTCAGCGGTGGCCTGGCGGGCAGGCAGGCCCTTCCCCACAGCCCAGGGGTGTTTGGTGATCCAGATGCATCGGACGCACTGAGCCACCGGAGTTGCTGGGCGCGCATCATTTACCAACTAGAATACCGCAATAAGCCTCCTGCCAATCGGTCGTTTTGCCCATGCGCAGAACACCTGCGGAATCGACACCCAGCAAAGAACTGGAGCGAGATCCCGGTTGCCCTCCAGAGGGGTCGCTCCTGATGCCGCACGCGCTCCATCCCACTCTCAAGGCGCCGGACGCGGCACCCACAAACTTTCGGCAGGTTCCGAGGGCCTGCACATTGCCCGGGATAGAAGTGCGGCTGGTCCACGCAGGCATCCGCGGGCCCAGGACAGTTCCAGCCACAGGCCGCCTCCGCCTGACCCTGCGGAGGAGCGTTAGGACTGAAGGCGCCGCTGAAGTTACTCAGAGAGGCCACCAGGCGGCGCTAGAGTCCAAAACGCAAGCTGGGCAAGAAGAATCTAGTGAGGCATGGGGGACTTAGAACCTTCCCCTAAGAGGTAATGCGAGGCCTGAAGCCAGGTTAAGAAAAAGGCGGAACCGGGCGCGGTGGCGCACGCCTGTAATCCCAGCACTTAGGGAGGCTGAGACAGGAGGATTGCGAGTTCAAAGCCAGCCTCAGCAAGGGCGAGGCGCTAAGCAACTCAGTGAGACCCTGTCTCTACATAAAACACAAAATAGGGCTGGGGATGTGGCTCAGTGGTCGAGTGCCCCTGGGTTCAATCCTCCCTCCCAAAAAAGAAAAAAAGGAAAAACAGAAAAAGGTGGGAGGTGAAAAATAGGCCAATGGGTAAAAATTGATCAGGGGAAAATATGGGCCCGGCAGCACGACACAGCCCCCATCAAAGTCAACCTGATCTCACATCCAAGCACTGAACATAGTTAGTTTCAACAAATAATTATTGAAAGGGAAAAAATTTAAAACCTGAGCTCAAAAGCCCAGAACAGAGTGGGAGAAAATTGAGGATAAACATGTGCAGTTCAATTCCATTTGTGTAAAAAAAAAAAAAAAAAAAAAATCCCCACGAATACATCCTACACAGTTTTTAGGGGTGTGTGTGTGTGTGTGTGTGTGTGTGTGTGTGTGTGTAGGCGGACAGGGAACAGGGAGGAGGAGATGGAGAGTGATCAAAAGGAACTTTAGCCTTAACTGAAATATTTTAATTATCTAGGAGTCTGTACACCTGTTAGGTGTGTAACCTAAAATTAAAAATTACTTAAAGAAAAAAATGGAGAAAAAGAAATAAAAAAAATAAAAAAATGTTATTTTGTGTCGCATCAATAAAGGTCTTATATGTAGGTTAAGGGAGAGGACAGCCCCTTTTGCTCTGTTCTGACCAAACCTGGGCCTCCTTTCCCGTGTGAACAGGACAGTCTATAGCATGGTAGGGACTGGAGGTGTAGGAAGGCAGGGGAATTTGATACAGATCCCAGATCCGGGAGCATGTCCTTTAACCAAGCTGGAGGAACAGATGGGAGGGGAGCACATTCCAGGTGTGTGTCGCAAATGGATGCTTGCAGACAGCGCATCCTCTGCTGTCTGCCCTACAGCTGGAATCCAGGAGTGAAGGATGGTGCAAATTCCAGCGCAGGAAATGTCACCATCATCTGCTGGGGCAGAGTGGGGCTGGCACGAGCTCGTCTGGGGAGCTTGGACTGGGGAGAGCTGGGATGGCGCTGCGGAACTCCAGACAGCGGTGGAAGACAGCAGCGAGAGGTCTGGAGGAGCAGCGGCGACGGTGTGAAGATGGAGACCAGACCTCAACCCCAGACAGACCTGCCTATGCTCATGGGCAAAGCGAGCGAGGGGTGGGGTGCAGCTGTGATTTTGTGCGGCCAGAGCGCTCAGCTAAGGCCCACAACCGGACGGCCTGCAGTTCCAGGAATAGGCCACAAGATGGCGCCGATGGGTTTGAAAAAAATGCTCCTAGAAAGCTCATCCTCCTCTTTTTAAAAAATGTTTCCCTTTTGATAATTATTTGTTGAAATTAATTATATTCCATGCACTGAGGATACAGAGGAGAACATGGTCCCCCAAACGGAGCTGCCAGTCATCCCTCAGAACTCCACCTCTGACCCCTTTGCAGACCCAGGAATCCCAGAGGGCTGCCGTTTCACCCTGGTGGGCGCCACCAGCTCCACCTCTTTCGCGTCTTGCCTGGACTATTGCCGTGGCCTCTTCATTCGCTATTTTACTTCTCTCTCCTTCTCCCCTTCACCCCATTCTTAGCCAAAGAGACCTGTCAACCTGGCCTTTCTCTGCTCAGATCTCTCCCCGCGCTGCTCAGGCGCCTAGCTGCTTCTCTTCTCTCTCCCCGCAGGCTCCGTGGCCAGCCTGGCCTCCATGCTGAACAGGAACCCTACGTGGCAAACTGGCGCTCTGCCTCAGGGCCTTTGCGCCTACTACCTCCTCTCCCCAGGTAACCACACGGTTCCGTTCTCACTTTAGGTCTCTGTTCAGTCTCTCTCCCAGGAGTGATGCCTTCATTAAAATAGCCTCATGCCTCAATCCTTCCCGGCTCAGGCTGCACTAGACATCTGTCCTGTGCCCTTGGTGGTGTGTTTGTTGTTATATATTCGTTTATAAATCTTATTTGGGGTCTGTCTGCCCTTTAGTGTTGGCTTCACAAGTGTAGGGACTGTGTCTGTTTTATTCACAGCTGAGGCCTGGTACCTAGTCCATGCCTGGCATACAGAAGTGTTTGTGGGCTGAATAAATGACATTGGGGAGGCAGCTGATTGGACGTGGGGAAGGAAGAGTTAAGAGTGACAGGGGTTTTGGCTTGAGCAATAGGTCAGGATGCTTCCACCCTGTCCCCCAAGCTGGGGACCCTGGGTGGCCCTGACAGAGGGACACAGAGCTATCTATAAAAAAAATGAGGCCATTTCCTTGACCCGTAGTTTCACTGACTGATAGGACCAGTTCTCTGGCCACTGATTTCCCCATCGCCCATAAAATGTGTCTTTTGGTTGACAATGGATTTAGTGTAACAGGAAACTTGATACACTAAAGGAAGAGCAAGATCTCTGTCACAAATAGAAGGCAGCCCTGGAAACGACACAGTGTTGTGCCAACTCAGCTCCCAGGACTCAGCCCCCAGTTCAGGCCGGAAGCTGTGAGCAGAGACCCGGGACCTGCTCTCTTCGTCATGAAGGATGTTGGTGGGGACCCGTGTAAGGCAGAGCAGCAGCGAAGGTCACTGTCTGCTGGTGTCCTGGGGTTTGAAAGGGATGCTGGAGGAGTCACTTTCTCCAGGTTGGGGTCTGTGTCATTTACGCCTCCTGAAGGCTCCGGGGAAGGACAGGAGCTGCTGAAAGCCACGTGGATGCCCCGGAAGAGCTCTGTCTGGAATCGTGCCTGACACTGCTCTGATTTGATCTGTAAAAGGGGAAAACAATAATGCCAGGAAAGGACCCTCCCCCACCCTCCCACTCCCATGGGGGCCCTGAGGATCCTGGTGACCTCCCCCTCTCCAGCCCCCAACCTCCTTCTCATCCCCTCTCTGCTCTGGCTGGATCCTCTCTGCTCCCTTTTCCAGCCTCACCCCAGATGTCACTACCTCCAGGAAACTTGCCCGATGTCACCATCTCCAGGAAACCTGCCCCAAAGCTGGAGTGGACCAGGGGCCCCTCTCCTGGGCCCCAGAGCCACCTGGGATCACTTGTAACCCTCTTGGGCTTCTCTGTCTCCATCTGTCGCCTCCTCCGGCCTGTCTTGTTCAGTGCCATATCCTCACCCCGTCAGTGCCTGGCACATAGTAGGACCATAGCACATTTGTCGAGCAGATGGTTATTCCATGCCCACTCCGAGGTACTGCCTGGGGGGGTCTCAGGATGGGCTTTTGGTCCTTCATTCATTCACAAGTGTTCCTTGAGCACCTACTGTGTGGGGGCAGGCTCCCACCCTGGGGAGCTTACTCTGGGATGTGGAAGGTGGGCTGACAGCAGGACAAAGATGAAGCCATTTCCACCCTGCTGAGCCCAACAGGGGTGTGGGCACAGGCGGCAGGCTGGGACAGGGACTGAGGGACAGGGCTGCAGCTTGCAGGCCTCCATGCCATAGCGGGCTGGGAGGGAAGGGGAAGCGCAGGGCAGGCCCCTGTGCTGTGCTGGGGACAGGCGGACCCGCGGGATGGCCCAGGGCAAGAACCTAGAACCCGGAAGGAAGTCAGCTCCGTGCTGGCAGGCTCATTTGCATCTGATTTGCATAGGAACCGAGGGTTCAAGTTGAAAGCTGGAAGGGGCTGCACCAGCAGCTTGAGTTGAGGGTCTCGGGTGCTCTCCTTCCACAAAGACGCAGGCCACGACCCCATTCAGGGGGCCCCCACCCCATGCCCCTCGGGCCTGGTCCTGCCATCTGGGGCTGGGGAGGGGCCGTGCGGACAAGTTGCTTCTTTTCATCTGAGGTCCCCTCCACACCCGGACCTCCTTCCTCTGCAAAATCCCATCTGTCAGGACCAACCTTTGACCTTTGGCCTCTGTGGCAGGGCAGGCTGGAGAATGGGGGAGGGGAGGGCCTCCATCAGACCGTGGGTGAGGCCCAAGCCTTGCCTTCCATTCTCTGCCATCTGCCCACTCCCACCCGCCACCTGCTCCAGGCTCGGCCACCTCCCCCTGCCCTTTCTTTTCTTTTCCTCTGTGTCTCTCTCCTTCCTCCCTCCCTCTCTCCTGTGCTGGCACTAGCTCAGGGCTTGGCACATGCTGGGCAAGGGCTCTACACTAAGCCCACCCCAGCCCCACCTCTTTCTGAACCTCGATTCCCCATGTGTCAAATGTGGCTTTCCCGAAGGTGCGTGACTTCTGTCTAGGGGGTCATTGTCGACATAGTCACTATCCTCTGGTTCTGTTGGTGGCTTAAGGTTCTTTTAGTGAATTTATTCTCCTTTCCTCAAAAAATATAATTTAAAAAGTTGTATACCAGACCTGTGAATGGAAAATCAAGGTCATCTGCCACAATTAGAAAATATAATGGAATGGAAATGAAACGTGATTGAATTCTAGTCTAGAGTCAAATTTAAAGGGTCCATCCTGCCTGAGTCTATTTATGTGATAGTCTAGAAAACGCAAAACTCTAGAGAAAGAAAACAGATCAGTGACCTTCGGAGTAGAAAGGAGAGGATATTGTCGAGAGGAGTAAGGGAAGTTTTGCTGATCACGGAAATTGGTTTTTGTTGTAATGGTGGTTAGAGATTATACATTTGTCAAAAATCACCCTAGTGGACTTTTGTTTTTTTGTACCAGGGATTGAACCCAGGGATGCTTAACCACTGAGCCCTTTATATTCTTTATTTTGATTCAGTCTCACTAAAGTTGCTTAGGGCCTGGCTAAGGTGCTGAGGCTAGCCTTGAACTTGGATCCTCCTGCCTCAGCCTCCTGAGGTGCTAGGTTTACAGGTATGTGCCACTGTGCCTGGCTTACCCTAGTGTAGCCTTAAAATCAGTGAATTTTATTACATGTACAGTACACTTTTAGAAGACAAATTTTTAAAAAAAGAAACAAAAATTTCAGCTTAGCCCCAAATCTGAGGCTGCCTCTCTTTATTCAAATTAGCCACTGTAGGAGAGCAACTCACAGAGGGCCACAGATGGATCCTTTCTCTTTGAGGAAATCTAAAATATGGGAAGGGAATCGAAGAAGAGACATTCTGGACTCTGGAGTCCTAATGTCCAATACAGTAGCCACCAGCCTTGTGTGGCTGCTTACAGTTAAGTCAACAAAATGAAATAAGATTTAAATTCAGTTCTTCAATTGTACCAGCCACATCGCAAGGTCTCAAGAGCTACACAAAGCTTTGGGTATGGTGTTGATAGATACAAAGCATTTCATCCTACCAGAAAGTTCTGGGAGAGGATTTACTTGATTCTTCCACTTGAAAACGGTCATCCTTCCCTTCCCCTGCTGCTGGGCTTGATCCTAGCTCTGTCTCTTTCCACTCTGACTTCTTTGTGTGCACAGGATGATGAGCTTAAGGGCACTCTAACTTCTGCTTCCTGTGATTCTGAGAGTCCCAGGATGGCAGGATCCCAGGGTGTTAAACTGCAGGATTCGAAGGATTCGAAGACCCTCGGGTCAAAATTTTTGGGAATTTCAGATTCAAACTTCATTCTTTGCTCCTGGATGGTGGAAGTCCCAGGATTTGGAGAGCCGAGGAGAACACACTGGGGCCAGTTCCTCTTGATACTTAGGCCTGACGGTCTTCCATCAGTTGTAGGACTGTCCCTAACCCTCAGAAGACTGTTGGCCTCCATCATCCTGTGCTCAGCTGGCCTCAGCAGGTGAGCATGTGGGATCTCTGGAGAAGATCTAGGCAGGAAGCCCACAGTGGCTTGTATAGTCCTGTGTTATGGATTTGGTATGTGTCCCCAAAATTTATATTGAAGCGCTAACCCCAATGTGGTGATGACTGAAGACGGGATGTTTAGGAGGTGATTAGGGTTAGGTGAGCTCATGAGGACCAGACTTTCGTGATGGGATCAGTAGCCTTACAAGAAGAGTGGGAGGAGTCTCTGCCCCTGGCCCTGTCCACTCATGCGCAGAGTCTGCATCCCCTGCTGCATCCACTACTCAGCCACGCATGAACCTCCCTTGCACAAAGTTCTGATGAAGCCACGCAAAAGACCCTGGGAGAGCCCCATGTGCCTCTGCCCCATGGTCAGGTGGGGGCTTTCTGCCTAGATCTTCTCCAGAGATCCCACACGCTCACCTGCTGAGGCACCACGAGGTGCAGGGGGTGCACGGGAGAAGGGGAGCGGCCATCTGAGGCTGATTTTATCTTGGTTTCAAGCTGAGTGGTTTCAATGCCAAGGTCAGGCTCTGGAGGAGGCAAAACCCACACACGGAACCACAGGCCTGTCAACAGGGCGAGTGTTGTTGCTGGGTCAGGATAAAGCCACCAGGACTGTCCAGCATCCAGGCTCACTTAATGACAGTTTGTTCACTGTCTTATTATCTGGACTCTCTTTCCCCAGGGGGATGCTTTGAGTAACTGAATTCACAGCAGGTGTTTGTAACAACTCCTCGGAGACAGGGGACATCTCTCACACGCCGTTCACATGAAGATGGCCAGAGTTCTAGAATCGGAGTGTGTGCCCAAATGCCATCTCTTCCTATGGCCTCATCTGGGGTCCTGGGACCATCTCTTCTGCCCTCTGTCTGCCTCACTTTCTTAATTTGGAAGTGAACCTCAGGGTTTTTGTTTTATGTTTGTCCTTTGCCCAGGAAGAGACATCATTAGGGCAAGTGTCAGCAGGGCTTTTATCCAAACATCTCAACCATCTCCCAAGCCCTGATTTAAATCATACTCCTCGGAGAAGAATCCGACCAACACCACTGTTGCTATTCCCGTTTAGCAACAGGGAAGCTGAGATCTGTAAGGCACTGTGTTTACGAGGTCATGTTTGCCAAAGTAAGACATTTTAACCTCACTGTTGAAATACCGCCTACCTCCTCGCCATTATCAGATGATGTGGGGGTAGGTGTGAGCACTTGGAACAGCTAGCTCAGAGGATTTTGATAGTTGAATGGAGTTTATTTGCATGGTTTGTGATAGGGAACGGAAGAATGTAGTGGTGGGAACGTGAAGTTAAGGGAATAATTCTATAAACTGGGCCAACTGTCCTGTCCCTTGCTTTCTTTGAAAAAGCAAATTACCTGCAGCCCTGCCTGGCCTAAGTCAATAGGAAATATCACATTCCTCCGCAAACAACCTGTTATCTGCTGGAGAAAGGCAGGCCTGAAATGCCAATAAAAACACAAGTTACCCTGAAGGGGGGACTTATGTGATTCTTACACAGACCACGTTCCAGAATTCCAGGAGATCAGGATGATTCTTCCTAACCATAAAATCTGTTAGAATAAGTTCCAATTAGAACCAGTCAGCATGGGCCAAAGTGACCTAGAGTTGTCCTGTACCTTTACCATGTAGAGTGGGGACTTGAAATCTGATGTTATCCTTTTCAGTCAAAAGTCAAAAATGGACCTGAGTGGGACTCTCAGGAACCCTCCATGGAATCCCTCAATAAAACTGGAGAGCAAGAAGGGCCCACTGTCCTCTCGGAGAGGGCCCACTCCCTCCCTTGAGAGTGTTGACTTTTCCCATCCCCGCATCCCTTTTTTTTTTTTGGTAGCAGGGATTGAACCCCGAGGGCACTTAACCACTGAGCCACATCCCCAGCCCTTTTTATGTTTTATTTTGAGACAGGGTCTGGCTAAATTGCTTAGACCTTTGCTTGGTTGTGAGGCTGACTTGAACTCATGTTCCCATCCCTTCTAATATTCTTGTGTCTACTACTCTCAGTGACACATCTGAAATCTTTCTAGCTTGATTGCAAGAACTGATGAGAGGACCTCTGTGGCTGCCTCAGCTCTTTTGCCCTGTAAGTTTCTAGTCATTTTTGTGACTATTCACATTATCACTAACTGACTTGTAAGAATGGTTTCAGGAAAACCTGCACTGAATAGACTGCGCTGACTCAACTTGGTGTTGTGACACAAGGGTGCAGGGTCGGAGGTCGCATCTCAGTGCAGATGCATGATGATCTTACGATGCCCAGTCCCAAGCTTGAAATGCATGCATGGAAGCTGGTGTGTGGAAAAGTGTTACATGGGCATGTAAAACACAGATCTAATAAACACCATGTTATTTTTCTAGGTTTTTATGATGTTTTTGAAATTTGTCATTTGTTGGAGTTTCTTTTCTTTTTAACCAATCTTCACTTTGTTACTTAAATTCATACTTATAATTTTGTACTTTTCTTAAAGAAGTCCTCCTATCATGAATGATATTCAATATGTTCACAGGATATTGGTTATGTATTTAATAGATATTTATGCTGTACATGGAGCTTTGAAACACATTTTAAACTGTAATACTCCCTTACCATTTCTCTATATCTTTAAATGTCATTTAACTACATCATTTTTAGTGACTGCATAATATGCCTCATTGGAAAGTGGGAATAATTAAAGGTAATATCTCAGAGGGTTACATCATGAGCACCGACAAGAGTAAAGTCATGTAAATCTACCCGGCATGTAAAAAGCTCAATTAATTTAGCTCTTCCACAGGTCAGACTTACATATAATCAATCCCCTTTTGATGGACTTTGAAGTTGTCTCCATAATTTTGCTATGATGAACAACGCTGAGCAATATTAATTTTTGGTCATATCGTTGGTCGTTTCTTTGCAAATTTCGGGACAGATGGATATGCACATTTTAAAACTTGCTTATCATTGAGCAGTTAAGAAAATGGAGAGGGAAGGGGCTTGCCCGAGATCCCTTCTTCGGAAGTCCCAGCTGGAAGAGGAGGAAGGAGAAGAAAGGGAAAGAAGCCGGCGCTGCAGCAGAAGCAGCGGCGGAAAGAGGCTGGAGCCAGGTGGGCGGAGCCGGGCGGGCGGCCGGGTCGCGGCTCCGGCTTCACGCAGCCGAAGCTCAGCGGTTGCCTGGCAACCCAGGCGGCGCGGCGTTCGAACGGAAGCGAGGAACCAATCAGGAAGTCCGGGGCGAACCATTCCGGCGACGGGGGGGGCGCGCTCACTTCCCCTTCCTCCGCTCGGGCGGGGCGGCGGGGCAGCCGGGGCCACCTGCTCGGCCCGGCGCTGAGGGCTTCTCGGAGGAAGCCGCCCGGGTCCCAGAGGGGCTGGGGCCTCCCCCTCCGGCCCGGGTCCGAGCCGTCAGCCTCTCCAGTGCCCGCGCCGGAGGAGCCGGACACGCCTCGCGCGGGCTCCAGGTGAGCGCGCGGGTGCTGCGGGTGCGAGCCCGGGTCGGGGGCCCAGTTCACCCACCGCCTGCCCAGTGCCTGGTCCCCACGCAGTCCCCGCGTACTGATTAACAAACGGGGTCGCCGAGGCTGAGGCGTAATCCCGGGCCGCTGAGAACCCACCGAGACCCTCGTCTTTCCGCGTCGCCTCACAACCCCTGGTCCAGGCAATCCAGATTCGCCCTGAGAGACCCCACGGCAACTGGTGGTCACTGTCTCAGCCCCTTAGAGCAGGGGCACGGCTCCCGGGGCCCCGGCTGGATCATCTACGCCCCGGCCCCACCCCGTACCGTCCTTGGGATACACCTTCTGACCACCCATTTTCCCTTCCGCAGGGGCTGGACTCAGGGTTCACTTGAGACCCTTATCCTTAGAGGGTCCCAATTCCAAAACTGCCCTTCTCAGAGGGCCTCTCTTTAGGGAACAAGCGGCGCTGACGTTTCTGGACTAGATTCAGGGTGGGTGGGCAGCAGATCCCAAATCTCTGGAAGTCGCTGTTGGCTTCATGGGAGTCTGCCCCAGGTTGGTGGAAGGTGGGTAGGGACAGCCTCTAAACCAAAGCCACTGGTCACCAGAGACTTTGGAGTTGAGAGTGGGGCTTGGATCCTCCCAGGGTGGAGCATTTAATTTAGGTTTGACCCTGCTTAGCCTCCTGGGTACCCCCCTCCCCCCAGGTTGCTATTGTGGGTCTCCTTGTGTAGGTGGGGGCTGTCACAGACTTGGCAACGCAAGAGTTGGCTCCCCGTCTGTCTAGCTTTTATCTTAGAGGCCTTGACCCATAGACTTATAGGATTTGAGTGTCTTGAATCTCTTCCTAAGGGAATTCTTATACCCTCCTCTGTACCCTCCTCCTGGCTTTGGGGAGAGGAACTCAGGCACTCAGAAAGAAAACAAGCCATTCATTCATTCTTTCATCAAATATTTATTGACTTCATATGACCTGGCCTGTTTGCATGTTTTGCTTTCTTAGTAGCATCTGCTCCACCTTATGTCCTATATCCTTTTAGATCTATTAGCCACTGGAATGTGATGCAGGGCAGGAGCAAGATGAAGCAAGGTAGGGACTCACTACCAGCACAAAACCACGGGAGCCCCAAACCTTGGTAATCAAGGTAACTTGATTAACTAGCATCTGCTGACCATTTGGTGTGTGTTCTGCTGGTGGGAGGTCGATGCAGACAGCCTCCATGGAGTGCAGCCCTTCCCCCATCTCTGTCACAATTATAAGTGCATCCCCTGATTCAGCTGTCCTACTTCTAGACAAAATGCCATAGGTGCAGTGTGGTTTGTAATAGATACACAGGACAGACGCTAGGCTGCCCTCCCTGGGGGATGGTGGGAAATAAGTGGATGCTCTTTATGTACTGATGTGGCATGAAGAACAACATATATACCGAGTCAAAGAGCAAGGTGAAAACAATACCCACAGCGTGATGCCGCGTGTCTAAAGGAAGAGAAAGAATATATGTCCCTACTTGCTTGTGTGTGCCTCAAGTTTCTCTGCAAGGGTACACAACTGTCTGACTCTGTGGTACCTGTGAGGAGGAGGGCTGGGAACAGAGGTGGGAGGCAGCTGGTTGTTTTTTTGTTTTTAAACTTTATTCCCTTTAAAGTTTTTGAATTTTGAACTGTGTGCATTGAAAAAAAATCATTAAATATATTCAGTGATTAAGTATAAATAAAATCATGAGATCACTGCCCTGTTTGTGATCTGTCACTGACTTGCTATGTGACTTTGGCAAGTTTCTTCACATCTCTGGTAAAACACCATGTTGGTGAGGTCAGGCCTAGGCAGAGGGCACTCTAGGACAGGAAGTGGGCGTGGCTCTGGGTCTGTCTCACCCCTACATTTCCTCTTGTGAGCCAGGTCCCTCCCTAAGGTCTAGCCTGTGGTTTCTCCCTCACTCAGACCCCTTTCAAGCCCCCTTTCCCCATTTGCAACCTTAGGTACAAAATGAGGCCCAGAATATTGAGTTGTGGAGGTGGGCACATGGGTGGCCCAGGCAGGAGTTCAATGCCCGAGGCTTCCACACCCACACCCTCCCGCAGCCTGTTCATCTCTCCCTTCCTGAGGTTTGTGCAAGGCTGCCCTGGGCAAGGTTGACTGCTGGGCAGGCCAGGACAGGAGTGTCAGGAAGACTCCAGAAATAGCTTGGGACCTGGCATGGCCCTGGAGGATGCCCAGCGAGTGTCTCTGACCTGGACAGCTGGACTGAAATCGAGCTGGGCTGCCCTACTGGCTGGCCCCTGTCCACTGCCTGGAGCCTTCCTGATCCTCCTCTGGGGCAGGCAAAGGCCTCCCTGTCTCTACCAAGTCTGGGCCAGAAGGAGAGAAGCAGGTGGAAGCCAGGGGGAAGGGGAGGGTATAGAATGTCATCAAAATGACAAACATCAGAAGCCACACCTCCCAGCCCCTGAGGGAAGGACCAAAATCAGTACTACCTCCTGAGCGCTTACTGCATGCTCAGGACTCTACAAGTATGAGCTCATTTTGTTCCCTCAGCTCTTCATGGAGTTGCTGCTGATGCCATTTCTGTCTTGCAGAGGGACAGTGTGAGAGGGGTTTAGAACTTGCACAAGGTCACCTAGAGGTGGAATTCGACTCTAGCAAGCCTGCGGAGTGCCAGATTCCAAGCTCTCGCTCTCCCCTTTTCATGTATATAAAATTGACCCCTTAATTGCTTTTAAGTGTGCGGTTCAGAAACATTGCGTATATTCACATTGTGGTGAAATTATCAACACCATCCACCCCTAGAACTTTTCCCAGATCGAAACTCCATACCCAATAAGCACGAACTTCCCATTTCCTCCATTTTTAAGGATGAAAAATATTCTCAAATATATATATATATGCCACCACATTTTACTTATCCATTCATCATTCATTCATCAATGGACAGTTGGGTCTCTTCTACCTTTTTGCTTTTTTTTTTAAGTACCAGGGATTGAACCCAGGGACACACAACTACTGAGCCACATCCCCAGCCCTATTTTGTATTTTATTTAGACAGGGTCTCGCTAACTTGCTTAGGGCCTTGCTAAGTTGCTGAGGCTGGCTTTGAACTCGGTCCTCCCGCCTCAGCCTCCCGAGCTGCTGGGATTACAGGAGTGTGCCACTGCGCATGGCTGTTTTTTTATTTTTTAAAATTTTTTGTGGAAACTGCCATACTGGGTTTCCCAGCAGCGGTACCATTTTATATTCCCAACACCAGTGCACAAGGTTCTGATTTCTCCACATCCTCATCAACCCTGTTATTTTTTGTTTGTATATTTTTGGATAATGGCTATCCTAATGGCTGTAAGGTAGTGTCTCCTGGCTTTGGTTTGCATTTCCCTAATGGTTAGTGATTTGAGCATCTTGTCTTGGACTTAATGGCTGTTTTTATGTCTTTGGAAGAATGTCTGGTCAAACCACCCTGTGCTCTTAGCAGCTACCTGTGCTGCTCTTTGATTGTGGCCTCTGACCACTGTGCTCAGAATGCTGGGCCGATGGAGGCCTCACCCAGGAGCGGAGCACTGGAGCATCTGCAGGATTCAACAATCAGCACAGCTCACACTTTGGTGGCAATTGTCACAGGCCTTGTGTTGGGTGGGAGGCAGTGTTCTGGATCCTGTGTTATAGTGGGGAGATTGCATGGGGAAGTTGAGGAACTTACCCAAGGTCTCAGCCAATATCTGATGAAGCTGGGACTGGAGCCCTAGCAGGTTGGTTCTGGAGTCCATGCTGCATCCAACAGAGGAGGCAGGGGTCAGGGGCTGCGGGGTGGGGTGTTAGATGGTGATAAAGTCTCCTGCGGGCAGCAGAGCCAGCAGGAGCCAAGTTTTGGATGAGGTTGGTGTCTTTGGAAGAAGAAAGGCTTGAGTAGCAGTGGCCACAGTCCTGCTGCAATGGAGGAGACTCGGGGCAGGTGTGGGAAGGCCAGAAGGGAGTGGGAAGAGGCTTGGTGCTGAGGGGCCCGGTCCTTCTATTTCCTCCCACAGATGATTATTAATTATAAAGGGAAAATCATAACTGTGCAGGGGGAAAATTTGGCAGGCATTTCCTTACCCAGTTAATCAGCCATCATTGAAGACAATCTGCCATCAGATGCTCCTGGGGGGGCGCACGAAGGACACAACAGCACTTCTGCGTTGCTCCTGACGAGTGTGTTTAGACTTTTTCTTTTTTTTAATATTTTTTTAGTTGTTGATGGATCTTTATTTTATTCATTTATGATTTACATGTAGTGCTGAGGATGGAACCCAGTGCCTCATGCATGCTGGGCAAGCGCTCTGCCACTGAGCCCCAGCCCCAGCCCAGCCTTTTCCTTTGTTCCTATCTTTGTTTTCTCATTGAGGTATGACTGACATACAAAACAGCTGCGTGCATTTCATGTACTCATCTTGAATGGTGGCCCAGCTCCCAGTCCAGCCCTTTGGCCAGTGATGTTTCGTCTTGCGTTTGGTCCCCAAAAGGAGAAAATATGGAAGGGTGTCGTGGAGCTGAGTGGGGTTAACAAATAAATGTACATCTGAAGCGATCGGGTGTGGTGAATGATTGGAAGGGAAGAAAAGGGGTGAGCACAGGGGTGGAAGCTTCTTGGGGTGGTCATAGAGGCCTCACTGAGGAGAGGGAATTTGAAGGGAGATGTGAAGGTGACGAAGTCAGAGATTGCAGGCAGAGAGCAACCAGTGCAAAGGCCTTGAGGCAGGAAAGACAATGGTACATTCAGGACCAGCAGGGAGGGCTTTGTGACTGGTGTGGGAAAGAGGCTGGAGACAGGGTGGGAGCATCGAGCAAGGCCTTGGTTCTGGAGGGCTGGAGGGCCCCACTCCTTACCACAGAAAGGTTTAAGCACAGTAGTAATGAGGTCTACTTCGTTGGGAAAACATTGCCATTATTGCCCCCACTTGACAGCTAAGGAAACTGAGGCCCAGAACTGTAGCCTGGGGTGTACTTCTGAAGGTGGCCATCCTTCTGGGACCCAGGATGACAGAGAGGCTGTAGATTCCTTAGCAGTTCTCTGGGGGGTACATCTGATGAGTGGCCAAAGCCCAAGGCTACAAACTGTGTCTTCTACCTCCCCCGAACCCCAACCCAAACCTGGGCTCAAATCCTGGCTCTGCTGTTTGCCTTCTGTGTGACCTTGAACAGGTGGCCTCACTTCTCTGTGCCTCAGTTTTCTCATCTGTAAATGGGCACAATGGCAGTACCCGCCTCACAGAGTGAGTGTGAAAGTGAAACAAGTGACCATATGTCAGAGCCTAGAGCAGCGCCTGGAGCAGAGACCGCGCTGAGGAGGGACCAGTTCTTCCCTGGGTTGTGGGAATTGTCTGTTGCAATGTATTTCCTGCTACTAGTGCCCGGAGAAATTTCTCTCCCTGTCACCTACTGATGCCTCAGTGGAGGACCAAGCTGGGACCCTGTGGGTCATTGTTGGGGGTGATGGTCTTGGACCCTGTCCCCTAAAATTGGGGACTGGAGCAAAGCTGACCACAGTCACTTCCTGCCTCCTCATGCCCCCACCCAGTTCTGGCCTCGCCTCTACCAGACACAAAAATGGAACCAGACCCCTTTGGCCTCCCACCTCTGAAGCCTAGTGGACACCTCTTTCCCTGGGCCTCAGGATCCCATTGGAAAACAGCCTAATCTGGCGTGCCCACCTGCGTGGCACAGAGGGCTCACAGTGGCGGGGGAGACAGCCATCGCCTCTCAAGGGTCCTTGTGGGCAGTGCTCCCACCTCCTCTGTAAAGGAGGGTCACAGTGCCACCCTCCTGGAGGCCGAGAGGTTTGAATGACTGCAATGCCTGACACTGGAACTCCAGCTGTGGTCACTACTGTGGCTGTCCTTGCCTGTGTCTACTGTTTTGACAAAGCTTCCGTGGGCATCACTGGGTCCTTGGAGCTCACACTGGCCTGTCCCTCAATGTTGGAGTCTCCTCACTGGTAGAACTGAGGGAGCACCAGCAACCTGCCCAGAGACCTGCAGGTGAGGGGGAGTTGATCTGGAGGGAAAGTGCCCAGGTTGGTCTGCCTGGGTGACTCTGGGCTAGTGATTAGGTCAGTCCCAGCCTCAGTTTTCCCTTGGTCCCATGGGGATAACACTAGAGCTGAGCTCATCGCGTTCTTGGGAGAGTACAGCGGGTTAATTAATACCAGGAAAGCCACTTTCCCAGCCTTGGCACAGGGAACGGTGGCTGGCGGTGGTTGAGACTGAGGGAGAGCACAGTTTTTCCACCCCTAAGATGGGTGTGCTTCCCTGACAGTGTCATGGGGGCTTTGAAGTCCCACGTGCTGGGGGCTGTCCCTAATCCGGAAGTTCCCTGGGCCAGCTTGGAGCGGATTGCACTGGGGTCGGCACCCAGCCAGCTGTCAGTGCACCGGGGCTCGGTTCCAGCCACTGCCTGGCTTACTTCCCCCTTTTTGGGTAATACCTGGGCTGGCGGGTTCACCTGCCCATAGCCACCGGAAGTTGCGCAAAGGCGGGTAACCTGAGCCCCAGGTGGGCCGGGCGGAGGAGCTCAGGGAAGCAGCGCCGGCGCAGCCAGGTAGGTGCTGTGGGTGTGGGGACGAGGGTCCTCTGGCTCTGGTGGGGGTGGGGGCAACCCGGTGCTTCTCCCTCCCCCGATGGCAGGGCCAGGTGGGCAGGTGCTCTCCTTTCACACTTAATGGGGTCGCAGAAATCGTGTCTTCAGTCCCCTCATTTCAGATACAGGTCAACCCAGGCTCAGAGAGGGGCAGCCGGCATTGGGTGTCACACAGCATGTCATTCCCTAGAGACCTTCACTGCCGGGAGTCCCCAAGATTTCCCAGAAGTGAGGAGTGGGGGGCAGACCCAAACCTGGAATCCCAGTTCCCCCAACCCATTCCATGGCCTCCTGAGGGTACCGCGGGGCTAGGGGGAAGGAGAAGGCGTTGGGGAGGGTTGGCCGGGTGGACTGTGTGCCGCAGGGACGGGAAGGGTTCTGGGGCCAGCATAGTTGTGGGCATTTGTGGGCAGCATTTAAAAAATCCGTGGGTAGGGCCTTAGGAGTGAGAGGCGGCCACAGAGTACAGAGTTCTACCTGGTGACTGGGACCCAGGCTTCTTGCAAGGGTCACTGCTGTGATAGGGGACAGTGCGGGTCTGCCCACTGATTAGCTTCTGCTATGTGCTGCCTCTGTTCACACCTGGGGCATAGGCGCTCTTGTAGAGCAAGCTTCTGGGGGAGGGGGTGCGATCCTCAGAGTCGTAACACATAGGACAGCGATCCTGGTCCGAGGAGCGCCACCCTCTCCCCAGGTGCTGCAGATGTTCTCAGCTGTCTGATCACTCCAGGCTAACAGTGACCTGACCACGCGTGGGGAGGTCTATTTTTAACTGCATTTCACAGATAAGGAAACCAGGTCTGTTAAGAGGCGGATGGGTGGGTGAGCCCGGGACCCTGGACCAGTGCTCCAAAGCTAGGCTGGGTGACTTGCCCAGCTGGAGGGGACTCTGGGGTCAGCAGGTTTGGTAAGAAGGAGTGGGTGTCAGTGTGGGGCTCCAGAGGGGCTTCTGACCTGGCCCTGCTCATCTGACCTCCTTCCTCCCTGTTTCCCCTTCTGGTGCCTGGGAGGGAACTGCCTCCACCACCGACGGGTCTGACTGGTTTGGGTGGTGGCTGCCGGGTGGAGAGTGGGGGCGAGGGGGTGGGGCAGAGTCTGGCCACCTCAACAGAGCTGGGAGGGCCGCTCCTCCTGGCAGACCCTTCCTGCTCAGCAGCTCCTGGGGTTCTGTCCCGAGTGGGCGAGCCTTCTCTTCCCACCTATCCCACTCCTTCTTCCTGCAGAGCAGTGGCTGCTCTGGGGCTGGCCAGGCCCAGGGTTGCATCTCAACTCAGCACTGCTGCTGAGGTCTCAAGCTGGAGACTGGGGTGAGGGGCAGCAGATATGTTTGCTGCCATGTTTTGTGCATCCAGATATGCAATATTTTAAAATTCATTATTACTGAATATGCATAGAGTTAAGAAAGTAGAATGTGCATGCACTTCTAGAATGCCAGACTCCTGGAACACTAGTTACCACCTTGGACTTGCATGCCCACTACGGGCTTGGGGTGTCCTACTTTAGTTCATGTCCATCTGCCTGGTCACACCTGGCTCCTACGTACATTTTGCATGTGTTGCAAGCAATATCGTGAAGGTGCGTGTAGTGGACAAAGCAGACCAAACCCCCTGCCCGCAGGGAGCTGATGTGTGGGGGTGGGGTGGGGGGGGGAGCAAAAAAGAAAACAACCATAAGAATAATAAAAGTGGATTATATGGTACTTAAAAAGGAGAAAATAAATTCTGTGTGTGTCAGGGGTGTTGGGAGTGCTTTGGGGACAACAGCGCAGTATCGAAGTTAGCACGGTCAGGGCAGGCTTCCTGTGACTCTGCCTTCTTCTCCTACTGGAACCTAGGGCAGTCAGTTCTCTGTGTTTCAGCTTCTCCAACTGCAAAAAGGGTGACAGTGACCCACAGGCTTGTTGGAAATCATACAGGAGAGGATGGTATCAAATGTCTGGCACACAGCAGAGTCTCCACCCCAATGCAGACCCCATCCCTCCTAGATTTCTGCATGTCTAGGTGAGACTGCCGTATAGCTTTCTGCTGTAGATGGAAATGTGCTATTCTGTGCCACCTGGTGCAGGGACTACTGGCCACGTGCAGCTCTTGATGGCTTGAAATGATGCTAGTGTGATTCAGGAATTGAATTTTAATCTTTTACTTAATTTAAATTGTTAGTTAAGGTAGAATAGACCCATGGGGCTAGTGGCTACTGAGTTGGACAGCATGGGACTCGATGCCCTGAACTGCAAGTCCTCTTGGGGACTTAGACTAAATACCTTCCCTCTGTTTTACAGATGAGAGGTTTTGGGACTTGGTATGTGGGTTTTCTTCTGTTCCATCTTGAACTTTGTGGCCCTGGGTCTTTCTTGGAAACAGGGACAAGGGTTGGCTTGATGCCTGGGACATGAGGCCCTGATGTGTGTATGGGTAGCTATGTGGATACTTGTGCACTCAGGCGTGGGTCCTTTAGCCTAAGAGTGCCCTTGCGATGCCTGCTGGCAGTTCATGGGTCTGCTGGTATCTCTGTGCAGGTCTGTGTGATCTTGGAGCAGCATAACTCAGGGCTGACAGGATCGTATCAGCCTCAGAGTCCCACACTGGAGGCTGACTGGTATCTGAACTCCTCTGGGGTAGGGGTGGGGATTTTCTGCTCCTCCCCTACATGCTCAGCTTCTATGCCTGGGGCCTAGCATGTCTAGGCAGGTGGATGGCACAGAGCAGCTTCCTGCCTGGGAGGGTGAGGGGTAGAGGTGGTACCAGGCTCATGTGGGCAGTCCAGGTGTAGTGAGGGACTAGAGCCCTTTCTCTTGGTCACTTAATCTCCACACCCGTTGCCAGCACCTCCCTGCTTAGAGGCAAGGCAGAGCCTGGGTTAGCTTAAGCAAGTTGACTGCCTCCCTGAACTTCAGTTTCCCATCCGCAAAATGGGGCTGTTGAGAGGACGCTGAGGTTCAGCCTGCTGGTGCCCATCACAAAGCCTGGAGCCAGCCTAGCTGCCTTGAAGGTGTGCCTTGCTCTCTTTCTTCTCTAACACCTTTTTTCTCTCTGCCTGGGCTGGTCCCGGCCCCTCCAGGCCGAAGGGAAGTGATATGGGCGGGGCAACAAACCTTCAGCTGTTGCTTGCTGCCTGATGATTGGCTCCCAGTGAGGTGGGGCGGGGCCTTCAGCTTATAATAAGGCAGGCGGCTTATCCTCGCAGCCCGGGGTGAGCCTTTGTCTGAGCGTGCTCTTCCCCCTTTTCTTTCCTTCACTGCAGCCGTTGCCAGCGTCCAGCTGCCAACTTTGTGCCGCGATCTCTGTCTCCTCATTTCTCTGGTCTGCTCAGACACGCGGCCTCGTGGGATGTAGCGGCCATGCCTGTGGACACGCTGAGCCCCGGCGGCCCCGCCGCCCCAACCTTACCTTTTCGCCTGCGGACCAAGGTTCCCGGCTACCTCCTGCGGAGGCCAGCGGACGCTGGAGCACGGAAGCCCAGCGCTGTGGAGCGCCTGGAGGCCGACAAGGCCAAGTACGTCAAGAGCCTGCACGTAGCTAACACCCGCCAGGAACCGGTGCAGCCTCTGCTGTCCAAACAGCCCCTCTTCAGCCCCGGGACTCGCCGCACAGTGCTCACGCCTAGCCGCCGAGCCCTGCCTGGTCCCGGCCGCCGACCCCAGCTGGACCTGGACATCCTCAGCAACCTCATCAATTTGTGTGATAGTCCCGTGTTACCCGCCGAGGCCAACTGTACCCCCGGTCGGGCAGAGGGAGCCTATCAGCACCCTCCAGCCACACCTCCGCGCCCGCCACCCAGTACAGCTGCGGTCCGCCGAGTGGACGTTCTCCCCCTGCCCGCCTCCCCTGCCCGGCCCTGCCCATCACCAGGCACTACCGCCGCCTCCAGTCCAGGCCGGCCACCGGGTTTGCAACGTTCCAAGTCGGACTTGAGTGAGCGCTTCTCCAGGGCAGCAGCCGACCTTGAGCGCTTTTTTAACTTCTGTGGTCTGGATCCAGAGGAGGCACGAGGGTTGGGGGTGGCCCACCTGGCACGAGCCAGCTCGGACATCGTGTCCCTGGCGGGCCCCAGTGCTGGGCCGGGCAGCTCTGAGGGGGGCTGTTCCCACCGCAGCTCTGCTACTGTGGAGGAGCGGGCCCAGGAGCGTGTCCCCTATGGCGTGTCGGTGGTAGAGCGCAATGCCCGCGTCATCAAGTGGCTGTATGGGTTGCGACAGGCACGGGAAACCCCAGCAGCCGAAGGCTAGCCCTCTACTGGACTTGGCATTCATCACAGGACAGATCTTGGAGAGGTAGTTGACCCCTGACCTCTTCTGCATCCATCACATGGGTCTCTGGACGGTGGAGAGGCAGTTCCCTTGTGTGAACTTGGTGTAGAGACAGAAGCTTCGACCTAGACCAATATCCTCTGGCAAGGACTGATCCTGGAGAGGATTGCTCTTGACCTTGGGTTCCCCTCCCCTCATACAAGGGTTCTGACATGGGCAAACCCTTGCTTGGTTCCTCTGCTGAGGCTGGCATCAGGCCATTTAGCCCTCCCCAATGGGAGTGGGGGGCCAAGGGCTCTGCCAAGCCTGTCTACCCAGTGACTCTGTTTCCTCCTTCCTTCCTTGACTGCTGTCCCTTGTTGACTTCCTCTTCCTTACCCAGTGGCCCTAGCTTCCTGGGAACTCACCCATGGGGGTTGGGGAGGAAGGGGCCCATCTGCTGCTCTTGCTGCTCCTTGGCTGCTGGCCTAGGTGGGTAGACTACAGGGGCTGCTGGGAGTCGCACTGCTCTGACTTCCATCCTTTGGTTAATAAATGCTTGTACCTCAAGGATGGGCCTTCAGACTTCTCTGTGTTCACAAGGGGGACAGGGAGAGAAGGCTTGGAGTGGAGGAGGTCTGTGGATAGCTTGAGATTCGTCTCAGAATGCCCCCTGCAGAGAGTGCGTGGGGACAAATCTGGGATAGGACAGCGGCCTTCCCTGCCCTGCCTAGTTCCCGAGGGGGCAGGAATCTCAGAGAAGGCCAGCACTGCACTCAGGGTCACATAGGCCACAGAGTGTGATGGGAAGTGGGAGTTTGTGGAGGAAGAGGTACTTGAGGGAGACAGCATGGGGTAGGCAGCCTTGCCTCCAGCTCTGGGTGATCCTGGATAAACCAGTCCTCCTCCTGGGCCTCAGAGGGAGAACCAGGTGGGACAGACCTCCTTGACTCTAGGCCCTTCATGGTATATCCTGATACTTGGGGACCAGGCAAGAGGGGGCTGGCCCTGGGCTGAGGTCCCAGCTCCTAGTCTCCTTCAGGTTAGCTACCTGCTAGGAAACCACGCTTGCCTGATGGAGTGGCTAGGGCCAGGTGCACAAAGAGCGACAGCCTGGGGTGGCCAGGCCTGCCCCCAGGGTAGGAGTAGGGGGGCTGGGCAGTGTTTCCTCCCACACAAGCTGCCTGCGCTGCAGCGCTCAGGAACAGGAAACACTAATGGGGGCTCTGGTGACAGGTTTGATGTGGGTTTTATTTTAAGCATAAAGAGGAGATTTCCGTTGGGCTGTTGACAGATATCCAGATCAGCCAGCTGTCTGTCTGCCTCTGGCCACAACCAGCCCCTGTTACCTGGGTTGTGCTTTGTAGTTTGGAGAAAGAAGGGGTAACTGGGTAATAGAAGATGATGGTGTTCGAGCTCACGAGAATGGGGACTGAGGCACGAGGAGGACTGTGACCAGCTACAGGTACCCAACAAGGTGGACAGTGGAGGAACTAGCCCTTCTGGGTCCCCATGCAGAAAGAGCCATGGGCCCAGGGAGACAATCCAGGCCAGCTCTGCAGAGGCGGAACCCCTTGAGGTGTAAAAGACTAGCCCATCTGGACAGCCCTGCTGAATTCCATCAGTCATTGTCCCTTGCTGCCCCAGAGGTGGGTGGGCTAGCTGCATGTTGTACCTGAAGAACTGGAAGCTCACCTGCTAGGACAGGTGGGCCCCTTGCTCCTGAAGGGTATTGGGTGCTGGGCTCATCCTCTCACTGAATTCTAGGGTGACCTTTGGAGAGTCCCATGTATTGTCTTAGAGCAAGAAATTGAACTCAGGGAAGGGTAGTGACTTGTGGGCTGTCACAGAGCATGCCTGTAGGACAGCCTGGGGTCATGCCAAAGTCACAGTGGCATCCTGGGTCCCTGATTCTCCAGCATACGCCTCACCACCCTTCCTCATCCTGTTCCTTCTGGTCGGGTTATTATCGAGCACCTCTTGGGTTCCCAGCAGTGGATAAAACAGACACGGTCCCTGCCCTGGCCTGAGGAAGAGAGCAGAGGTGGCAAGCACATCCTATCCTATAAAGTGGGTATGTTCAAGGTCTTGTCCCCTAAGACCCGAACTGCTCACAGGAACTGGGCCAGGGGTTAGCCCAGAAGAGCACTGATCTACTGGCAAGAGAGCAGGGAGGGATTTGGGGAAGGGGCAAGGGCGTCAGGCAGCCTTGGTTACTCCAGCAGGTGCTGCCTGGTCCTGGGAGGGCTCCCCCTCCTCCAGGCTTCTGGGGCCCCCAGCCTGCCATTCAGGGATCCACACAGGGAGCAGACTGGGGGCTTGCCCCTCCCACCCTCTGCCGGCTTTGGGATCTGCGGAAACAGCCCCTCTATTGTTCCAGCTCCAGTTGGAGTGTGAGCCACTGGCCGCCGCCTCTCTGCTTTCACGCCTGCGAGGGCTTGCAGCTGCTGCCTGGCCTTCTGGGGCTGCCCGGGCCTCCACGGCAGCTCCCCTGGGCCAGCCTGGTCCCAGCTGCCTAGCCCCTAATTAGGCAGAGATGAGATTTGCTCCCCGATCTATTTCCCACCAGCTAATTATATATATACATGTGGGTTTGAAGACCAGAAACCTGGCTCTCTCTTGTGTCCTGGAGGGGTGATGGGCCCTGGGGAAGCCCCCTACCCCTCAGTTTACCCTTTTGACAGAGAGTGGCCTTAGCTGCGGGAGCTATTGCTGACGAGTTGGTTCTGCTTGTGCTATTGAGGTATTCAAGGGAACAGGAGGAGATCACCCCCATCCTGCCGGACTACCTGTGCACAGGGAAGCAGACAGGGGTGAGGTCCTTGAACTCCAGGATTTCAGGGTAGGGTAGGGACCTAGGAGAAAATGTAGTGACATATAGGCACACGCATGGGAAGGCTAGAGGTATGTAGGTCCACCTGGACCTGATACAGAATGCCCCGTCCAGAATTTTTAAAATGCAATATTATTTTTCAAATAATACCCTTATATGTTTCCCCCAGCATTTCTTTTTTTCTTTTTGGTACCTGGGATTGAACTCAGGGATACTCAACCACTGAGCCATACCCCCCGCCCTATTTTGTGTTTTATGTAGAGACAGGGTCTCACTGAGTTGCTTAGCGCCTCGCCGTTGCTGAGGCTGGCTTTGAACTCGCGATCCTCCTGCCTCAGCCTCCCAAACCTCTGGGATTATAGGCGTGTGCCACTGCACCTGGATCCCTCAGCATTTTATTAAGAAAAACATCAAACATAAAGTTGAAAGAATTATACACTGAACACTTATATACCCACCTGCTATCAGAAATCCACCCATCTAGCTATCCTTCTACCTATCCATTAATCATTAATATCATTTTTTCTTTTTCTTTTTCTTTTTTTTTATTTAAATGCATTTCAAGTCATAGTACATAAACAGAGCTCAGTTTTTCCATTTCTCTGGTTGCAAATCATAAAGAGTCACACTATTTGTGTCTTCATACATGCACCAGGGGTAGTAATGACCCATTCGATCAAT
>CM053401.1:154960465-155263713 GCA_028644305.1 Xerus rutilus | reverse complement strand
TTGGCACCTTTGTCTAGTATGAGATAGTTGTATTTATATGCTTTACTCTCTGTGTCTTCTATTCTGTACCATTGGTCTACATGTCTGTTTTGGTGCCAGTACCATGCCGTTTTTGTTACTATTGCTTTGTAGTAGAGTTTAAGGTCTGGTATTGTGATGCCTCCCGCTTCACTCTTCTTGCTCAGGATAGCTTTGGCTACTTTTTCTTTTTAAAAGCTTTTCAACGTTGCAAGCAGTATATTTCACTCCAGGCACTTCAGCATAGGTATCATTAGCTGGAGTTCAATATTGGCTTATGTTCCTTTATTTTTTTTCCTGGAGTTAAAATTTATATATAGTGAAATGTACAACTGAATGTATCATTTGCTGAGTTCAGACAAGTGCATGCTATACCTCAGACTCCAATAAGGATATGAAATATCATCATTACCATGGGAAGTTCCCTTGTGTCCCTCTTCTGCCAATTCCTGCCTTAACCTCATGGATATATCTATGTATCTATATAAATTGAATAGCATGAGCCTGGCACAGTGACACATACCTGTAATCCCAGCGACTCAGGAGGCTGAGGCAGGAGGCTCACAAGATCAAGGCCAGCCTCAGGAATTTAGCAAGGCCCTGAACAACTTGGTGAGATTCTGTCTCAAAATAAAAAAAATAAAAAGTGCTGGGGATGTGGTTTAGTAGTTAAGTGCCCCTGGGTTCAATCCCTGGTACAATAAAAAAAAAATTAAATAGCACTAAGAAAAAAATTCTCTTGCTCCATCCATTCCTCCCAGCCCTACTTCCCCAAGGCAACCACTTTCAACTCTTTAAACCATTTCTTCTCGTACTTTACTTTCCCCTGTATTTCTAAGTCACTTACTTTTCTTGCTATTGGTTAATTTCAGGCAGATCAATGCTGACCAGTGTTCCAGTCTGATGTCTTCAGTGTGCCTTCTGCTGTCTGACTGCCTTGAATCTTGGCCCTTCCCCTTACTGGCCATAGGGCCCTGGGCCTCCTCGGGCCTCAGTTTTCTCATTTGTGAAATGAGAATAATAAGAGTATTTAGGTTGCTGGGTTGTTAGAATTCACTGTGTGGAGTGCTGAGCACAATGTACGTGGGTAGGAAGTGGTCAAAGCGTTTCTTTTTATTACTATCAAGGGAGATTTAGCTTTTCCTCACCCTCTCTCCCTTCCATTTTATGTTGATCACACTTTTTGTTACATGAACATTTAGTGCATTTTATATTATAATTATGTAAATACTGTTCCTGCTAAGCCACTTTGGTTACATTTTCTCTCTTGTACAGCTCTTTGTTCTTCCTGGAGTTATCACTTGCTTTGCTTTTTCACTTGCTTAGGTTCCTCTTTATTTCTCTCTAATTGTCTGACACCTTCCATTTCCCCATAGTTACGTTCCACATAGCAGTTGATTTAATGAAGCCAATTTCCTTCCTGAAACTCTTCAAGTGTTTCCCCTTTCCCCTTCAGGTCAGAGCCAATTTTATAAAGAGAATTTCCTGCATGATCTGTAAGATCAGCATCTGTGAACACCCACTGTGTGCCTTGCTGGGTTCTGAGCACAGTGGTAGCCAGACACCTACATGCTCCCCTCATCCACCCACTGTCTGTCCATTTACCTGGGAACTCCTCTGCCTGTCTGGGAATCTCAGGCCCTCAGGGAGCTCATAACCATTCACATGGAAAATGGGGATCATTTAGTCATTCTATAACCACTATGCCCACGTGGTTTGGGGCTCCCATCCCTCCAGGGGCTCACAGAGGCCTGTGGGAGAGTGAAGAAGCTTTGGGTGGCAGGGAGCAGGGGCGGTAGGGAGCAGGCTTCTCAGAGGGGAGACCATGGGAGCAGGGGCCTGATGAGTAGGGAAAGTCAACACCCTGCACCGTGTGTCAGGGGAGAGCTGAGAACTTCAGTTTCCATGCTTGGAGGAGGGCTTGCTGAACTGCCCAGGCAGATCTGGGGAGCCTGAGATGGGAAAGATAGCGGGAGTTAATCACAAGAAGAAATAAAGGAGTAAGAAAGGATTCCATATGGAGGCATGTGCAAAGGCCCTGTGCTGAGAATAAGAGATTTTAGGAGCAGCAAAGGTGGCCAAGCCAGACCTGGAGCACCAGGGCCAGGTCGTGTGGTGCTCTGGGAGCCTTGGAACAATGTGAGGGTCTACCTTAACAGGATGCCTGAACTGAAACCCAGCAGTCTAACTGCTGAACAAGGCCCTCATGATCTCACCGTTACTCCTCCAACCTCCCTTTATCCTTCTGCTGCAGCTCCCTAGCCCCCTGCTGCCCCAGGAACAAGCCAGATACATTCCTGCCACAGGGCCTTTGCACTTGCTCTTTCCTTTGCCAGTATTGATTCTTCCTCGATATCCACACAACTCACTCTCCCCTTCATTCTGGTCTCTGTTCCCCTGTCCCTTCTTCAGAGAGGCCATCCCTGGCTACTCACTGCCACCCCCACCACTAAGCCCTCAACGTGATAGTCTATTGACTTCCCTACATTGGTTTATTTTTCTTTGTAGCTTACATCACCTTCCGGTTTATATTAAACAGAAGCCACATTATGTGAATCTCTACGTGTCACTTGAATGCAGCTTAAAGCTTTGCTCTAAGCTTTGTCCCCAGCCCTTGGTATCACAAGTAGGTGTTCTATAAACATTTCCTGAGTGACAGGAACGAATGAGTGGCTTGTTGGAAAGATGGGCCTCCTGGCGGTTAGGGGTCTGGGCTCGAGTCCTAGCTGGGTGACGCAGATATATTGTTCCCCTTTCTGTTCCTTGGCTTCTGCAGTTGAACTGTGAGGCACTGTGGTCCCCAGGAAGGCTCCTAGGTGGGAAAAGCAGACTCTAGGCTGTGGAGGGGACAGGGCCTGAGAGAAGAAGGGAGCTGAGTCTTGCCTGTGGCCTCCTGAGGTTTGAAAATAGCCTAGCTGGGCTCCTACCCTCCCTGTGGCATCCGACTGCAGCCAGGGCCCTGTCTGGAGCCTGCCAGCCTGGCGCTGGGCTGGAGCAGGGCCACCTGACAGCTGGGCCCAGCAGTCCCAGGAGGCTCTAGGGACAAGCAGGCCTGCTGGACGCCCTGACCCTGCGTGACGGACAGAGTAATCCCTTAATCCCTGTACCCAGCAGCCTTTGCTGCTGGCTCGCAAAGCTTTGGGCCTGAGTGGAACTTCGCCCCTGCAGGGCAGCCCCTTTGCTGATGGGGACACTGAGGCTCAGAAGGATAGCTGTATCACTGAGGGGACATTGCTAGAATGGAGTGCAGTTACCTTGGAGCCCAAGTCGGACCTGGCCCTGCCCGGTCCTCCCTTTCCTGCCAGCGCCTGGCTCTCTGCTGAGCTCTGCTGGTCCAGAGAATTGGGAGGGAGGCGCCTGGGTTCAGACCCCACCTCCCTGCTTCCAAACTGGATGCACTCCCCACCCCCACCCCCAGCAACTATCTAAAGGACAAATCGCTCCGTCACGGACTCTCAGGACTAACATGCATTGCACAGGTTTTTAAAAAATTTTGTCTGTTCCCGATATTTAGACATTTAGACCTTTGAAGAACAACATTCTTGAACCAGCTAATGAACAGCTCTCGAGCCACAAGCACCATTGGGTGCTGGTGTGGAGCCATGTGCTCCAGGGGAGCTGGCTCGTGGCTGTGGGTGCTGTTGTGAAGTGGATGCCCTTCACCTGTCTTCCAGCTCCTCTCAGAAAGGAAGCTATTTACTCCAGGTCGCAGCCAGGGGAGGGCAGAACCCCAGCAGGCATCCTTCCCTGGTCCAAGACGCTGTGGCATTTATTGTGTCCCCAGGCAGGTGTGCTGCTCCTTGTCTTTTGGTCTCACACTGCTTTTGACAAACTGGGGGTGGGACAGTGGTGAATGGAGAGGCCCTACCCCAGCCCACTGTCACCACCCAGGAGCATGGGCTCATCCAGACCAGAGCTGCCGAGTTTTAGTAGGTGCTGGTCTCTCGTTGTTGTACACACAATACTATTTATTATGCCATTGTTTGCAATAGCAGACAATTGGAAATGTTCACCCATGGGAAATGGCTGGATAAACTGGGGCCCAGCCATGCAATGGAATCCTATGCAGCCATCAAAAATGCACCCTGCACACTCAGGATGCGAGATCACAGGGTAACCAGGTCAGTGAGCAAAGCCACGCCTGAAGCACCGCCCAGCCCCGTTTGGACTATTTGTGGCAACAGGACCACGTGTCCATAAGTCCCAGGACTGGCATGAACTCTCCCGGGATAGTCCATTACACAGGGAAACCTACACATCTGCTGTCCCTGGGGAGGGGAACCGCCTGGCTGGGGTCAGGACACTATTTACTTTTTAGCTTTTGTACCTTTTAAATTTTGACTATGTAGGAAAAATAAAAATACATTTTTAAAAAAGTGAAAGTAGCCAAGAAAACAGACCCAGGCAGACCAGCACCAGACCTGGAGACCCGCAGGCACTGTCCCAGAAACCTCGGGCCCCCTTCTAGGCTCTGCCCAGCTTGGGCTGGTGGCCCCACCTTCTAGGGATGTTTTGGTTTCCACACGCACAGCGCCCATGGGAAACCCTGGCGATGCGTCAGGTCCTGGGCTGGGCCGCCGCCCGGGCTGGTGGTGGGCACGACGGCCGGGAGAGGCGTGTCCAAATGCCTGAACGGTGAGCAGCCTGGGCGGAGGGGCCACCTCGCAGCTCCTCCCGGGCGCTCCTGCGTCCTGCTGGTCCTGCAGCCGCACGTGGGCCTGGGGGCCCTGCGAACAGCAGCTCGGAATGTGTTTTCTTTTCTTTTCTTTTTTTTTTTTTTTTTTTTAATATTTTTAGTTGTTGATGGATCTTTATTTTATTCACTTATTATTCATATGTGGTGCTGAGGATGGAACCCAGTGCCTCAGGCATGCCAGGCAAGCGCTCTACCACTGAGCTACAGCCCCAGCCCCGTGGAATGTGTTTTCATTAGTCAGACAACCATCGAGCACCCGCAGTGACCCAAATGCTCTCCTAGGTCCTGAAGGTGCAGCGGAGGACAGAACGAGTAAAGACTCCTGCTCTGCCGAGCTGACACTCCAGGGAGACCCGGTGACACAAGTCGGAGAGTTGGAGAGTGAACGCAGCAAGGAGAAAGGGCCCCGGCAAGGGCAGAGGGGGCCGTAGGGCTTTTCCTGTCAACAGACCAACCATCGATATGCAATCAACCGGACTCATTTAGTTTCAGTGAGGATTTTTTTTTTTTTGGGTACTGGGGATTGAACCCTAACCACTGAGCCACATCCCCAGCTCTTTTTTTAAAAAATATTTTTTAGTTGTTGCTGAACCTTTACTTTATTTATTTACATGTGGTGCTGAGAATCAAACCCAGTGTCTCACACATGCTAGACAAGTGCTCTACCACTGGGCCACAACCCCAGTACCCCTCTGCCTTTTGGTACAGGGAATTGAACTCAGGGACACTCGACCACTGAGCCACATCCCCAGCCCTATTTCGTGTTTTATTTAGAGACAGGGTCTCACTGGGTTGCTTAGCGCCTTGCTTTTTGCTGAGGCTGGCTTTGAATCCTTTGGATCCTCCTGTCTCAGCCTCCCGAGCTGCTGGGCTCAGTGAGTTTTGACAGTCAGGTGCCTCTGTGTATCCCCATTATGGACAAGTGATGGGACAATTTCTGCTGTTCCATAAGGTTCCTTCACACCTTTTTCCAGTGAATCCCAACACCCACCCCACTTCCCACCTAGGAAATGTTTTCCTCGGCTGTGGAGGGTGGGGTTCCATCCTTGGTTGCTGACCTGTAGCTCGCTCCTTGGCTGGGCTGAGTGGCCTGTGGAGTGGACGTCCCTGTTCCATTTGTTCATTCAGCCTGTTGGGAAACCTCTGAGTCGTTTCTACTTTTTGGCTGTTGTAGAGAAAGCCGCTCTGAACGGCTATACGTGACTCCTCCTACGGACATGCGCTTCCGCTTCTCTCGGGTAAACTCTGCGGCGTGGAACGGCTGGGCCTAGTGTACGTTCAACTTTGCTAGAACTGAGGATCGTGCTTGTGAAACGGGGCGGTCAGGGCGGGCTTCACCAGTGAGGTGACACGTCAGTAGGGGCTGGAAGGAGGCAAGGGATGTCTACGGGGAAGAATGTTCTAGGCAAAGGGAAGTGAGCTGAGCATTTGAGGAACAGCGTGGAGGCTGGTGACAGGGTGAGGGAGGGGAGCCTTCGAGGTGCTTGGCCACTTGAAGACCTTGGCTTGTACTCCGAGAACATTCAGGAGGGTTCTGAGCAGGGCTGGGGCAGGGTCAAGCTTGTCATTCAGTCCCCTGGTTGCCAAGTGGAGAAGGGCCACAGGACACCAAGGGAGGTACCAGGCTACTGCACCAGTCCTTGCAGGAGAGGAAGGAGCTGGGCCGAGGAAGAGAGGAAGGGGTGTTGGATTCTAGATCTACCCAGAGAGGTGGAGCCAATGGGTGTCGTATTGAATGTGGAATGTGAGAGAAATGGGGAGAAGGATGTCTAGGGACTGGTGGCCTCTAGGGCTGAGAGTGAACCCTGACCCACCAACCCACAGCCAGCAAGTAGACACGCAACTCAGGTGGGGAAACCCCACAGAACTGGATTTTGCCGATGACCTGAGTGAGCTAGCAGTGGTCCCTGCGCCTCCACAAGGGACCACAGCCCTGCCAACGCCTTGCTGTCAGCCTGGTAAGACCCCGAGGAGGCTGGGCAGCAACCTCTGGCCTGCAGAGACAGTGACAGAATATGCAGGTGTTAAGTCACTCAGTTGGTAATGATTTGTCACGCAGCAATAGATGACCATTCCAGGCCTCCTCGAAGCCTACAGTGCCAGAGCTAAAGGGGTCCTTAGTGACACCTGAGTTCAACCCACTCATGGACATCCGGGGAAACTGAGGTCCTGCGGCCAGACAGGATTGGTTGGTTGCTGCAGGAGGGCTTCCCTGGAGAAGCCCTTGAGGTGCGGCCAGCCCTGGCTTCTTATCTCTTAGGCTGTCATACCTGTCCCTCTGCCAACCCGTCCTCCTTCAGGGCACTGGCCACCCACTGCACACAATCAGCTCAGAGCAGGAGGGGGGCAGAGCTGAGCTCCCACGGCAGAGCACGGCCGGGGTGCGGGAGCCAGGCCGAGGCCTGGGAGCCCAGGGGAGGGAGAAATCATAGGTTTGTGTCAGTGGCCCCTGGCTAGGATCCAGTTCTGCCACTCCCCAGCTGTGGGACCCTGGTCAAGGTCCCCTTTGCTGAGCTGCTGTGGCCACAACTGTACAACCAGGATTGTGCTACTTTTCCCCAGCTGGTCGAGGAGCTGATGTGCGTGAGACCCCTGGTGGGAGCTCCATAAGGGCCTACCCCAGCCTCTTCCTCTTCCCTGGCCTCGGTTCCCCTGCTGCTGAATGATCTTGCATCCTAGGTGTGTTTCCGGGGCCCATGCAGCTCTAACGGTGGGTCATTTGAGGATCCACATTCTGGCTCTGCTATGTAGCTTGCTGGGTATCCTTGGAAAAGTCACCTAAGCTCTCTGAGCCCTAGTCTTCTGGGACATGGGACTATTAATAATACCTACCCTTCTATGAGAGCCACAGGTCAGATTCCTAGCAGGGTGCTTTGAAAAATGTCAGCTAAAGCCAGATGCGGTGGTGCACGCCTGGAATCCCAGCAACTCGGGCAGCTGAGGCGGGAGGATCTCAAGTTCAAGGCCAACCTCAGTGACTAAGTGAGGCCCTAGGACTTATGGAGACCCTGTCTCAAGATGAAACATGAAAAAAAACCAAAAAAGGTCTGAGATGTGACCCAGTGGTTAAACACCCCTGGGTTCAATCCCTGGTACCCCCACCCCAAAAAAAGTCAGCTAGTTGGGTCCTCATCCCCCTCATCTCCTGTCACTGTGCTTGCTGGAAGGGACGATAGGGCAGAACTTTCCAGGGAGGGGAAGTGTGCTTTCCTAGGAGACAAAGGGGGAAATCTAACCAGCTCATCGTCCTCCGACACTCCTGGCCTGGCCTCCACCTAAAACCAGGCCCTGAGGGTCACAGTGCCTGATGCCGTGACCCACAGGCAAGTTTGGGGAAGTGAAACTGTGCCTTTAGTTCTGTTTCCAGACATGGGAAGTACCTTCTGTTTCCCTCCAGGATGACGGCGATCCCTGGTGCACAGGTGTGGGTGTGGGAATGTGCTTCATGGACACAGTGGCCAAGGATGTCAGCAGTGTCCCCAAGGGCCGTGTTGGAGTCCTGCGTTCTCCTCTGACCGCAGCTGATGGGCTGGTGTCAGTGGACCCTGCGCCTTGGGCTAGGCAGCCAGGAGCCCAGGAGGGAACGGGAGGCAGAGGGTGGGTGGAGATGTCCCCGGCCGGTGCCCCAGGAGGGGGATCATGGCTCTGCCTTAGGCTCCCAGGGGCCTTTCTCTGCCCTTCCTGAGGGACACCTGCCTTCCCAGCAAGCCATCCTGGGCCCCTGGGCTGGTCCCTTTCTGGAGCTGCCAACTCCCCTTGGCTGCTATGCTGATCAGGGAGACAGCACTGTGGGGGCTGGGGCCGTCTCAGGGTGAGCAGTGGCCCTCTGTCCCCTGCTGCAGCTGTTGGGGCCTCTGGGCGGAAAGTGCACTGGACCAGGAGTCTGGTTCTTCGTGATCTGTGTGCTGTGTGGCCGTGGGCAGCTGCCTGGCCTCTCTGTGTGGGATGGAGTGGAGGTGAAGGGAAGGGGGCACCTCTGTGAGAGGATGGGGAAACCGAAGACCAGAGAGAAGAGGGACTATAGCCTAGAGTCACACAGCAGATTGAGGACAAGCCTGGAGAGCTGAGTCCTGAAAGTCCCAGCCCTGGAGGGCGGTTCCTGGGTCGGGAGCCTTGTTTCTAATTGTCTGCAGGGTCTGTTTGCCCCAGACAGCCTGGTCCCCAGGCACTCCACAGCGCCCATGTTCTTTGCCACACAGTTGTCACATCTGGCCCCTGGAACAGTATCAATGTCCCATTAAGGGGCTGTGCAAACCAAGTCCAGGAGGGACAGGAACTGTCCAGTTCATGACTGATTAAAGTCTGAGCCAGATCTGAAAAGCTGGTGCTTTTTGCTCTAGCTTGAGTTGGTACCGGGGAATGAATGGGGGAGGTGGCTAATGAGATCCCCACAGGAAATTTTTAATTGTTTTCTTTCACTTTGAATAGAATCCTGAAACAATAACTCAAAGGTACCATAAATCATCTGCATGACCACACATGAGTCCTCCCTGAACTTGGACTTGGACTTGGACTTGGGAGCACACGGGCACCCAAGATTAATTTTTGCTGAGAACTATGGGGAAATGGGAAACTTATCATCTGTTTCCCATTTAAGCCTCACTGCAACCCTATAAGAGAGGTAGTATTAGCTTCCTCATTTCACAGATTCAGGTTCTGCACAGAGAGGTTGAGTAACTTGCAACAAGGTCAACAGCCAAGATTTGAAGCGAGGCCAATTCCAGAACCTGTGATCATGACTGGTTTGGGTCATAAGAAAAGGGCAGAGGTGGCTTGGGCATGTAAAGATGAATTCCTGCTATGTGAAGGCCACGCCAGGCAGAGGTAGAGGGTGGGAAGGCATCTCTACGTGGGTGAAATACAGCCACATGGTGGGAAAACAGCCGTCAGCCCAGAGCTGGGAGAAATGTGGGACAGACCCAAGTGCAAGGGCCTCATAATCGAGGGCCCCACGTGCACCCTGCCAGTGGCAATTGAGGCTCCTCAGAGCAACCTCAACATAATTAACCTTGCTAATAGATGATAGGGTGGCATAGCCTAATGGTTAGGGCCACAGGCTTGAGAGTTGTGATTTCTGACTTTAAGTTCATCTTCCAGAAATTCTTGCCCAGATATCAGGTTATATGGGCAAGTCACTCAAGTCTCGGAGCCTCAGCATGCTTACCTATAAAATAGAATTATATTAGCCCTGAAAGGGTGCTAGTTGCCTCTGCAATTCCTTTCTCTCCTTTTTCTTTGTTGACTAAAACCTGATTTTACCCCTGGTGACAAATTCCCCCTCAAAGACTATATTCCCAGCCTCTCTTGCAGCTTCTTGTTAGGTGATACTTCTGGGAAATATCCTTAGAAGATTTTGATACAGCTTGGAGGAAAGCCCAGTTTCCCTTATTTCTCCTTCTTCCTATATGGGACTCAGGCATTATGACTGGAGCCCCAGCAGCCATCTTGGATCAAGAAAGCCACATGAAGGATAAAGCCACATGAAGGTAAATGGAAACTGAGACATTGTTGACACTGTGGAAACTATACCAGTCCTGGACTGGCATATATACTTCTTCTAAAAAAAAATCTTTGATTTTAGAAAATTTTTAGATTTAAGAACTATTGTGAAGGTAACACAGAGTTCCTTTGGCACATCCAGTTTCCCTTATTGTTAGCATGTTAGTGTAGTACACATGTCACAATTGATGAACTTGTATCATGACATCATTAACTAGGAAAAGTCCATACTTCTTTCAGAGTTTCTAGGCTTTTCTATAATGTCTCTTAGCTGCTCTGGGAGTCCATCTAAGATACCACATTCAATTTAATAGTTACATCATCTCCTTAGGCTCTGATTGGTTATGGCGGTTTCTTGCGCTCCCCTTCCTTTTGATGAACTCAACAGTTCTGAGGATTACTGGTCAAGTGTTTGATGACATGTCCCTCGATTGGGATTTTTCTGGTCATTTCCTTCTGTGTCGACTGGGGTGATGGCTTTGGGAAGAACACAGAGGCGAAGGGCCCTTGTCCTCTCCTGGCATCTGGGTGCATTCCTGTGATGCCGACCTGAGCACTGACCAGTTTCCCCTCTGTGAAGTGACCCTTCCTTCCTGACTGTACTCTTGGGAAGAAAATCACATGCAGCCCACGCTTGAGCAGTGGGAGTTCCATTCCACCTCCTCAGGAACGGAGGGTCCACGTACATTATTTGGAATCCTTCTGCCTGGGAGGTTTCTCTCTTCTCACAATTGATTCATGACATCGTCCTTGATACTGGCACAGCCTCCTGGGTATTTCCAGCACGTGTTCCAGTCCTACTTTATTTTCTTGCACAAGCTGTCCCACCTTTGGTCTTTAGGAGCTCTTTGAGCTGGCTCCTAGACGTCGTGATGAGAGAGAAAAAGAAACGGAGGTGGATATTTTGCAAGTACCAGCTTCAATTCCTCCATTCCTGGGTGCTCACCTGGCGCCACAGGACTTCACAAATTCATCGAAACTTGCTCTTCCTCCATGCCTTGGGCTTGATTCTGTGACCTGCTTTGGACAACAGGAAAAGGCCAAAGCGTGGAGAGGGCTTCACCCAGAGCTCTGTTCTCCTGCCCCCTCCGAGAGCCTGTGTCCGCCCAGTGAGCCAGCCGGAGCTAGCCTGCTGGAGCCCGGGAGGCTGCGTAGCCCAGCCACCTCCACTCTTCTTGCCTACAGCCAGACGAAGCCAGAGCTGGTGCAGATGCATGATGGACCACACAGGCAAGCTGTCCCCAGCGAGCCCCCTCTAAACTGTCAATGCACAGGATCACGTGCATCAGGGGCTTTATATCTATTTATTTTTGTGGTCCTGGGAATTCAACCCTGGGGCCTCGTACATGCCAAAAACAGGCTCCACCATTGAGCTCCATCACCTCAGCCCCCTCAGCGGCTGTTTTAAGCCACCAAGTTTTGGGGATAGTTTTTTGATGTAGTAAAAACTAACTTAAACCACTTTCTTATGTAAGTCTGTGTTACTCAAATTTTCTATCACATGCAGTCAAACCTAAACCTACACGGCTACACTGGGTATTTTTCAAGAGTTTGCTGGGAACCAACCAGCGAGACTAGGGAAGTGCAGATAGCAGTGCTCAGACGAGTCGATAATAATAACAGATATTATTATTATACCTTAAGAATTATAAATAAAGAATAGCAATTATTGTTAGTTTTGTAGTGTATGTTGGCATTTAATTATTTGTAATTTTGTGTCTGATTTTAAGTCTTCCGAGACCTGTAGGTTTGCCTCCCTTTGTGATCCTCCCTCAGCCCGAGACCACCAGGAGCACACCTGTGGTTAAGAGAGGGTTTATTACTCAGAAGCGAGAGACGCCCACCAGGCCCATTGGGCCATCAGCAGGGAGCTGAAAGCCTCTTATTATGGGATTTGGGCTGTGCTGGGGACTTTGAAGAGGTGTGAGCGGAGCCCTCTGCTCTGGGTCCATGCTGTGGGGTGGGGGTAATGACACTGTCGGGCTCTTAATAAATCTCGTCTATGGAGAAGGCAGACAGGAGCGAAGCCGTCCCTCCCATTCCTCCTGCTCTCCAGCACAGGGGAGGTCTGCTCTGTTTGGGGCCTGGGTCTGTCACGTCCATGGTCACACATCAATGGCAGATTGGGCTTTTGTCTTGATTTGTGCCTCAGAGGCCTGTCTGATGCTGGTGTCCTGTGACATCACTATGTCCCACAGGATGGAGCCCAAGCTGTGAGCCTCAGGCTGCAGGAACCCCCAGGCCTGGCCGGTGCCCTAGCTGCTGACCAGCTCTGGGAACTCAGGGCTGCTTTGTCTTTCTCAACTGAAGTCCACCTGGTGGCTCTGAGAGGACTCTTCCCCTGTTCCAGCTTCCACACCACCACTCAGGTCGGGCAGGGACCTGGAGATGCTCTGCATCTGCTGGAAGTTTTCCTTTCCCGTTTACTTGATCTTGAGCTGGTCTCTGCAGGGAGCAGCGAAGCTGAGGATGTGTCCTGTGGTGAGGTCCTGGGAGAGATGGCCCGGGCAGGCTCAGGACGGACATGAGAATTCCTGAAGGCCACAGCTAACGGAACCTGAGGGTGTCCAGCCCAAGCCTCCATTATCCATAGGGGTAAACTGAGGCACAGGAGGGAAGGAAGGGCCTTGGGCTTGGGTCCCAAGGTGTCACCCCGGGTATTAATCCCCCCTCCAAACTTACTAACAGAATTCATTGCTGCCGATTTTCCCGAAAATACTGTCTTGGTGTTTTTTTGTGGAATGGAGTGTAGACAGTCAGGGAGAAATGAGACAACATGACGTTTGACATCGAGCTTCCCAGACCAGTGCATATGGTGGAAGAAACAGAAAAGCGAGAAAGGGGACACAAACCCCTGTGAGCACCATGTTGCTCCAGGTCCCCGTGGGGCCCAGCTGACGCCCGTTGCACTCGGGCAAAGGCAAGCACACACGTGTGCATCTGGGCCCCTGCCTACAGACGTGGACACAGAGCAGGGACACGGGCATGGTGGGAAGAAAGCCAAACTCCAAACTGCCCTTGTTTACGAGTTTCAGCTGATGGAAGAAGGAAAGGTTTGGGTGGATGTTTTGGAGGAGACAAAAGATCTGGCTTCGAATCCAGGCTTCCCTATTAAGGTCGAGAGCAAACTGACGGACTTCTCTGAGACTCAGCTTTCTGGGCTGTGAAATGGATGTGCTCTCAGGTGGGGTGGATTCAATGAGGTGCTGGAAACGCAGGCAGCGCTGCAGTCAGAATGCCCCGGGCTGCAGGGAACACCCAGGCCCACCGGCTTCCTAAAGACAGGGCAGGCTGCAGGGGTGCTATTCTCCTCTAGGAGGCACCAACGCCCCAGGCCCTTTCTGACCCTCCACTTTGTGACCCTCGCTGCAACCTACCTTGTCCGACTGAGCAGGAGAGGGAGAACTCTCCCGCAGCCCAAACTCTAAGTCTTTCTCTCTAGTGGGGTGAACTAGCTTGTGTCACGAGGCCAGCTGGCTGTCGGGATGGCCAGCGTCACACTGTGCACTAGCTGATCTGTGTCTGGGGAACGGCTTCTGGGGCCCCCTCAGACTGAAGGTCCAGCCCTGAGTGGGGACCAGCAATAGGAAGGGGAGCGGGGGCATGCGTGCGTCCCTCGCTGCTCAGGGTCTTGCTGTGTGCGAGATGTTCTGATGTGCCGGCTCAGACAGGGTGTTCACTGTCACTCTGTCAGTGACACCTCCTGACAGGGCAGGCCTTGGGCTGATGTCCCACAGCCTTCTGTGGTTCAGATCTAAGGTCCCAGCGGGCCGTCCCTGCAGGCTGAGCTGAGGGGCAATGGCTCCACTCTGTGGCCCTGCTGTCTGCCTGCGAGCACTTGCGTGCGGGGGACTGGGGTGTTCCCTACCCCAGGACCTGCCTGTACACACAGGCGATGTCTTTTTACTTCCCTGTTTACAGGTATGAATCACTGCGCCCGGCAGGATGGTTTGACTTAGAATTTTCAACTTTACAATGATGTGAACTTTGGCTGGGCACGGTAGCACGTGTCTGTAATCCCAGCAATTTGGGAGGCTGAGGCAGGAGGCTCACAAGTTTGAGGCCAGCCTCGGTCATTTAGCAAGACCCTGTCTCTAAAGAAAAATTCAAAAGGGCTGGGGATGTAGCTCAATGGTAGAGGGTCCCTGGGTTCCAGGGGCAAAAAGAAAAAGAAAAACCAAGTACAAAAGAATAAAACCCATGGTCATCAGGAGGCTAAGGTAGAGCTAGGTGCACACCTGTAATCCCAGCAACCTGGGAGGCTGAGGCAGAATTGCAAGTTCATGTCCAGCCTGGGTAATTTAGGAAGACCCTGTTTCAAGATGAAAAATAAAAAGGGCCGGGGATGTAGCTTAGTAGCAGAGGACCATTGGGTTTAATCTCCAGGGCTGAAAAAAAATTGTAAATTTTGATCTTTTCCCACATACGTGGTAGGATGCTCTCTCATGATGCTGAGAAATAGCAGTGACCGCAGTTCCCAGGGGGCCCCTTGATCATGTGGGAAACACACTGCACAATGTGCTCCATTGCTAAGCAAGGATCTCGTTTAGTAGGTCAGGCGTATTAAATGCAAACTTCGATATTGTCAATTATGATGGTTCATTGGGATGTAGCCCATTGAGTCAAGTAATATCCACATTGTACACAAGATATATTAATAATGATATTTGTCAAGTGCTTGCTATATGCCAGGTCACATTCTGAGCATTTTAAATGTATTATTCCAAGATCTTTAACCAGGGATCTTCCTGGGGTCCATGGATGGAATTTGTCTTCACTCATTCTTTTTTTTTTTTTTTTTTTTTTGGTACCAGGGATTGAGCTCAGGGGCACTCACCCACTGAGGCTTCCCCAGCCCTTTTGTATATTTTATTTGGAGACAAGTGCTCACTGAGTTGCCTAGGGCCTCACTAGGTTGCTGAGGCTGGCTTTGAACTTATAATCCTCCTGCCTCAGCCTCCTGAGCCACTGGGATTACAGGTGTGCACCACTGCACCCAGCTTTATTCACTTTTTTTTTTTTTGGTACTGGGGATTGAACTCAGGGGCACTCGACCACTGAGCCACATCCCCAGCTCTATTTTGTGTTTTATGTAGAGACAGGGTCTCACTGAGTTGCTTAGCGCCTTGGTAAATGGCTGAGACTGGCTTTGAATTCACGATTCTCCTGCTTCAGTCTCCAGAGCTGCCAAGATTACAGGCAGCACCACCGTGCCCAGCAATGCTCAGCATCTTGGAAAGTGTTGTGCCTATAGATGGTATTTGTTCCCTAATGCATACATGACTACAATCAAGTTTAATTTACTAATTAGGCACAGTAAGAGATTAACTAATAACTAATAACAAAATATAAGAATTGTAACAATAGGCTGTAATAAAAGTTGTGAATATGGTCTCTCTTTTGAAAGAGCCAAGGCAAAAATCATTATTTTCAACTGTGGTTGACCTTAGGGAACTGAGGCTGTGAAATCAGAGCCATGGCTAAGCAGGTATTACCACATTACTGACTTGTTGCAGAGGGGAACCTGAGGCACCAAGAGGTGGTCCTGTTTGCTTAAGGTGGCACAGATCCCTCGCGATGTGCATTATTCAATCTGTTACTATTCTTTTATAGCCCAGGGCTGCTGTGGGCTTGCCCTCTGCATGGCATCACAGAGCAAGTCTGGCCAATCGCTTTCTTCACTAAATTTAAATGTCGATAAAAATAAGCATTCTCAGCAGTTCGGGAGGCTGAGGCAGGAAGATCATGAGTTCAAAGCCAGCCTCAGCAAAAGCGAGGTGCTTAGCAAGTCAGTGAGATCCTGTCTCTAAATACAAAAAAGAAAAAAAAAATAGGGCTGGGGATGTGCTCAGTGGTTGTGTGCCTGAGTTCAGTCCCCAGTATCAAAAGAAAAAAAAAAAAAAAGCATCCGCATGGCATGGGTTATTTGTGGTACTCATTTGCCCAATCTCACACCTGTACCACGTTGGATGGATCATCATAGCTTTGCAAGGTACTTCCCTAAAGGCGGGCTGGCCATGGGCACGTGGTGGCAGGTACTTTGCCTCATTTGCTCATTTAAGAAACACGGACAATTTCTTGTCCTTTGTGAGGATTAAAGGAAACACTGTTTCCCCAATTCCAAGGTGGCCTCTGCATCTGGTGGACGCTGTGTCGAGGACCTCTGGACATGGAGAGAAAGCAATACCTTGTATTTTGTCAAATGCCTAATTTATTACCTTTTTGTTTTTTCAAATAGCTTTGAGGTAAAGCTGATATTTGAGAAATGCACATACTTAGATGAATAATTTGGTACATTTTAACATATGTAGCCTCCCATGAAAATATCCCCACTGTCTAGATAATAACCATATCTAAAAGCGCAGAGGGTTCCTCAGCTGTAATTTAGAGGAAGGTGTCTCTGAGCTGGGGCTCTGGGAGCCCTTGCCTGTCTGTGATGTACAGAGAAGATGATAATGTGGTTCAACCTGTTACCATATCATGGCTCGTTGCTAAGCCTTGGGAGGGACCACACCCTCAGACACCTGGGCATCCTCTGCCCAACCTTGCTCTTATCTGTTTGGGCCTCTATAAGCCTCAGGTGACAGAAACCCAACTCCAGATTGCTTGAGCAAAACAGGACTTTTATTGGTCCAAGGAGCTGAAGAGTGTAAGTGAATCCAGCTTCAGGTGCAGCTTGATTCAGGATCTAAAATAGCTTCAGGCATCATGTCCAGACCCTGCTTTTCTTCTCTGCACTGTTTTCATGTATAACAGGCTCTCCCCAGGATGCCAAGTGGCATCTGCAGCGCCACGCCACTCATGGGATGAGGCTGGAGAGAAGGTGAGGCCAGACTCTGGGACTTTCCACTTTTTTTACTCTGGACCTGATTAAATTTGAGTTCAGTGATCATATTCACAGTGCAAAGCCAGAATGGCAATTTTTTTTTTCAATTTAAAAACTCCTTTTAAAAAAATCACAACTGAGCACCAGGAACCATCCTGGGTCCCCTGTTTATGATCTCATGTCTCTCACCAAGTCTCTGGGGAAAAAATATGTATCAGTTACGATTTTAAATCCCGAACAATAGTGGCTTAAACACAATAAAATTTATTTGTGTCCTGTGTAAGGTGGGCCAGGGCTGGCGTGGCAGCTCCACAAGCAAAAGAAATCTGAGCATTCTCTCCCACTCTTTCCCCTGTGGCCTTGGTCTTCAAGCTGACCTCATGGTCCAAGTTGCTGGTGCTCCAGCGATCACACTTAACAGCTCACAAAAGGAAAAGGTGCAGGCAGGCTAAGGACCCAGCTCCTGGTTGCCTCTGTTTCATGTAAGCAGCTTTCCCATTCTCTACTCATGTAATTTCTTCTTCCATATCATCTCCAGAATCTAGTCATGTACTGTACCTTAATGTCACAGCATTCATAGAAACATGACCTTTATATGGTCACATGATCACCTACAATCCTGTGGGGGGCTGTTTAAAGGGCTGCACATTTTCTGACACTTTTCTTAAGAGGTGGGATCTGTCAACTATCCCGCTCCTTGGTTTATATCCGGAAGATTTAAAATCAGCGTATGACAGTGACGCGGCCACATCGATGTTTATAGCAGCTCAATTCACAATAGCCAAGCGAGGGAGCCAACCTAGGAGCCCTTCAACAGATGAATGGATAAAGAAAATGTGGTACATATGTGCAACGGACAATTATTCAGCCATTAATAATAATGACTTTATGACATTTGCCAGCAAATGGATGGACCTGGAGACTATCATGCTAAGTGAAATAAGCCAATCCCCAAAATCCAAAGGTGGAATGTTTTCACTGATACGTGACAACATTTCGCATATCATATATCGGTGCATGGAAGTTCTTAATTTTGTTCTTTGAACTTGATGTTGGAAGTGATGCCAGACAGATCATGCGGGGAGCAGAGACTCACACGATCACGTGATCCACGCGCATACAGCGTTCATCATGCCTGGGAGGGGAACAGTGCACGTTCAGTAGATCAGACAAAGGGGGAGGAAGGGAAGGGAGGAGGGAGGGGAAAAGGAAAGACACAGGAATGAACCTGGAATAGTTTTCCTGTGTACATATATGAATACACCATAGTGAATGTCACCATGGGGACATCCATGAGAATGGGTCCTAAGTGGAATAAGATCTAACCTTGGACAGTTATATCAAAATGAATTCTACTGTCATGTATAACTAGAAAGAACCAGTTAAAAAAAAAGGGGGGGTGGCGTCCGTGACCACACCTCCCTCTCCTGCCCTCCCTGGAACCTGGCCGGGCTCTGTGGCTGCTTTGACCAGTAGAACAGGGTGGAAGTGACACTGTTGTGGGGTGACTTGCCAGCCAGGTCATGAAAGGCCAGGCAGCTCCTGCGTGACTGACCTGGAATGAGAACCACCCTCATGGGTGTGTGACCTGGACAGTGGCTCCGGCCCTGCGCTCACCAGGTCGTGCTTGTGAGATGCTGTGCTGTTGTTTATAAATTCTTCTGATTTCACCTCTGAGCTTGTGTTCTGCAGGTGAAGTCTGACAGGGCGGTGGGGCACGCACCTCTGCAGGGGACATGCTCCCTGCCCCTGCCACCCCATCAGTGCGTGGCCGGGAGGCCCACGGCACACTTCCAGAAAGTGCCTGTGTGGGGGTCAGATGGGCTGCTCTCTTTGTTCAATACTCCACTGCCACCAGCTTGAAATTGTTTTCTTCCCACTTTTTTTTAATTGGTGCATAGAAGTTCTTAAATTTTGTCTTTGAACTTGATGTTGGAAGTGACGTCAGATGGGACGACAGATCATGCGGGGGACAGAGAGTCACAGGATCACGTGATACATTCGCTTGCAGTGTTCACCGTGGTGGAGGAGTGCTGACTTCTGGAGACCCACAATGCCTGGTATGAGGAGGCGGCCAGCGCCTCGCCACGGGGTCCTTTTTCCTGCCCAGGAGGGTATAAGCCACCGGAAAAAATAAGTCAGAAATAATTAGTGAAGAACAAAAGACACCAAGTCAGAAAGATGGTTTTGAAGCAGAGCGCCTGATAGATCCAGTCCACACAGGAGCCAGAGCTGGACAACTAGAGAACGGCCCCCATGGTTTATTGAAGGGGGTACATCAAAGGCAGGGGTGAGGCTTCAGGGGTGGAGTCTTGCTTTGTGATTCCTCACAGTCAGCAGGTTGATTGGCATCTTGGAAGGCCACACCCATTTCTGAGAGGCTGTGTGGCTGCAGCAGGTCACCCCATCTCGGGCACTGGGACCAGGCAGAGCTAAACAGGGCTTACATGTGTTTGGGTGGTCTTGACCAGAGCACATTTCCACTGGAAGTTCCTAGACACCAGATTCTCCTGTTCACTGGCTGCGATACCGATGTAGTCCACACATAGCCCACGGGTGGCTCTTGACACCTGGATGTTCAGTGAGACCCAAAGCAAGTTCAAGGTGAGCCCACTATGGTGACCTGGGCAGAGGCAAGCCATCCCCACAATGCCCCGCAGGAACTCCTGACTCCCAGATGCCACAGCACAATGAAATGCGTAGCAGTTGTTTTTGCTGCTAAAGATCAGGGCAGTTTGATCTCTATAAATAAATAAACTAGGGTTTATTTGAGTTGATGCCAATCATTTTTTCTTTTTTTGTTACTGGGGATTGAACCCAGGGGTGCTTTACCACGGGGCCACATCTTGAGTCAGGGTTTCACTAGTTGCCTAGGCTGGCCTGGAACTTGTGATCTTCCTGCCCCAGCCTCCTGAGTTACTTGGCTCTCAGGCAATTGCAATCTCGTTAACACAGACAAAACTTCAATGAACACTCTGTGCATGTATTATGGATTCGGGGGCCAATTTCCAGATAGGAGGACAACAGTCAAAAGAAAAAGGCAACTGCACATTTAACTATTGCTAAATTCCTCTCCAAGCTCTTGCTTTTTCCTAAATGTCTGTTTGCTTCCAGTATAAGCAGTATAACTCCCTCCCCGTCGTACAGCACCCATGCAGAGAAATGGAGGAGCACAAATAAAGGCGCGGCCTGATGAATTCTCAAGAAATGAACATGCCCTGTGACCCTCACCATTTCCAGAGACACGTACCCCAGAGCCTCTAGTACCTTCCCCCTTCCATAATCTTAAGTTGCCACTATTTTCCTGCCGATGCCTCCCGTCAGATGCTAGGAGATCCTGTCCTCTTTGGCTCCTGTCACAGTCATCAGCCACCATTGCACAGACATTGGGTTTGCTGGACATTCCTTTAGCTTTCTTTTGAGCTAGTTGTTCTCAAACTAGGTTCCTGTGGAACTCTGGGGTTCTTTCCCAAAAAACAGGAAAATAACAAATACACAGAGTAGCTCCTCCTATTTTAAAATTTGCCCCTAAACCTTTGGGGGTCCACTGCCACTTGCCTGCTACCAGGTTTCAACCATGACAAATGGTCAAGAAACAGGACGTAATGGGAAAACCCGGAAGTGCCGCAGGCTGCACAGAGATGGTCGCCATTACAGAGAGGCTCCCGGTATAGGTCTTTTGTATGCAGTGGAATAGGTCCTCTCCAATCTTCAAAAGCTTTGGCAAGATAGGTATCAGGGGGCCCGCTTCTTGGGGGAGGGCAAACTGAGGCCCTGACAGGGGAAGTGACTTGTTCCAGGTCACACATTCACACAGGGACAGGAAAGTTGGCTGGAGGTTCTGGCCATTCCTCCCCACAGGCCTCTCTTTGTAGGCCTCAGCCCCCCCCCCCCCCAGTGTTCTATTCTCAGTCTAGCACACAAGCCCTGCCAGGGCCTGGCCGCCCCCTGTTCCTGCACTCTCTGAAGCTACCCCTGGACCTTTGCATGTGCTGTTCTCTCACCTCAAACTTCCTTTCCCTCTTCACCTCACCCCTCCTTGTCCTTCAAGCACGCTGTCCCCAGCTTCATTGGTGCCCTTGCTCCGACAGTTACAGTTCCCTGCCATGTTCACTGTGCCGTCTGTGGTTGGGTTAACTTCTGTCTCCTCCCATGCGCCTTGGACCTCAGAGCGGGTGTCGGTCTGTCTTGTTCTTGACTTGTCCTCAGTGCCCAGCACAGTTCCTGGCACATAGTCGGTACCCAACAAGTCCTCGTCAAGGGAAGGGTCTTATTTGTGTCTCACTGCAACCCTGTGAAGCCAGCAGAGCTGGGTGGCCCACTCCCATTGTACAGATGGGGAAGGTGAGGCCCAGAAAGGGAAGGGCCACTCCAGTGCCCTGTGGTTTGTGGACACACCCAGGCCTGGACGACTGTGGTCCTGACACCCCTCCCAGACATGGGAATGTGGAGGAGGCAGGAGCCAGCTGAGGGAAAGGGCCTCGGTCAGCCGGGGGCTTCCAGGTTCCCACAGCACTTCCTGCTCCTGATACCGCCGGTTACCAGAGACGAGTTCTGCCTCTTCACGTGTTGAAGTCTGCACATTAGGGAAGCACTCCGAGGCAAGCATAGAAAGCAGGACTTATTTAAAAAGCGGTAACAGACTTCTCCCGGGAGAGGGAAGAGGGCCGTAGCTGGTATCCTGGTGTCCCAAGAAGTGAGTGGGTCTGCCTTTTTTTAATATGTGCTAGGCTTCCTGTGTTCCCCTGCTCTCTTCTCCTTCTCTCTCTCCTTCCTGCCTACGTGACTAGGCCCAGGAGATGCTCGGTGAGATGGCCAAAAGGTGAGAAGCAGATGGACCAAGGGGCCCAGGTGCAGTGATCTGGGCAGGAAGGGGGTGATTAACAACTCCTGTGGGGAGGGACACTGCCTGAGACAGGTTACCTTAGCAACAGGTTGGAGCAGGGCAGGTTATCCTGATAAGGGTGGAGGAAGGGCTCTGGAGGCATCAGCATGGCAATTTCTCTCCCACTTCCTGGACTCACTCAAATTCGCCTCCTTGATCCAGCCTGCCTTGGTTTACCTATCTGCACTGACTGCCTGTCTTATTGTGGCTTCACTCCCAGGTGAAGTGAGCAGCCATGGCCTGTCCCTGCGTCCCCTGCCCCGGGCCTGGTGGGGGAGGCCGGGGAGGTTGATGGAAGGAAGTTAAGTTCTATGTAAGAAAGAGTTGAGGTGGCAGCCCTCTGGCCACACATTAGGACAAGACAGTCAGGAGGTCAGAAGCCAGAAGGAAGTTCTTGTCCCCTGTCCATGGGCTCCGGGTCCTCCAGCAGGGCCCAGCAGGGACAGTGAGTATTTATCCTCATAAATGCTTGTTTCAAGCGCTGGCCGGCCTGCTCAGCCCATGCTCATGGATTTAATGATTTTTCTTTAACTCTGGTCACATGGGAACAAAGATCAAGATAAAACACGCTCTGGAGCTAATGATTTGGGTCCAAAGCCACTTCTGTAACTCCTCGCCGTATGACTTTGGCCACAGGACTTCCCTTTCCTGGGCCTCAGTTTCCCCATCTGTAAAATGAGGTGATGATAATAATACTCATTCAACGGCCTGGTCGTGATGGGACTTCTGTGGGTCTCTGCAGGCAGCTCTTGGTGTCATGCTGAGCATGAAAGGTACCTGGAGACACTGTCACAGAGCACAGCTGAGCACCCATGCCCTGTTCTGGTGCTCCATAATCACTCCCCCACAGGGACTTTAGAGGGGTAACATTCCCCCCCAAGGAGCAGAAACAGGACTTGGACCCAGCTCTCTGCAGAGCCGAAGGGTGAACTGGGCTGTGTTCCCTGGGGAAGCCACTGCACATCAGAGCCCACAGCAGGGGCCTCTGGGACATGGAGATGGAGAGATGGGTCCAGGACAGCTGGCGGTCCCCTGGGGCCCTTTCTTCTCCACACTAGGAACCCCCGGGGCAGAGGTGCAGCTGGGGAAATCCTGAACGAGGTGAGGAGGAGCCCCCAAAGCAGCAGAGGGGTCACCTTGAGCTTTGTTCCCTTGTGACCAAGGTTAAAGAATCCTCTTCACACACACAGCGCTGCTGGTGGAGTTGGAGTCAGCCGGCCTTCCCACTCCACCTTGAGGATTAAGGCTTGCTTCGTTCTCAGGGACTGAGGAGCCACAGAAGTCTCCAAGCAGGAAAAGGGACAGGATTAAAGGCCAGGAGCGAACCTGGAGATGGGGCTATCGGGAGGAAAGGCAATGAGGGTGGGTTTAGGGAGAGGGTGCCAGAGGGCAGGCCTGCTTCCCTTCCTGCCAGGCGGGAGCTGGCACCTTTGGGTGCGGCTACCCTGCCCCAGAGAGGCAGGCTGTGGTTGGAGATGGCAGAGCGCAGCCACCAGCCATGGTTGCTCAGTTACACTTAAATGAGAGGTAGATTTGATCCACTGGATTCTGGGGTCTTTTGGCTGCATCGGCCTTGCCTGTATCCCAACCCCCTGTGTGACCTCAGGCAGGCTTTGCACGTCTCTGAGTCTCAGTTTTCACATCTGTAAAATGGGGGCAATAAGAGAACCTACTAGATTCGGTGAGACGGTGTGGAGTTAGAGGAGGGTGAGCATGGGGAAGGCACAGGTGGATGCTGGCTATTCAAACCCATCTCCCCAGCTGAGACCTGGGGTTGGAGGCACTCCTTTGTCCCCATGAGCTTGAGGTCAAGCCCCCTTGTATTCTCTCCCTCCTTCTAACTCTGCCATTGGCACCTGCCCAGGGCAGTGGATGTAACAGGCCCTTGACAGAGATGGCTACAGTGTCAGGATCTCGATGGCCTTCAGATGGAGGTGACTGGTGATCCTTCTCCTGCATCCTACAGATGAGAAACTGCAGTTGAGAGAGGGGCAGGAATTTGTCCCAGAAACACAGCGAGTCAGGGAGAAAAGTGGCTGGATCCGGTTGTTAGTGGGCACTGGGGATGGCTCAGTCTCTGATGTGGGCCCTTGAGGGCACGCTTTTCCACCACCCGCCCCTGCTCACTGGGCTACAGCCACACTGGCCTCGGTGCAGTTCTTCAAATTAATTGAGCTTGTGACCACCTCAGGGCCTTTGCACCTGCTGTTCTCTCTGGTGGGCCCACAGCCTGGCTGCCTCTTCCACACCTGTTTAGCCCTCCACTTAAATGTCACCTGTTTAGAGGGGTCTTTCCTGAACACCCAAGTTGGACCCTTCATAATTCTGTTATTTCTACCTCCTTCTTATTGGCTTCATTTGCAATATGTTAATTTTATATCTTAAACTATTAATTTTTTTTGCTAGTCTCTGCTTTAGCCAGTGCAGCTCAGTGCATACGTGCAGGATTGTGTAAGTCTGTCTGTCTTATTAACTGTTCCATCCCAGCCCTCAGCCGGGCCCAGGCCCAGGCAGGTCTATCGTGCATGACTGGCATGTGAATAAACGCATGAAGGGATAAATACGAGCCAGGCACAGTGGCGCACGCCTATAATCCCAGCACTTAGGGAGGCTGAGACAGGAGAATCGCGAGTTCAAAGCCGGCCTCAGCAATGGTGAGGTGCTAAGCAACTCAGTGAGACCCTGTCTCTACATAAAACACAAAATAGGGCTGGGGATGTGGCTCAGTGGTCGAGTGCCCCTGAGTTCAATCCCCAGTACCAAAAAAAAAAAAAAAAGAGAGAGAGAGATAAATATGGAAACAAATGGGCCAGGCCTGGGTGTCCACTGCTACACTGAACTCTCATGGTTCCCTGTGAGCCAGACCTTGGGGGCAGCCTGGAACAGAGCTCATGCTCTGAAGGGCTGCTCCATTAAAAGATGCTGATGCTGCTGTTGCCAAGGCAACAGTGCTGGTTTCCTGGAAGCATCTTTAAAAGGGAGAAAGAGAAGGGAAGAAAGACCCAGAATAAGGGCTCAAACCCTCAGCCACTAAGGCAAGCCATTTGGAGGCTGGCCTCTCATGCCCTTGCCCCTGCCAGGGCCACCTTCCACCCAGCCCATGGCTATAGTGTGGGTGTGCACAGTGACTCTGCCCAATGTGGAAATTATCCCTGCTGGGGACATGCAGAGACCTCAGGAACGATGTGTTCTACTTCTCTGGCTCCATTAGGATCTACCAGGTGCCAGTGGGAAAGACAGAGTGGTCTTGAGGCCTTTCCAGAAAGTTCCCTCAGGCCTAGATATAGAGTAGAGGGATGCCACTTGAACGTTGTTGTACTAAGGGCCAAGATGCCTCCAGAGAACCCTGGAAGAAAGAGCAAGCTCACAGAGGCAGGCGCACTGGCTGGCTTGCCTTGTGCGAGAAACACTTTCTGCCTCTGAGCCCTAATTTCTTCATCACTAAAATGGGGAGATCGCTGGTCTGACATAGGGAGAGGTGACAAAGATTTTGCACGGGAACCTGTTGATGCAAGAATCTTAGAGCTAGCTCCTGCAAGCCTTGGCCCCCAGGAACCCCAGCCTGGCCCCAGGCCACACCAGCTGTGTGGTTCATGTGCAGCCAGAGTTCTCTGGCTGAGTTTGTCTGCAGCCGTGGGAGTCAGTGTCACTGTGAGAAGGGCTGTTAGAGGTCAGAGGCACTTCCTGTCCTTATTGCACAGCTGGAAACCCAAGAGCCGAGAGGGCCAGGGGCTCTGTCTGTGTTTTTTTTTTTTTTAAATATATCTTTATTTTATTTATATATTTTTATGTGGCGCTGAGGATTGAACCCAGTACCTCACATGTGCTAGGCAAGTGTTCTACCACTGAGCCCCAGCCCCAGCCCCACATCTGTGTTCTTTTTTTTTTTTTTTAATTTATTTTTTAGTTGTAGGTGGACAGAATATCTTTATTTTATTTTTTATGTGGTGCTGAGGATCGAACCCAGTGCCTCACGCGTGCTAGGCGAGCACGCTACCACTGCGCCATAACTCCAGCTCCACATCTGTGTTCTTGATAGTGTGAGGCAACCTAGGGATGAGCTGGGACCTTGGGCCAGGGTTTGAGGGCCGGAAGGCAGAGGAGAGGCAGAGTTGGAGAGGATTTCCAGGAGAGCCAGAGACAAGCGCAAGAACACCCCTCCTGCCACCCCACCTCCCTTTTCATGAAGCCAGGACTTGGGTGCAGCTGATCTAGCTCCCTGGAGCCAGGCATGATCATGTGACCCAGGTCTGGCCAATCAGAATTGTGTGATAAGTACAGGGATGGGCACAGGACCTTATGTAGCTGGAGAAAATCATTCCTTTGCTGGATCCACCGCCAAGGGGTTCCCTGGCTGGGGATGCTGAGCTGGGAGGACTGAGCGCGGGCTGCTGAGGCCGTCTCCTCAGGAGAGAACACCAAGGCCAGGAGGTGGAGGCAGACATCCATGGAGTCCCTAGAGCTAACCATACCTGAAACCTGATCTTATCTTTCCAGATATGTGAATCCACCTCTTCCTTAGCCTAGAGATCCCATGCCTGTGCCTGAGAGTCCCGGCTCAGAGGAGGAGGAAGGCAAGAACAATGTTGGAGGGGAACCTAAATCATCTTCCTGGCCTTTATAGAAAACTGGAGCAAAGACAGGAACTTGAGCCTTCATCCCACCCAGTCCCTGGGGCTTGTAGCTCCACCCTGGTCTCCCCTCCAACATGCGGCCAGCCTCTAACTCTGCAGTACAAAAATAACGTGTTGGGTGTAAAATCAAAGTGGCCGTCTCTTTCCTGGGCCTGGGAGACGGGGTGCGTGCACAGGAGGGGGACTCCCTCCTTCCTCTACTCACTCTCTTAGGAATCATCATTTATTGGGCACCTGCTTCATGCCGGGCTCTGCTGAGGAGCTCACAGTCATGGTCTCCTTTCCCCTCATCCCAGCCTGGTGAGGAGCAAGTACCAATCCTCATTTCACAGATGACTTGAGAGCTGAGCCTCAGGTCTCAGAGCTGGAGTAAGTTTGTCTGACGCCAAAGCCCTGACCATGGCATCACCTCGTACACAGCAGGTGCTAAATAAGGGTCTGCTGGGCAGGTGCTCCGTATGGCTGTTGGAGCTTTCTGGGTAGCAACCTGACCCTGGGTACTTCCCCATCCTCTTGAGATGCCACCATCAACAGCCATGTGCACTGAATCTTGAGGGGAAGTGCTGTTTCCTTTGACGAGGATCAAAGGAGGACTGTGCTGTGTCTACTCAGGGTGGCAGTGGCACTTGGGATCTGGGCAGAGCCACGAGGGGTACAAGTGCCCCATTCCTGCCACATCCAGGAGGAACCTGAAGACAGGTGCTTCCCAGCAACATGGTAGGTGGGGTCCCACCAGGACAAGGGTGACAACGCTGGGGAGCCTTCATGGGGGCTGAAGAGGGGACAGGTGTCAGTGACTGTGACCACTTCCTGCCTCTGAGAGATGATCTTGAGCTCCTGGGCCCCCAAACACAGATCCCAGCACAGGGTCACTGTGGGACCAGGAGGTGGGTTTCCAGCTTGGAGGCCTTGGTGTCCGGCCCAGAATCCTGGACCTGAGCCCGGGTGGGCTGTCTCACAGGGAGCTCAGAGGACATCAGCTCACAGCATCGGCAGAGGGTTCGTCCCAGACCCTTCTTCAGGGATGGTGCATGTGTGTGTTTTAATTCAAAGTGCCTTTCAGTTCTTTAAAGACTGAGGTTGTCACTGAGGTCCTTATAGCTCAAAAGGGTGAGTATAGCTGGGAGTGAAGGATGAGACTCTGGGGCTCCTCCTCCTGAAGAAGGAGGGATGGCTTTTAGCAAGGACACCCATAGCCTGGAGGTGGGACAAACAGGGCCCATTTTCAAAATCTGTGAATTTGATGAAAGCTGCTCACGCCAGCGCTTTCCCAGGCAGTCACGAGGCAAATGACCACATCAAAGGTTCTGACAAGTCCTGCAGTTAGGAATGCCGGTCCTCTTTGATCTAACCTGCTGTTTCTCTCCTACCTGACCACGGGTACTTACTTTAGAGAGGAGCCCTGGCTGTTACTTATGGAACACACTCTGGGACATGTTGGGGACCAAGGAATCCCTCTAAGACCTCCAGAGGCCCCTCAGAGCCCAGGTCTGATCACTAGACATTGGCTCCTAGGAGCAGCGAGGCGTGGGGACAAAATAATGAGCGCTAGAGGCAGGTGCAGCCCCGCTTCAGCTTTGAAAATAAAGCTCGAGGACATGTCAAGGCCGGGCAAACCTGGAACAGGAGCTTGGAGCGTGAGATTGCCCCCTGCCAACCCAGGGGACAGCATTCAGACAGCTTCCCGAAAATTCCTTCCCCAGCTGCCACCAATCCCATTAGCCATGTCTTCCTTTGAGAAGCCAAATTTATTCTGCCTTTACTCATTCGGGAGGCTGCCACCCTCGAGCTGGCCAGGTCCCTGCGGGAGGCAGGGGAGGAGGATGAGTAGGCCCAGCAGGCAGGGACTCCCTACCTACTGTGTCACAGACTGAGGGGAGTCAGGAGGCAGTGACTCTTCTGGATCTGGGGTATGGAGGACAAGCCCCCGGCACTGTGCCCCACACTGGGTCCAGGCCGTCCAGGGGGTCCACTTCCGGGCTCCTCCTGTGTGGTCCAGCCTCTGGGCGCAGCTGCTCGTCAGACGCCCACAGGCCGGATCATCATGCGGGTGGCCCGCAGGGAGTAGCTGGGGCCCCGGAAGTACTGCCAGCGGATGCCGTTCATCTTGCGTATGTGTTGGCCATTCTCATAGTAAACGCCGTTGAGGTTCGAGATGCCGCAGGCGTCAAACCACCACCCTGGTGGAAGAGGGAGATCAGAGGTTTGGGGAGGTGGGAGTCCTCCTAGTGAGATGAGGGCAACCCCTGTACCCCCAAAAGAACCAACAGGAATCGGGGCTGCTCCTCGCTGAGAGCCAGTTTGCTGGGTGTGGGCGGGAGCGTGGGGGGGGACAGCAGGTGCTCGGCTCAGCTGGGGCCCTGGCCACCCCTCCAGGCCCCTCTAGCTTCCCCCTCCTCTGCATCCCAGCCCTCTCCCCGCACCTTCCGTCTTCTAGACCCCCGGCGGCCCCTCTTCCTCGGCAGTCTCCAGTCTCCTCTCTTTGTGCCTTTCCCACACAGGCTGTCGCCTCTCTCTCTGGGGACTTTCGGCAGCTGCTCCTCTTTCTCTGACAGGCTCTGACTCGGTTACCAGCGTTTTCCCCTGACTCCTGTGTTTCTCTCTCCATTTCTCCTTCTGGCTTCTGTGTCTCTGGGTAACTGTCCCCACCACTCTTGTTCCTATCAGTCTTGGTGTCTCTTTCTGCCTCCCTCTGTCTCTGTCTCTGGGACTCGGGTCTCTATAAGTCCTTCCCATTCTCTCTCTCTCTCTTCTTCTTCTTCTTCTTCTTCTTTTTTTTTGGTATCAAGGATTGAACCCAGGGGTGCTTAACCATTGGGCAACATCCCCAGCCCATTTTATCTTATTTTATTTTTTATTTTTTTTGGTACCAGGGATTGAACCCAGGGGTGCTTAACCATTGAGTGACATCCCCAGCCCATTTTATCTTATCTTTTTTTTTTTTTTAATTTTTTTGGTACCAAGGATTGAACTCAGGGGTGCTCCACCACTGAGCCACATCCCCAGCCCTATTTTGTGTTTTATGTAGAGACAGGGTCTCACTGAGTTGCTTAGTGCCTCGCCGTTGCTGAGGCTGGCTTTGAACTCGCGATTCTCCTGTCTCAGCCTCCCTAAGCGCTGGGATTACAGGCATGAGCCACCGTGCCCGGCTCCATTTTATTTTTATTTAGAGACAGGCTCTCAACAAGTTACTTAGGGCCTCACTAAGGTGCTGAGGCTGGCCTTGAACTTGCCATCCTCCTGCCTCAGCTTCCCGAGCTGCTGGGATTATAGCCGGGCGCCACTGTGCCCGGCTCCCTCTCTGTCACTTGCTCATGCTGTTTCCCGCTCTCTGACTTCTGTCCCTGTCAAGGAGCCCTGCCTGAGCGCGAGCTGGTGGGGAGCCACCCCTGGTCTCCCTGGTCCTCTCCTACCTGCCTGCCGAGAAGGGAATTCTCAGGCCTGGGGTTGGGGCTGACCCTGCGCTGTGCCTGCCCTCAGTGCTCCTCCAGCCCGGCTTCTGAGGAAAACTGGTGGTGCCAGCCTTAGGAGGAGGTGCCAGCCGGGAGCGAGCCAGGTGGGCGTGGGGGCACTCACCTCCCGACATCAGCTGGGCACACTTGCAGAGGCAGTTGTCGTTGTCTGCGTCGCGGGTGCTGAAGTTGGTGCCCTGAAGGATCATGCCCGTCTGACGTCCCGCTGACCCACTGTACCCCATCAGGGAAAGCCTGGAGCCACCCGAGGTGGTATTGGGAGAAGGGCCCAGAGTCAGGCTAGGGCTGTTGAGGAAGGGCCTCCCCAGGGGCTTTGTCCAAGGATGGCTTCCTCCTCTGGTTGCTGGTGGAAGAAAGGCCTGACTGCTGGCCATCCTACCTCCTGACTGCCCTCCCTGCCGGCTGCCTCTGGGGACCAAGTGCCTTCTGCATGTGAGACTTCCTCATCTCACTGAACCTGGTCTCGGAGAGGAGTGAGGAGATCATAACCAGGATGATGGCTGACGGTTTCTCAAGCACCTACTATGTGCCAGTCATTGTTCAAAGCACTTTGTCTGGGTTAACTGTTCTCATTGAAGCCTCGTGATACCCTTTGGTACATAAGGGAGTGGGGATCCTGGGAGCCAGAGTTACCTGCCCAAGGTCACAGAACCAACAAGGGCCGGTGCCAGATTCCAGCCTGGCATGGCCTGATGGGGTGGCTACAGACATTGTGCCTGCCAGTGACTGTCCTGCAGCCCTAGTCCTGTCATGGCTCCTTGTCTACCCACCTCTTCCAGGAAGCCTTCCCTGCCCACACCGACACACACGGATCTGTGCCCTGGGAGCCCCCAGCCCTATGACTTCGACATCTGCAGCCAGGGAGGTGAGAGGGTTTGTATCTCTTTGCCAGACTCTGTGGAGGGCCACGGACTCTGGTGGGCATATCCAAGCCTGTACTGTGATGGCCGTGAGCTCTGGGGGACAGAGTGCCTGGAATCAAGTCCTAGCAGTGCTGCTTGGAAGCTGCACAGCCTTGGGGACATTGCTTCCCCTCCCTGAGCCTCAGTTTCTTTCTCTCTTCAAAGGTAATGGAATGCTGTTGGGTGTGTGGTTTGGCAACATCTGTGTGTTTACATGTGACCTGGTATGGGCAGCGTGCAGGGCGGAGCCAGCGCATAGTGTGGGCTCAACACACCTAGTGCCTGTCATCGTTGCTCCCTTGGCACCCTGGGCCTGGCTGGAGAACGTCGGGGGTGTGGCACAGGAAGGGCCACGTGGGCAGCTGAGGGGAGGAGCTGGACTGGGAGCAACTGAGAAGTTCCTACAGGGTGGTGGCAAGAGGCTGGGGTGGCTTAAGGCAGCTCTGGCTCTCCAGGGGAGGACCTGGGAAAGGCCTCCAGTGGGACTCCAGGGAATGAGGGGCCTGGGCCTGTGGCCAGCTCAGTCCTTAGTGTCCAGATGGCTGTGAGCACCATGAACCCTCACCATGCCCTTAAATATGGTGCCCTGGGCTTGTGGGGCTGGTGTTGCAAAGAGGCCTGCCTGCCTGCTAGGGGCACCCTGGGTGCTGTCCACCCACTCCTGTGGTTTTGGCTTCTTGTGGTCACCAGGGACTTCCCCAAAGGGCTCAGTGATGTGAGCCCCCTCCCCTCTGGGAGCCAGAACGAGGATCTGTGACCTCTGGGGGCTCCCTTCATGGCTCAGGCCCAAGGAAACCCAAACACATGAGTCTCTTGGGGATCCCCGAGCGAGACCCAGAAGGCGTTTCCCGGGCCCACGGATCTGTGCGGGACCCTGCGTATCTGTGGTTATGATCTGGATTCGATGCTTCATGCCTCTGTGTTCACGTGTGTGTTGCTGGTGTTTGTGTTGGAAGCTCTGTTGTGGGCTCGAGTGCGTGCCCTGGAATCTGTCTCTGCGCACTTGGAACTGTGCACACGTGTTTCCCTGCAAGGGCTTTTGGGAGGCTTATTGGCACATACGTCCCAGTGTGTGTCTGTGCTTGGGGTGTGCTCGCTTGTACAGCTATGCATATGTGTGTGTGCGCACACGCGTGTGCGCATGCTCTGTAGACCCACATGTGTCCTGTAGGGCCGTGGAGAGCCCTGTATGGGTGGTTGTGTGTGTCTCCTGCCCTGGTATTTGGGTCTGGGCCTGTGTGTGCCTCTGGTGTCTGTGTGTGCCCTCACACCTTGCCTTATGCCAAGCCTTGCTTGTGCCCTCCAGCTCGCCTGGGGGCCGCTTCCCCTACAGGCTGTGCATGCACCCCCCATGCTCAGCACCCTGGCTGGGCTTCACGAGGACCCCATTGCTTCATCTGGCAGATGAGAGTACCCTTCCTACCCTGGAGCCCATTTCCTGGTTGCTGGTCGCAGAGCACCCTCGCCTCTGGGCTTTCTTGTGGGGACCCTTTCCTCCTCGGGATCCCGTTGACCCTGGATGGGGGGGTATCTGTTGTCCTCCCCATCCCACCCTCTTCTGGAGGTTTCCAGGCCCCGCTATGGTTTCCCTTTTCCCCAACCCCAGTCTCCCAGGCTCTTCCTGAATGAGTGGACACTCATTAGGATCCCAGCAGCCCTTGCAAGAGCCTCATGCAAGTTTGGGGCATGCGTTACCCAGCCGGATGCCAACTTTGCCTGTTCTCAGAAACTTCCACCACCTGGGTGCTCTTCTAACCCACTCTGCCTGAAGAGAATGCACTTGTTGCTAGCATCGCCTCCACCTGGGGGTCCTCCCTGCCTGCACAATGTCTCCACGCCCCTTCATCAGCTGCTGTCTCCCCAGGGGTGTGGATGGCCTGTGAATGTGCCCACACCCCACACAGAACTGTGAGCGACTTTGAGGGGGTGGGGCCCGGGTCTGATTCCTTCCCAAATGATCAGTGCCAGCGTATGTATGGCACAGAGTAAGTTTTCACTTTACTGTCATTTAGGGTTCTGCAGAGGGTCAGTAAATGTCGCTCCTTTATAGCCTTGGGCTTAACAGTCTGAAGCTGTAGGCAGGGAGCTCCGTGGCTCAGATGAAAAGCCAGAGGGAGCTGGTCCAATTCAAATAGGGGGAACATGGGGGGGGGTCCAAATCCAACCCCCATGTTGGAATGGTGGACATGCAGAGCACAGTTAGGGAGATCTGGAGACGTTATGCTTCTGCCTTTGGATACGTTGTTTGTATATCACCACCTTTTACATAACACTTATATGCTCGGGGCCTCACTGAAGATTATAACATTTAGGACAGAGGTATTACATTTAAAAAATGGAGAAACTGCTGGCACAGTGGTGCACATCTGTAATCTCAGCAGCTCAGGAGGCTGAGGCAGGAGGATCGAGAGTTCAAAGCCAGCCTCAGCAAAAGTGAGGCGCTTAGCAACTCAGTGAGATCCTGTCTCTAAATAAAATACAAATAGGGCTCGGAGTGTGGCTCAGTGGTCGAGTTCTCCCTGTACCAAAAAAAAAAAAAAAAGAGGAAACTGAAGCACAGAGGGTTTTTTAAAAAAATAGCGTTTTCTGGTTCTGGGGATTGAACCTAAGCTATGTGTGCTAGGCAAGCTCTCTCCCACTGAGCTATATCTCCAGTCACCTTTTTAAGGGCATGAGCCAATACGTGCTGGAAGTCAGGATTCAGACCCAGGCAGTCTGGCTGCAAGGCCTGAGATCTTTAGGGCAAGGAAACACTCCTTCTCCTGATATTTCTTCCCCAAGGCAAACAGTCACAGAAGTTGCTGACCAAGACCTGGGTCAGGAAGATGTGACTTAATTTCTGTGTGTGCAGGAAGAATTTGGAAAGTTCCCTCTGCTCCCTTGCCTGCTCTTGCTACATTCCCGACATGGGATGGGAACGTTAGTGACCAAGGTAGGCCTGGCCCACATGGAGCAGGCCAGCCCAGGGCGCCACAGGCTGCCTCAAGGGCTGTGATGCTAATGCTGTTTACTGAGCGGTTTTTGCACGCCAGGCCCTGGGTCAATAACTTCTGAGCTGCATCTCATTCAAGACACAACATTCTGAATGGGGTAGGCATACCCAGGGCAACCATTTTACAGAGGAGAAGGTGAAGGGACTTTCTCGGGGCTGCTCAGGGAGAAAGGGATGGAGTTAAGATTTAAACCTTTGCTTTAGGGGTCAGTGGCTTACACAGGAGCCAGCAGAATGTGGTGTCTACACACTGATCAACTGTGAGCGGCGGGGGCATCCAGCTCAGCTCCACCCTGCCCAGACCCAGGGATGCTTCCCCCAGCTCTGCACCGGGCAGGAATGTTATCATATCAGGGTGGGTCTCCCAGGGAAGGAAGCAGAGGCATTTAATAAGAAAGGAGCATGGGAACACAACCCTGGGAAGTCCCTAGAACTAGCATTAAGCATAAAGTACAAGGGGACAGAGATTCATCCAGAGATTCCTTGGGAGAAAGTGATTCCCCATCAGTGCAGATTTTCCAGCATACTGGGAGATGGCTGTGGCTGTGGAGAGGATTCTAGAATCATTTGAAGAACCAGATGCCATGTGAGGTCCTTTGCAGCCCTGTGCATGTGAGTCTGAGTCGTTCTGTCTTGGTTCTAAGACAACCAAGATCTGGGCTTATCTTCAAGATCAGTGAGTTTCTCAGAGGGCAAGGCCATGGTGTGGTTTGACAGCAGGGAGGCCTGAGTCCAAATACAGGTTTTCTCTAGCTTGTCATTTGGGGCAGGGGACCTTAGTTTCCATACTACTAAAGCAGGTACTCTACCTCAAAGGGTTCTGAGGATGATCAAATAGAATGTAGGGAGCACAGTCGGTGCTCAATAAATGCTGCTTCCTTTTCTTAAACACACCAAGAACCAGCTTGAGGAAGGGGTGGGGAAACCTGAAGATTTTACAGTGTCCTCACATTCGAGCTCATTGAAGAAGCAGAGGTTCCGAGAAACTTGGCCTTGACTTGGCTAAGACCACAAAGAGTGGCAACAGTGCCAGAAAGGCCTGTGTCACCCTCTACCTAGCATGAGGACCTTTCTATTTCACCCCAGGCATAGGACAGACTGGTCAATTCCCTCCTTCTGAGTCTCTGTAAAATGAGTGGCTTGGGTAAGTGACCTTGGAAGTCCCCTTCGTGCTCCTGGGACAGCGGCATCAGTGACATTCTCTCCACCCTGCCCAGTGGTCAGGACAGGACGTGCTGAGTGCTAACCAACCGCCTCCAAATCCCGTGATGCGCACTCAAATGAGGGACAGATGGTAAGAATGGGAGATGCCCAGGGACTGACCCCAGGCGTGGACTCTGCAGCCACTAGCTCAGTATCCCCACCCACCCACTGGCTGGGCCCCGAGCCCACCTGTACAGCTGTGCCTCGCTGCCCAGCTGGAAATGCTCATACTGCGCGTAGGTCTCGTGGTCTTCCCAGTCCTCCAGCTCCACCCGCAGAGAGTAGGTCGCCCTGCTGGTGAGCTGGTGTACGGCCTCATTGCCCAGCCAGTATTCCCCAGCTGGGTCTCCGAAACCCTAGGAGGAGGGAAGGATACATCCCTGGCTGAAGAGCTGGGCTAGGCCAGGCCCTGCAGCTAGTTATCCAAGACCACTGCGCCTAATGATCAAGTTCACGGGTACAGTGGGGCAAGCCTGGGAGTGGGCACCTCCCCCCCTCAGGAACAAAACTAAGACACTTGTCAATGTAAAAGTCCACTAAAAATAATTGAGAGCCAAGTGCGGTGGCGCATGCCTATAATCCCAGAGGCTCGGAAGGCTGAGGCAGGAGGATTGCGAGTTCAAAGTCAGCCTCAGCAACTTGGTGAGGCCCTAAGCAACTCAGTGAGACCCTGTCTCTATATAAAATACAAAAAAAGGCTGGGAACATGGCTCAGTGGTTGAGTGCCCCTGGGTTCAATACCCAGAACCCCTCCCTGCCCAAAAAAATTGAGATCACATTTCTTTGAAATTTAGGAGCAGACAAAAATAACTGGTGATAACAGAAGAATGACTACCTTTGAGGGAGTATTGACTGGGAGGGGCCGGCAAGGGGGGTTTCTGGGGTGCTGGCAGGGTTGTCTGTCAAGCTCTGAATGGTGGTCAGAAGGATGAATACATATGTGAAAACTGAGATGTACACTTAATTGCTTAATTAAACCTTGTATACTTTGCTGCATGCATATCAAACCTCGATAAAAAATTTAAAAACTTAATCAGCTACCTAGATGGTAGAAGAAACTTTGTTCAGTGATGGGGCCACCCTGCAAACAGAAATGTAAAGCTAAGAGCACATGGGGTGTCTTGTTCAGGGTGACAAGAAACCAATGCCATTGGCAGAGATAATTCAGCACCAAGGACAGGGCACATCCAAGCCCCGCTCCCCACTCCAGTCAAGTGGTGCCGCTAGGGGTTACTATCCTGCTTTCTTATGTGTATTTCTGCATCTTTAACGTTTTAAAGATGTTTTTTTAAAACCTCAATGGATTCAAGAACATTCATAACTTAATTTGGTATTGATTCTTAATTATTTATCCAATGAATATTTTACTTTTGAAAATTTTAAGAGTTTTTCAGTCGGCGTGCCCCAAATCCTTTACTCCAAATTCAGTTTAAGGGCTGGGGTTATGACTCAGTGGTAGAGCACTTTCCTAGCACGTGTGAGGCACTGGGTTTGATCTTCAGCATCTTTATTTATTCTTCTTAAATAAATAAATAAAATAAAGGTATTGTGTTCATTTGTAACTAAAAAAATTTTTTTAAAAATTCAATTTAAAAGAACAGAGAGACAAGCAGACACTATTTTTCATCTTGCAAAATGCATGTGGCTTTTGAACCAGGAATTCACACTAAAGAATTTGTCTTTAAGCTGGGTGCGATGGCGCATGCCTGTAATCCTGGCACTTAGGGAGGCTGAGACAGGAGAATTGCGAGTTCAAAGTCAGCCTCAGCAACGAAGAGGCGCTAAGCAACTCATTGGGACCCTGTCTCTACATAAAACACAAAATAGGGCTGGGGATGTGGCTCAGTGGTCAAGTGCCCCTGAGTTCAATCCTCAGTACCAAAAAAAAAAAAAAAAAAAAGAATTTGTCTTTAAGGTGTGGGCATGGATGTGTAAAAAAAAAGACAAGGAAATTTATTTAAGCAATATAGTCAGGTGAGTGGGGGAGATTTTCTTTTTGTCTCCTCCATTGTGTCATTAAAACATTTTTTCAGCAATGTACATATATTATCTTTTCTAAAAGTTGAAACAAAAATAAGGTTAAAATTTCAATCTTAGGACATAAATCAGAAATTTCCAAAAGTGGGTTCAATTTCAGAAAATTGGGTCCAAGAAAGTGAATATGCACAGGAAAATCTATTTGGCTTTAGAGGAGCTGATTTATTTTTTCTGGGAGGGGGTGAAGGCAATCCCCTGCCAGCAACCCTGTGCCTGCATCAGCCGCTCCAGGCTGTGAAGCCCCTCCCACATAGGTGGCCATGTCACCTCTTTGTACTCCTTCCAGCTCCGCTGGAAATTCTCGCTGCCATCCATACGGCGCTGGATGATGGTCCACCCGCCTCCATTGGACTCCATGTCACAGAACACCTGGGGGACAGGGGGAGCAGCTGGAATCCTATGGGGGCAGCCAGAAACCCCTCCAAGACCAAAGCAAAAGACCAACCAGGTGGTCAAGGGCATGCGTCAGATCCAGGCTCCAATTCCCTATGGGTGGTCATCATTTTCAACAGCGATAGGTAAGTGAGACCTCAGAACACTTCTCGTTTATAAAATGCGGGCGTTCACACCTTCACTTCTGTGGGTCCCGCTTTCTCCCGGGCGTACTGGTATGACAGTGAGACTTAAATGAGAGAGGTCAAATCTGCAGTGTTCAGAACAGAGCGTGCACACAGGAGGAGCGAAGCAAACAGAGCCTTTTCCTGCGTCATTGTGGCAGGGTTGCTGTGAGGACTAAAGGTCTGTAGCATCAAGTGCATGCATACGGAGTTGACCCAGGAAATGCAAGTGCTACTGTCACGTAGTGAGCAGATGTTTTCTGAGCACCTTGTGTGCCAGGCTCTGTTCGAGGCACTGGGGATGCTGATACAGATAAGATAAAAAGAATCCTTTCTCTCCAAGAGTTTGCCATCTATCACAACTGAGCCTTCCAGGCTGACCTTGGTGCACATAGTACTTTTCTAGACAGTTCTGTGCATGTTACATGTTCAGTGAATACAGATGTGGACTAGATAAGTCATCAGTGAATTAGAGATCAGTCAGCTGTCAGGGCTGGCTCAGTGTGGAGGAGGCTATGGTAGCCCAGACAGACTATCAATTGTGAACATCCGGGTAACTACAAGTTGAGGGTAGGTCCTACTTCTTGGAAGAGATCTCAAGAAGGAGTCATTGGACAATCTTGGAAGGCTCCCTGGAAGTGGTGTCAGAACAGAGCATTGAAAGATAATGAGTGGGGGCTGGGGTTATGGCGCAGTGGTAGCGTACTCGCCTGGCATGCATGAGGCACTGGGTTCGATCCTCAGCACCACATAAACATAAAATAAAGATATTCTGTCCGTCTGCAACTAAAAAATAAATGTTTAAAAAAAAAAAAAAAAAAAAGAAAGATAATGAGTGACAGGTGGGTAGCATCTCCAGCCTGAGAGAAGTTGTCGCATCTGTTCTGGAGATAGCATGGGTACAGGAAGAGACACTGAGGCTCAGAGAGGGGAAGCAGTCGCTTCAGGCAAGTGAGTCAAGAGTAAAGTTGAGGCATGAGCCCAGATGTCTCATCTCCCAGACCAGCTCTTCCCTCTATCACTGTTCCCGGTTTCAGTCATTCAGACCTCAAATCCCACCATCGTGGAATTTACTTACTTTCACACAGCATAATTTACTTTGAAAAAAAATGGCATGTTTTTAAAAAAAATTTTAAACAAATGCTTAGGTTAAATATATTTTAAAAGGAAATCTTACCAGTACCATAAACAGAGAACTAGTTACACTTGCCTCGTTCAGATGATTTAAAAAAATAAAATCTAATAAACTGGACATGGTGGCGCATGCCTGTAATCCTGGTGCCTCAAGAGGCTGAGGCAGGAGGATCTCAATTTCCAAGCCAGCCTCAGCAACTTTTAGAGACCCTAAGGAAGTTAGTGAGACCCTATCAATAAAATAAAGTATAAAAAGGGCTGGGGACATGGCTCAGTAGTTAAGTGCCTCTGGGTTTAATCCCTAGTACCAATCTACTGAAAAAATAATGTTAGGGAAGTCTAGCTAGAATTTATACCAACACAGAGCCCTAGGCTTGACCTCTTTTTTAAGCAGGTATGTGAGAAGAAGACAGTCTGGAGACAATCTGAGCCACTGTCCTTCACATACTCTGAAGGGTCGAAAGGATTATGAAGTGAGATGGCTGGTCAGCTGGTCACGTCCTCCCTCTTCTGGGCCACCCCAAGCCCTCCCTGCTGATACCCCTGCTCTCCTCCCACCCCTCCCCACCTGCCAACTGGGCTTAAAGCTCAGGGATGCCTTGGAGCCACTCACTGAATGAATGAGTCGCTAATTTCCCAGGGGAGCAGGGCCCAGCTCCTGCCTTCAGTGGGACTACACTGTGAGCTGGAAACACACTTCCCGTGCTAAGCCCCTGGGACTTCCGGTTCTAATGCTAGCACCACCTTCACCAACACACAACCATTTCCTGCTGTCAGAGGATGCACTTCTGGCTTCGAGAACTTCTCCTCTGACTGGCTGGGTGGCGGCTCCCAAAGGTAGGGCACCCCTGGTATCTTGGATGGTAGAAAAGCCTGAGGCTGATGGGGTCCCTCTGGGAAGGCCTCAGCTCTGCACCCTCAGTCCCCGGAAGGCCCCCAACCTTCTTTGGCTCCGACATATTGGCCACGTGGATGATGTAGACTCCGCTGGCTGTGGCTCCGAAGCGGTAGATCTCAGCACAGTCCTGGAACACCTGCTCAGATGCCCTCATGGGGGCTACAGTGGGACAAAGCAAAAGTCAGTTGGAGGTGAGCAAGGAGAGGCAGGTGGGCACCCCTGCCCGCTCTGTGCAGGTTCTGAGTGGGGAAGGATGGAGCACAGGAGATGAATCTAGAGGAGGTGATGGGGAGCTGGGACAATGACAGGAGCCTTCCAGGCAGGGAAGAGGAGGTGTTCCAGGCAGACGGAACAGCAGGTGTAGAGGCTCCAAGGTGGGGACAGTCCTGGTATGTGCTGGGGACACACAGGAGGAGGATAGGAAGACTGAGCCTAAGGCCAGGGAAGGACAGTGACTCACACCCCAAGATCAGAGCTCTGGTTGTGTGAGGGGGGAGGCTGGCACCGGGTGGGGGAGGAACCGAGAGGGCAGAAAGGAGACTGAGTCTCCACAGGGCCAGCCGGCCTTGAATGCCAGGTTGAGGAGTCCCAGCTCCCGGGCTGAGGAGGAGCCCTGGGGTCAGAGTGGAGCAGGGCTGGAGGGCTGAGCCTTTGAAGAGGGAGGCTCCAGGGAAGGCTGCTCAGCTTTTTGGGAGAGGGAAATGGATTCCAGCAAGGTACTTCCCAGTTTGCGTCCCTTCAGACCAGCAAGCTGGGGCCCCAGGGCTCCCTCCATAGCCCTCCCTTTCAGCTGGTCTCTCAGTGGCCCTGAGCAGAAGCCCCCCATTCTGTCTTCCCTGGGAGCTGGCCACTGGCCATCAAGGGCTTCCTTCCTGTAGACTGTGTTTCTGGGGTCAACAGAACATTAATTTAATGACTGAAACCACCAGGATCCTAGGGCCTCCAAGTCTGGCCTGCAAAATAACTGTTGACAAAATACAGAGATTTATGCCTTTTAAAAAAAATTATTATTCTTTTTCCTTTTTGTGGTACTAGGGATTGAAGCCTCATGCATGCTAGACAAGTGGTCTACCACTCAGCCACATCCCCCAACACTTTTTATCTTGAGACAGGGTCTAACTAAGTTGCCAAGGCCGGCCTCAAACTTGCCATCCTCCTGCCTCAGCTTCCCCAATAGCTGGGATTACAGGCATGTACCACCACGCCTAGCTAAAATGCTTCTCTCTAGTTCAGTTAGTAGGACCCAATTAGAGGTTTGGGCTGTGATTCTACCAGAACCCGATCTCTCTGGGTAGGCAAGCACTTAAGGATGGGGCTGAAGACCCAGAGGGATAGGTGTTCAATACCAATGAGGAACCAGGAGGCCACCAGGGGGCAGGTCTTCCTGTTTGGGTTTCACACATGAAGTAATCTTCCCAAATCCTGACTCTGGGGCACCTGTCTGAAGGACCCATATCATAAATGAGGTGACTAGGTCTCCAAATCCACCCCAGCCTGTGCCTACCATTTCCTGGGCAGAGGTCTCCACTGTCTACCCGAGAGCAGCCTCCACCTCTGAACCCCAATGAGGTGTGCAGACCACTCTGGGGAATGCTGTTTACACCACGCCCAGCTCAGTCCTTTCCCCCCTGTGTCCCTCTAACCTGCCGAACCAGATCCCCAGATGCCTGAGACACTAAGATGCCACTCTCTCCTTCCTTTACCAGCCTATGCCACCCAGGACAAAGCTGCAGGGAGTGGCACTCCCTTCCTGCTAGGCTTTGAGGGTGCCTGGCTCCTGTGCCTACCTCCACCCGACCCTTTGCGCTATACCTGGTGACTCTTCCTCTTTATCAGTTTTTCCATCTAGGCAGAAGGCAGGAGCAATTCCCTGGTGACAGTGGAGCAAGAGGACAGGGTGTTTGGTGAAAGGTGACCAACATGACCTCCCACCCAGGCTGGACACTGGGTGAGCTGTGAGCTGCAGGGAGAGACGTCCAGCACTGGCCCTGTGCCTTAGGCTAAGCCACAGGACATGCACACATGGGATTCATTGAGATAGCCTCGCTGCCAGCTCGGCACGGGCCCATAACGGGTTCTGGTCACTCCACATCTTATGGTTTGGAAGGCATCCACCTTTCCTGCCCTTGGCTTTCTTAGAACTGCTGACTCAAGGATAGTACCACAGTGGGATCCTCTGTCCCCAAATCCCTGTCTGCTGTGGCACCTGGAATCCCGTCCTCCTTCCTTGACTCCTGCCTGCCCAGCTTTGCCGCCTCCCCACTGGCAGTGCTGCAGCAGGAGCCCCTTCTTTGGTCTTCCTAACTCATTTTCCACTCTGGTTCCAGTCTGGGTTTTCTAAAAGGAGTCCCGTCCTGTCCAAACTCCCCCAATGCGCCTTGCTGGTTTCAGGTTAAAGCCCCTTCTCCTTAGCCCAGCCCTTTAGGCTTTCTGTGGTGTGGAAGCTTCAAGAAAACCGCTAGCAGAGTATCTGGTTCCTAGCAGGCTCGCCACAAAGATGTCTTTCCCTTTCCTCCTCTCTGAGACACACAGAGGGGGCTGGGGTTTTTTGCAAAAGACAGGGGGCCATGACTGTGCTGTGCACTGCTGTATCTCCAGCACCCAGTGCTGGGCCTGGCACACAGTAGGTGCTCAATAAACAGTTGGTTGCCTGAATGCCAGAAGCTGGAGCCAGGAAGGCCTTGGCCACCCACAATGCTGAGGAACAGTCTCAGGCATTGCTGTCCCTCCTCGAGGGAGCAGGGATGTTTCCTCATCTTTTTTTTTTTTTAGTTGTAGTTGGACACAATATCTTTTTTTTTTTTTTTTTGTACTAGAGATTGAACTCAGGGGCACTCGACCCCTGAGCCACATCCCCAGCCCTATTTTGGGTTTTATGTAGAGACAGGGTCTCACTGAGTTGCTTAGCGCCTCGCCGTTGCTGAGGCTGGCTTTGAACCTGCGATTCTCCTGTCTCAGCCTCCCAAAGTGCTGGGATTACAGGCTTGTGCCACCGCGCCCGGCTTGGACACAATATCTTTATTTTGTTTATTTTTTAAAAATTTTTATGCGGTGCTAAGGATGGAACCCAGTGCCTCACACGTGCAAGGCAAGCGCCCTACCACTGAGCCACAACCCCAGCCCACCTCCTCATCTTCGCATGCCTTGTTGGTTAGGGGCAGAGGCATTAGTGGGAGAAAAGTGCTTGAGCACGCGTGACATCCAACCTCCCCATTCTCCTCTATAGGGAGGCTGAGGCCCAAAGAGGGACCTGGCCTGCCCACGCAAGTGGGGTGGAGTGAATCCTGGAGCCCAAACTTGCAGTCTGGACTATGTCTCTTTGTAATTATCATCATGCCATTAAACAGATGGGGAAACTGAGGCCAAGAGTAGAAACAAGGCATATCCTGGGTCACCCATGAAGTCAGGGGGCAGTTTCCACTGGTTTCCTATAGCACTGCTGTTGTGATTTCTATTTTACGCAGGTCAGGGTGGGTGGGCCTTTCCCATGATGGGTCCCAGCCTCTGACCTCTCCTCTCTCCACTCACCGGCTAGCTCGCTCGCGGCTCTCTCGCCCGGGCCCTGCGCCATCACGTGCACCAGGCGCTGCATGGACTCCAGCAGCCGGCGCTGCTGGTGCTGCAGGAGGCTGGAGTTGCTGCTGGCGATGCGCAGGCTGCGCTCGAGGCCGGCGAGGGCGCCGCTGTGGCTGCCCAGCAGGCGCCGCAACTGCTCCTTCTCCTCGCGGAGGCTGGCCAGATCCTCCTGCTGCTGCGTCTCCAGGGCTTGCAACCGCGTCTCCAGCGCGCTGCGGAGCGGGGCGCACAGGGCTGAGCCGCCGTCGGGCAGAACACGCACACCCGCGCGCTTGCCTTGCGTGGAGGCTCAGAGAGGAGGGGCGTCGGGTTCTGGGTTACACAGCCTGGCAGTCCGTGCCCACTGAGGCACAGGCTGAGGAAGAAGGAGACCCGGCCCCCCGCGTAGTATGGTTTGGGTCCAGAAGAACCAAAAGAGGAAAGAGGTCAGGTGGGAGGGACACACCAGCAACCAGATGACCATTATCAAATAAATCCCAAATATGCCCGTCCTTTGACCCCACAGTCCACTCTCAGGAGATACCCTCCAGGGAGCATGGGCGAGGATCTCCTTGGGAGATTGCGACTAAAAGAGGAAGAAAGGAAGTTGCTTAGGGCCTGAGTTGCTGAGGCTGGCTTTGAAATCGCCATCCTCCTGTGTCAGCCTCCCAGGCTGCTGGGATTACAGGCTTGCGCCACCGCGGTTGACTGGCCAGTGCCTCTAGTTCTACCACATGTGGGATGATATAAAAGAGAGAAAGAAAAAAAGGTAGTCATGGAAATGCAGAGAGATACAGGCGAACCTACAGCGGAAGAATGGAAAGACCATGGCGGGTGCCTGTGTTTGGAGAGAATGTGAAAGAACTCTCCCACCCGGCCGACTCCTGCAGAGCAGGGTAGGCAGGGCTTTCATTTTTATTTTTATTTATTATTTAGCTATTATTCTTTGAGTGGTGCTGGGTACCCACGCAGGGCTTCGAGCATGCTAGGCAAGCACTCTTCCGCTGAGCTACACCCCCAGCCCTTCACTTTTATTTGATACAGGCCTGTTATTAGAGAAAGCACAAGGCATCTTGTAGGTTAACAAACAAAGAGACTCGGGGCTAAGGGACTAGCTCAGTTGGTAAAGTGCTTGCCTAGCATGCACAAAGCCCTGGGTTCCATCCCCAGCACTGCCTCCACTCCCCCCAAAAGAGACATTTTTAAAAAGAAAGCTTTCAACTCAGCTCTTCCCCTTTTGGCCGTTTTATCCTCCAGATTTACTCCCGTCTGAGTGAAGTGAGATATGGAAATGTGAGTCACTGCATCACTGGTTGGATCAGCAAAGACTGGAAACAGAAACAACCTCAGTGTTCATGGATTGGGGACTGGGGAAATAAATACTTTGGAACATTGGGAGGTTGGAGAAAAGAACCAGCAAGCATGTCATGCAGTTGTAGAACCCTTTCCAAGATAACTGGGAAAAAAAATAGTGTAGCGGGGGAGTGTGCTCTGGTGAGGCTTAAAAAGGATGGAAAAAAGAAAAAAGGCCCGTGTGCATATTTGCATATTCATAAGAAGCCCTGCAACAGCAGCTCCACAAGGACAAGGGGCTTGTTCATTTCTGAATCCCCAGGGTCATGTGTGCCTGCACAAGGAAGGGCTCAAAAAATACTTGTTGATAATCCCAGGGGCTCGGGAGGCTGAGGCAGGAGGATCACGAGTTCAAAGCCAGCCTTGGCAAAGTGAGGTGCTAAGCAACTCAGTGAGACCCTGTCTCTAAATAAAATATGAAATAGGGCTGGGGATGTGGCTTAGTGGTTGACCAAAGGCATGGGAGGACTCATAAGAAATGAGGGATGGGGATGGCCTCTGGCTTGAGTGGGTTGGTGGCTGAGGGAGGGGACATTTGACTCTATAGCCGGTTGTCCTGACCCATTCTCCAGACTGAGAAATGGGTTCAGCCAGGACAGAAGTCATTTCCCCAGGCCTCAAATTATGCGGCAGGAAGAGAGAATTTGGGTGCTCCAATTCTAGGATTCTAGCTGTCTTTGTGGATCAAGGGCTTATTGATGACATCCTCCATCTGCACTGATTCTCAAACACTTGATAACCAATTGAGGGTAATTGAAAATGTCCCAGTTCTTGCTACCTAGGCCTTGGGGTGGGAGAATAGCAATAAGAACCATCATTAACTGTACCCAGATCAGAGGGAGTAGATGATCTTTTGATGTATCCTGACCAGCACTTATCAACATCTTGCCCTGCAGAGAGATAAGGTCGGTGGCTTGCTCAATGAGATTTTCCTTCCTGAGAACCCTGACCTTGGCAGTTTTTTCTCCACTCAACTGGAAACCAAGATAAAATCAGCCCTCAGATGTCAGATCACTCTGCCTTATCTATAACCCGTGACTATTTTTACCTTTGTAATTTAAAGGGTGTTCCCGCAAAGCATATTTGCATATTAATGCAAGAACTCTCTGATATTGCAGACAAGAAATTGGTCACTGGTTTCTTCAGGGAAGGTGATGGGATGGATGGGATTAGGTTTATTTATTTACAAATAAGTGAAGCCAGAGCTGGGGTGGTGGCAGACACCTGAAATCCCAGCAATCTGGAAGGCTGAGGCAGGAGGATCTCAAGTTCCAAGCCAGCCTCTGCAATTTAGCAAGACCTGGTCTCAAAATAAAAACTAGAAAGGGCTGGGGATGAGCTCAGTGGTAAAGCATTCCTGGGTTCAGTTCCCAGTACTACAAACAAACAAAACAAGTAAAGCTAATTAATAATCACAAGGTGGATGTATGGTGTGTAAATTTTATCTCAATAAAGCAGTTAAAATTTACCAAATAGGGCTGGGGTTATGGTGCAGTGGTAGCGTGCTCACCTAGCACGCGGGAGGCACTGGGTTCGATCCTCAGCACCACATAAGAATAAAATAAAGATATTCTGTCCACCTACAACTAAAAGATAAATTTTTTTTTTAAAAATTTACAAAATAAAGATGGGGGAAAGGAAGAACGAAAGATAGAAGGGAAGAAGGAGGAAAAGCATCAAGGTGATTAGAACCCAGGAAACACCTGATCTCTGTGCCTGCCTGGACCAAGCCCTGGGCCTCAGCCCGGCCCCAGCCCCAGCCCTCCCTCCCAGCTTGTCTGGGCTCCAAGCCTGGTGTCGGTCCTGACCCAGCCCTGGCTCTGAAGCCCACCCTCGGTCCCAGGCTCTAGTGCCAACCCAGCCCTGTCCCAGCCAGGGGCCCACCTGCTCCGGCCCTGCAGCCGGTGCAGCTTGTTGCTCTGCAGCAGCAGCTGCTTCTCCAGCTTGTTGGTGGACAGCGAGGTCTCCAGCATCTGGATCTCCATGCGCGACGTCTCGTTCAGGACCTAACCCAGCCAGCGAGAGGGGTGGGGGCTGGGTGAGCCCGAGGGAGCCCTGCCCACCCCCACCCGCCTGCCCTGGGCCTGCCACTCCATCAGCTTGCTGACCCACAGCCACCCTCGGGTCATTCACTGCTGTGGCCATGGGTCCTCACTTGCTCATGGCCCTGCTAACTGTTCAGGCCCCGCACCAATCCACCAGCAAGTGCTGACAGCCCCCCTCCTTCTCCACGGCCCCCACTATGGCCTCAGTCTCTGCCATCTCTTGTCCAGTGTCCTATACTAGCCTCCTTAAAGGGTTCCCTTGTCCCGCCTTTGTCCCCTCCTATCTATTTCCTACTGAGCAGCCTGATGCAGCTTTTCAAAATATAGCCTCTATTCCAAGTGCTTCTGTGACTCCTGTCTTGGGAGGCAGAAAGGCCAGGTCCTCACCACAGCTGGCCAGGACCCATGACTCAGTCGTCGTCTGAGATGTCTCTGGCTCCTCGCCTGCTTCTCTCCCCCAGTCACTCTAGCACACTGGGCTCCTGGATGTTCCTGGAGCTGCCAGCACCGTCCCACCTCTGGGCCTTTGCACATGCCGTTCTCCCTGTCTGGCGCACTCACCCCAGTGAGTAAGCATGCCTGTTCTGTTTACTGCTATAAACCGAAGCCAGGCATCTCGAGTGGTGCCTGGTGTTCAGTGGGGGATCAGCAAACCTGTGCCCATCTGCCTCTCATTCTACCAACCCTTTGTCTCTCTCTCCATCCCTCTCTGCTGCTGTGCCGCTCACAGGCCCTGGGCCACAGAGCTCTCAGGGATTCCTCCTTATCTGTGTAAGCCCCCAGGGCAGGGGGTGTGCTGCTCCGCTCCTCCCCCAGGGCCCAGTGCAGACCTGGCACCATACCAACATGGGCAGAGGAGTCAACCCAGTGTCTGCCCACCCATTGGGACCCACGCCTGGAGGGTGACAATTTAGGACAGGGTTTATCAAGGAGAAGATACCAGGGGGCTACAGGCCCAGGAGAGGCCCTGACCTCACCCAGAGACAGAGGTCAAGACAAGATGGCCTGGGCTTGCTTATTCCCCCTCCCCTGCCCTGTTACCTTAGCTTCCACGTTGTAGGTCTGGGCCGTGGTCTGGTTCAGGAGGTTGGAACCCAGCTCCAACATGGCGGCTGTTTGGTTTTGGACCATATGCTGCTGGGCCCGCGCCAGCTTCGACCTCAAATTCATCTGGATGTACCTCTCTAGCTGCAGGGAGACCATGGACTGGGGGTCACAGGAAGGGCTGGGGCAAGGCTCTTGTCCCTCCCACAAGTTTCCAGCTCAGGTTGTTCCCTCTGGCCTAGACAGTGCCCAGAGTTTTCTCCTGGCCTCTGTACTTCTAGTCTCTTCCCATATACGTCTATCCTCTGCATGGCAGCCAGAGGGATCCTGTTAAACCCAAGTCAAGCCACACCCTTCCTCCGCTCAGTACCATCTCAGGTTTCTATCCTGATCAGAGGAAAAACCAAAGTCCTTATCAAGATTGCAGTTTCCTCCATAACCAGTCTGGTCCCCTCTCTCTTCCTCTCTCCCTCCCTCCACTTCAGATGCATGGCCTCTATTACATCCCTCCAATGCAAGCAAGCATATGCCAACCTCAGGGCCTTTGCACACCCGGTTCTCTCTGTGTTCTTTCTAGAACCTCCTCCAATCCTGCCCCCATCCACGTGGCTCACTCCCTCACATCATTTCAGGTCTCTTGCTCACCACTTGACCTCCGTGTCTGGCACAATGCTTGCCGTACAGTGAGTCCTCAGTAAATTTATGCCTAATGAACTGATGGAAAAGGGGGAGCCGCAAGGGTCGGAGTGCAGCACCCACCTCAGGCCCTTCCCCAGCTTCCCAGGGGTGAGCCTGCCAGCAGGGGGCGGGCTCACATCTTCCCCTTGCACAATTCCGCAGGTCCGTTCGCCAAGCTGTATCTTCCACCTTCTGGCCTCCTTGTCTGCCAAACAGGGCTGGGCCCGCAGTCTCCACGGGACCCCGAGGTCCCTTGTGCTGACCGTCACTTCTTTGACAGAACTGACTGCACTTTCCGGAGAGCCGGAGACGTGGGTCTGGCAGGAGCCCAGGACCAAGTCGTAAAGGTGAACAGTGTGTTCTCAGGCTCCCGGCCTGGGCAGAGCGCCGGCGCCCCGTCCTCCACGGGCTGCACACATGCTGGCCTCTGGCCATCGTCCCCACCCCCGTGCCTGGCTCCTTTCCTCACCCTCTTACTCCCAGAGGTCCAATGGGCCAGCTCCCAGGGTCCCTGGGAACACTGGTGCTCCCCAGGGGGAGGTGGCCACCTCGGCTGGGGGGCCCCATCCAGCTGCTCGCTCCGTGTCCCCTCTCGTGTCCCCTCCCGTGCCCTCCTGCCCCTGGAGCACTTTTGGAGGATCACATGCCTTTGTCAGACCCCAGAGCAGCATCCTTCTCCAAGTGTGCTGGCTCAGCGTCCCCTGGGCGCATGTGAGGGATCACGTTTCCAGGCCACCAGGCCCCACTGAGCTCGGAACGCGGGAGGCCCAGCAGTCTGTGGCTCTAAAGAGCCCCCCACGGAATCTGATGCTCATGCTCATGACTGTGGGGACCCTCAGGATGGGGACCGCAGCAGACAGAGGACCAGACAAACAGGCCATCGGCCCCTTGGCCCCACCCCCATCCCTGTCACTGCTCTTATCAAAAAGTACCCCTCACAGCCCCTCACTGCCTCTGCCACACAAAACTTTTTTTTTGGTACTGGAGATTGAACCCAGGGGCACTCGACCACTGAGCCACATCCCCAGCCCTATTTTGTGTTTTAGGTAGAGACAGGGTCTCACTGAGTTGCTCAGCGCCTCGCCATTGCTGAGGCTGGCTTTGAACTCGCGATTCTCCTGTCTCAGCCTCCCTAAGTCCTGGGATTACAGGCTTGCGCCACCGTGCCCGGCTCACACAAAACTTCTTGGACGAGCTGTTTTCTCATCTCCACACCTACCCTCCCCTTAAAAAATTAATATATTACTATGGTGGATTTTGCAAGTACAAAGAAATACAAGGAGCAGACCTGACCCAGGATGTGGAACCCTCTGTGCTCCTGACCACCACACCTTGGCTCTCCTGCCCCGGGACGGCCCTTCCCTTTAGTTCACCTTACCACCCTCGACACCTCACTCAAGGGACACTTCCATGTCCTGTTTCTTGGCCTGTGGGAGCGTGGCCACTGGGAGTCCCACCCTCTCCTGCTTTCCTCCTCCTCCTTTATCAGGTTCCTACACGCTGGGGGCTCTGATGGCCCCGTCCTGGGACCTTGCCTTTCTGTACCTCCTCTAGGTCAGAGGTAGGGCCTTAAAGGGGACCATAGAGTCTGTGGAAAGAATTTAGAGGCTCCATGAACTTGAGGGAAAAAATGACATCTTTGGTTGATTAATTTGTACTTAAAAATTCCCATTTCCTAGCCGGGCGCAGTGGCTCAAGCCTGTGATCCCAGCACTTAGGGAGGCTGAGACAGGAGAATCGCAAGTTCAAAGCCAGCCTCAGCAACGGCGAGGCACTAAGCAACTCAGTGAGACCCTGTCTCTACATAAAACCCAAAATAGGGCTGGGGATGTGGCTCAGTCATCAAGCGCCCCTGAGTTCAATCCCCAGTACCAAAAAAAAAAAAAAAAAAATCCCCATTTCCTTCAATTAAGAGTATAAGCCGCAAACCCGAGGCGTCTTTGTGGGTCCTTTGACTTCTCCACCAACAGGAAATACGAATATTTTCATACTTAACGCAGTTGGCAACTATATCGTGAAATATTGTCTTTCTCTCATCGTAATTATGGACATCATGAAACTCATCATGTATAATTTTATTAAAGATTGGATTTTAAATATTTTTATCATAATTTCAAAATGACTAGATGTCCTTATGCATTTATTTTATGTGTTTCTGAGGAAGGATCCACAAGCATCACCTGGGACCAGTTGCCAAAGGACCCAAGGCTCCAGTGGCATCGGGGCCCTGGCCCAGGCGCCCGATCACTACTGGGACTTCCACCTCTCTCACGCTGATGGTCACCAGTCACCATCTCCACCTGAGCTTCTCCCCTGGACGTCCCGCCAGCTCTCCTGACCCTGCACCCCCTCCACTCTCTCTCTCATCTTTCCCATCTCAGTAAACAGCCCCACCCAGTTCTGAACCCCCAACCCAGACCTTCACCTTGACGGCACTTTTCTTACCCGCCCCATTCAACGACATGGGGCAGTAGTTCTGGTAAGTTCCGCCCGCCCGCTGTGATCCCCATGCGAATTTCCAGTGTGTTCACTTACTCCCTCATCTCCATGGGCTGCCTCTTCAGATCCTCTCCTTCTAACTCAACTCCCCAGGAATCTTAGTGGGTGGCTGACGGGGGCCACCAGCGGATAGGGCCAGCAGAGCTTCAGAGGCTGGTCCCCGACTTTCCCATGCATCGTGAACCTCCTGGATCCTGGGTGCAAATGCAGACTCCCAGGCCCTGGGCTTCTGCTCCAGGGGATCCAGCAAGCTCATTCCTGAGCCGAGACCTTCCCAGGCACCTCTCCCAAGCCTCCCAGAAGCCTCAGAAGACCTGCTCAAGGTCTCCACCCACTAGGCCGGTGCCAAGACTCCTTGCCCCAGGGCTTCTTTTGGTTTTCTGGAGACTGAGGGTAGTGCAGGGTCACCTCAATTAACTAGAGCTCCCAGAATACCCTCCCTGGTCCCCCATTTGTCCTGTGGCTCCAAGTGGCTGAGCTGGGCAGAGGCCACCCACAGCTGGATCCCATCACCCAATTTGCCATGCCGCCCACCAGCACGGGTCCTGGGACGGATGATCCAAACCAGATGGGCCCAGTTCAACGGGGCTGGGACGCTGGAGACCAAATCCACCAGGATGGTGGGGGATGGGTCTGTCCTAGAGCCTGGGCCCCAACTGGAAGGGCAGGGAAGGATTCCAGGGAGGAATGAGCCCGGGATCCACCTGCGTGCTGGCAAATTCTCAGGCCCAAGACAGGGAACAGGGTTTAACCTCCACCAAACTGAGGCCTAGGAAGAGGCTGGAGATGAGCCCCTGGGCTACCAGCCCTGCCCTTGGCCCTGTGTTCAAGTTCTGACTCTGCCTCGCTCCAGCTTGGGCCCTTGGAGTTATCACATGTCTCAGAGCCTCATTTTACAAATCTGTGGATGGGGAATGTAAACCTGGTTGGAAAGAGGGCATTTGGAAAGGGCCTTAAAGAAAAGGAGTTTCTACAGGCAAGACACAGGGACATGAGGGAGGATGTTCCAGACAGACAGCCGATGCTTATCTGTGGCTGAGCAATTGCAGTGGCCGAGGAGGTCTGTGCCAGCCTGGTTTTCTACGGCATTATTTGTATAAGATGGACTTTGGCGAATGGATAAAACAACTGTGGTCCAACCATCCAATGAGCTGCAGTCAGCGATGAAGGACACGTTAATACACACAGGAACCTTGGGGAATCTCAGAAACACTGCACTGAGTGAGGTAAGCCAGACTTGCCGAGTGCGTTGGCACGCGCCTGTAATCCCAGGGGCTTGGGAGGCTGAGGCAGGAGGATTGTGCATTCAAAGCCAGCCTCAGCAACTTAGTGAGGCCCTAAGCAACTCAGTGTGACCCTGCCCCTAAATAAAATGTAAAAAGGTCTGAGGATGTGGCTCAGTGGTTAAGTCACCCCCCTCCCCAGTACCAGAAAAAAAAAAAAGAAAGAAAAGAAAAGAAAAAGAAAAAGAAGTAAGCCAGACTCAAATGGTTACATACTTCAGGGTTTCATTTATATGACTTTCTGGGCAAATCAGAATCTGCAATTGCCAGGAACTAGGGCCTGGGGTTGGGGACTGACTATGAAGGGGAGCAGGGGAACTCAGAGGTCTTGGCACTGTGTCATGACTGCAGTGGTGGCTGCATGTCTAGATACATTTGCAAAACTCATCCAGCTGTATGTGAAAAGGGTGAACTTTATGCCACATGGATCATGCCTGAATAAAAAATAAACCTGCTGACACAAGATTCTATGAAATGTCCATGAATTAAATATGTATTATTAAATATGTTTCTTCCAACAAGTCCCCTTATCCTGGGTTTCATTCATGGAATTATTCCGTGATTATTTCTGGATCACTTCTTACGTGCTGGCTCTGTACTAGATACTAGGGGATCAGGAATAAAACTAGCTAGTTTTCTAACCCTAGGGCTCTTCCACTAAATCCATCAGTTACATTGCAGCAGGTGAGTGCTATGAGGAAGAGAAAGGCAATGGTGTGGGGGTTCAGCCAGGGGGCAGGAAAGCCTCGCCAAGTCATCTGAGCTGAGATGCAGCCAGCAGTAGGAAAGCCAGAAGGGAAGGGATTCGGGTGGAGAACACAAGTGCAAAGGCCCTGAGGTAGATGGAGTGTGTCCACTACTTGAAATTGAAGAAAATCAATAACAACACTGAGCTCTGATGTCTTTTCTATGGAAAACAGTGCATGTGGTTCATGGTTGGAAAAAGCATTTGTCAACTGCAAATAAAAACAAATGCAGAGAGAGCAGTGTGGACTTGGGTTTGAAATGCAGCTCTCAGCTTACTGATTGGAGGGACCTTGGGCAGATGCCTGTCTGTCTGAGCCTCTTCCCTCAAATGGTGATAATCATGACTCCTATCTCCCAGTTCATCTGGAGCATGCTGGCATGAGAAGGGCCTGATGTGTGGTTACACAACCCACGTGTGACCATTCTGGGTCATGGATCTGTACCCAATGGTTAAAAAGAACAAGGCTGAGTTTCATTCAGCAGGTGGGCTGAGAAGATGCTCCAGGCACACTCCAGCAAAAAATAGCAGATGCTAAGTGTTACTGATAGTGTGGACCTACTATGTGTAAGGAAGATACACATGATTTTTTTTATTGAACCTAGGGGCGCTTAACCACTGAGCCACATCCCCAGCCCTTTTTATGTTTTATTTAGAGACAGGGTCTCACTGAGTTGCTTAGGGCCTCGCTAAATTGCTGAGGCTGGCTTTGAACTTTTGATCCTCCTGCCTTAGCCTCCTGAGCCACTGGGATTATAGGCACATACCACTGCACCTGGCTAATAATTCTTTTCTGCAGGCCTGGAGAGGGCCTCTGTTCACATTGAGCCTGTGTGGTCTCTCAGAGCCTCAGTTTCACCATCTGAAGAATGGGCACAGAGATGGGGTTCCACACAGGGCTGGCCTAAATGTTAAGTGAGACCGTGCGGGGCACATGCCAGGTGCGCAGTAATGGGGCTGCTGTCATTATTGTCCTGTTAGGCTGCTTGAGGCTGGGCTGCTTTCTGCTCTGTCTCAAGTCTCCACTCAGGACAAGCCAGAGCTGGCGTTGTAGTGTGGAGCCTCTGTCCTGGTCTCTGGCCCCTCCACCCTTGGCTGGTGGAACTTCACCAAGAGGAGGAGCAGAGGAGAAGTCAGGGGTTCCCGAAGGATGGCAGTTGTCCTGGTAATCCCTGTGGCACTCCTACTATGTGCCAGGGGGGCTCAGGGCTTCCCAAAGGCTCCTAGCCCAGGCTCTGCTGTTGGCCCCACTGACAGAGGAGCAGCCGGAGGCTCAGACACTAGAAGTCAGTCAAGATGCTAGATTTGTCCCCAGGTCTCTGGTGTGGAAGGCCAGGTCGGGTTGGAGGGTTGGGGCAGAGCTGAGCAGGGGGAGGGGCTCCTTCCCCACCGGGGCAGGACGAGGACCCGTGCAGGAGCTGGGAGGACCGGGCAAGCCCTGCTACTGGCTTCTACCTAGCGACCCAGCTCCCAGGTCCCGTCCCAGGGTTGTGCCTGAACCAGACCAAAAAAGAACCAGGGTTTGCGTGACATAGGCTGTGCATCAAGGCAGAGAAAGAGCAGAGATTCTCCTGAAGCCTCCCCTCAGCAAACTGCAGAGAGCTAAGACCACAGGACCAGGAGCCAAGACCTCCCTGCCCCGGCGTCTGGTCCGGTCCCGGCTCTGCATCTCCAGCTGTGGGACTTTATCTCTATCTATCTTTTCTAGTTTAGGCACAAGCCCTCAGTGGGGTCCCTGGCTCCTCTGTCTCTCCGGCACCCCACAACCCTGTGGTCCTTAGCCTCGGCCACACTGACAATCTGATCACCTCTTCCCACCCACCATTATCACCCCTAGTGGGGCACAGGCCTCCTCACTGCGCTCTCAGCCTCTGTCCTCGATCCGCAGCCTCTAAAGTATGCCCCACACGTAGCCAGAAAGCTCCTGGTAAACCCAAGTCAGATCATGGCACTCTCTGCCCCAAACCATATGCTGTGGCCTCACGTCACTTAGAGAGAAGCACATTTCTCGGCAGATTCTTTTCCAGGAAAACAAAGTCTTTGCTTTGGAAATTTGCAAGACCACCCCAACAAGCAAGGTTCAAGCCAGGCCTTATTCTGAGCTCTAGGCTGAGCCAGGCCATGGTGAGGAGCCTGGTCTGGGGGTGGCGCAGAAGAGCTTTAGCTGAAGTGCCCCAGGGGCAGCGCCCAGTGCAGGGGGGATGTGGGGATCCAGGAGGACCCTCAGATGCCCTCAGAGACCACTCAGTCTCCACCCCTTCCATTCAGAGATGGGGAAACTGAGGCTCCACTTGGGAGAGGGGCATGGCAGAAGACGCCCACAGGAACCAATTGCCACCTCTGGTCCAGATCTGTGAAAACCTGGGAGGTCACATCCTGTCACAGGGCTTCATGTGCGTGTTTCAATTTACATGTAAATTTTTGTGATTTTAATTGTTTTGAATGAGCGAGATACAAGCACATTGTTCAAAATTCCAAGGAGCCCAAAGGAATGAAATGAAAATCATTTCCCAGCCCTGCCCCAGCCTGTGGTTCCTGTCCTTACAGGCCACCGAGGGAGTTTCCTGGGTTTCCTTCCAGAGAAAACTACGCACACAGCCGTGAGCATGCTTATATCCCTGTTCCCTGCCCTGACGTCTGCTGGGACGCCTGCGCCTGGCTTCTTTTTGCTTGACATAATTATGGAGATTGCGACACATTCATCCAGCGAGACTGGCCCGCCATTGAACAGCTGCGTGCTGGTCCACCTAGGCCACAACTGTCTTCTCATCCTGTCTCCAAGAGCCGAGCCTGCAGGTTGCTTCCAGGCTTTACCATCACCAGGAGGTTGCTGTGACCGTCCTTGTGCACCCGTCATTTGTCATCCCAGCAAGCTGCGAGGGAGATAAATCCTTCCAAGTGGAATTGCAAGTTCAATTGCATGCACTTGTGATGGGGACTGTTATTCTCTCCTTGGCAGAGGGAGTGTCTGGGAGGTTCCACCCTGTGCTTGGAGGAGCCCTGGAGTCTGCAGAGGTGGCTTCAGGAACCAGAGGGCCATCCACTCGCACCCCCACATCTCCCCAGCCTCCTTCTGACTCCCAGGTCTCCTCATACACGTCACCTACTCTGGGAAGCCTTCCCTGACCATCCCACCCCAAGCAAACCTTGCTGCCATTCCATTGGTCTCCACCCCGTCCGTGGTGGCCCATTATGGTGCCCACCCTGGTTTCGTCACGGCTCCACATCACCTGAAACGACCACAGTCATTTATTTGTCTGATTCCCCTGGGAATATCAGCCCCAGCAATACAGGGCTACTCTTACCTCATTTAAGGCCACAGCCTCAAGTCTAGAACAGTGCCAGGCACACAGGCAGTTCTCAGTCAATATTTGTCAAAAGAACAGGCGAGCAGGAGGATTGCGAGTTCAAAGCCAGCCTCAGCAAGGGCGAGGTGCTAAGCAACTCAGTGAGACCCTGTCTCTACAGAAAACACAAAATAGGGCTGGGGATGTGGCTCAGTGGTCGAGTACCCCTGAGTTCAATCCCTGGTACCCCACCCTCTCAAAAAAAAAAAAAAAAAAGAACAGACGAGGTGATTCTATGCACGGACACCAGATTTCCACAGAACAATTGTTTGGTGGAAACAATTGTTAGAAATAAGTTTGGATCTCCAGGTCCCAGCCCTGGCTGGAACCCTGACAGAGGGCAGCAGGGTGGAGCCCAGAGACTGGACAGGCAACTCAAGCAAGGGCAGGAAAGGGAGAGGAAGTAATGCCAAGATGGAGACTAGAGCATGGGAGGAGCTGGGGGTGGGGCAAAGGAAAGTTCTAGAATGAGTTAGGCACAGTCTCCATGCTCATTCACTTTTTTTAAAAAAATTTTTTTAGTTGTAGATGGTCAGATATCTTTATTTTATTCATTTGTATGTGGTGCTGAGGATCGAACCCAGTGCCTCACGCATGCGAGGCAGGCGCTCTACCACTGAGCCACAATCCCAGCCCGCTCATTCACTTTTTCAATGAAGTCATTCAGAGGTGCCAAGATCTGTGCAGGGGTCTGGGGAGCGAGCAGGCAAGGGTGGGCTAGGGCTCCCCAGGAAGGACCAGGGCTCTGTGTGCCCCGAAGAATTTCCACACAGCTCGCTCAGCCCTAGGCGGTCTTGACCCATTTCGCAGACAGGGAAAAGGAAGGGCTGAGAAAGTGAGCACCTTGCCCAAGTCACGGGTGGCCGAGGATGGATTTAAATGTGGGCATTTAGGTAGAATAAGGGTGGGTGGACAAAACCCACGCCTGGTGCATGCGTGGGTGGAAATACCACCATGAACCCAGGTAATCTGTGTGCTCACTGTGTGTTCCTGATCGCGGTAAAAAATGTAGGCATCCGGGCACCAGGCGGGTGGGCCCTGGGGCAGCCATCCTCAGGTGGCCCTGGTGACCCCTTGTCCTGGTGCTCATGCCCTGTGCTGTCCCCGTCACACTGGGTTGTGATCGCCTGCTGCAGAAGTGTTGGTGTGTGTGCAGGCCATCACACTGTGGCTTCTGTCTTGCCCTCTCCTTCTCTCTGGTCACCTGCTCTAGGACAACCAGCCCCTGGAGAGGAACCGAGGCCTCACCCACAGGCCACACCAACTGCAGCCCCAGGCGAGCCTGCACAGGAGCACAGCCCCATCCGACCCGAGCTCAACCACCTGGAAAGAACCCAGGGCAGAATGGCCTCCTTCTGTCTCCTGGATTCCCCTCGACCCTCAGAGACCCTCAGAAACCAAGAGAGAGCAAATGTCTGTGGTCATTTTAAGCTGATAAATGTCTTAGCGGGCTTTGTGTCGCCACAGTAGGTAACCGCCCTAGTGCCCTTCTAGAGTCCGCAGCAGCTCCTCGTGTCTGATTGCTGCTCCCGGCTTGGCCAATCACACCTCCGCCCTGCCATCCCTGGACCTGTGAGCCCTGCAGCCAGGCCTCCCCCTGCCGGGTCCAGCCATCCTCCGTCCCTCTGGGCCCACCAGGCCTCGATCCTGCCTGCCAGTCAACACAGACTGAGCTTGTTTGTCTTGTTTTGGAGCAGCCAGGCCCAGCCTTCCCCAGCTGTCCACCCACTGCAGGAGAGTCTGTGGCTTGTCCTCTGGGTCAGGCTTAGAGCAGGCGGAGTGAGTGGGTGAGGAGGCAGGCAGAGTCGGGCACCAGCAGGACCTCATGGAGGGCTGAGTATCTAGGCTCTACCCGACCACAGTGCCCCAGCATGAGCCCAGCACCTCCGAACTCCAGCTGTGACCCTGAGTCCAGTCTGGGTGTGGCCCCCCGCTGGGAACAGGGAGCGTGGGCATTTCTGTGCAGTGATGTGGCTTCTCAGAGCCACAGTGGCCTCGTTGGAAGATGGGGCTCATGGCTCCCCACTCCCGGATGACCCTTGGAATCTATGTTCCCTGGGCTCTGGGATTCTTTCCCGTTTGTTCTTGGGGTCTAGCACATAGTAGGTGCTTACTAATATTTGCTGCGTATCTGCGGCCATCCTGCCTTCTGAGTCTCAACTCTCATGGGTAGGGCCCTCTGTCCACCCATGGGTAGGGTTCTGCCCTTGTCAAATGGGTAAACGGAGGCCCCACGAGGCCAAGCATTGCCCACAGCTAATAAATGTCCATCTGTGGCAGCCCCGGCAGTCCCTGCAGCTGGGGTGGCAGAGACAAGATCAGAGTCAGACAGGGAGGGAAGGACATGTCTAGATGTCCACAGCCACTGCCCATGGCAGAGTCATCCCCAGTGGGGGCAGGATGGAAGCATGGCCACATCAGTTCCCAGTCTCCATAGTCCTCAAGAACACTCTAGCCCAGGAAGGTCTGGCCTGGCCCCTCTGTACACTCCAGCCTCGTCACGGTCACGCTTTCCTGGTCCTGTGTACTCTAGCCACACGGAGCCCCTTTCATTTCCTTGTCTGGTTGCACCCCAGGGCCTTTGCACTTGCTGTTCCCTGTGCTCAGAATGCCTTCCCCTTCTCTTCCTCCCCTGGGAACTGCCAACCCAACCCTTAGAGCTCAGCTCTGTTCTCCTGATGCAGGCTCTCCCTCGAGGTCAGGTGCCTGTTATATGTCTCAGCACACGGTGGTCCCCCTGGCCCTGCTTTATAGGACATACCATGGTTGACCATTACATATGAGAAATCGCTAGGTTAATGCCCCCAGGAGGGCCAGGATGTGCCTTCCTTGCTCACGGCTGATCACCTGCACAGTGCCTGGGCCCAAAGCAAACCCTGTCAACCTCGGAGGAGGCGCGATCAAGAGGAAGCAGGAGTAAGCACTCTCAGCCGGCAGATCTAGTTCCGAATTGCACATGTGCACACTCGGCTGCACGAGACCCCACAACTGCAAGGACGTGGATGTTCACAACGTCACCGCAAGCTGTGTCCTGTCACCACGAGGGAGGAGAAACAGGAACCTGGGCTCTGGCTTAACCCCGGAGTGAATGAGGCGTCACTCTTCTGTCCACTGGGGTCCCCATCTGTTCAAGGAGCGGGCAGAGAGGTGGTCTGCACAGTGGGAAAGACTGTGGGACATGGAGCTGTCTGCGGGGGTTCAGACCCACTGCCCTGGCTTCCGAGGGCCTCAGTTTCTCCACCACAGGCTCCTGGCAGCCTCCTGTTTCAGGGATTTTGTGAGCTCAGCCCATGAGTGTGAACCACGCACTGCAGGACCGGCTGGGAGACCCCGTGTGAATTGAGCAAGGCGGCAGGAACAATAGCCTGCCAGCTGAAGCCACACCAGCGAAGTCCCCAGACCAGTCATGTGGGCCCCGCAGCCAACCCAGGCACTGTGTTTCCAGGTGGCAAAACTGAGGCTCCTTTTGCCAACATTTGCAGAGGTGCACATGCCACAAACACGAGGGCCGGCGAATAAAAGCAACGCAGAAGGATAAAGATGGCAGATGGCGTGATGTCACATAGTAGGAAACACCTACCCCCGAGTTGGGGAGGGACAGGCGCAGGTAAAAGGTGATTAGCACCAAATTTAGAACAGTTCCGCATGGTGGGAGGAGGCTGAGAGGGGACTGGGGCTCAGGGCGTTGGCAAGGTTCGTCTTTTCAGCCAAGTTGTGGGAACAGGGAATTTTTGTTTTTCTTCATACATCTAAAATGTTTCAATAAAAATTTTAAATGCCTAAAAAGGTGCAAAGAAATTGATGAGGAGGTGGTCAGGGGTCAAGATGACAACTAATTTTTTTTCTTCTGAGTTTTCATGTATTCCCATTTTCCCATATATACATGTTCTCTGCTCCAAATATATATTTCATATGTATTTTGGCGGTACTAGGTAACCAGCTCATGTCTTCACACACAGTAGGCCTACACTCTACCATTGGGCTACATCGTCAGCGCTTATGATTTTATTTTGAGACAGGATCTCACTAAGTTGCTGAGGCTGGCCTTGAACTCGCGATCCTCCTGCCTCAGCCTCCTGAGCAGCTGGGATTACAGGTGTGCGCCACCAGGCTCCACTAAGATTTCCCAATTTTGCATGCTAAAAATTAACTAGAAAGCTGAGCAAAGCAATGTGGCTGTTGGCCAGAGGCATGGTGGGGACTGGAGTTCAGGGCTGCTGGGCTGCGGAGAGCTGACTGCCGTCGTCTTGTTGGCTCATCTCTCCAACTCCTCTCAGCCCCCGCAGCCCATCTGCAGTCTCTGTAGAGCTGAGTGACAGGGGTTCCCGCTCTGCCACTTGGAAACTGTCTTCCTTCCTGCAGTCCTGCTTGCTGACCGCAGTATGTGCTATAGACCGATGGACGCTGGACTAGGGTCAGGAGCAGGGTTCACAAGGCCCTGCTGGGCTAAGGTTCTGAGGCTCTGCTTGTCCAAGGGGAGGTGGCTTTGCTTTCAATTTCAAGGTTCCCAAGAATCAATTTCCCCATAGACAACCCAGGTATTTGCAGGTTTTGCCTTGTTTGGTCTTCCCCAGAGGCAATTATTATGAGCCCCACTTTGCAGATAAGGAAACGGAGGCCCAGGGAGGAGGAAAAGCTCTTGTATAAGACGAGACAGGAGCCGGGCGCGGTGGCTCACGCCTGTAATCCCAGCACTTAGGGAGGCTGAGACAGGAGAATCACAAGTTCAAAGCCAGCCTCAGCAACGGTGAGGTGCTAAGCAACTCAGTGAGACCCTGTCTCTACATAAAACACAAAATAGGGCTGGGGACGTGGCTCAGTGGTTGAGTACCCCTGGGTTCAATCCTGGGTACCAAAAAGAAAAGGGACAGGAAGAGGCTGCAGGGACTCCTCTGCTGTCGACTCCAGCCTGGGTTCCTCTGCTGTGTGCCCTCACTAGCCGACTTCCCTGGCCTCTTAGTCCACTCCAGGCACTGTCCCCCTCCCTGTGTGTGCATGAACTTATTTAATCACCATAGTAACCTCCAAAGCAGCTTCTCTGTGTGTCCCCATCTCCCAGGTAAGGAAACTGAGGCCCAGAGTGGCAAAGTGGTTGATTGGGAAGACACAGCCAGTGAGAAGAAGAGCTGGGGTTCAAGCTGAGTCAGTGGCTTCTGTGGGACCGAGCCAGGGAAGGAGTGGCCATCAAAGGGACACTCACAGCTGTTGGGTCTTCCCTTCTCTCAGCCAAGGAGAGTTCCCGGGGTTCTTTAGCCAGTACCTCAATCCATGGAGCCCTGAAAAGCTTCGGGGCCCCAGAACCTCCACCTGGGGGTCCTAGGCCAGCTGGGTGTCCAGGCGCCCCACAGTGGACATGTCTTATTTAGCAGCCAGGAAACCCACTAAGGTGCTGGGAACGTGGTTGTGGCAGCAGGCTGCCTGGGTTGGGGTCAACCTCACCCTTCCTGGCCACGTGATCTTGGGCAAGTCCCCTAAGCCTCTTGATGTCTTGGTTTCCTCACCTCTTCATGCACAATCTCACTTTATCCAGGCGTTTTAAGAAGCAAATGCAAGAATCTGCACAAAATCTACAGGATGGCGGGGGGCACACGGTGGGCGCCAGCCTACGCCCACCACAATTCTTATCTCTCTTTATCCCACCTCACTCTGGGAGGCCAGGAGCACGTTGAGTTCCACTTCACAGAGAAGCCAATTGAGGAGGTGACTTCCCCAGGGTCCCACAGCAGGTCAGTGGCCCCCTCAAACATGACCTCTGTTCCCAGGTCAGTCTAACCCAGACTCCACAGGCAAGTCCATTCCAGACATTTCTCTGAGGTTAAGCAAAGGCCCTGAGGCCAGAGTCTGGCTGGAGGTGTGGGCTTGTCAAGGGGAAGACTCAGGGCCTGATTTCTCACATTCCCTGCCTGAGGAGAAAGGGAGAGGGTCTACACAGATCCGCTGTGCTCTCGGGCCAGATGGACAGAGCCAGAAACGCATGACCCTGCCCTGCAGGAGGGCCCCGCCAAGCCACGTGAACAAATAAACCTGTTCCTCTGGGAAAAGCTGGAGAGGCCGCCACTGCCACAGCCTCACCCCGGGCACCAACCAGCAGTCCGTCCCCAGGGAGATGGCATCTGGGCAGCTGTTCCTAGGCCCCTTAGTGGAAAAATAATCCCTTTCCTTCTGGAAGCAGAGGTCCTTAGCCCCACCCCATCCCCCAGTGCTAAACTGCTCAGAAAGAAGCCAGCGGTAAGGTTAGGAAATCCAACCCCAAGATACTTTGCTCAGCAACCAAGATGGATTTCTTGTTTGTATAACTGAAGGTCGAAAATGCCAAGAATTTACGGGCAGCCTGGGGAGGCCGGGGCAGCTGGGAGGGTCCTGGGCAAGGCCAGGACCCCACACTAGGCTCCCGCTGGGTGCTCCCTGACCCACGTCCACCCGGGCAGGGCCTAAAGACTGCTGGGCTGAGGGACTGAGTTATTCTGAGGTTTGACGTCAGGAACCTGGAGCCAACCGCAGAGCCTGGGGCGGTGCCAGGCCTCTGCCCATCCCCTGACCCCTCCCTGCCCGGCTCTGTGTGCAGAACGGGAAGAGAAAGAGGCCCCAGGCGAGCAGCCTGGCTATGGAGTGGGTACCCAGCATGGGCTCTCGGGACCCAGGTCTCTAGTGTGGAGCCAGGGCCTAGAGGGTAGGGGGAGGCCCTGAGAGAGGGACGGGGGAGATGCAGAGAGAGACGGGGACACCAGAGTCACTGAGAGCAGTCAGGGCCCCTGAACCTCCAGGGAGGACACCTGGACGTAGAGATGGGGAGGGAGGAGAGCTGCCCTGAGTCCCAGACCAGCCATGCTTGGCTCAGGTGAGAGTGCAGAGGGCCTGCAGGTGTGAGGGTGGCCTCGGCACTGCCCCTCGGGCCCAAGAGACTGAGAAAGACGTGCCACCCTGAGGCCAGGGCCTGGGGCTCAGTGTGGCCCTGGATTTCTTCACCTGTAGAAAGAGACAGAGAGAGAAGGCAGAGGAGGGCATGTCCTGAGCTGAGGCAAAGGGAGACCACCAGCAGTGACAAGAGGGAGCCTTTAGGAGGCACCTGCTGCGGCCAGGTGCTTTACCTATCCCACATTCAGGGTCAGGGTGGGTTCCTTTATTCTCCCACCTCACAAATGAGGCACAATGAAGGGCCAGCCCAGTCCTCAGGGGACCCAGGAGGCCACAGTGCTGACCACTGGACGGCACGACCCACCAAGGGCCCGGTGCTCCAGCTGGCTCTGCCCCTCCCATTCCTGGCTGGGGCTGCTTCACCCAGAGGAAGGGGCGGAGCCAAGCCAGAGCTGATGTGCAGCCTGGTGGCTGCTCCAAACGTGAGTCACCAGGCATGGCAGGGGTTTTCCAGGAGGAGGAGGAGGAGGAGCAGGGAGAGAGAGAAGGAAGACAAGGAGGAGGTGCAGAGGAGGGGGAGGGGAAGGAGGAGGGAGAGAGGGAGGGAAGCGGGGTGAGGCTGGGACTCTCCACCTTTGCACTCTGCGCAGGGCCGTAGGGCACCCTCCAGCTGCATGCCTGGGGCTTGGAAATTCATTCAGAGGTTAAGGGAGCTGCCCCTTCTCTCCACATCTTATGTCCCTGCCCCCTGACACTGTCCAGAGTCAGGAGAAAGAATCTGCCCTTGGACCCAGAATCCAGGTTGGCTGCATGTCTGCTGCTAGTTCCATCCCCTCTCTGGCCTCAGTTTCCTCGTCTGTGCACTGAAGAACAGGAGGGGAGTTGGGGGTGTGGACTGCGCACGCTCTGGCTGCTGGGAACTCACAACAGGGAGGGTCTCCCTCCTTCTCCCCAGATGAGCAAACTCTTGTGTGTGTGTGTACTGGGGATTGAACACAGAGGCACTCAACCACTGAGCCACATCCCCAGCCCTTTTTTTATATTTTAGAGACAAGAGTCTTGCTAAGTTGCTTAGGGCCTCGCTGAGTTGCTGAGGCTGGCTTTGAACTCATGATCCTCCTGCCTCAGCCTCCAGAGCTGTTGGGATTATAGGTGCACCACTGCACCTGGCAGATGAGCAGAATCTTACAGAGAGCAACAGGGATAACAGGCTGTTAGAGAATGCATTGAAACTCTTTTTTTTCTTTCTTTTATTTTGTTCTAGAACAATGCCAAAAAGAAGACTTTGAGTTTCAAAGTCCCTGAGGTTTGCTGATCAGGACAAGAACCAGAGGAAGGTCCTGGCCACAGCCAGGGAAGGTGGCAAGCATCCTGTCCGGAACCAGGATGGAGAGCATTGTTCTAAGGAGCCAGGGATTGCGTGTCTCAACTGTGTGATGGGGAAGAGGAAAGATCCCCAAATTTCAGGGCCTGTGTTTATTTCCAGGAAGAGCAGTTAATGGAAATAGTCAGCATTTACTGACAACTTGCATTATGCCTGGCCCCTAGCCAAGGGCTTCCTGGGCATCATCTATTACATCCTCATTGAGGTAGCAATCTTGGCACCTCATTCTGTAGGTGAGGAAACTGAACCTCAGAGAGGTGAAGCAATTTGCCCAAAGTCACACAGTCAGGAAGGGGCAGAATTGGAACTTGAATTCTGACACCTGGACTCCAAAGCCAGGACCCCCACCTTTCAGGGTCTGGGGATGGAACAGACCCAGGGAGAGTGCTGCTGGGGTGTGCTGCAGATGGCTCTGACCTTCTGGCAGTCTCCGCTGACACAGGGTGACCTGGCAGTAGCCTGAATATCAAAGGACATGAATGGGGTGCTCCACTCCAGAGGTCCCTTATCCAGAAGATGGTGTGGCAAACACCATTTGGCAAACCCACTGTCTCTGGTGGGTGTATGGATCCCACCTGAGCTGTGGCAGGATTGGGGTCCCATTGAGAGTACCAGCATGGATGGTGACATTATAGCCCCAAGGACACCCGCAACTCTTGAGCAACTTGACTCAGATTAACTGGGCTTGAGCCCAGTGGTGCCGGAGCTCAGAGAGGGATGGAGCCACCATGTCCCATGCACCTGTAGCCAGGCAGCATGGTACCTGAGTGGTCCCCCCAGGGTTCCCCGCCGTCCCCTGACATGCTGTCACTTTCTCCATTGTGCTCATCCTTGGTCACAAGGCAAGTGCGTGCTGGGGTCAGATGTGAAGGTGGGTTGGCTGGGCTCCCATCAGGCTCTCGGGCACCCCGGTGCTCTTGATGGCACCCCGCCCAGGATCGCCAGGCTCGGTGGAGAGGATACTGCACCACAGGTGGAAGGGTTGGGCCAGGTGGCCCTTGGGGTCAGATCTACCTGCTGGCTCTGCCCGTGTTCCCAAGTGCCAGGCACCAGGGGACTCAAAGAAGGACAGGAGGGTGTGACTTGGGGGAAGAAACTGAGTGCAAGTGCTGGCAGTGACCTGGGGGGACGATGGGGCCTGAGCCAGGGCCATGGCCATGGGTGACAGATGAGACCTATAGCCTGGAGCTGAGAAGGGAGCCAAGCAGACCCTCAGAGCTGGCCCCACGTCAGGGGCCCTGGGTGCGTGTCGGGGACACCTCCTGCAGGGGAGTCAGGGTTGTGGGTTTGGGACTCCAGATCCCATCAGGAGTGAATCGGTGAATTGGTGTCACCGAGCGCAGGCAGAATGAGGGACCGCGAGGTCAGAAGCACGTCCGCACCTTCTCTCCCGCAGCAGGTATCCGCCAAAACCTCTGTTACAGGTACCAGTACATCCCTGAGCGGCCAAGGCCCCGGGAGCCCAGCAGGAGACCAGACACACACGGTGCCCGTCCTCCTGGAGCCCACAGACTGAAATAAGTGCTTCTGAACATCAGATGATACACGTCAGGAAACAGCAGCAATGGCACGGGGAAGGGGCAGGGAGGAGGGGCTGTTCTAAGGAGGGTGGACAGGAGCACCCCTCTGAGAAGGTGACATTGGGGCAGAGACCTGAGGAGGTCGGTGAGGCACAGGGGGGTCTGGCAGAGGGGTGTCCCAGGAGAGAGGACTTGGCCTTTATTCTGGTGAGTCGGGAGCATCAGGAGGAGAGCCAGCATGGGACTTAGGCTTTAGTGGGGACCCCTTGTCTGTGGAGGATGGGAGCAGGGAGCTCAGAGTGGTGGCAGCAGGGGACAGAGGTGGCTGGGGTGGGTGGGGCCATGGAGGGAGGGAAGGTGGCCAGACTGGGTGTGCATTGTGGCAGGGACTGACCGATGGAGACACTTCCTGAAAAAATGGTGTTGGTCACCAAGATGAAGTTTGTCAAGGGGTCAAGTAAAAGGTAGGCTGAGCTGTAGCCTGGGAGTTGGGAATTGGGAGGTGACCCCAGGACACGGAGCCAATGGGAAGTGAGGAAGAGTAAGCCGGGCACAGACCTGTCTTTTCTTGTCCTCCACCCCTCCTCCTCCCCCTCCTCCTCTTCCTCTCCCTCCTCCTTCTCCTCCCCTCCTGCTCTTCCTCCCCTTCCCCTTCCTCTCTTCCTCCTCCCCTTCTTCTCCCTCCTCCCTCTTTCCCTCCTCCCCTCCCTCCTGCTCTTTCTCCCCCTCCTCCTCTTCCTCTCCATCCTCCTCCTCCTCTTCTTCCTTCTCTTCTTTCTTTTTCATGTGAGAGACGATTGGGTGTGACTAGATGCTGAGGGGAGGGACCAGGAGGGAAGTTAGAGGGGACCCGTGGTGTAGAAGGGAAGTGGCCTCACGGGGTGGGGGGCTTCCTTCTGAGCCTAACAACAGCCTAGCTCCTGGGGGATGCCCGGTGGTCCCCCTCAGCCTCCACTGCTCATTAAGGGAGGAGGTCTCTGTCTCTGTCTGGGGAGAGGCTGCGGTGGGGGAGGAGAAGTCTGGGCTGGCGGAGGAGGAGATCTCTGTCCCGTGGACCATCTCATGGGATGCAGAGACAGCTGCCTGGGAGACGCATGTAGGGCCCCGACAGGTTGGCTGCAGGGTGGAGGCCAAGAGCACCTTGCAAGGGTCCAGGTGTGAGACGGCAGGGCAGGTGGGGCGGGAGGAGCTGGCAGGGAGGGTGGGAAGGTGGCGCGGGAAGCCCAGGGCAGAGGCAGGAGGCAGGGCTGCGTGTGTGTGAGCACCCGTGCTTGGACACCCACCGTGCACCCCGCTTGCCTTGGGGAAGGATAAACCCATGGGGTGCCCGAGACCATCCTTTGGAAAACGGAGGAAACTCCCAGAACTTCGACTGACACGGTTCCACATGTGATCCTTTTAAAGCTCTCTTTTCATTTGTCAGACCAGGGATGACGTCACTGTGCGCCTGTGCCTGACTGCAAGGCCTTACCCCGTGTCAGGGGAGCAGGGGTTGTCTGCTGGTGCCTGCTTAGACTGTTTGCAAAGCCTGAGGGTCAGAGGCGTCTGGGGACACACCAAGCCTCCCTGTCACATCCCCTGTCCAGTCTGGCCACTGTTAAACACGCCTGAAACGCCACCGATCTGCCCACATTCTCCACGCACACAGTCCTGCCTCCCGGGTCTTGTTCTCTTCCCTTGGGAGCCCCTGCCCAGGGGCCCGGCCAGCTGCACCCTAGACCCCCCGGGTCCTGCCTGCCCCTCGCCACTCCAGAGCCAAGCCTGCCTGTTCTCCTTAGCACCTGGAGCCCCACCTGGGCCTCACGGTGGGTGCTCAATGTTTCATAAAAGAATGGGAGCACGCCGGGAGGCCCCTCAGTGACCCCCACTACTGTCCATCCGCCACCGTACGTCTACTTCATCTGCAGAGCTGGTCAGCGCCCCCTTGACAACATCGGACCCACCCTGCGCCCAGGTCACCTGCCGCAGGCCCCCATCACCTGATGCCTGGTGGCTGTAGGGCCGCAGCATCCTCCCCTGGAGCTGCCTGCAGTCCCTCCTGCCCCTGCAGGCTGCTCTGTTAGTGGCGGGGGCGCTGTCTGCTCCAAACTCCACAGTGGGTCCCTGACACTCTGAGAGAAGCCTTCCAGGACCCAGCAGGCCCTCGCAGTGGGCCCTACCCTCACCCCTGGGTTCTGCCCTGTGCCCTTTTCTCCCTCCTGCTCTCTGCTCTGCCTGCTCTGGCCACCCTGCCTTCTCCAGATGATGATCACGTCCCTTCCCCGCGGCCCTTGCCGCTGCTGGTCCCTCTGCCTGGTCACACTCTCTGGGTTCAGACGTCAACTCCTCTGAGACATCCTCTCCAATGGTCTGACCTCAAATGGCCAGCCCCAGCCACCACCTGCCCTGCCACCTCTCACATTTTGGGTCCCCATCTGACATAGTAGACACCTCTTTGTGGCCTCTCCCTCCACCCAGGGGGGATGTGCCATGCTGTTTATGTTGTACCCCTGTACCTGGGCAAACCCCGCCTGTGGCAAGGGCTCAGCAAGGTTCCATTGAACACATGAATGAATGGATGGGAGCCTGCTTTCCTGTTCTGAGGCTGCCCAACCTTGCTGTGTGGCCTTGGGAGCATGCCTGCCCTCTCTGAGCCTCATATCCCCATCTCTGTGCCCAGGGAGGGCACCGGTGGGGACAGCCCCCAGAGGTCCCTGCAGCCCGGCACTCACCTTCTGCAGCCGAAGCGTGTTGTTCTCCAGCGCCTTCTCCAGCTGTCGCACCCGCTGGGCTCGCCAGGCGTCCAGGTACGCGGTGGGCGCGGCGCGGGGCAAGTCCCTCTGGAGGCTGTTGGAGCGCCCAGCGGTCTCGGGCGGCGCCGGAGGGCAGGGCTGCACGTCGGGTAGCACGAAGGTGTAGCTGCACTGGCCGTGCTGGACCAGATGCACCTGGCGCTGCCCTCCGGCCTCCAGTCCCCTCCTTTGGGCTGCAGTCACGGTGGCCACCACGAGGACGAGGCCGCCCAGCAGCATGGCTGGCCCGCGGAGCATCTGGGGACGCGGTGCTGGTGAGGGGTGTCCGTCAGCGCCCCCAGGGGCCGTGCGTGCCGGTGCTCAGGCCCTCGGCGGGGACGGGCCGCCTGCGGGTCGCGCCGCTGCCCAGCGCTGTCTGCAGGGCTGTGTCCCTGGCTATTTAAAGTCCAGTGGCTGGGCTTCCTCTGGCCGCCTGGCCCGCGGCGTCCACCCCCAGGCTCTCCTCACTTCTGTCCTCTGCCGTCCTTTCCTTCCTCCCGCTCCTGCTCACCGGCTGGCTCAGCCCTCCAGCCTCCCGGACCTTTTACTGTCCAGTGGGGGCCTGGCCTCCTCGCGAGGGGAGGAGAGAGCACACCCGCACACGGCACGCTTGCACACACGCGAGCCCCTCGCTGCCCAGCTGCGCAGAGCACACGATCCATCGGGCCCTGGGTCTCGGTCTCCCTCCCTCCACCCGCACCCCTGCCCCCCAAGGCTGGTTCTCAGGTTTCAGCCCCAGCGCCTCCCCCTTCTCAGCCCCTCCACCTTCCCCTCTGGGTCCAGCTGGAGCCTGGAACTCCAGGGAGTGACCCCCAGAGCAAAGCCGGGAGGGGCCAAATCCTGAAGAAGTGTTGAACGGGCAGGCTGGGACACTCCAAGTCCTTCCAAGGCCAGAGAAGTGGGTGCCCCAGCTGGGTGCTGGCTCCTGTCTTCCCTTTTCCCTCGGGTTTGGGGATGTTATGCCCGAGGGCAGCCCTGGCTCAGTGGCTGTGACAGTAATGAGTTGTCATGTCCTGGGCTAGGTTGTCTGTCCCAGGGCTGTCTGTAGCTAGAGTGGGGGTGGTGACTTGTGGGAAGAAGAGTTGGGTATCTTGGCCAGGCCCCCCCCCTCACATCATCCAGAACCAGAGGCAGCCAGCCTAAATCCCCTCCCCTGGTCTTGGCTGGGAGAGCTTGGGTGGGCAGCTTTGTCTCTCTGAGCCTCTACCCTCTAATCTGTAAACTGGTGTGACCCCCATCTCTCACATGGGGAGTTCATGCGAATCTTCAGCATGATGACTGAGGAATTTTGTTGGTTGGTTAAAATCTGGCTCCATCACCTATCAGCTGTGTAACTTTGGGGAAGTCACTTAACCTTTCTGTGCCTTCATGATGCATGAAAATCAAATGAATTAGGACAGAGCTGGCAGCAGATGAGCACAAAATAAATATTTTCTATTTTATTTCTGTGTGTAGTTGTCCCCCAGTCCACTGGAGTTCAAGTCCCACGGGGGCAGGGATTTGTCCCTGGGGCCACAGTTGCAGGGCCATGTGGCCTGGATGGTGGGCTCTCCTGAGCAAGCAGCCTTCGGGCTCTGTTGGCGGGGCTGGCCTGGCCTTTCCCTGCGTGTTTCCCAGAGCGGGGGCCCACCGGGCTGTGTGGTGTTGTGTTTTCCCCTTTGTTTCCCCAAATCCTGAAGAAGTGTTGAACGGGCAGCCTGCTTGCCTTGATCGAGGACTCTTCCGGGGCCTGAGACACTGACCAGGTGTGGGGCTCTGGCAGGGAAAGGAGCTGCAGAGGGGATCAGCCACCAGCATGGCCTGGGCCTTCCTGCCCGCTGACAGCCCAGCAGGCCAGCACTGCCTCAGTGCCCTCCGCGGTGGACGAGGCCACGCGAGGGGACGCTCACTGCTACAGGTCCAGACACACCCCATCCGCGGGTGCAGCCCAGCCCAGAGTGAGCTGGCGCTGGCTGAGCAGGGTGACTATCCCAGTGAGGTCTGTGCTTTATGCTCCCTGTTTTACAAAAGGGAAAAAACTGACCTCCACCCAGAGCAACTGAGTGATTTGCCCAAGGTCATATGGGAAAGCAGATTTACCCCTCTGCGGGAGGAACACAGGCAGGAACAAAAGCCCCCAGTGGACATGGTGGCGTGCCTGCCTGCCTGTGCCCCACACAGGGCCCCAGAGTCTCCAAGCCAGCCCTGCCCATCTCTGTGCCTTCTCACCTCAGGACCTTTGCACATGCTGTGCTTGCCGTCCAGAGCTTCGCTGACCGCCCAGCCCTGTCCCTTGCTTCCTTATTGCTCCAGTTACTATGGCTGCCGACAAATCACCTCAGTGTCTCGTGGCTCCCAACAATGCCTGGTGTCTCCCTATTTCCTCCTTCCCCTTCAGCACCTGGGCCTGCCCTGGTGGCTTCAGGCAGTTGGGTTTCTCCAGGGCCACTGAGGGTTACAAAGGTGCTCCCCAGGGGGCCAGGTAGAGACCTTATCATGTTTCATCACCTGTTCAGAAGCCACTTGCTTTCTGTACTGGGCCCCCAGATTATGCAGCTAGGTCTGCCTAGGAGAGATGAGCGTCCTCCTCCTCCCTTCCGGTCCCTGGCCCTGCTGTCTGGTCAGACCTCTTCTTCTGCTGCGACCCTTTCAACATTTCTTCCCTCTGCCCTCTCCTCACTGCTGAGGGTGGACCAGAGCCAGCCTGTCTGGGCTGGAATCCTGGTTATGCCTTTTGGGTGTGGCCTTGCCCAAGTTGCTCAACCTCCCTCTGACCCCCGGTTTCTTCTTTTGGCAAGTGAGATTGATAATAATAATTGCCTAATAATATGGCTTAAAAGGTTAAAAAGCTCATCCCTGGAAAGGGGTTAACACAGAGCCTGATGCATATTTTGTGCTGTCATGATCCCCCTGTGCTAGGATCTGAGTGTGTATATTGACACCTAATCCCCAAGGTGATGGTGTTGGAAGCTGAGGCCTTGGAAGGTGATCAGGTCACAGGGGTGACCTCACTAAGAGGTTTAGTCCCCTTACACAAGAGGCCCCAGAGAGTTGTCCTTGCCTTCTGTCATGTGAGGATGAAGTAAAAACTGTCCCCTCTGGATCAGACCGAGGGTCTGACCACATCTGCTGGTGCCTCCATCCCGGGCTTGGACTTCTCAATCTCCAGGTAAATTCCTGGTATTTCTAAGCCCTGCAGTTGAATGCGACGTCAGCCCGAGTGCAGGAGGCCACCTTGGCTGTCACCCTCATCCCTCGGGCCTTGTGCCTTGCTGACGGTTAAGCTCCTCCATCCACCTTTCCGTGCCGTGGCCAGAGTTAAGTATTTTTCCAAGACACAGACCCAGGCCTGACTTCTTTGCTAAGAGGCCTTTAACTTAAACTCCATCCACTTCCTTGGTTGACAGGGTCCTGCAGAATCTGGCCTCCCTGGTCTTCCCTTAGGACTTTGTACTGGGGGATGCAGGATCTGGTCTCCATGCACATGTGGTCTCTGAGACCTCAGGCCTATGTGCTCACAGGAACTTCTGCTTAAGAAGCCCCTCCCCTCAGGGCCCCCTGGCATCGCCTTCCCTGGACGCCTTTCCCCTTGCCTTCCGTGGGAGCAGGGCCTCCATCTCTGGGAACCCGGCGTGCCTGCCTCTGGGTCCCATCCGTGTGCTCATCCGTGTTACACGGGCTCCCATGCAGGCCCCGCGCCCTCCAGACTGAACACCCTTCTGGCACGGTGGCCCCTCTTCCCGTTTGTGTGCCCGTTGCCCGTCTCGTGCTCAGGCTCACTGCAGTTTGCACGAGTGTTTATGGAATGAATAATTTCCACTACCGAGGGGGGCCGGGAACCGGAGCTGTAGTCCAGGTTTACTTTCACTTTGCTAGCCTGTTGCTCCCATGAAGACAGAGCCTGGAGAATATACTAATCACCATCTGAAGACTTTCACTTTTGCTCAGATAGCTCACGCAGAATGGGAGCTTATTGGTCAATGTAATTGAAAAGTTAAAGGGGTCTGGCTTCAGATATAGCTGGATCTAGGTGTTTAAATTGGGATCCCCGCCCCCCTCCACTCCAGGCCCCTGATTTTCCTCTGTGGGCTGCATCCTCTGAGAGTTCTCACCACTACTGGTGGCAGCAGCTGCCATCTATCAGTCCAGCAACTCCCCCTGAAATGGAATGCCTGGTCCCTGATAACTCTGGGGTAAGTTCCATTTTAGGTCATGAGGCCATTCCTGGACTGGTTTCTGTAGCCCGAGGTATGGGATAATTGGGTTCATCAGACTGGGCCATGTATCCAGGCCTGGAGCTGTGGGTTAGGGTCAACCTCATGTGACCTAGAGGGACTGAGTGTGGGGTGGAGTGGCCAGAGGAGGATGGACATTGTGGGCACAAAGCACCTGTCCCCTGTCCACTGCTTCCCCAGCCTGGCTACTTGCCAAGTGAACCCACTTCAGAGTCACTGGGGATTCCAGGGTCCTGATCGCTCATTTAGCTCACCAGGACACTGACCTCCACAGAGGGAGGCCGCTGCCTGGAGTCACACCTTGGAATCTCTTTTCCTGAAAAACCGATCTGTTCCTGGGAAGGAAGCGTGGGAAAATGGGCCATTCTTGGAGGACCGCATGCCAATCTGGGCTCGTTGGGTATCTGGATTCAAAAGAAGAGGACTGTCACCAGTCCGGGTCTCTACTGCTGGCCGGCTGTCATCGCTGCCATCCAACGCTGCTCTGGCCCCCCATCTCAGGGCCCCCCAGCAGACCCCAGGTCTCTGTACTGAGCTGTTCACGTCCCTGAGGCCATCACCTGGAACCTCCCATAACCATTGACAGGCACATCGTGAGGTCCTGGCAGGAAGCCCTGGGGCTGAGGACAACCCTGGGGGGATGGTCTGTCAGCGTCCATAGGAGGCCAGGTGTGAATCTTGTGGAGCAAGTATCATGGTGTCTCCGTGAGTATTTCTACCCAAACAATAGTCTGCCACCTGTCCCCTCTCTCTACCTTCCACACCCCAGACCCAGAGCCACAGCTCGATCTATGTTTAGGACGTCCTGAGGCTGGGCATGGGCCTGTCCCTGTGATCCAGACCTAGGCCTCAGGAGGCCCCCTGGAGTGAATCCTGATTCTGCTTCAGCAGGTGAGACTGGGCTTCCGCATCCATAATAAAATGGGGAGAACAGTCTTTTGTGGGCAAGGCCCTCAGGGAGTCTGTTAGGTACCTGCACTGGGTCGCAAAGCACCCCCAGCGTTTAGTGGTTGTTCCCTAAAAGCTCATGTGAGAGACAAGCAGGAATGTTGGAGTAAGAATAGTGACATAGTGAAAGCCTAACCTAATCAGCGGTTTAATCCACTTATGTGGATTTACTGGGTGGTAACTGTCCTTGAGGCATGGCTGGAGGAACTTGGTCACTGGCGGTGTGCTTTGGGGGTTGATGTTTGGTCCCTGGTGAGTGGAGCTTTCTCTCCTCTCTGCTTCCTGGTGCCACGTCCTGAGCTGCTGTCCTACGTCCTGAGCTGCTGTCCTCCACCAGGATGTTCTGCCTCACCTTGGGCCCAGAGCCATGGAGTTGGCCGACCATGGACTGAACCTCAGAAACCACGAGCCCAGATAAACTTTTCCTCCTCTATGTTGTTCTTGTCAGGTATTTTGGTCACAGTGACAAAAAAGCTGACTTAAAACACTCACACATCTGTGGCCATGGACAGATTTGGTGGGAATTGCTCAGCTCTGCTCTGTTTGGTGTTGAAGCAGCAACTTGAAAGCTGAGGTCCTGAGTCATGGAGAAGCTCCTTCACCCACATAGCTGAGGCCTTGGGGGGCTGTCACCAGGACAACTACGGCCACCTCCTCATGTGACCCAGGCTCCAAGGGCAAGAATCTCTAGGGAAAGGGAGATTAGCTGAGGCCTTGAGGGGCTGTCACCAGGACAACTACAGCCACCTCCTCATGTGGCCCAGGCTCCAAGGGCAAGAATCTCCAGGGAAAAGGTCAGGCAGAAGACACCCAAAGTCATGCAGGGCCGGGTCCTCTGCATCCTATTCCTAGAGTCAGTCAGAGTTATTGCCAAGTTCAAGGGCAAGATGTGGCCCTTGATGGTGAGTGGTGAGATTCTGGAGGAGCATGTGGGATGGGAGGTACCGTTGAGGCCATTTTTGGAAAGTTCTGTTGGCCAGAGGAGGGTGGGTTGGGGAGATGCCTTTCAAGTGCTTAGCACCTAGGTTCTCCATAGATGTCACTATCACCCTTGCTACCATTAGAAAGGCCCAGCATCTCTTTGCACCAAAATGTCCTTAAGACCCAGTGACAGCTGAAGGTGCAGGAGGAGGTAGAACTATTTCCATTGGGGCTGCCAGAGAAATTGGCCCATAAATGTGTTGGGATTTGTCCCAAGTCACCCAGACAGCAGCACCCAGTCCCAGCCAGACGGGCTTCCACTGTGACTGATGCTCCTTCTTTCCAGCACGTCCTCCCTGGCCTCAGTTTCCCCTCTCCACGACGGACTGCCCGGCTCCACTGCCTCAGGGGGCATGGGAGCAGGGTGGAGGATCCGCGGCCTCTTGGCTGTGCCCAGCCCAGGCCACCAGCCATGCCCGTCCTTTCTCAGGCCTGGGGAGCTCAGCTGTCACTGAGCCTGCCTCTGGCTCTCACTCCAGGACATGAGGAATGAGCCTCCAGGTCGGAGGGCAGATCTATTTTGGAACCTGGGACCCTGTGGAGGCCCAGAGGAGCCTGTGACCCAGAGAACCAACAGCCCCTCTGTATTTTGTTTGTTTTTATTAAACCAGCACAGCATGTCCCTCGTAGAAAAGTCAGAAAATCCACATTGGCAAGAGGGAGAAAATCAGAGCAGTCTGTGCTATCAGCAGCCAGAGGGAGAAGCACAGCTAATGTCCTGGGGTCTTTCCCTCTGCCACCTCCTGCTGCCTGTAGATGCATATGGTGGCTTTTGGTGGGGGGAGCCCCAAAGATTGAACTCAGGGGCACTCGACTACTGAGCCACATCCCCTATTTTGGATTTTAGTTACAGACAGAGTCTCACTGCGTTGCTTAGCGCCTCGCCGTTGCTGAGGCTGGCTTTGAACTCACCATCCTCCTGCCTCAGCCTCCTGAGCTGCTGGGAACACAGGCATGCACTGCATTCGGCATTGTATATAGTTTTTTGGTGGGGTTTTGAGCAAAAAAAAAAAAAAAAGAAAAGAAAAGAAAAAGAAAAAGAAATAGGCTCTAAACCATGTACCATTTTCTAAGTTTTTTTTTACTTATTTCGAATTTATCTTTTGGGGGAAAAAAATCAGACAAATGCAGCCAGGCATGGTGGCGCACGCCTGTAATCCCAGTGTCTTCGGAGGCCGAAGCAGGAGAATGGCAAGTTCAAAGCCAGCCTCAGCAAAAGCGAGGAGCTAAGCAACTCAGCGAGACCCTGTCTCTAAACAAAACACAAAATAGGGCTGGGGATGTGGCTCAGTGGTCGAGTGCCCCTGAGTTCAATCCCTGGTACCCCACCCCCAAATCAGACAAATGCACAAAATATAACCCCCCCATATCCCATTGGCACGTGTCAATATTGTGTCTATTTGTCTTAGATTTGGAAAGAAAAGAAATGCTACAGGTAAGGCTGGCCTCCCTTCTGACTCCTCCCGATCTCATTTCTCTCCCTCTCCCGCCCTCGGTACATATCTAAGTGCACCAACAACGCATAATATTTTTGTGTGTGTGTTTTCAAAACTTAAATACATGCTATTATGCAGGATGCAGTGTTCTGCTTACACTCTGTGTTTTCCAGATTGATCTAAATTACACATATAGATCTTGTGACCAAGGTCATCTTCTCCTCGCTGCTGCGCCGCATAACATCATATAATTACGCCGCTGTTTATTTATCCAGCCCTCGGCAGATGGCTATTTGCGTTGGTTCAATTCTCCTGTTATCCCTCACGATGCTGCTGTTGCCATCTACCCAGGACCCTGGGCCCTGCATGAAGAGTGCTCCCCGGGATGAGGGGTCCGTGCGTGGCCAGCCTTAGGGAACCACCCGATCCTGCCTCTGAGTCACCTCCTGCCAGCGGCAGGAGGGCTCCCGCGGTTCCCCACCCCCAGCTCGCCATTCCTTGGTACTGCCAGGCTTTACCGGTGCCAATCTGCTGGCCAGAAAAGGGAACACATAACTTTACAGTCCCTTGTTCCTCCTCGATCCTGTGTTACGAACTACTTTCCTCAGCGGAATCTGTCTCTAAGCGCAGGTTTAATGGTGACATCGGGGCTGCCCTGCTGGAATTTTCTTGGGTTATCCCTCCTGGTTGGACACTAGAGTTTGCGTCTGTGGGAGACTCGAACCCAACCCCAGATCCCCTCAGGTGCCGGCCAGCCTCTCCGCTGCAGTGCCTCTGGCCTCCACCCTGGCTTTGGCCCATGGGAACTCTTTGGCCAACGCCACGTTCTTCCAACGCGAGGAAAGCTCAGGCGTGGAGAGGGCTCGTGCGCTGGGACTGTCCCCTGTGCACGCTCCCTGGGGACCCCGTGGCCACCATGTGAATGTGCCCAGGCTTGTTGGATGGAGGACGAGGCACAGGGGCCTCTCCATCCCTCATTCCAGCTGATCAACCCCGGGACCATATGTGAGGCCAGCCTAGACTCCCTGGCCAGCTGAGCTGGCCCAGACCGGAAGACTGAGCCCTGTTGACCCAGAGAATTGAGAAATGGTGACTGTTGCTTTAAGCTGCCAGCTTTGGGGCAGCTCCTTAGAGGGTCAGAGCTGAGCCTCTTCCCCCCACAGCTTCCCCTCGGGGGTCCAGCTATCGGCTGTAACCCTAGGGCTCCATGTTGAGCTTGTTTTCTCCTCAGTTAAGTGGAAGATAATCACATTTCCCCCGCAGGGCCATCGTGACTGAATACCGTGGTAGACAGGCGTGTGTAGACTGGACGACACAGGTGGTCAGCTGAGCCTGCAGAGCCCTGGAGGTCCAGTCTCGGGACTCAGTAGCCCTCTGCCTAGAATTTCCTTCTTCACCATGGAACAGGAGACCATTGCAAGCTCATGGGATGGAATCTCAGAGTTATTAAAAATGAGAGTATTGGAGAAAGAAATTTGTGGCATATTAAGATAAAGAGAAAAAAAAAACTTCAACCAAGATTTCTCAGATAAAGCATGTGAATCAAAAGATGGATGAATTAAATGTCATCGAAATTGATCATTTTTAGTCTTCTGAAGATACTAAGATAATGAGAAAAACAAGCCACAAACTAAAAGATAGCTGTAAAACATATATTTGATAAGGGATTTATATCTAGAATATGTAAAGAGATCTCAAGACTCAATAATAAGAAAACAACCTGATGAATAGATGGGCAAAGTTTTGAACAGAAGCGCAATGAAAGAAGATGATGGCCAAGATGCATGTGAACAGATTCAGGATCAGGAGACGCTGGGAAATGCAAATCCCAACACAGCCAGGTGCCACCACTACACGCCAAATGACTGTGTTGGAAGATGCTGGTGAGCCGGGCACAGCAGCCTATAATCCCAGTGGCTCAGGAGGCTGAGGCAGGAGGATCACAAGCTGGAGGCCAGTCTCAGCAATTTAGCAGGGTCCTAAGCAACTTGGTGAGACTGTTTCAAAATAAAAAGGGGTGGGGATGTGGCTTAAAGGCTAAGTTCCCCCAGGCTCAATTGTTGGTAATAGGTGGTGGGGAGGAGGGGAGGAAGTGGAATTCTCAGTTGCCACATCACAGGTGGAAATGCAAAATGGTACCACCATTGTGGAAGACAGTTGGACAACTTCTGATAAATTTAAACATATACTTACTATATGACTCAGTGGTTTTCCTCCTGGGTATGAATCCAAAAGAAATGAAAATGTATGTCCATGCATACGTGCCTGAATGCTCCTCTAAATGGCGTTATTCATGAGCACCCCAAACTAAAGACTAATGTCCATCAACAGGTGAATAGAGAAATGCATCGTGGCACATCTACATGATGGAATACTACTCAGCAATGAAAAGGAATGAGTTATGGATACACAGAACAACATCATGAATCTGAAAAGCCTTATCCTTCGGGAAAGAGGCCCAGATCACAAGTTCATATGGAGTGGTTCTATTCACACAAAACTCTAGAAAAGACAAATCTAACCTACACTGACAGGAAGCAAATTGGTGTTTTGCTGAGTGGAGATTCAGGGGTGGAGACTGACTGGGAAAGGACATTTTTGAGGGTGACAAAGAAGTTCTGTGTTGAATTGGAGTGATGTCTGCACATGTGAATAAAACACAGCAAAACAGCCGAATGTGATGGTGCACACCTGTGATCCCACTGGTTTGGGAGGCTGAGGCAGGAGGACTGAGAGTTCAAAGCCAGCCTCAGCAAAAGTGAGATGCTAAGCAACTCAGTGAGACTCTATCTCTACATAAAATACAAAACAGGGCTGGGGATGTGGCTCGGTGGGTGAGTTTTATTGCACATAAATTATACGTCCATGAGGCTGATGACCACAGACGGTGTCAACAGAAAGATGATGATGTCTCTGGGGTCATCAAGATGCCCGTGAGGCCTTGGTGATCTCCAGACTGTGTGGTCACATCTTAACAACTTACTAAATAAAAGAACCATGAATATTTATTATGTCCTCTGTTCCCCATGCGGTTTGGGCACACCTGCTCACTCCTCTACTGTATTCTGTTCTAAATTAGCAGGTGTTCACTTCTTATTTTGGGGGAGGGAGGTACTGGGGATTGAACTCAGGGGCACTCGACCACTGAGCCACATCCCCAGCCCTATTTTGTGTTTTATGTAGAGACAGGGTCTCGCTGAGTTGCTTAGCGCCTCGCCGTTGCTGAGGCTGGCTTTGAACTCACGATTCTCCTGCCTCAGCCTCCCGAGATGCTGGGATTACAGGTGTGTGCCACTGCACCTGGTAAATGTTCGCTTGTTAATTCCCCATGGTAAGATCCGTGGTCCGTGACTGCTTCCATGTTTTATCAAACCCCCTTGGGCTGCAGGATGCACGCACCTCAAGAAGTCTGGGTGCTCTCCAATGCCCAGAGGGCAGGGCTTGGGGCCTCCCTCTGATCTGCTCCTAACCCCCAGGGTATCTATGGCCACTTCAGGACCCCTGGGACCCTAATGCCTTAGCCTACTACCTACACAGCCTCTCCCAAGAGACAGGGTCTCACTGAGTTACTTAGGGCCTTGCTAAGTTGCTGAGGCTGGCTTTGAACTTGCGATTCTCCGGCCTCAGTCTCCTGAGATGCTGGGATTACAGGTGTGCGCCACAGCCCCACACATGAGTTCCCACCTCCCCTGGGACACCAGCCCAGCCACCTTGACCTGAAGGTGGGGCTGACAGAGTGCAGAGCTCAGTGCTGGCTAGGAACAGCAGAAATTTGACTTTCTTGGTCCCTGGGGACCCTTGCCCACCTCTCTCCTGGACACTGGCCTTGCCACCACAGCCATCCTGTGCCTCTGCTAATCTGAAACCTTGTCTCAGAAACCAGTCCTGGGTCTTTGGAAACCCCATGTGGGTACTGCTGGTTTTGGGCCCCTTGCTGTCAAAGAGGCTGCTGTGCTTCCTGACTGGAGATCCTGCCTCCTCCTGCAGCCTGGGTGCCTTCTGCCACATCTCTGTCCTCTGGCCTCAGCTTGTTCCACGTTTATTCTTCCCTGTGATGCTGCTATTTGACTCTCTGAGGCCAGGGACGGCAGTGTGGAGGGGCCTCAAGGCAGAGGCTGACATCCTTCAGCTCCCCAAGGCCCTGTGGGCCCCCTTCCTCATCTGGCATCCGACACAGGCTGCCTATATTCTCTAGGGGTGTCCTTGCTCTGCTACTCAATAAGCACAGCCCTCGACACCAAGAGCAGCCTCAGCAGGGAGAGATTCCAGCTCAGGAGAACACTCTGGAAGCTCGGCACTGTGGCGCACTCTGTAATCCCAGTGATTTGGGAGGCTGAGGCAGGAGGATTGCAAGTTCAAGGGTGACCTGGGCAATTTAGTGAGACTGTCTCAAAATAAAAAAAATTAAAAGGGCTGGAGACACGGCTCAGTGGTAGAACAACTCTGGGGTCAATTTCCAGTATCAAAAAAACAAACAAAAACCAGACCGAGTCAGTTGGATCTGACCTCCCACGGCCTCAGTTTCCTCACCTGTAGAGTGGGTTAGCCCAGCACCTCCCAACCTCAGGGTGTTTGGGGGGCATGAAACTGATCAGCATATACCAATGGTGGCACTGCTATGACTGTCACGTTGCTACTGCAAAGAACACTTGCCGAGGGCTTCCCAAGGGCCAGGGACTATGCCACCGCCTCCACGGTCAGTAACAGCGTCGTAGGAGACCCGTTCTGAGTGGTTGAGGAAACAGCTTCAGCAAAGCTGGGTTCCTGGCGACTCAGTTAGGACATGAGAAGCCAGCCCTGCGTCGAAGCTGTGACCGCAGGGCTGGGCCTGAGGGTGCGGAGCTTATCTCTGTCTTTGCTGCTGCACAGGCTGCTGCTGGAGGGCAGCCGGATTCCCGGACTCTGAGCTCAGCTAACTGGGACTCCTCGCCCCGCTTTCCCGGGGAGGGAGGCTGCCACAGCCCAGCTTCCACCTTCTGAGACCCAGAGGATCATCCCGCCTGCAAGTCTTCCTAGATGAAGATCCAGTGGTACAGAGCCCCGGGTATGGCAGAGGCAGTTGGGCAGAGTGGAGCCAGGCCAGCCTGGAAACCCCGAAGGCAGGCCTGTGTTGCCCACAAATGTCGCCTCCTTGGCAGAGACGGGGTCTGAGCGTTGGCAGTGGGGAAGGTTCTATGGGTCACTGAGATGCCTACACGTGGCCATTGGCTGAAGCCGGGGCAAGAGGCAAGGCCCGGGGGAGCCGTGCATAGCTTCATTATTTCTTTTAGACATTTCCCTCGCGTCAGGTCATTGAAACCCAACCTTCGCAGGGGCTGTCCCCTTGGCCTGGATGCCCGTTTCCTGGTGTATCTCGTCATCCCGGGCACTCCCAGGTTTGCCTTGCAGGGATTGCCCCGGGTACCCTATGCAAATGCATCCCCCCCCCCTCAATAATCTCCTTTCCTTTTCCTCACTTCGGCTTCTCTGTGCTGCCTTGGTCACCTGTCACTGTTGTCAAGTCCTTTGCTCATTATTGGCTCCTCCCTGTCTTAGGCTGTGCAGGCTGCTATAACAAAATACCAGAGGCCAGGAGACTTATAAACAAGGGAAATGCAGTTCTCATAGTTCCATAGGCTGGAAGGTCCAAGTTGAAGGTTCAGGCAGTCTGTTCAGTGTAGACCCACCTTCTGGTTCACACATGGGACTTCTAGCTGTGACCTCACATGAGGACGAGGGGCCTCTCTCATAAGGGAGCTATTTCCAGTCATGGAGGCTCCACTGCCATGGCCTGATCGCCTCTCAGAGGCCTCGCATCCTAAGCCCTCACCCTGGGGATTAAGTTGCAGCGTGTGAATTCAGGGCTGGGGGTCACATGTTCAGACCCTAGCTCTCGTCTGCCTGGCCCTGAGCTCTGGGGAACAAGGACTCCATCCAAGTCCCTCACTTCTGCATCCCTCTTGCCTTCAGGGTACCTGGCATACAGTAGGTGCTCAATACATGTTTCTTGAATAAAAGGAAGAAGTATTGTACTCTTTCATTCAAGCATTTCCTGAGCACCGACTATGTGCCTTGCCTTGGGCTAGGGACATAGAAATACCTGGACAGAATCCTTGGCCTCCAAAACACCTGCTTTGAAGGAAAACAGTTGTAATGAGCACCACAGTGAACACAGCTGGGGCTTGCACCTCCAGCATCCACAAATATCCACATGAGCGAAGGTGAGGGGACAGTCGCCAAGGGCCTGTCTGTGACTGGACGGTTCACCTGTCACAGTGGCTCACTGCACACAACAGCCCTGTTTACAGATTAAGCATCAGGAACTCAGAGGTGAAACTTGGCCAAAAGCAAACTCTTGGCAGAACCAGGACTGGAACCTGGAGGGCTGGATTCCAAACTTCAAGTGCTATCTCCTCTACCAGGAGGCCTCTCTTGCAGAGGGGAAGAGGTTAGATCCAGCTTAAGTGGGCTCCAGCAAAGGACTATCTACATGCAATTATTATTGTTATTATTTTACTCGTGTAACACACACATCCAGGAGGGGCAGCCTTCAGGTGTGGCTGGATCCAGCATCTCCAACAACATCACCAGTATTGGCTCCATCTCAGAGGGTCGCTCATGTTACGGTGGACTGTGTCTTCCACTCTCCCCTCCTACTTGAAGGACCAAGACCCAGGGGGAAAGTGCCTCATGGAAGGGCTTGGGATTGACAGATTCAGAGCCCATCTTCATTTGCCTCCTCCTGCTAGCAAGGCTGGGTGGTCAAAAGTCCCCCTTTTTATCTCTCAGACAGCAGAGCAGCCACGTGACAAGTTTGGACCAATGAGACCAAAGTTGAAGGAAGTGACAGTTTTGCTGCTCTAATCCCAGGGGCAGATGTGGCTGCTTTACTTGGCCTTGAACACAAGCAAGATGCCAGGACGTCTGCAGTAACTTGCAACCACAACAGAAGGGAAAAAAGAAACATCAAGACACCCTCCCTGACACTGCGACGCTCCTGACCCCTAATTTTTGTCCTGAGACAAAAAGAGACCTAGTGTTTAAGCGGCTGCATTCAATTCCCTGTTCCTTAATAGCTGAACACACTCCTGAGTGATGTGACTTTCCATCCCAAGTCCCCACAATTCCTGGGAAGGTGCTGTGTTGGCCCTGATGGGCCACTGTCCCTCAGGCCAACCTTCCCATACCCTTAGCGTCCTTCTGTCCCCTACTGTGGACCTACTCTCACCCCAGAGCTGGCTGTGCTGGCCAGCAGAGATGGGGTGTGCCAATCACCCCTGTGGCGGCCACCCCGGCCACATAGGCTGCGAGTGGATGGGGTGTTAGCGGAGCCGGGTAGGCCTGTCAGCCAAGTAGGCAAGTGGCGGCCTCGGGCCTCGCCCTGGGCCCGCGGAGGCAGGGAGTACCTTGTTCTTGGCTTTAGTTTCTCCCTCGCTTCCTGGAACATGGAGACCTTGGCTCGTTTATTCTCTGGTTTCTTTTTTCCCCTCGTGTTTGAAGGTGCTGGGGACTGAACCCAGGGCCTAGTGCATGCAAGGCGAGCTCTCTACCACTGTGGACTGTTTCTCCTCCGGGCATCTCATTTGGGGTGGGGCGAGGGGAAGGACCATTGGAGGGGCTGTCGAGCGAGGGGATCTTCCTGGTAACAATGAACAAGCCACCAAAAGTGCGTTAAGCTCCCTTGTGCCATGTCCGCCCGCTCTCAGGCCCGGGCCATGGCCTTGCTGGGACTTTGGGCTCATCCTGTCACTTCTCAGTCTTGCTACCCTGAAAAATAAAAACCCCTCACCACCCCGTCCTCCGAACTCCCTGGAAGAGTCTTGAGCCAAACCCCTGCGTCCAAACCTGCCTCCCAGGGCAGGTATCACACCTGTGGCTCTAAAGTGGGGCCAGAAGACTCACTTCTGTGGCATGGGAGGCTGGCAGGAGGAAGAGTGGACCGAGCACCATCCCTGGTGTCCTGTGGCCAGCAGCAACACTGACGGCACTTTTTCTGCAAACCCTTCCCGCAGTCCCAGGTCCCCCAGGTAGAAAATCTCACACCTGTAAGCTCGGGAGGCTGAGACAGGAGGATCGCGAGTTCAAAGCCAGCCTCAGCAATGGTGAGGTGCTAAGCAACTCAGTGAGACCCTGTCTCTACATAAAACACAAAATAGGGCTGGGGATGTGGCTCAGTGGTCGAGTGCCCCTGAGTTCAATCCTCAGTACCAAAAAAAAAAAAAAAAAGAAAAAGAAAAAAGGAAAACTGCTAGCACCCGAGGCGAGAACCAGAGCAAATCCACTGGCAAAGGGCCCGGCCGTTCCCAGCCTCTCTCGGTGCTAGGAGTGGCCATGTCACCGAGTTCCACTCTTCACGCTCCTTCTCCTTCCACGGGCTTGAAGCACCAGACCAGAGACCTCAGGAGCCTCAAGGGAGATGGGGGGCGCCCAGGGGGTGAAGGGAGCCTGGGTCCAGATGGCTGCCGGGGTGGCTGCTCTGGGGGCCCAGGCTGGACTTCGGTGAGTGAGAAGCAAGACTCTCCGGTGCTGGGTGCACTGTGTCTTTGTGGACTAATGTCACCCTGCAGCCACTGCAGGGGACGCCCTCGAGAGGCTTGCAGGACGAGCACCCGTGGGAGGCAGGCCCAGAGCTGCTCCACGTGGGGCTCAGCCGGGGCAGAGGGAGTGGGGGAGAGGCCAGGAGCCATGCAGACCGCGTGGTGCTGAGACCAGGCTGGCCTGGGGCCCCACCCAGGCTCCCGACAGAAGCCCCCGTCGGGCCTCGGGCCGGGAGTCCGGGCAGGACACAGACGACACGATGACAACGAATTAACAGCAACAGAGCACACGCCGCTCTGCAGGGCCCGGCTGGCTGCCCCCCAGCGTGGCCTTGGGCTGGTCCCTTCAGCCCCTAAAGGGCCACCCATCTGCGGGCCGAGCACCCAGGGGTGGAAGAACAGATGGGCACCTGGACTTGGCGGAGCTGACCCTCTAGTGCAGAAAACAGGAAACGAGCCCACGGGCCCATAGCTGAACAAGAGGCTTCGGCTGAGGACAAGACCTTCAGGACGCTGTCAGAGAGCTGCGGGAGGAGGTGTGGGAGTCTCCGTGTCAGAGGACACCCCCGTGACCGCACTCTGGCTGATGCAGAGCTGACAGCACTGGAGCAGAGGAGGAGCCGTGGGAGGTCTGGGGAAGAGTGCTCCTGGCAGAGGGAACAGCACGTGCGAAGGCCCTGAGGCTGGAATGAGCTTGTCATGCTGGAGGAGGGGCCAGAAAGGACGGCGCGGCTGGAGTGGAGGAAGCAGTGGGAGCTGGGACGCGATTGAAGGCAAGCTTTGGGAACCAGTGGGGGAGACACGGGGGAGTCCTGTGGAAGGACTCATCTGTGTGCCAGCTCCGGGGGTGGCTGTGGGGAGGGAATGTCCCAAGAAGAAGAGGTCACAAAATGTCAGCCCAAATGTACTTCCTCCTCTCCACTTGACAAGCTGTTTCTCTCTCCTCACTTTCTCTCTTTTTCTCTGCTAACCTTTGGCCAGTAGAGGCTGGGTCCCTTCAGAGAATGAGGCTCAGGCTGGAGTCCAGGCTTTTGGAATAACAGGGGCATGTTCTTGTCCTCCCAGAGAGCCTGGCATGGAGCAGAGGAAGGGCACTGTCTTGAGAGTCGCCCCTGCCTTGCCTCTAACTTGCCGTGTGACTTGGAGTTGGTCTCTTCCCCTCTCTGGGCCTCCCTTTTCTTCTCTGTTTGAGGAGGGGACTGGTCTGGCACCATCATTTTCCAGCTGTGTGTTCTTGGTCAAGTTATTAACCTCTCTGTGCCTCATCTGTGAAAGGACAACATCCCGGTTTCTGGGGTTAAACTATGGTGAACATGTTATCTTGCTGTGCTATGGCTTTCGCTAGTGTTGCTGTTTGCATATCAAAGCAGATCCTGGCTGAGGCCCCCTGGCTTTCAAACTAGCCTGGTTTGGAGGTCAGTGTTGGGGACAGTGTCCGTCTACCTCTCCTTCTGGCCTGCCAGCTGTCCTGGACACTCTTCTGCAGTCACCCAAGGTTTACTCCTGAAGTTTCCATCAGGAAGAGAAGGCAGGACCAGGACTTGTCCCTAAGGCCTAACTGACCACGAGAGCAGATGTTCTGGAGACCGGGCAGGAGGAGGAGAAGCCCTCGGCCTATCTGCTGCCTCCAGGAGACCGGCTTTCCTCATCCCTCCAGCTCCTCTGGCCCCTGGCCCCTGCCCCAGTGCCCAAGGCTTTCTCTCCTTCTCCCAAGGGGAGGCTCCTGCAGTTTCACCCCACCGTCCAAGAAGGCAGCAAATCCAGTTGGGCTCTTTATGCCCTGCTCCATTAAAATGCAGAAGCCTCTTCTCTCCAAAACACTTGGCTTGGCCCTAATCACTCCCAGCCTTGTTGGCTGAGTGGCCATCGGCTCCTGGCTGCCCTTATCCCACTCTGGAAGGGATGAGGGACCAGAGGCCAGAGTGGACCACAAGCCAGGCTGCAGACTCCCTGCCCCGTTCAGGTCAGGTGGGGAGGTCTGGGAGTGGATGGAGGGCTGGGCAGCCCAGGGGTCCTCCTGGGGGCAGAGCCGGGCAGTGGTCGACGCCAGGCAGCCTCGGCCTGCGGCCCGCATTTCTGTTTGCCAGCTGTGTGTGGGGTGAGCCCCCTGGGGCTTCAGTTTCCTCATCTGTAAAATGGAAATGACAAGGAAAGTGTCTTAGGATGATGTCCGACCCACAGCAAGGGCTCCACAGGCCCACCTGGACACTTGGGCCCCACTCCCAGTGTCCCCTGGCCTCTTCTCCTGTCACTTCCATCAAAGCTGCTCCTAACACAGCATGTGGGGCTGGCGGCCCCCTCCACACCATGCCTCAGCCCCAGTCACCAGCGGCTCAAGACGCCTTTGCTGGATTTGGGCCTCGCCCCCTGGGTGCCAGGCTGTGCGGCTGCCCACTCTCCATGCTTGTTATTTTGATATAATAATTGTTGGTTCTGTGGAAAAACAATTCTAGAAGGGTGTAAGGTGAAGGGTTAAAAGGAGGTCCACCCCTCCAGTCCCGGCCCGCTCTCCGCCCGCACCCAGCATCCTGCGCAGACGGCTGCCCTGGTTGCGCACTGCACACTCTGCCCAGCAGCTTCCTTTGTCCTCAGAACAATGGGCTCTGGAGGGAGCCCCGTCAGCGCCGGAGCCCTGCGTCAGGCTTTTTCATCACTGCATAGTTTTCCGCAGTGTGGCTGGGCCACCATCCGTGGCGCCATCTGCCACTGATAGATATCTGGGCTGTGGCCAGTTTCCTTCTGTTTCTAACAGGGCTGCAGGACAGTCCTGATTGGCCTCTTGGTCCACATGGACAGGCTCCCAAACGGGAGGCTGACAGACGACGTGTTCTGTCAAATCCCGCCTCCCCAGCAGGCTGACCTAGATGATGGTGCCCGGAGGTGTGAGGTACCCACTACCCACACTCCTGTCCTGGCCAGCCGCAGCCCCCTCCAAACGGCTACAGTCTACCTGCGACCCACGGCTTTGGCTGACCGACACTGGTGGAGATCAGTGTTCATCTCCATCTCAGGGGATACTATCATGGGCACCCCAGGAATGGGGCACCAATAGGGATGTGGGAGGAGGCAGCACAGGGAGTGCCTTGAAGTGGCTGCTCTGGAGCCAGGTCCCCAAGTTGAAATCCTCTCTCTGCCGTCTGTGGTGCTGTGAGACTTTGGACAAGTTACTCAGTGTCTCTGAGCCTCAAAAGGATCATCAGAAAATCCAAGCTCAGAAGACGGTTGTGGAGTGTGGATAGGTCAGTCCTCACTCATTGCCTGAAGCAGCCCTGGGCACATCATCTGTTGGTATTATTATTTGGTCACCTGCAGGGTGGTAACCTGCAGGCCAGGGGGGATATCTGGAGACAATAACCGCTCTTCGTATTGAACGCTGACTGTCCAGGGTGCTTGGCATCAGTGCGGGGTAGGCTGTGGGGTAAAGGGCCAGCCGGCCAGGAGCCTGCTGCTCCCTGGCCACCTCTCCACGTGCACCAGGGGGTTTCTTGAGTACAGTGGGGAGGAGGGCTGGCCCCAGGGTGGCCCTGTCGTGCTGGGAATGGGATTTGCTGGCACCCAGGCTGCAGCTCCAGCCTGATGAGCACCAGATGCGCACAGCCGGGCCCCACCCACCTCCTCCGCAGCCCAGGGTGGGGTGGCGATGGCTTCCAGATGGGCTCTGCAGTGACTCAGTCTGGGTCCCCAGGGTCCCCTTCCTGGTTCTCAGTCCCTCTGGCCCTGTAGATACCTGACACCATCCCTTGGGATGTTGTCTCTGCTCAGAGCCTCAGTTTCCCCGACCGAGAGAGAAGCCCGCTGTCACCCTGGCTGGCCGGAGCAGGGCGTGCTGGGCAGCCACAGAGGAGTGGGGAGGGTCTCTCCAGCTGTGGAGGGCTGTGCACCCCGACAGGACCTCCCAGACCAGGCTTGACTTCTGAAAGTGTAATACATGTCCTCAGCAAAAAGTCTCAAAGGTACCACAAGGGACATAGTGAAAAGCCCGTCTCTCTCCTGTCCCTGCCCTCTAGACCACTGGACTCCTCTTCCCCAAGGCAACCCCATCACTTGTGTCTTGGAAATCTTCCCAGAGGTATTTTATGCACAAGCAAGGAGTCACATCTCAGAAGCTTTACCTGATGACGGTGACCCTTGCCATCTGCCCTGGCCTTCCCGTACCTGGTAGTATCCTCCAGAGACCTCCCTCTGTTTCTCCGTAAAGACACTGTGTTCTTCAGACACCTGAGCAAGATGGCTTCAAAACCTCACCCACTGTTCAGCCTGGACACCGGTCAGCTGAGCAGCTTCTGGCAGGGTACAACGTGTGGTGGCAGGGGCTGAGGGCTGGATGCCAGCTCTGAGCTCGCAGTTTTCTATCCCTTGGAGGGACTGAGTACACGGGCAGTCCTCGAGGGAAAGCCAGTGTTGGTTTCCAGAGTTTTCTCTTTCCATCCAGGTTGTAATGAATGTCCATTTCATACCTTTGTAGGACAATTTCACTTTTTCATACCTCTAAAAGTGAAAATGCATTCTATATCCACACATGAAAAACCAACAACGACAAAAACCCAACCACTACCCCACACCGTACACAAGCATTAACTAGAAATGGACCACAGATCCAAATGTAATACCATGACATTTCTAGACAAAAACAGGAGAAAGATCATTGTAACCTTGAATGAGGCACAGATTTTTTTAAAAAAAGACATAAAAAGTATGAATCATTAAAAAAATGATGAATCTGACTTAAAATTTAAATGTCCTGCTCTTTTAATGACGGTAAGATAATAAAAGATAAGCCACAGACTGGAAGAAGATATTTGCAAAATTCATGTCTGGTAAAAATCCTGTACACAGAATATGTATACAGAGTAGTCACAGCTCAATAATAAGAAAAGAAACAATCCAGCAAAAAATGGGCAAAACATTTTAAAAGATATTGCACCAAGCCAGGCGTGGTGGTGCATGCCTGTAATCCCAGCTGTTCAGGAGGCTGAGGCAGGAGGATTGAAATTTTGAGGTCAGTCTCAGCAACCTGTCAAAGTCCTAAACACCTTAGTGAGACCCTGTATCAAAATTAAAAATTTAAAAAAGGGTTAGGAATGGGACTCAGTGGTAAATTGCTCCCTGGGTTATATCTCCAGTACCGAAAAAAAAAAAAAAAAAAAAGATATTTCACCCCACAGAAGAAAATTAGCTGAGGGTGAATAAGCACATTAAAAAACCCTTGGCATTATTAGTTATCACAGAAATGCTAATAAAAGCCGCAATGGGATGCTATCATGCATTAGAATTGATAAAGTTAAAAATAACTGATAATACCATGTGTTAATGAGGCTACTTAGCAACTGAAACTTGGGACAACAATTTGGGAATTTTTAAAAAAAATTAAACATATACTTACCATATAGTCCCGCTGTCCTACTCTAAGGTAGGATATTTCCAGGAGAAATGAAAACTGTGTCCACATAAAAACCTGCACACAAGGGCTGGGATTGTGGCTCAGTGGTAAAGCGCTTGCCTCGCATGCAGGAGGCACTGGGTTCAATCCTCAGCACCACATAAAAATAAATAAAATAAAGATATTGTGTCCATCTACAACTAAAAAAAAATAAAAAAAAAATCCTGCACACAAGTCTTTACAGTAGTTTTTCTGATCATCACCCCAAACTGAAAATAAAGGTCTACTAATGGGAATGGATAAGCAATGGAATACTACTCAGCAATAAAAAAGAATGAACTATTAGCTGGGTGTGGTGGCACATATCTGCAATCCCAATGGCTCAGGAGGCTGAGGCAGGAAAATCGTGAGTTCAAAGCCAGCCTCAGCAATGGCGAGGCGCTAAGCAACCAGGTTCAATCCCTGGTACCCCAACTATTGACACCACCAAAATACAGATGCATCTCCAATGCGGGGTGCGGGTGAGAAGCCAGACTCACAAGTTGGAGGACTTCTTGATGGAGATGGGCCTTTGCAAGGGGCCACAGGGCTCGAGATGCAATGATACCTCTGGCCGAAGAGAGAGGCCCCTTTGGCAGGATGCAGGGGTACAGGTGATAGGGTGGTAGGGATATATATTTGGGACCAAGGACTCCTTAGTGCAGTATACAAAGTATGAGAAACTAGGACAATGTGCCACTGCAGAGCCAAGCCGCCTGCCCCTGAGCTGGGTGACCCAGTGAGGAGCTGGCTCTCTGTGCCTCTGATTACATTCCGGACAGCGCTTCCTTCTCTCTTGGGCTGTCTGAGGGGTGAGCTGTGCTTGGCACCCAGGGGCGCTCAGCAGGCGTGTGGTCTGGTGCCCCTCGCAGTCCTTCTTTCTTTCATTCACCCTGTGGCTGCTGATTGAGGGTCTACCATGGGCGAGTGCTCTCCTGGGTCCTTGGGCTGTGATGTTCAACAAGGCAGATTTACCCCTGGGCATGGTCCAGGCAGAAAGACAAGCAGGGTGAGCCATGAGATCAGCAAGATCATTTTAAATCACAGAAAGGGCTGGAAAGAAAAAAAAATTCAAATGTACTAAATAGAGAATGCCTTGGACAGAAGCAACGTCATTTGGATAAGTTATCAGGGGTGGCCTCTCTGAAGAGGTGGCATCTGAGACTTGGAAGAAGAGAAAGAACCAGCCATATGGAGATGTAGGGGGAAAGCATTCCCAACAGAGGGGACAGCAAGCCAGGAGAAGCTTATGTGCTAAAAGAAATGAGGGTAGTGTAGCTGGAGGGGGCAGCAGGGAGGTTCAGAGAGGGAGTAGGGCTGGTGATGGAGGCCCTTGGCCTCCACTGGGAGGTTGGAGCTATCGCAAGAACCATGAGCCTTGGTCCTGTGGCCCCTGGTTTCTGCCCTCCTGCCCTGTGTTTATCAACATCTATGGACAGGCTTAGACACCCCCAGACCTGTCCCGATGCACTGGCCCATTCCCAGTGAGGCTCAGCCTCCCCAAACTACTAAGGGTTAGCTAGCCAGAGCGTGAGAGATGGGAATCCCGGGTTCTGCTAGGTGTTGGGACTGGTGCAGTACCTAGGGATTGTAGGCAGGAGGCTATTCAGTGATCCTACTTTCCTCCTGGGTTTACACGCTAAAGAAATTCTTCTGGGCAGCAAGAAGTCATGGGTCCCTGTGGCAGTAGATATGCCAGGAAATATGAGCTGCAGGTGTGTTTAAGAAACACCAGGTGGGTGGGGAGAAAGTAGGAGATAGAAGGAAACCTGCAGCACAAGACCATCTCTGTGAATAAAACACACCTATACAACATCCCTACCTGCTTTACAGGGATTTGTGCATCTTCAAGGACACAGAACACACTCAGGAGAGTGGATGCCTGGCTGGAGGGGACGGGCAGGGGAGCATCAAGAACAAATGGACATTAAACGAAGCAACAGATGGGTTTGCAAGAATTGAGAGTGGTTACTGTTCTTCTTGGCTTTCCTATCTAATGATGCGGGAAGCGGTGACGGCGGGAAGGCGGCCATACCAGTGCCTTCCTCAAGGGGCAGCAGAGAGGCTCCGGGGAGCTAAAGCCGGCCAGGCGGTCTGCCGGCGCCTGGCGCACAGTGGGGCTGCGCAGATGTGGGCGGTGCTCTCTGCAGCAACCCTAGAGATTTGCAGCACGCAACTCAGGCTTCCTGGGTAGTGCTGCCCTCTGGTGGCCAACACAGTTATAGGGCTCAGGCGGAAAGGAAATCCGTCCCAGGCCCAAGTAAAAGGATTCAGTTAGGAAGGAGGGGAGCGGGTGGTTCACGGAAGGAAGAGCAGATTGGGGATGGGGGAGAGGTGGGGATCAAGGAAGCTTCCTGGAGAGTCTGTGTTAAAGGATAGATGCGTCTAGGAGCTAAGGAGATTGGTGGACCAAATCAGAATGAATGGACGGAGTTATGACATCCGGAGCTGCCATTACTTAGCCAGCGGTGCCAGGGCTTTACCTACCTCATCTCAATCCATCCTCTAGCACCTCTGGGAATGGAACTATTGCTTTTTAAAAATTTGTTCTGATTAGTTGTAGAAGACAGTAGAATACATTTTGACACATACATACATAAATGGAGTACAACCTCTCATTCTGGTTGTAGGTGAGGTAGCATCACACTGGTAGCGTAGTCATATTTGCACATAGGTTAATATTGTCCAATTCATTCTGCTGCCCTTCTTATCCTGATATCCCCTCCCCTCCCTTCACTCCCCTCTGTCTAATCCAAAGTACGTCTATTCTTCCCCAGCCCTCCCCGCTTACTGTGAATCAGCACCCACATATCAGAGAAAACGTTCAGCTTTCAGTTTTTTGGAATTGGCTTATTTTGCTTAGCATGATATTCTCCAGCTCCATCCACTTAATTTCATTCTTCTTTAAGGTTGAATAATATTTCATTGTGTATATATACCACATTTTCTTTATCCATTCATCTGTTGAAGGGCATCTAGGTTGGTTCCACAGTTTAGCTATTGTGAATTGAGCTGCTCTAAACATGGATGTGGCTGCGTCACTGTAGGATGCTGATTTTAAGTCCTTTGGGTATAGACTGAGGAGTGGGATAGCTGGTCAAATGGTGGTTCCATTTCAAGTTTTCTGAGGACTCTCCATACTGGCTTCCACAGTGGTTGCACCAATTTGCAGTCCAGCCAGCAATGCATGAGTGAACCTTTTCCCTCACAACCTCACCAACACTTATTATTGCTTGTATTCTTAATAATTGCCAATCTGACTGGAGTGAGATGAAATCTCAATGTAGTTTTAATTTGCATTTCTCTAATTGCTAGCAAAGTTGAACATTTTTTCATACATTTGTTGATTGATTGTATTTCTTCTTTTGTGAAGTGTCTGTTCTGTTTCTCAGCCCATTTATTGATTGCGTTATTTGTTTTTTTTTGGTGTTAAGTTTTTTGAATTCCTTATGCATCCTGGTAGATGAATGCTCTATCTGAGGTGCATGTGCTAAAGATTTCCTCCCATTCCATAGGCTCTCTCTTCATGTTCTTGATTATTTCCTTTGCTGTGAAGAAGCTTTTTAGTTTGAATCCATCCCATTTATTGATTCTTGATTTTACTTCATGTGCTTTAGGGGTCTTCTTAAGGAAGTCAGGTCCTAAGCCAACATGGTGGAGATTTGGGCCTACTTTTTTTCCTATTAGGCACAGGGTCTCTGTTCTAGTGTCTAAGTTCTTGATCCACTTAGAGTTGAGTTTGTGCATGGTGACAGATAGGATTTTAATTTCATTTTGCTACATATGGATTTCCAGTTTTTCCAGCATCATTTGTTGAAGAGGCTATCTTTTCTCCAATGTACGTTTTTGGCACCTCTGTCTAGTATGAGATAACTGTATTTATGTGGGTTTATCTCTGTGTTGTATATTCTGTACCATTGGTCTACATGTCTATTTTGGTGCCAATACCATGCCATTTTTGTTACTATAGCTCTGTAATATAGTTTAAAGTCTGGTATTGTGATGCCTCCTGCTTCACTCTTCTTGCTTGCTTTGGCTATTCTGGGTCTCATTTTTCCAAATGAATTTCATGATTGCCTTTTCTATTTCTTTTTTTTTTTGGTACCAGGGATTGAACTCAAGGGCACTCGATCCCTGAGCCACATCCCCAGCCCTATTTTGTGTTTTATGTAGAGACAGGGTCTCACTGAGTTGCTTAGCGCCTCGCCGTTGCTGAGGCTGGCTTTGAACTCGCGATTCTCCTGTCTCAGCCTCCCTAAGTGCTGGGATTACAGGCTTGAACCACCGCGCCCGGCTGCCTTTTCTATTTCTATGAAGAATGCCATTGGGATTTTAACAGGGATTGCATGAAATCTGTATAGTGCTTTCGGTAGTGTGGCCATGTTGACAATGTTAATTCTGCCTGTCCAAGAGCATGGCAGATCCAGAACTATTACTGCTGTCCTCACTTACAGCTGCAGAAAGGGAGACCCACTGGGATAGAGTGACTTGCCCAGGGTCAAGCAGCCAGCTGGGAAACCAGCTAGGAGGGCACTCAGACAGGCACAGCTTGCTGGAACATTCTGTCATCCCACTGTGGGGAGGACCAAGGAACCCAGGCTCCAGTCAGGCTAAGATCATCCCCAAGTCTGGGAGTCTGGGTGATGTCTCAGCAGTTTCACTGCAGGCCTGCACAGGGGCTGGAAATGGACCAGTGTGGACAGGAGGAAGATGGCCGTGGCAGTGTGTGGGGACTGGCCTCCAGAGCTGGACCTTTGCTCTCTGGCGGGCAGCTGGGCACCATGCAGTGGGTACAGGATGGTGGTTTCCTCCTTAAGCTCAAGGACACGTCTCCAAGACACTGAAAAATGCTTTGTTTTGGAATTTATGCCAAAGTCCTTTGAATCTTTACGGGTATTTAAATTCTGGTTCTCAGAAGGTCCCCAAAGCCTGTCTTTCTTTTTTTTTTTCTTTTTGACTTAGTAATATATTTCCATGGCTTAAAATTCAAAAGGAACACAGAGAAAAGTCTACCTATGTAAACCTCACAGCGACACCAAGCGTGGTACTCATTATTCCCTTTTACAGATTAGAAAGTTGGGGCACAGAAAGAGGCATCGGATTTTGTGTATAGGTGCATGGCCGGTCAGGATGAACTTGAGATCTGTGGCGCTGCTGTCTGCTCCTACACATCTCACTTTTGCCGCTTCACCCCAGGAGATGGGTGCCAGGATCGACCCCGGATCCAGCCGTGAAGCAACCCTCCCCAAACTTACAGACACAGAGCAGCCACTGCTGCCTGATGCTCACGGGCTCTGAGGATCGGGTGTTCTGACCCGGCAAGGAGGGGTAGCTTGTCTCTGCTGGGCCAGGAAGACTCTGTCACTGGGAGCTGGAGCAGCCAGACTGGTGACCCACCACCCGGATGGCTTCTGAGGCCTGGCTGGGTCTGTTCCACCTCGTGGATGGTAGTCTGCTTGGAAAGACAGGGCTTTGGGTGAGCCTGGGAGGTGTGGGGGCTGCATCCCTGGTCCATGATCTGGCAGCTTGTAAGGTCTGGAAGCTTCTCCTCCAAGCCTTCAAACGTGTGGCTCCTCAAAATGGGACCATCCCCACCAGGGGACCCTCCCCACCCATCCCATTTGTGCCCCTCCTCCTTCAGTCCTCATGGGGCTCTCTGGCCCTGCAGGAGGAGTTCCCTGACCCCTGGTTGTGCCTCCTCCTGGGCCCTGTCCCCTGTGGAAGGACTTTCACATCTACGCAAGGAACACTCGGGGACAAGGCGGGAATCTTCATCCCCAGCACTCCGCACAGTCCCTGGTGCACAGTGGGGACCTTAGCCACACCCATTGAAGGGGTGAATAGATGAGACCGAGGGATTTGAACGACTCTAACGTGGGCCTCAGTTTCCTGTCCCGTAAGGTGGCTTGCAGGGCTGCTGTGAAGGTGGAGGAAAGAAAGTGAACGTGTGGAGCCTAGCGGGAGAAGTTAGGAAAACGGAGTTCCTACGGTCTAGACTGAGGAGGCGGAAGCAGGGGAATGAGACGGCGCAATGAGATGGCGCACAGGCTGTTCTCAGGACCTAGCGCGCAGCGTGCGCTCGCTGAATATGACGCATCCTCCTCCGCATCGCGATCATTTTTATTATTACTAGACGCACATTTCCATATCAGAAGGGTCACACAGGATGGATGAGATTTTCTGTAAGTGGAAATGGAGAGGTGTGATGCTCCACATCACCCGGGGCGCATGTCTTGGCAGAAGGTCATGTCATGGGGACTTTCCTGGGCTGCTGGGCACTCACTGGCCCTCCTCTGAGTCAGGTCTCTGCTCTGTGTAAGAAGGGGCTTGGGCCTGGGCCCTGGAGTCTGACGTTGTGTGCTGTTGTGAACACCATTCAGCGGACATCACCATTGCAACAGTTGCTGTTCAGCCTGAGGAGGGCAAACTCCTTAGCCCTCCAGGGGGACAGCAACTTGTCCCCACTTGACGGTTACAGCCCAAGCAGCTGTCCTGTTCTTGATTGAGCAACGCCCTCTAGTGGCCATATGTGGGAACGACAGGCAGTGGCTGAGCGAAGGGTCAGGATAGGATGGGGACCGGGTAGGGGCGGAGGGAGGGTGCGGAGCCGTGGTGTGGCCCTGGTGTGGCCCAGTTGGGATGGAGAGCGGGGAGGAGGCGGCAGAAATTCCTCCGCTCAGGCCAAGCTATTCTCTCCCGCGGGAATAGCACCCAGAGGGGCATGCGGCCACCTAGCCTCCCTCTGGGCTTCACCCTCGCTCCCTTTTTGGCCAGATGACCCCAGCCGGTCCCGGAGCTTCTCTGTGAATGCCTTCAAACTTCACTGTAAGCTGACCACCTGACAGTGGAGGGTCTCCTTCCCAGGAAGATGCCTGGATCCTCAGAAGTGGGAGAGGCTGGGGTTTGAAAGGGTTAGGAGCTAGCAGGAGGGGCCCTCTGGGACCCAAAGGTTACAGGGTCACACAGGAACTTCATCTTTTAAAGTGAGAACATTAAAAAACACCGTCCACAGCCTCCAGTTGGAGACAGAGGACCAGGCCTTTTTCCCTGGGGGAAGGGGAGTGGGAAAGAACATAACTAGAAAATGGCAAGGCTGGCTCCTTCCACCTCTACTTTGGTCTTTTCTTTTTTGGTACCAGGGATTGAACTCAGGGGCACTCGACCACTGAGCCACATCCCCAGCCCTATTTTGTGTTTTATTTAGAGACAGGGTCTCACTGAGTTGCTTAGCGCCTCGCTGTTGCTGAGGCTGGCTTTGAACTTGCGATCCTCCTGTCTCAGCCTCCCTAAGTGCTGGGATTACAGGCGTGTGCCACTGCGCCCGGCTTACCCTGGTCTTTTTAGAATTGTGAGATTTGGACCTTCCAGCACCCCAGGATCTGAATATTAGCTGAAGATAGAATATATATAACTATGGACTCCAGTGGTGGAGTTGTAGCCCTCCATCCAGACCCCAGAGTGCAGCCAGGAGGCCTCTGGGAGGCACCCCTCCCGTAGCATGTTCTGGAGAGTGTTTGCTTCCAGTGCCTGTCCTGAACTTGCTCACAACTAGTAGGTCTGGGGAGCGGCCCTGGGATCTGAATTTCCAAAAACTCCCCAGGAGATGCTGGTGGGCCTCCCAGCTGTGAGTGATGGATTTCATCCAGCCTTGACTCTTCCGCATCCATCCAATGGGGAAGCTGAGGCTCAGAAAGAGGAAATGCCTTGGTCTAGATCTCACAACTAGCTGGTGGCAGGCTGGGACTCACACCTGTCCTTCTAATTCTGAGGGTTATGTCACAGGTGGCCCAGTGTGTTCTGGTGCTGTGTGGGATTGTCCACCTCCTAGGCCTCCCACCTCGCCTGAAAAACCGTACAGAACACACGTGGCTTCCTGGAGCCACTGCTGTGATTCAAGGGACAGAGAGGTGCTGGGGACATGGTGTCCCCCTCTCCGGCCTCTGGCTGAGCTCACTTCTTGAGAAAGGCTTGGAGCAGCTACATGCCCCTCCTCTTTTTTCAGCCCCCCTCCCCCAGCTGAAACCCTACCCTGTCCCCATGCACCCTGACCCCTCTCAGCCCAGAGCATTCCAGCGGAAACCACCCCACATGGTTTAGATTCTGCTACTCCAAACTCATCAGCATCATGGTTTTGTAACTCCTCCTTGATGCCCAAGAAGCATTTGCAAATTTCTTTTTTTCTTTTCCTTTTATTTAAAGAAAAAAAAAGTTAAAGTCTTGATACAAAAAAAAAAGATAGAGCATTTCAGAGGCACATACTTTTGCAGAAGGGAAGCTGGTAGCCTGGCCAGGTGAGGAGAGGCTCTAGTTGTCACAGGGAGGCAAGATGAGGAGAGCGAGGGCCAGGTGGCCTGGTAGCAGTGCTGGGGGACCCCCATCTTCCAGGTGGAGGGCAGGTGTTGAAGGTCACTGTCTTAGGATGATGGAGGTGATATTTCACCATGCGAGGCCTCACCCCAACCTGCAGCCACTTCCTTCCCTGCCCTGGGCCCTCGGGGCTCAGACTCTTTCTCTGCCCATTTCTACTTCTGGCTGCTGGACCCTGTGGTCAGTGCCAACCAGGAGAACCCTGTCTGGGGGTTCTGGGGAGCAGAGGAGGAAGGGCTGCTGAGGCAGAGTGACAGGCAGTAAGAACACACTTGCTGCTCAGCTTGGTCTAACCTGGAGATCCCTGTCAACACGCTGCCTGCTTGGGGTGGGGGTGTCACCGTGAGACACAGGCTCAGGGTGCCCATGCGAATGTGGGTAGGTGGGGTCTTCCCTGGCTCCTAATCCAACAATTTCCCTCATCTCTTTCCTGAGAGACCCTCTAAGTATCCTCTCAGCTCTAGATGTGCTGGGCAGGGCCACCACCAAGAGCAGGCAGAACGCGTGGTCCCCTTGTGAACTTCTCGGGCCTCCGATGCCCCATGCTGCAACGGGCAGGAGAAGAGGGTGGGAACGGAGCTCCACTCTGCCTACATGGCCTCTTCTGGTAAGAACTGCTCATTCCACCAGGAGTGACTGCCCCAGCTGATCCAGCACAGGTGTCCCCAGAGGCCCCGGGAGTGCAGTCAGCTGTCAAGAACAGAACCCCTGAAAGGGAGGCTGGGGTACCCTGGGGGGCTGCAGCAGGAGCCCCGACATGGCTCCTCCAAGGCCAGCTGGGGAAGGTGTCCAGGCTGGGCCTCAGAAGGCCCCAGAATCTCCTGTGGGAGCTGCTGGCTGAGGGGTGTGGAAATGGCCTCACAGCCCTAGATTCTCACCCTGTCAGGACTTCTCGTGAGGTTGGGGAAAGACCTAGAAAAACCCTTAAGACCGTCTTAAAACTTCTTTAAGAAGTAGAGAAAGCCCAGGGGAGGGCACAGGGTGGAGCTCTCTCTTAAAATGTGTGTGTGTGTGGGGGGAGGGGATGGTGAACAAGGAAAAACAGGAGGAGAGGGACAGAGGCAGGTGGATAAAGGGAAAGAAATAAAGCAGGGAAGGAAAGGAGGAGAGAGGGAGGAGAGGAAAACAGAGATGGAAGAAAACAAGTTAGATTGGCCCAGGAAAAGAAGAGAGGCGGGGGAGAAGGGCGGATGCAGAGCGCACGGGTCACTGGTCACTGTGCCCCGGCTGGCGCGGCCTCCCATCGGGCCTGCGCTCCAGCTTCCTGTCCTTGCGCGGCCGCCCGTCCTTCCGGCCCTTCTTCTGGCGGGGACTTCTCTCTGCAAGAAAAGCGCAGGGCTTGTCTCTCCATCTGCAGGGCCCGCTGGTCCTGGAGGGTCCTCGGCCCTGATGGACAAGGAGCCTTGCCCAGTGCCACAGCGGGATGGGGACCCTGGGGTGCTGCCCTCACCATCCCTCGTCTTAGGCTTGGGGCTGCAGGGGACGCTGCCCCTAATGGAGCACTGCTCTGTGGCTGTGGCGGTGCTGGCCATCCCACCTCACAGGCCCGCAGGTTCAAGTGGTGTCCCCAGTTAGGCTTCAGGGTGGCCTCCTGGAGTCCCCATGACCCTTCCAGGGTGCTCACCTACTGTTGACAGGCTATGTGTTAGAGACAGCATCTTGTAACCACGTCCCCACTCACCCCCACACAAGGGGCAGCTTCCTAGTTCAGGACTTAGCTGCTGCTCCAAGGATTCATGGATTTAAAGTCACAGAAGCCAGGAGAGCCAAGGAGGGCCTCCTTGTCCCCATTTGACAGGCACGGGGGAGGTCTGGCTCTCTGCCGTTCCTGCTGTTCCCACCATGGGGAGGAGTGTGCATCTCCATCCCACTGTGCCCCAGGCCGGTGGGTGTCTAACATGAACACCTGGCTGTCCCTGTTCTCAGGTGGTGGCCGAGGCACAGCCAGAAGACCATCTTGCCCAAGTGGCACATCCTGAACTGGAGTTTCTGGGGTTCAGTCCTGTGCTTTGCCTTCTAGGTGGCACACTAGGACAGAGGGGATGAACTGAGTGACCAGCCACCAGATGTGGGAGACACAGACAGAGTCCCCGCATGCTCTCTGTAAGAGCGTAAGGGTGTGGGCGTCTCTGCTTCCTCCCCTCCAGCGAGTGCCACCGGCCAGCCCCTGTGCCACTGGCACTTGATGAGATTGAGACTCAGAGAGTTCTCTTCCAAGGGCCAGTGGCAGACAACGCCGAGGCGAGGACAAGGTATTCCTTCGGTGTCAACTGTGTGCCTGTCTCCTCTCAAGTCAGGGCCACAGCTCCAGCCCCGACACTCCCTGCTCTGCAGGGCAGACTCAGGGCTCTGCCCCTAGACTGGGCTGCTCAGTTCTGGGGCTCCACACCCCCTGTGAGCACTCAGGGCACTGAGCCAGCTCCCACTCAGCTCCAGGCTGGCAGGGCTCAGGTGAGCATAGCATGTGGGGACAGACAGGGGGCTACCTGAGTGGCCCTTGCCAGGTCTGAAGGTGGGGAGCGGGGGTGGTTGGTTTGTGTCTTCATCCTTCTGTGCCAGCCTGACAGCTGCCCGTGGCCCACTCCCACCTACCTGAGCATCCACCTACCCTCTCCCGTCGCCACCCACCCGGCCGACGAAAGTTAACTGGACACCTGCTACTGTGCGTGCCAGGCCCTGTCTGAGGCACAAGAGAGACGTCTGTGCATGAGGTGGGCAAAGACCCTGGCTGTCCTTGGAGACTGTGGTCTGGGGAGGATCCAGAACTACACAGGCTGCCTCAGAACAAGCAAGGTGGCTTCAGAAAGGTGTCAGTGCTCTGGTGTGAGTGACAAAAAAATGACTCCTGGGAGAGGGATCCAGAAGATGTCTCTGCAGAGGAGGCATCTGAGCTGAGACCCAGATGGTGCGGGGAGCCACCGCGGGGTGGTGAGAATCCAGGGAGCCAGATTCACCAGTGCAGCTCCCAGCACGTGGCCAGTGTGTTATGCCCACTATCCCTGCTGCTGTTGGTCTTGTCACCTGAGGGAAGAGCTTTCCTGTCTGGATCCCCAACAGCCTATCAGCCATCAGCTGTCAGATGCACACAGGCTGCGGCCACCAATGGCTGTCTGTCTGTGGGGCTGCTTCCTTGGATCTGGGATACCCTGGTTTCTCTGGTCCTGTCTCCATGTCATGATCTGTCCCCAGCTACCTGGCATGGCCCCCAGAGGCTCCATCTCTGCCATCTGCACTCCCAACTCAGATACCACATCTTTCCAAAACCAGGGGTGTCCTGGAGTTCAGATCCTGGTCCACCAGTCCCAGCGGTGTGCCCTGAGTGGCCTGCACTGGGTCTCTCACCTTCACCCATGACATTAGATTCCTCTTTGCACACACTGATCTGTGTTTGAATTCCAGGTCTACCTTTACCTGACTGTGAGGCCCTTAGTCAAGTGACTCAACCTCTCTGGGCCTCCATCTCCTCATCTGTCAAAGGGGCTTATTTATAATACCTACCTCATAGCATCATTATGCAGATTAAATGAGTCAACAGATGTAGAAAAATTTAGTGCAGTGGCTGGATACATAGTATGTGCACAGTTAATGTGGCCAATTCCATATTAACTGTTACATATTACCTCCACCCTTGCGTCTTCTCTTCTGTTTAAATTGGTGGTTCTTAATGCTCCCCCGGGGTTTTTGGAAATCTGTGCATGGTGTTGGCTGCAACAATGAAGGGGGTCACGTGGCATTCAGTGGACAAGGATGGGGGTGCCACATGGAACAGTGGTCCCCTGTTTCATCCTGATCCACCCTCATGTTGCTCAGAGCTGAGCTGTCTCATGTAAATGCCAAGCATTTGTGACACTTCCTCTCATGGAATATTCTAGGACTGTTGGTGTGGCATCAATCAAAAGATCAGAAGCTTGGACTTTCCTCATCACTGGTCCCTGTTTGGAAAGCCACATCTCTGATGGCCAGGTGCACCCTCTGGAGGCACAGGCCACAGCTGTTCCTGCACCATGATTCTATTTCCCTGAGTGTCCTCTGGTATGAGGGCCAAAGTGCGTCCATCATGGAATTTCTTTTCTTTTTCTTTTATATTCCAGTTAGGAAACTATGCTGATTTTTCAAAAATGACCTGTGTCAGTGGATTACATTATCCATGAATTTCGTTTCAGATCAGTAAAGAGCACGTTCCAAAGTCCATGAAATTGAAAGGGGAGTGGTCAGTGCAGAGGGCTGAGGACTCCCCACAAGCTCAATCTTCTTCAAGAAGGCGTGGCTGCTGGTGGATCTTCATGTGGCTTTGCGGGTGCCATCTGTAGGGACAATGTCCCAAGGCCACTAGAAGTCACCCTACTCATGGCAGCCCAAAGGCAGCCCCACACTCACCTCCTGGGCAGAGCCTCTGGAGGGGACATTTCCTTGACTCAGACAGCAGCTGGCAGGTGGCCGTCTGCTCCTGCCCGGCCCGGCCAGCCTCTCGCACCCGGGTCTCCAGGCCCCAGGCCGAGCCACAGATCTTCCCGTTGTGTGTGCAAGGGCTCCAGCTGCCCCAGGGGCCCAGTTCACACTCCTCTGCAGGATGAAGGGAAAGACAGACAGACAGATGAGGCCTCTGGTAGTGAGTACCCTTCAGGCCCCAGGTGAGGTCTAGGGGGTCTGAGGACACCATCTCCACCTGCAAGGGCTCAGTTTGTTGCTAGGAATGGAGGGGACACATTTAAAAAGGGGACAATATTCAAAAGAGCCTGGGATAAAAGCATGCTGAGGCATGCAGAGCCTGCTCTGGGTCTGAAGCCGGAGAGGACTTCCTGGTTTTGAAGGAGGCTGCTCCGGTGGGGGAGGGGAAGCCTGTCTGCAAAACCCTGACGCCACCCCTCTGCCCTGCGCTGCCTGCTGGAAGCCCTGTGGCTAGTGTGGCTACCGTGGAGGTAAAGGTCCAGAGGGGGCAGGCAGGAGATGAGCCTGGAGGCTGGCTGGGAAGCCTTCCAAAATAGGACACAGGCTTTGAATTTGATCACCTGCCTTTGACCAACCATACGAGGCAGAAGCTACCAAAGTGGCTGTGAGGTCATGGACATACCAGTTCTTTTTCTTTTTTTTTGGTACTGGAGATTGAACTCAGGGGCACTCGACCACTGAGCCACATCCCCAGCCCTATTTTGTATTTTATTTAGAGACAGGGTCTCACTGAATTGCTTAGCACCTCGCCATTGCTGAAGCTGGCTTTGAACTTGCAATTCTCCTGTCTCAGCCTCCCAAAGTGCTGAGATTACAGGCGTGCGCCACTGCACCCCGCTGACATAGTTCTTAATAGAAGGTAATTTATTTACACACACACACGTAGTATTTTTTTTTTTTTCCACATTTGACTCAGGGTAGACGGAGTACAGGAGGCAGTTGTGAATACCCCCATTTTGCAGGTTAGGACAGTGAGGCCTGGAGCACTCAAGGGTTTTGCCTGGGGCTCTCACACAGCAAGTTTGAGATGCAGCAGACCAGAAAGCAGGTTTCCAGAGCTTAGGACGTTGGTCTCACCACTAGATGCACTGTTTTGACAAGTCAAGAGTGACCCTGTGCCACTCCACTGTGGGCAGAGGGCAGCTGAAGACAAGACAGACCTGGGCCTGCTTCCTGGAACCTGTGGCCACACGACACAGGGAGGCACAGTCAGGTGAGAGGACACGGGTTGCAGCCTGGGGGACTAGGAAGTCTTCCTGGAGGGAGACTCCTGAACTGAGTCATGAAGTGGCAATGTTGTGGGGTTGTCCAGGCACAGGGAGGGTAGGTCCTCCAGGTAGAAGGGATAATCCCAGCGAGTTCCCTGGGGTGATTCCACCCAGAAAACTCTCCTAGAACAGGCCAGCTGGAACAGGAACACAGAGAGGGGGAGAGACCAGAGAGGGGGACCAGACTGCCCAGGCCTAAGGCAGGGGTGCTGTGCCCAAAGTCAATGGGAGCCAGAGGAGGGCCTGGTCAGGAGAGAAACCTAAACCGACTATCGGCTTGAAACAATTGCCCTGACTGCTGGGTGACGTGCAGGATCAGAGAGAACAGAGGCAGAGGGATGGACAGGAAGCTGCGGGTGCAGATGTGGGAGGTAGAGGTGGGGTGGGCATCACGGGTGACGGGTGGGAAGGTTTGGGAGCTTTGTGCTGCTTCAAATTTTCCTCTCAAGTTCTGCTACCAACGTATCATGCACTCATCCTTCGGTCTCCCAGCTGAGAGACCGAGGGGAGGGTTAGAGGTTGCTTTGCTAAGGTCCTATCGCTTTGGAAAGAGCCTGGCCAAGGCAGGTGTACTAATGATGATTGAGGGACAGGGTGATGCCTGAGCGGTGGGCATGACCACCCAGGGGTCCGGAGCTGGTTAATGAGCGAAGGAACCCAGGGGAAGTTCAAGTTGAGAACAGGGCGAGAAAGGGGAGGAGCCTCCAGAGGGGCAGGGAAGGGGAGGAGCCCCAGAAGGGCGGGGGGGAGGAGCCTCCGGAGGGGCGGGGAAGGGGAGGAGCCTCTAGGGGCAGGTGGGCTGTGCGCTGCACTCAGGGAAGTAGGGAGTCGGGAGTCCTCTGCCCTTGGAAGGATCATGAACGTGTGCCCAGGGAGGTGTGGGCAGAGATGCATGATGCTGGTCAGAATGCCAGGGCACAGCCCGGGGTAAGGGCAGACCACAGCAGGGAATGGAGACAGGGGTCTGATGAGCTGATGTCCCTCAGTAATCAGAGCAGCAATAATAACGATGCTAACGCGCGCTGGGCATATGAATCAGCAAGTCGCAGTAGTCATTTAATGTTCACAACATTTAACGCATTTAATCCTTCAGCCCTCTCCGTGGGGTAGCTTCTGGGTTCTACTGTGATTTTCTTTTTAACCGCTGGAGAAATCAAGGGACAGGGAGCACAGTGATGTGCTTGAGGTCACTAATGGGCAGGTTTTAAAGCCAGCCTTTGATGGAATTCTGTTCTATTCCCAAACAGTCGCTCTCCTGTACCCTGCTGCCTCCTTGGTGACGATGCACCGCTGCCGGTGTAGGTGGTGACCGAAATGCAATCGCGGTGCCTGTCTGGGCTCTAGCACATGCGGGCACCCAACTAGGTGGTGCTGGGCCTCCCACGGCCACGTGGCGTTCTACCAAGTTCACTTCCCAGTCTCCTGACTCCGCTCCCCAGGCCCTTGCTCCAGGGGCCCCACTCACCTTGGCACTCGCGTTTGTTCTGGTGGGTCAAGGTGCCCGGCGGGCAGCTGGGCAGGCACTTCCCCTTGTACAGGTAGAACCGTCGCTTGCACCGGATGCAGAAGTCCTGGCTGAAGCAGCTCTCACACGTGGCCCCACATTCTGTAACAGAGTCAGGGACAACCCCGGTGAGGGCAGCTGTAGGGGGGGACCCCGTGGGTCCCTCTGAGCAGCCCCATGTTAGGTAGGATCAGGACTCAGTGTCTCCTCTGAAGTTCAGACTTGGCAAAGTCAACCTGGACTGCATGTGAGGAGCTTTCCCTTTCTCATCTGAGCTGGGGCTCAGAAGGGACTAGTGACTTGCTTGAAGTCACACAGCAAATCTGGGCTGAGAGTGAGGACTCCCAGGACTCACCAAGGCTAGGAAAGAATGATGATTTGTCCCAGGTCACAGCAAAAACAGAGTTAGGAATTAGGACTCTGTAAGGAGCATATGCCAGGGACATGCCTGGGCATGCCGGGGACTCACTGGGTTGCTGGCCGTAAGGAACAGCAGCCATTGATTTGCTTAGTCATGCCTGCTAGCAATTGATGGGGGCTGTAAAAGGCACCTTGCCATAGGCCTACAATCGATAAGGAGCACCTAACGGCAGGCCTGCTGGTTACGACTGACAGGGGGCTCAGCCCATGCACATGCGCAGAGTTGCAATTATACTATCTCACTGGACATAACCAATGGACAGTGGCTTTTACTAGGTCTAACCAATCACCAGCCCACACCACCAACTCGGCCCACACCACCAACTCGGAATTGCCTTTAAACTGCTTGCTCTGCCACATTTTTGGGCTTGCTCCAAGGACATCAGTGAGACCGGCCACCTTGCTGTCCGTCCCTGGATCAGCTCCACCATTCCCTGATGTCCAGCTGTCAGCTGAAGAGAACCACCAGACAAGGACAATGTCTGCTCTTTGGCTAAGAGAAGTCACCTGGCATCGGAGTACTTTGGGGCTCGTGGTTGCCCTAGGATTGTGTGAATTGCAGGTACTGCTTAGTTGCCCTAGGATAGTGTAACTTACCTATAGTGTTTGATTAGTGTGCATCAAATGCCATTTGGGGTGCTCCAGCACACCCAACACTTTTTACATTAATTAATTATATTTTATGATTGTTGTGGTTGACATACATTTAAAGACAATCCGCCTCCGACTGATTATTTACACATGCTCCTGACAGAGTCCTTTTCCTAATCCCAAAGAAGGTGAGTGACATGCCCACAGCCACGCAGCAGACGAGAGCAGAGGTCACAGTTCCCTGTCCTAAGAGTGCTGAGACTTGTTGGTGCCACATTAGTGCTGATGAAGCCAGAGCCAGTCTGGAACCAAGCAAGTATCCGAGTTTGGACTCGGGCAGATTCCAGCTTCCGCTCTGGATGTGCTGGGGGACAGGGTGGGATGTGGACCAGCGCTGCCCGGGAGCCCACCTCCAGCCCAGGACGAGAGAGGAACCACGTACTTTTGCACCTGTTGACCTCCTGGCCGCGGATGCCGAAGAAGCCGAGAGGGCAGTCGTGCACGCACTTGCCGTATTGGCGGATTCCTTCCCGGCGGATGATCAGGAAGAGCCTCTGTTGGCAGGTGGAGCAGCCATTCTCCTCGGAGCAGATGATGCAGCCCGTGCAGTTACCCCCCAGGCCAGTGCCCACTGCCAGCCAGACCAGGGTGGAAGGAGAGGGAGAGGGAGAGGGAGAGAGAGATGGTCAAGCCCTGTGTGAGCAGCTCAGACTGTCTCCTTGGTACAGTAACTGGGCACATGGGTACCCGAACAAAAGACTACATTTCCCAGCTTCCCTTCAACTAGATCCAGTCAAGTGGTCCAAATCTGGTGAATGGAATGTAAGGTAAAGCCGCGTGTGTCTAGAAAGCTGCCTTAAAGAATAAGAGGGGTGCCCTTTGATATCCCCTCATCTTGTTTATTGGGTGGAATGTGAACATGGTGGTTGGAGCACAAGCAGTCATTTTATATCATGAGGTGAAAACCACACCCTGAGGATGATAGAGACACAAGATCAAGAGAGCCTGGATCATTAAACTGCTTCATGTTTATACCCAACCAAGGTCACACTGTTTAATGAATTCATCATACACCACGACTCCCTGAGCCCCACGGTCACCCAGCAAGGGATGTTCTTGGCTCTCTAGCTCCTAGCCCCTCTCCTGTTCCTCCCAGGGCCCCATCACCCTTGTGGAGGCCTTCCCCTTGGGTGCCTATCCCTGGAACAGGAACCAAGGAGGCCTGACCCTTCCTCCAGGCAGCAGAGATGGTCCTGGCTGTGGCCAGGACACACAAGAGTGGGGTCCATGCTGGAGGCAGAACAGGCTCTCTTCCCAGACTTGGCTGGAACCTCTGTCTCCCCTCTCTCCCTGGGGTGGGCATGGCTGCCTCCCGAACCTGATCTTCAGCCCCCTGAATTCATGAGTCCCACAACTGAGCCTGCTGACAACCCCATTTCTGTTGCTTCCAACTGAGGAGCCTGGCTGAGGCAGATTCATACAAAGGACTCAGAAACTAATGTGCATCTTCATTCTCTTGCCCTAGAAAGGAAAACTACAACAGGAGAGCACAGTGAAATTTTTTTTTTTTTTAAATCTCCCAAACTGCAGGCCTGGCAGGGCCCTGAGGACAAAGAAAAGTGTGATGTTGTAAGGGGAAGTCCCAGGACCCAAGAGAACAACATCGACAGATTTTTAACAGAGCCCAGGCTTCCCACTTGCATGGCAACAAGTTTTAAATTCTGATGATACCAAAGATGGGTCAGGACGAGAGGAAACTTACTTCTGATAGGCACCGAAACTTTGGAGAAAAATCTAGCAGTGTCTAGTAACTTGAAGATATGCCTCTTCAAACACAGTAATTTGACGTCTGCTATGACCCTTAGCACATCACCAGCTCTAATAGTGCCGAGCCCTGAGTTCCACCCTGGAGCCTCTGATTCCACAGGTCTTCAGAGGGGTCTGGGAATATGCATTGCTATCAGGTTCCCAGGTGATCTTATCTGCTGGTCCAGGGATCACATTCTGGGAATCACTAGGCTGGAGAAACTCTTGTATATGTGCACAAAGAGACATGTACAAAGATGTTTATTGCAGAATGACTTAATAGGAAACAATTGTGAAAAATGAACTCTCCGTCAAAAGAATAAATTCATGGTGGTATAGTCGCGTACCACAACCATATGCTACGTACACAACCCAGTCAAAATGACTGAGGTAGTGTTACAGTTATCATTGTGGACCCAACGCAAAGTCATGCCTAGAGGAAAAAGCAACTTGCACCATGAATCATGCAGTAAGAATCATTTCTATCACATTCAAAAGCCTGTAGCACCATACTTTGTAACATTTGAGATACAGAAATGTGCAAGAAGAGTAAAGGGATGAGCACACCCCTTTACCCTGTATAAGGGATGAACACACACTGAATTCAGGATGGTGGCACCTCTGAGGCCAGGCACAGGGTAAGGGATGGGAAAGATGACCAGGGACTTTGCTTTTATCTGTAACATTCCATTTCTTAAAATCAGAAGCAACTGTGAAAATGGCAATATCTGATCAAAATTGTTGAAACACTAATTTTCATTCATTTTTTAAAAATTTTTGACTGTAGGTATGGAATAGTTCACAATAAAAATCCATTTAAAGAAAAAGAATACAGCCCCTTCGGCACCCTTGGGTTGGGGGAAGACCACATTCTTTCTCTTGCTTCTTCCCCAGATCCCCAAGCCAAGCTCTGCCCCCTCTTCAAGCTCAGGTCGTGGGCGAGGGAAGGGGATCAATTCTGGAGAGTGGGCACTGCACTAGGTGTCCCGTGTGTTCCTTCTGATTTCTAGCTGAGTTCATGCTGCTTAAGAAAGACTGCATTTCCCAGGCTCCTTTGCAGCTACGTGTGGTCACATGTCTTGATTCTGGCCAATGGGAGGTGAGTGGGCGTGGAGATTTTCTCTCCTCGCTTCCTCCGGCTAGCTGGGCTGCAGGCTCGGTTGCTGGAGACGTGGCAAGTTTTGGAGCAGGAGAACCTTACAGAAGAACTTTCTTTGAAACTGTCCCTTGCTCCCCCTCCTCTCCCTTTCGCCTTCCGTCCCTTCTTTGTTCTGAGAAGAAGCTCTTCCTTAGGTTTTGGTTAACCGGCGGAGGAGTTCAAAGGTCTCCACAGGAGGAAAGAACACACCTCAGGATGACTAAGGCCCCGCCCAGCGCGTAGCCTTTCTGGTCACCGTACCTCTTTTTCAAAAGCCCTTTGCGCCCTGAGCCCTCCACGGTAGAGATTGCAGGGGGAAGAAGCCCCTCTATCTTCTCCAGGGCTGGCTTTGAATAAGACCTGATTTCTTCCACCAACTCCTGTCTCCTGAATTTTTGATCGCTACAAGAACGGCGAGAAGCAGGGACATTTGATTGCCATAACAACACCACGGTGCAATGACACTAGCCCTTGACGGCCTGCTGCAGAGATTGTTTCATGGGACCGGGAGGAAAGCGTAGTTATCCTGTTTGGGCTACACAATGATTGATACCGTTGCGTCTTCAGCCACGCAGGTTAGAGTGACATCAGTGGGGGACCAAGGTGCCCTGCTCAGTGCCTCGCACTATGTAAGCCACCTGGAGCCAAGATGCTCCAGGGCACTGACAACAGGCAAGGGGTCCCTTGATTTGCTTGAGGTGATCCCTGCCACCCGACAGAACAGGAGTTCAAATTGACGTTCAGTTGCAGAAAAACCAAGTGGTGTTTCCCGCAGACTGAGTTTGTGGGCTGAGATGCCCTGACATGGGTGTGTGGACCATTTTTGCAGCTGAGGAAATGCTGGCTCAGGGAGGTAAAATGCTATCTTGTGTCATGCAGAATCAATGGGGCAGGGTCCCAGATCAGTCCGCCCCACCCGGCCCTCCTAGAGCATTTGTTCAGGGCCTCCTCGGTGTCAGGCAGAGCCTGGGGCAGCAGGGGCGACCCACCCTGGGCCTCTGACCCTTAAGACTCACAACCCGATGGGAAGGCGTGACGCCACAGAAGTGATAACAGAGAGGCTGAGCTAAGGGCCCCAAGACCAGGAAAAGGCAAAACTGTTACAATGATCAAGAGGTTAAGTATCACTCAGCCCAATCCCCGCAATATCACTGGGGACCCAATTGAAAGGGGTGCAGCCTTCCCCAAGGACTATAAGGACCTTTCTTTGACCTTGGAGAGTGTCAATGTGCGCATGCGTGTGTGTGCACGCGGGATGGATCTTCAAATCTTTGAAGGGAGGTGGCTGTCTCCTGACTCATCCTTGGCCCGGCGGTTGGTAGGGTGCCCTCTAGTGCCACCAAATTGTAACGGCACCTGTGACTTACTGAATTCTGATGGTCTTACTCCGGCCTTTTATCCCATCTCTGTAACTCATTAGAAAAACGCAATGATATCCTCCCAAGGCCAGGGAGTAGCTGTCATCACTTTATTTTGATACTAAGTGATGACAACTAGAATTCATACAGTACTGTTCTAGAAAGATCCAAACTCGGTTCTTAAATATGACCATCCATCAGAATCCTAGGGAGGCTTACAAAGTGTCTGGTTTGGGTCTAGGAATGTGCATTTTAACAAATCCAAAACAAATGTAATAGGTATTTCAGAGATGTCTTCTCCGCTCAGCCTCCCTTCCTTGAGAACTGGTGCCATGTTTGTATAGTATGACCTTGACCTTCTCTGATGGCTCATCTAGACTGGGCCAGTTAGGTCATCTCTCTTGAGATTGACTTGAGGATGGTGGACAAAGGTCTGGACTGGTCTCTTGACATAAGGACAGTCCCAGGTGGGAAGGACAGCCTGTTCTAGTGCACGTTTTCCCCAGGGTAAGGTGGCCAAAAGACACCAGCAGACTCCAGGACCCGTCGCAGCTCCTTTGGCTAACGGAGGCTCATCCTCCACACTCCCTGCCTTTGAGGTTCATGTGGAGCCATCTCCACTCTGGCACACTTTACCTGGGCTTGGGCAAATGGGCATCAGGTCCCCTTGGCCTCAGTGGCTGTAGGTTCAGATACAGCCAGAGCTGGTCTTGAAATTTTTGCTTAAGTCAGTAGGTATATGTTTGTGTGTCTGTGTTTCTTTTCCACTCTGTAGATCTAAGAGGATGAAGATCAGAGATGGTAAGTGACACCATGTTAAGGAACAGCCTCCCAAGAATGAGGCCGCACACAGCAGCCGCGGAGCTGGGAAATAAGACAAATTCCAAAAGGAGGCATCTGTGCGCCTGGATCTAACCCTGGCAACCCAGACCTGCTCGTCTTTTCTGAATCTACTTTGACTTAGATTTTCTGTCACTTGCAACCAAATGATTTCTGACTAATGCAGAAACAGAGAGAGAGAGAGAGAGAGAGAGAGAGAGAAAACAAACAAATCAGATGCAGAAATACAAGCAACAACCAGAAACCCCACAGGCTCCAAAAGACAGACAAAGCTTCTGAACACCTTCCAGTCCCTCCCAAGGCTTGGCTTCCCCTGTAGCTCTAAAGAAAATCACTTTTCCACTTGAGTTAATTCTGTTCTGTCAACTTACAATCAAAATGCATGTAGCTCACTAGATAGGAAACAGATCATGTTTGAGAAGCTCTGCTTCTACAGGGTAGGGGGATCTGGAGCTCACCCACCCAACCTAATGTCCCAAGGAACGCTGAGGTTCTAAGGAGCACACTTTGAAAACCCCTGGATGCTTCTCTACCTCAGGGGAGTCTTGACCTCCATCACTGCTCTCTGCCCGCTCAGATGTGTGTTTCTAGATAAAAGCCTTTAAGCTCTAACTGCAACCTTCTGAGATTCCTTAGGGTATCAAGAGTGGATGGCACCTCACATAACTTAGCAACTGTCCGCCATAACCAAGCCCATCTTCTCCAAGTCACGATGCCAGTTGGCCTCCTGTGTATGGCCCTTCATGGCTCAAGCAGCTGGAAAGGCTTGAATGACATCTGAGTCACTCATCTTTCCCCCGAGCACCCAGGGGGATGAGCTGAGACTCAGATGTCCATTTTATGGAGAAAGATAAATGACGCCGGACTTGACAGTTTACACAGCAATGTTAGCTACGCACCTCTGAAGGCATGTGTTACCCTGGGGTTGAGTCATTCATTCATTCATTTGTTCATTCATTCAACAAATAGTTCTGGACTCCTACTGTGTGTCAGGTCCAGGGCTAGAGGCTCACTGGCTTTAGGGGCACTGTTACTCTACTGTGCGTCAGTTTTTCAAGCTGTAAAATGGGGATAATAATGCTTACCTTGCAGTGTGGTCATGATTAAAGGATCAACAATGCGAGACTCTTAGAGCCCAGCACACAGCAGGCACCCAATACATTGGAGCATGGATATTATGTTGAAGAGGGTGCTGTATGTCCTGCCTGCACGGGTCTTAAAAACCCAAGAACATGTGTCACAGTGCAGGTGCAAATCCTGGCTTCAGCGTTCACTGAGTGACCTTGGACAAGTCCCTTCATCTCTGAAGGTCTCAGTTTTCCTAACTGAAAAACTGTGACAGCAACAGTTGCTAATGTCCCAGCAAGTGCCCTGCACATAGTAGGTGCTCCTCTATATATCCACACTCCCTTCCTGCTCCCCCAGTGGGACTGTGAACCACCTTTTGGTCTCTCCCTGTTTTCACAGAGGCTAGAGACATTGGTGAGGTTGGAAGGTGAACAGCAGGGACCAAGGACGTGGTCTCTCATGTGCTGCAGGGTGAAGAGACCGTGGCAGAGACACTGCAGGCAGCGTTGGTCTTGGGTGAGGGGCAGGTTTATTCTTTTTGGTTGTTTGTTTTTGGTACTGGGGGTTGAACCCAGGAGTGCCTAACCACTCAGCCATATCCCCAGCTCTTTTTATTTTTTATTTAGAGACAGGGTGTCACCAGGTTGCTTACAGCCTCACTAAATTCCTGAGGCTGGCTTTGAACCTGCGATCCTCCTGCCTCAGCCTCCCAGGCTGTTGGGATTACAGGTGTATGCCACCACACCTGGCCAGGTTTATTCTTTCTGTTTGGGAACAAGGAATGATTGTCTCTCTTCAAACAGGTTTCCCAGTCTCAGGTCAGCCACATCCCGAAAATGGCCTCAGCGCCTTGTTTTCCAGGAGTCAGTGGCTCAATGTGTGCAAGGGACTTCTTTGTTCTTTTCATTTTGGGTGAATTTAAAGTCACCTCTGCCACGTCACATGTCCCATCCACCTCCACTCTGCAACACTTCCCTTGAGGGGCTGGAAAGGCTCGGGGAGACACCTGGGATCTGGATAATTATGTTACCCCAGACAAGTTCACTTCTGCTGCCGAGCGAGCCTGTAACTGAAATATCCTCGGTACTGGGGATATATTTTTTTTTAAGACTAATTTGGACAGATTGCCAACATTTATAAAATCAAGATATTTCAAATAGAAAGTTGGAATTTGGACTTCTCTGGAAAAAGCCAGAACATCTGGCAGCACTGGGCCGGCACCCTCACAGGGCAGTGGTTGGCTGGAATCACATACTTGGAGAGCGTTCGCTCCAGTTAGCCGCAGACCCTCCTACTCCCTCTTACTTTCCTGACACTGAAGGCAAAGGTCACTGCTGAATATTATCATGTCTGAGCTGCATCGTACACCCACATCGTACACCCACATCGTACATCGTCACTCACATGAGTGGATCATGTAGAGCAGAACAGGGATTTTTTTTCTTTTTCTTTTACTTTTAAGAGACGGGACTTGCTACATTGCCTGAAACTCCTGGGATCTAGTAGTCCTTCTGCCTTGGCCTCCTAAGTAGCTGGGACTACAGGTGCGCCATTGCGCTGGGTGGAGTATGAGTTCTCAACCTTGGGCATGCACCAGATCACCTGGAGAGTTTGTGAAAAGCACAGACTGAGCACTTTTGGAAGCTGAGACAGGAGAATCTTGAGTTCAAAGCCAGCCTCAGCAACGGCGAGGCGCTAAGCAACTCAGTGAGACCCTGTTTCTACATAAAACACAAAATAGGGCTGAGGATGTGGCTTAGTGGTCGAGTGCCCCTGAGATCAACCCCCTGTACCCCCGCCCCCCAGAAAAAAAACACAGACTGCTGGGCCTCACCCTAGAGTAGCTGCTTTGGCGAGTCTGGGCCGATCCTAGGAGTCTGTGTTGCTAACAGGTTCCCAGGTGGTAGCGAAGCCACTTGTCCCGGAATCATACTTTGGAAACCACTAATGTGGAGCAAGGTTAAAGTTCGGACAGCTTGGGTTCCCATCCCAGCTCTGTCCCTTAACCCTCGCCCATGTGACCTTGAACTTGTGCATGAATCTCTCTGTGCCCAGAGCTTTCCCACCTGTAACCCTGCTGGCAGACCTCGCAGGTATGTTGTGAGGAGCTGGGCACGGTTAGACAGTTAAGAGGGTCTCAGTGACATCGTTGTTACTACTCTGACCTTCACCACCTGCCCTGCCTCCCTGGCATCTGAGATTCTGGAATTCTTTTGACAATCAGTGCTTTTTCTTTGAAGCCAACATTTTTTGGGGTAGAGTTTCTTCATAATTGGGGTGGGCCCAGGGAAGTATGTCTTACATGAGAACATCATTAGTTATGGTGGACTAAGGATTTCATTCAGCTGTCCTGAAGGACTCCCTGGGGGTGAGAGGATGAGGGGATAGAAGAGGACCACTGCCCCATGCCCCAGGCCAGTGAGCCTAAGGAGGGCCAGGCCCTGCCTGCCCTGGTCCTTGCTCTGTCCTTGGGAAGGATTCAGAGCCACACAAGAGGGCCCCATGCAGACAGTGCTGGGCAGCACAACCCAGCTCCCTCCTGGCAGCAGGGGACGCATGTCACTGATGACCAAGGGAAATAAACAACATCTGGAGGCCCGCCTGCCCGCCGAGACAGCCACATCTGCGAGGCAGTTGCCACCACTGGGGGCTGGCTCAGAGGAGCCCCCGGCACATTCCTGCCATGGGGGCAGATTGCGCCATCCCCAGCCAGGGGTGGGTCGGAGATGAGTCCCCACGAGGAGACTCCGGAACGCAGAGCGCCAGGCCTCCAGCCTGTGGGCCTCTCCTCAGTGCTAGGCTGGCTGAACCTGAAGGGCACATGGTCGGCCGACTCTGAGGGCGTGATCTCTAGGCTGCAGCGCCTCTGGCCGGTGCGTCCCGGGTGCCCTCTTCTATCCTCCATGCAGAACAATAGCCAGTCACTGAGGCCTCTCGCACTCAGCTCTCCGGGGCTGGGTTGAGGCCACTGCCTCCTGCAGGGTCGGCTTGATTTTAACTGAGGCAGGAAAGTGGCTGATCAGAGGCAGCGCAGGCTGCCCAGAAAGGACAAGTCCCTTCACATTTCTTTCCCATTCTTCCCTCCTGGACAAGGGCGCATTCCACCAGGACTAGGGGCTTGGGGAACAAAGCTAGCCATGTACTGAGGGGTGACAGCACCTCTTTATTTTTGTACCAGGGACTGAACCCAGGGGCACTTAACCACTGAGCCCTTTTTATATTTTATTTTGAGACAGAGTCTCAACAAGTTGCTCAGGACCTCGCTAAGTTGCTGAGGCTGGCTTTGAACTTACCATCCTCCGGCCTCAGCCTCCTGAGCCACTGGGATTACAGGCACCCAGCACCTCACGCTTTTAATAAGCAGTCTCCGGTGATTGTGATGTAATGTTAATCTGAGGGTTGCCATTGGCCAGGAGATCAACAGATATGGGTTTGAACACTGGCTATACCACTACCCTCTCCATCACTGGTCCATAGAAGCCAGTGTCTAAGACAGATTCTAGCTGGACTGTCCAGCAGCAGCAGAGCAAGGCACAGTCCCACCTCCTCAAGCCCAGGTGGGGTGGCAAGAGCATCCTGTGTACCTGGGGGTGTATGTGCATAAACTTGTGAGATCTTCAAAAATTATCCTAGGGGGTCAGTCTGGGCTTCCCACACTGTCATGTGCACATAGTGGGCTCAGGAATCGAAGGGTTAGAGGTGGGTTTGGATGCAGAAGATCCAAAGCAGGCCTGTGAGTCTCCTGCTACCAAGCTCCGGGGAAGCCGGTGGCGTGGCCCCCAGGCCTCACCATGGAACAGTTGCGACTTGCCACTTCACAGCTGGGGAAGCAAAGGCTCAAAGACCGAAAGCTGCATGTGGTGGAGCTAGACGGGACCCTTGCTGATGGGGACCCCGCCTCCACCATGTCACTGTGCCTCGCCCTTGTGTCCTGTTGATGGGCAGGAGGGGTGATATCTGGGAGGGACAACCTGACTTCTGTCACCACTCATGGGAGGGGCATTTCCCAAGTGTCTTGAGTTGGTTACAGTCCCTGCTGTCACTGATAGAAGGAAAAGGGTTGGTGGGCCCACTTGTGCCCCTGGGACAGTGGCAGGTGTGTGATGACAGCCCCACCTCCAAAGGACTCTCGTGCCCTGGGGCTGAATCACGGAGAAGGCCTGAGCCCCAGCTGTGGGCTGCCCCTGTCAGGCCTTTCTGGGGCCCACGGTGGGCAGCAGATGCAGGCAGAGCAGGCTGATGCGCCCAGCAGCCCTCCCGCCGGGACCAAATCTCTGCTTCCCCTTTAAAGACCCGCCCTGGACCTACCAGATGGACTCTGGCCTCTATTAAATCCTCATTAGGGGAAGAACATTTGTGCTCCTGGTGATGAGCAGCCCAGAGCAGCCACCAGCGTCCCTCAGGGGCACTGTATTGGGTGGTGGGTGGGGAGGGCTATTCTTGGATCCCTGTCATTAGCACCCGTTGCTGGGGGTAGGAGCAGCAGGAGGAGGATGGGACCCAGAGGAGGGAGCCTGAGCTGTTAACTGGCTTCTCCGAGACCCATCTCTCCAGAGCGTAGCTCCCTGCTGTCCAGGAACACAGAGCTGTCCCGAAGCTGTCCTGAGTCTGGAAGTGTCACAACATTAATCTGCCTATGAAGATGTCACAGAAGTGTGTTGCGTGCAAGAGTCACCATGTTGCCGAGTCTGTGAAAATGCTAAGGAATCGCCTTGCACTTGTCCTGTGGGTGAAACTGTCGCAAAATCGTCAGGCATATGTTGTCCTTCACTCAGGGAATAATCGAGAGACCAGTTCCTTTCCATGCCTAGAGACAGGTCTGAGGTGTGTGGCCTCCAGAGCCTTGCTACCGTGCCCTGTGCTTCAGCTTCTTCTGTCATGACAACGTCTCGTCCACAGTAAGTCTCAATGAGCACTTGTGGGTGACTCTCCAGGGCCACAGTCACCCCTACAGGTCCTGGCTCTTTCTAAGTGTGGCTTTGTCCCACAGCAGGGTGGTCTGAGTGGTGACCTTGGGTAGGTCTCTTGCCTCTCGATCCTCTCTGAACCTAACCTTGGTAGTCAGAAAACACCGCAAGTTCAAAGCCAGCCTCAGCAACAGCGAGGGGCTAAGCAACTCAGTGAGACCCTGTCTCTACATAAAACACAAAATAGGGCTGGGAATGTGGCTCAGCGGTGGAGTGCCCCTGAGTTCAGTACCAAAAAAAGAAAAAAAGAAAACACTGAGAGACCTGTGGATTCAGTGAGTGGCAACGCTGGGGGACAAGAAACTCCTGCTAGCGACGCCCTTTGCCCCCCACCCCAGTCTGATTCCTCAGGGCTCTGATTCCTCTCTTTAGGGTTGAGAGCCCTCAGGTGGCTCTGTGGCTCTTTGGGAAGCTATAAAAACTTTGTCCCGGGAGAGCAGGGTGTTTGCAGTACTCAGGAGCCTGGCCAGACTGCCATCAAGATGCTCAATGTCGCCATCAGGGGATGGGGCAGTTTCCAGTGTCCAAACCCAGGAAGCCCCACAGTCCCTGGGAGGACGTGAGCACCAGGACCCCGAGGAAGGTGGGAACTAGGTGACTCCCTAGACCCCACTGAGAAAGACACTGGGTTTTGTAGTCTGCTCTGCAAACACCTGCTTTCCCCCCACAGACACGTCCTGAGACGAGTGGGGGTCAGCACGAGGGGTCCTGTCCTGGCAAAGCCTTACTCATTGTGTGACCGCAGAGCCCCAGTACGCTGTGCCTCGGTTTCCCCCCTGAAACACCTGGAACTTTTCCTTAGCCTCTTTGACCCAAATATGGGGTGGGAATCCAACTATTGGAGAACAGAAGTGCTGAGCTGTTGTGGCTGAGGCAAGGATGAGGGTCAGATGAGGACCTTGTGCCTATCCCTTTGCCACCCTTTGTCGACTTCTGAAGGTCGCCCTGGAGGGCTTGGGAACCCGCCAAAACCCCACGGTGATAACGGCAGCAGGAGAGGAGGATTTGCGAATTTGGAGCAGCCAGAAGCACCAGGTCTGGAGGCAGACAGCCCAGACTCAAGTCCAACCTAATCTCTCTGAGCCTCAGTTTTCTGTTCTGTAAAATCGGGACAAAACTGTCTTCAGACATCGTCCTGAAGGTTCACTGCATCAGTGTGCGTGATTCGCCCCAGAACAGTATTGCAGATGGCAGGTCACAAGCAGTAGGACAGCTGCAAGCAGCTGGGAGCTCCCTCCCACATGGGCTGCACTGACCTCGTAACCCTGGAAGGCAGGTGTTATGAACCCATCCGAGAGACAAGGAAGTTAAGGCCCAGAGAAGGTAGGTGAATTACCCAGGCCTTACAGTTACTTACAGTCCTCCTGCCTCAGCCTCCCAAGCTGCTGGGATTACAGGCGTGCGCCACCACACCCAACTAAACTCAGTGTTCTAAACTTACCCATCATCCATCCAGCAAATATTTCTTGACCACCTACTACGTGCCAGGTTATTTTCTAGACTCCAGGAATGTAAGATACATGGAAAGATACATGAAGTAATACTGGACTGAAAAGGATAAACTTCCCCAGGACTTTGTCTTGTTCACCAAGGACCCTCCAGCACCTTGTCTGGGGCCCTGCCAGTGTCTGATGAATGAATGAACGAATGGTACTGACCCTGCTATTCCAGAGCTTTGTGTCTGAGGATGCAAACAAAGCCCCTTAGTCCTCCCTTGCTCCCAATCCATGTGCTAAAGGAAGCTGCCTCCTGAGTCCAAAATTGGGGCCGGATACCCGCTCCTGGACTTACTGGGTGGGGGACCAACCACCTTTGCCCGGCTCCTTGACCTCCTGTCCCTGGCCTCCCTAGGCGTGGCAGCTTTGGTCTAAAGAGCACTTAGGATTGTCCAGTGGGCTGGGGCAGGCACTGCTGCAGGGGGCCTCATCATGTGAAGGTGCCCGAAGGTAATGAGATGGGCACTCTGACCCAACTGGATGGCACTGTGGACCCACCCTGCGCCTACAAGGATGAGGGGGACCTTAGCAAGAGATGCTGAAGGGGTGAGGCCAGTTCTGGGGCAGCGGCCTTACCACTGTGTGGCCAATTTTTTTTTTTTTTTTTGGTACTGGAGATTGAACTCAGGGGCACTCGACCACTGAGCCACATCCCCAGCCCTATTTTGTGTTTTATGTAGAGACAAGGTCTCACTGAGTTGCTTAGTGCCTCGCCATTGCTGAGGCTGGCTTTGAATTCGCGATTCTCCTGTCTCAGCCTCCCTAAGTGCTGGGATTACAGGCGTGCGCCACCGTGCCCGGCTTGTGTGGCCAATTTTCTGTCCCAGCCAAGGGACATTGGAGGAGGGAGATCAGGTTGATCTAACTGCAGATTCCTAGCCCAACTGGGCATGAGGTGTGGGGTCCCCCAACTAGGGCACCTGCCACACATGGAGGGCACAGACGGGCACATGAACATGTGGTCGGGCCCCTTCTGCTGTTCTCAGGTGATGGGGCCTGGGTTTGGGAGGCCACAGGAGGACCTGGGAAGTAAAGTGACAGCTGTCTCTGTTCTCATCCCTGGTTCTGCTCCCCAACACACAGGGCATGCTAGGCCTGGACGAGCGTTCCCCCAAAGGTCCACATGTGAAGGCTGTGTCCCTCCTGGGAGGTGGTGGAACCTTTAGGAGGGAGTGCCTGGGAGGGCTGTAGGTTGTGGGTCCCTTAAAGGGGAGTGTGGGATCTCTTTTGGCTTCCCTGTCACCCTTGCTCCACCTCACGCTTCCCCTACTGCCACCCAGCACCCACAGCAATGGGCCCACCCAGTTTGGATTGGAACTTACAGAATTTTGAGCTCAAGAAAAGTTTTCTCTTTTAAGTTAATTACCTCAGGTATTTCATTATAGTGATGGAAAGCTGATCAGCACAGGGGAGAAAGAAACCTAGAGGGATGAAGGGATGGAAGGAGAGAGCATGGCCTCGCTCCCTGCAGGGCAGGGCAGTGGAGTCAGGAGCCAAGTTTGTGCTGGGGAAAGAGAGAGATCTTTGAATCAGACCCTATATTTTAAAATTTGAACACTGGATTGGGCTACTTAATGCCTCAAAGTTACCAAAAAGCTCTGAGGTCTGGCCAAAGTTATTCAAGGTTGGGTTTTAGAAATAAAAAAGAATTGGAAAGGAAAAAAAGCACATGCTATGTTTATAACTTCTTGATCATTAAGCTAGTTACCCATAAAGCAGGCCAAAGGTAGCTGTCCTTAATATACAAAGAGCTCCTATAAATCAATAAGAAAAAGAGAGTGGAAATGGACTAAGATTTATAAGTAATTCAAAGAAGAAAGACAAATCAGCCAGTAACCACATGAGAAGCTGCTCCACATTACTAATTTTCCAAATTATGGATTAAAACAAGAATGAAATATTACTATGGTTTACAAGGTAGGCAAAATCCTAAAGGCTAATAGCACCCAGGACTCCCATTTGACAAGGGCGTTTGGGCACTGTCTGTTCACTGCATCATAGAGAGTAGTAATAGCATTTTATAGACAGTGCCATGAAGCTCAGAGAGGGGTAGGAACTTGTTCAGAACCAAACAGTGAGGGCAGGGACTCGGGTCTCTGAATGGGTGTTTTTGGCTCTTTCTCTCCAGTCAGCTCTTCCTCTCCATCTGGCACTGTACACAGCTTGGCCTCTCCTCTGACTGCTGATTGCTGCTCCCTGCTCTGGGGCTGAGGATGGCTGGGGCATCTCCTCCTGTCACTCAGTCCCCCAGGGAGAGGCTCCCAATCAATCCTGCTCAGCAGTGAGGCACAGAAGGGAGAAGTAAGAATCCAAGGTCTGGGACCAGATAAACCTGCTCTCAATCCCAGCCTCACACTTGATGCCTGGACAGTCCCCTAACCTCAGCTTGCTTGTATGGCAACTGGGACAATCGCCCACCCTGGAAGATTGCTCTTTCCACAAATACTTATTGAAGGTTCACCACAGTCAGCACTCCTATCCACGGGTCCCACATGGAAAATACTTGAGGAAAAAGAAAAAGAAAAAGAAAAGTCTAGCTGGGTGCGGTGGTACATGCTTGTAATCCCAGTGACTCTGGAGGCTGAGGCAAGAGGATCACAAGTTCAAGGCCAGCCTTAGTTAACTAAGTGAGGCCCTGTATCAAAATAAAAAAATGAAAAAAAAAAAAAAGAGCTTGAGATGTGGTTTGGTGGTAAGATGCCCGTGGGTTCAACCCCCTATACCACAAACAACAAAAACAAAAACCAAAACAAGTTGGAACTGAATATGCACAGATTTCTTTCATTATCCCCTCCCCCTCCAAATGACAGTGGAACAACTATTCACACAGTGCTCGCACTGCAGGAGGTATCATATGTAATCTGGAGGTGACTTCAAGCAGGGGAGGATGTACACGGGTTCTGCAGGTCCTGTGCCACCTTATATAAGGGACCTGAGCATCTGGGGCTCATGGTACCCCTGGGGGTGCTGGAGCCCGAACCTGGGGACATCACGGGATGATCACGATGTGTCAGGCCCTGCTCTAGGCACCAGGGAGACACCAGTGACCAAGCCAGCCCTAACCTCCAGGAAGTTTCCATCCCAGCAGAGACAAGCTCCTTGCAGACAGTGACGAGGAACTGACTAGAGTAAAAGAAGTGACAGGAGGGCCTGGGCCACCAGGAGCGCCTCTCTGAGATGTGCTTGTGGTGGGGGGACCAGGCGCAGAGCTCCCGAGTGTGGAGAGAGCTTGGCATGGAGAGGGCCTGAGGCCCCAGGGCAGTGGCGGAGGGGAGAGCGTTGGGTGGTGAGGCTGGACGGGTGGACGGGACCAGACACCATGTGAGTGGGCTCTGAGGTCTGGATGGTGCTGGGGTTTCCTGGAAGCAGGCTGGAGGCCACCGGCAGGCACCTGCCCAGGTGCACCCGCCATCTTGAAAGCACCCTCTGGTGCTGAGGGGAAGGGACAGTGGGGTGGAGGTGCTGTTCATTAAGGGCGAGGCTGGTGGCGAGAACAGCAGGGCACCAGGAAGGAGGATGGCCAGGCTTCACCTGTGGCCTATTTCAAGAACCAAATGACAGATGGCCTAGTACAGTGTAGCATGGAGCAGGCACCAGGCAGATGCTACCTGTCCTTAGCAGTACAGGGACCTGAACCCACGACTGTCCAGCCTGCAGCCTTCCCATGCCTGTCTTGAATCACCTCCGCTTCTCCCTAACACGGTTCCCATCATGCCTGCTTAACCCTTGACCTGTTGCTGCCTCCTGACCCTCACATGCTGCTGGGACCAGATCCCTCTGGTGGTGGCTTTTAAGCAGCTTGCATACCTGCTGCTGAAACCTGGGGTGACACTTGAGGCTCTGTCTAGGCTCTAAGTCACCTCCAAAGTTGAGAACAAGTGGTGACTCATGGTGACCTTTGTCCAGGCCAGGCCCCCATAATCCTACAAGGCTGGGGCTTCACGTACCCCAGGTTCATGAATGAAAAAACGGATGCTCAAAGAGGTGAAGGGGGTGGTTCCAGCATGCACAGCAAAGGGCCAGTTGGGAGGCAAACCAGAGCCTCACCCTCTAACACTGAGGCCAAGCCTGCTTGGTGGCCTGTCAGTCTCTCTGCGGACTCCTGCCTGGTAGATTCTCAAAAGCTGGGAACTGCCATTTAAAGCTATACCCGTCTCAGGGCCAGAGGCCTACCAGGGATGGACCTCAAACTGTCTGCAAGGAGAGATGTAAGAAGATTATATCCTCCAAGGCCAGAAGGAGAGGGGAGGCTACCAGGGCCAACTCACAGCCATCCTTATTCTGGAATCGTCTGCACTTGGGGATGGAGCCCTTAATAGCATTCCCCAGACTTTCCACAAAGTCTGCTCTGCAGGAAAACGTCCTCAGTGCATGTTTTCATTGATCCTTTCTTTTTTCTTTTGGGGAGTAAGGGGTGGGAGGTTGTGGCTGCAAGCTAGTGTGAGGATCCATCGACGGAAGTGATTGAGCCAGGATGCACCCCGCCTCCAGCAGGAAGTGCAAAGCCACGGGCTGGGATGCCCTGGCTCTGCAGGCTGCTGGTCAGGCCAAGGTCACCTGTCTCTGGAGGCAGGGAGCCTCCAGTGATGATCTTTTACACCACTGGCTGCTGTTGGGCCTGTCCTCTCCACCACAGTCTGAGACCCCCAAGGACAGGTCCTAGCCATGTGCCAACAGCTGGGGAGAAGAGTGACACAGAACTGTCACCTGTATTTGAGAGTAGGGGCAGTGCTCCCAGGAAGACCTGGGGAAGAATCCCTCCCAAGAAGGGAGGTCCCTGCCGGGGATGGGGAACTAGGGGCTCATATCCGGTGCGAGTTCTTCTAAGACTTTCTTATAAGGATTTAGTTTCTAAGACTGAAATTTCCAGACGATGAGGAGGACAATTCCCTTCTCCCCACAACAAAACCGATGGCTTTGACCATGTTGACAGCATCATATGTAGTGATTTCTCCTCTCCAAGGGACACATGCAGTTAGCAGACGGGCGTCAGACTAAAGGAAGATATTTTCAATGTCACAATAACAGGAGGTTGGGCATGTTGCTGTCAAGGGACAGGGGACTGAGGAAGTCCCTCCAAGGGGACAGCAACCTCAACTTGTCCCTGATGGGTTCTTGACTTACACAAATTTCAGGACTTTTTTTTTTTTTTTTTTAATATTTTTTTAGTTGTTGAACCTTTATTTTATTCATTTATTATTTTTATATGTGGTGCTGGGGATCGAACCCAGTGCCTCACGCATGCTAAGCAAGCGCTCTACCACTGAGCCACAGCCCTAGCCCCTTTCAGGACGTTTTGAAAGCAAGGCACAAGCAGACTTCTCCAAGGAGATCAAAGCAGAGGAATGCACATCCAAAAGGCAGGGTGCTGAGCCCCCACCACCTTGGCCTCTCAAAGAGAAGACAGTGGTACACCCTGGGGGCACTCTCTGACTACAGATAGGATTTTGCTGGGGAAAAAAGTGCAGGTGCCCAGGTGAACTTTTCTGAAAATCAAATCCCATGTCAATCAGTTGATATGTGGGGTTCAGAATATTTCTTGCAGGTTAAGCTGCTAGCCATAAATCAGTTGTGAGCACATTGCCTAGGTTTTTGAATCTAGTGACTTTTAAATTGATTATGTCCCTGTTCTCATTAATAAGGTACAAGCGTGTGCTAGAGGTTTTGTTCATCTAACTAGAGACGATCATGAAAGGGTGTCTCTCTCTCCCCCTGAGAGACCACCTACTCCAATATAAGGAAGTCCTATAAAGTCACAGGGAAAATTCAGGAGACCCAATTTAAAAATGGGCAAAATTAGCTGGATGCAGTGGCGCACAGTTGTAATCCCAGTGACTCAGGAGGCTGAGGCAGAAAGATCTCAAGTTCAAGACCAGCCTCTAACTTAAGCAAGGCCCTGTCTTAGCTGGGAATGTAGCTCAGTGGTAAAGCACTTCTGGGTTCAATCCCCAGTAGCCCCCACAAAAAAGCAAAATTAGAATTAAATTAAAAAAGAAACAAAAATAAATATTTTAAAATAAGAATTAAAAACGAAATAAGGATAATTAAAAGAATTCTACAATAAAATAGCAAATCAAAGCAACATTAAATTATCAAATAAAGATTAAGCAACAAAAACCTAGAAACAAAATGTAAAAATGAAATGAAAAAAAAGAATTCTGTAAAATACATTTAAACAAATTATATTTTAAAATAATAAAAAGTAAAACTTTAACTTCAGCAGGTTCAAATAAAATAAAAATTTTAAAATAAATGAAGCAAAATTTTAAGGGTAAGATAAGAAAACTCAGCTACTTGTAATAATTATAAAAATACAGAAAAATAAAATGAAAACTCAAAGCCAGAGCAGGGTCTGGCCAGACTCATGTTGATAATATGCTGTGCATGAAGGAGCCTGATTGGCTCAAATGCCTGGGGGTGGATGGGGCCTGATTGGCTCAAATGTATGTGGGTGGAGCCTGATTGGCTCAGATGCCTGGGGGTGAGAGAGGGTTGAGAAGGGAGGACTAAGGAAAGGCGTGTCCCAAATGAGCTCTTCTGACTTGGTTTTTCCAGCCTGCTCTACGCAGAGAGCAGACGTCAGGCAAACAGCTATCACACCATTCACGCATTTTGTAATGTGTCAGCACTTTTGCGCGGGCACACCCCATCTATCATCTATCCTCACTGCCATCCTTTCAGGTCCATTTTCACAGAGAAACCAACAGAAGCTCAAAAAGGGTGGGTCACCGTGATACAGTTGCACAGCACTTAGGACCACTCGATCTCAGAATCTAGGCTCCTTAAAATGACATTTTGACAAGTTGGGTCTGTTGAGGACCTTCAAACAGAGCTGGGGCTATGTGTGACATCAGGCTTGAACGTTCTGCACATGAGAAAAGTCAACCTCCTATGATGCATGACCATGATGACCATTAATTACCTACTGTCTTCCAGATGGGTCACATGCATAGTCTTCATGTTCAGGATGACCATGGGAAGCAGATGCTGTTTTTGGCCTCATATCCTGATGGACATCACTGACATTCAGGAGGGAAATATTTTCACCCAAGCCCGAGTAGTAGCCGAGCTGGGAACTGAGCCCAGGCCTGACAAAGCCCAAACCCCAGACTCCCTGCCTGGCACCCACCACTCTCAATAGTCATGGCTGAGTGCTTCACTTCCTATGTGCTGGGAACATAGCGGTTGACGTCCCATGTTGCAAATCAGCTAACAGAGGCCCAGATGGGGAGATGACCTGTCCAGGGCCACTCGGCTAGCGAGTGGCAGAGTCCCACGACCCCCCAGTGCTCATCTGGACGTGCTTGAGACAGCTGTGCCCACTCCCTACACCAGAGCTGGCTCTGAAGAGCCATTGTGACATTTCCCTTCGTGTCTCCACCCTGGCGGATGTGGCTCTGCTGTCAGGCTCCAGGGAAAGTGGAGGCCTCTGGTGAAAGGAAGTGGTTTCCCCATGTGGTCTGGGTCCTCTGGCTTGGGGATCCCTTTCTTTTGAAGCAGATCCCCCCCCCCCCCCCCCCCCCGCTGCAGCAGGGCGTCACAGCCTGAGGACCACAGAGCAGCGGTCCTAGGAATCGTGTGACCTCACTATGAGAAAACATTCCAGGCAGATGTGGGGGTCCGGCCTGGGGCAGCAGAGCCTAGGAAGAGCTAGCCTCACCCATCCATCCTGAGACAGGAAGCAGACCTTTTCCTGTGGGATCTGGAGGAATCCCCACAGGGAGGCTGGGATGGGGTGCGTCCTGACTTGTACAGGGCTAAGGAGATTCCAGCCCATAGAAACTTGGGGGCCATCCTCAGGAGGGAGCCAGCACCCACTCCAATTTCTCCCCACCTGAGCTGTGTGTCCTTGGCAAGTTGATCCCTCTCTGAGCATGGAGGGTCTCATCTGTAGAATAATATGAGAATAATAGGATTAAGCTACCTCAGGGGATATAATGTGGATGAACTGGGAGAAGCCCAGATGCAGTGGTTATGGACCCAAGAAGCTTTGGAATCAATTATCAATTTAAGTTCTGGTTTTGCCAAATTCATTCTGTCAAGCATTTGAAATATGAAATTGCTAACACTGGATTGTTTTTGACCTACAAAAATGACACTCTCATATGCTTCATCAAAACCCTCTCTCTTAGTCCTATTTCCTTTTCTATAAAACGTGAATAATAATGGTCTATCACTGAGTGGAACTGAGGGTCAAAGAAGGCCATAAGGCAGTTAGCTCAGTGGTCTGGGCTCAGGCGCTGGGACCAGGCAGAACTGGACTTTGGCACGTGACTTACCCTCTCTTTGCCCCCAGTTTTCCCATCTGTAAAATAGGCATAATGTACCCACCTCACAGGTTTATTAAGGTAATTTAATCAACTTAATTTAATACATAGAATGGACTTAGAACAGTGTCTGACGTTGCTAAACAGAATAATGCTGGCAAGATCTGGCATAGAGTAAAAGCTCCACCATAAAACCAAATCCGAACATCCTTTTGTACATCTTTGATGCCAGAGAAAGTAAAGTACAGTAGGTTTCTGTATCCAAGGTTTCAACCAACCTCAAATTGCAGATATTTAGAAAAAAAAAATTGTGTCTGTAGTGAGCATGAACAGACTTTTTCTCAATATTATTCCCTAAAGAATAACAACTATTTACATAGTACTTACTTTGCATTAGGTATTATAATTATTCTAGAGAAGATTTAAAGTAGATGGAGAACGTATGATGGTTATGTACAATTACTTCACCATTTTATATGAGGGAGTTAAGCATCCTCTGATTTGGCATCCAAAAGGCCTCCCATCCTTATTTAATCTTCATAGTGGTACCAAAGGGGACTGCTATTATGCACACTTTCAGAGGAATAAATAGAATCAAGAGAGAGAGAAATGTGAGTTGAAGCATATGAAATTGCCATTTTTTTTTAAAGGAGACTTTTTTTTTTTAAATATTTTTTTAGTTGTAGATGGACACAATGTCTTTATTTTATTGCCTTGTACGTGGTGCTGAGGATCGAACCCAGGGCCTCACGCATGCGAGGCAAGCGCTCTACCACTGAGCTACAATCCCAGCCCTGAAATTGCCATTTTTGTAAGCTGAAAAACTGGGCAATCCCTCGAGGATACTGAGGGACTGCTTTTTTTTTTTTTTTTTTTAAACAAAAATGTTTTTAAGAACACACATATGTGTATAGAGATATCGGTGAGGCGTGGGCTCCTGGGTGTCCATCCACCAAGCCTGGGGCCATTCTGTGTCCTGACGGTGTCCACAGTCCGAGGACCTGAGGGATGGCTACCTTGAAGCCAGGATGGCTTTGTGTCTGGCACAGGCCTTGGCACAGACCCTCCTGGGGACCATGGAGCTATGCCACAGCCTGTGGTGGCTTCACATGGCTCAGGTAACTGGAGAGGCCCATAAAAGGCACTGACCCTGGCCAGCCTCTGGCTACTCGGCCATCTCTGCAGAAAGCCTTGACCTTCTGAAAGCCTTCTTAGTTTCTTTTGTCTGATTTTTATGCCATCCTGGGGTTGGGGGAGGAGGCAAGCTGAGCACCCGAGTCACATGGAGGAGGCATGTTCTGCGAGGTCCACCTACTCTGTGGGCTCGGGAAGGCTGTCCTCTGTGCCCATTCAGCGTCCTCACCCCTGTGCTGCTGCACCTACACTTGTCCCTGCAGATGACCTAGGACAGGTGCTTGCTTCTTCCTGCACTGGAGTCTCCAGTTTGACATGTATTGGTCTTAAGGGTCTCAACAGGTCTTTTGGACCCGGATGCGCCACTATTCAATGATCCTACTCAACATGAAAGGCTGCAAACTGTGAAGTGCTCTACAGGAGGGGCTGGTTAATGGCAGGATTTGGTGAGTTTTCTGGAGAAGTCCATAGTAGCCTTTATCTTCTACAGCTAGGAGAAGGGCAGCTGCAGCCACCAGACAGGGCTGGACGAGTACCCAGGAGAAGGGATCATGCCATGCCTGCCACACACTGGCTGCCCCCACATGTCTGATGCAGGAAGACACTGCGGACCCTGATGGATCCCTCCACCTTCCAGGGGCTAAAATCCACCCACGCTGGAAGGACGTGATCACTAGATTCAGGATGACGAGAAAGAAACCGCTAAACTAAGGACCTGCAACATCCCTGGGACAGACATCCTGGGCTCAACTCCCAGCTCCCTGCCTGTCCCTGTGTAACCTGCTAGGCCTCAGTCTCCTCATCTGGGGTATGGAATCCTCCTACCTTCCCAGGGACCTGCATCTTGCATTCATGAGGATCTGCACTGCGTCACCTGGCGGAGGGGGGCTGAGCTGACTGAGCAGCGCCCACACTTTTTGACCATGGTAAGAATTATATTTGTGTATTAGCTCACACACAGCACCTCGAGCACGCATAGCGCACACACGCCTGGCACTCGTTCACACACTCATTTGCATCCACAGATGTATGCACACACAGCCACCCTTGCGCCTATCTGCACACCGTCTCACGCCCTCATGCACGCAGTCACATGCACACACAAGCCAAAGCACAGTTAACACTTGCAGTGCACTCTGATATTTTTTCAAAATGGAAGTTCATGAACCAAATCCAGCTAGTTTTGTAAGCCCAGGAGCTGAGATCGGTGGGATACGTGATACATCCTAAGGGATCCACAAGTCCCCAAATGTTTATTCCCTGGCCTTTTAAAAAAAAAAAAAAAAAAGTTTGCTGACCTACTCATTCTATTCTATTCTAATTCTCTATTCCATTCCATTCCACTTTGTTCAAAACTACTGGTTGCCACTTCCTAAATTCATTTCCTTGATCTGCTGATGAGTTGCAAACCTATTTGAATTAATGTGAACTTCAGTATTTTCACCAGAAGGAAGATGGATGAATATACTTGATCCATGCGACACTTTAGCCAAGCAGTGTCCCTCTTTGAGTCTCAGATTCCCCAGCTGAGACTGGGACTGTGGCCAGCCTGCTTTTCTGGGCTACATAGAGGAGCAGCCGGGTCCTGTGGTGACATCCTTAGGAACACCAGAGCGCCATCTCTGCTGTCTTTTCCAACGCCTTGCTCAGAGGAGGAGAGGCCCAATCAATGGTTGTTCATGAGGAGAGTGGCAGATAAATCCACTCAAGGCTCTTTGTGACTCAACTCCACTTCCTCTGGCCACTTGGTCTTTTGGATTCTTCCCAAAAGAAGAACCAGACTCTCCCCTTGTCCTGCAAGAGTCTCCACCCAATTGCCACCTCTACCTGACAAAATCATGATCCCACCCCTCTCAAATACCTCTACTCTGCAGCCACTCTGGGACTTCCAGTCAGGGACAGGATTCATTTCTATTTCCAGGCACAAGCCGTGGAGCTGCCCAAATCCTGGATCCATGGCCCAGCTCAGATGCTGTGAGCTCCTGGGCAGGCTACTGCCCCTCTCTGAGCCTCGCTTACCTTCTCTGGGAACTGGGTGTAACACAAGGCCGTGACAGAGTGAGGATTCACACCCCTGGCAGTGCTCAGAATGCTTGGCCAGCCTTCCTGTCTCAGTGGCCTCAAGAAGCTGCAGTGGCCGAGAATGAAAGCTGGACATCTATCTCTGGGAGAGGGAGGCATGCTCCCCAGGGCGTAGAAGTGGGAGGTAAAAGCAGCACCCCCTTTGCTTGGCTTCAGAGGGAGGAAGAGTGGACCCCCCGTGTGGAGTATCCTCTTTCTAGTTCCCAACTGGACCCTATTTTATAAAGAAACTCTGCCTGCGAGGGGCAGGATGACTTGCCCAGCCCTTGCTGTCCAAGTGACCCCCTCCACTCTGCCCTGTAGAAATATTCATTTCCTTTCTGCATGCCACTGGTGTGCACCTGGACCTGGCTGTGTCTGGATGCCAGTATCCAGGACACACCTCATTCTGTGCCCCATGATGGCCTGGCCTGAGGACAAGAAAGCCAGATCTTCACCTGTCCCCACCTCTGTCTTTAGACACCTGCTTGCCCAGGTGTTGGCCCCCGTTCTGTGTGTAGCTGACAGTGGGGCCCGCCTGGCCCTGCCCACAGGCTCTGCCCTGTACACAGAGATGTCGCATGTGCTCTACCTCGCAGGCCTCCAGAGCCGGTGATTTCGTGGTATGTGAAAAAGAGGCTCAGAGAGGGTCAAGGTTTGTGTGGGGTCACAAAACAAGCCAGAAGCACAGGTGACTCAACCTGTGTGAGACGCCCCTCCACTCAGCCCAGGTGCGTCCCACTCTCGTCAGACAGGACGTGGCCAAATCCTTACGAAGTCCCTGTGGTATGCCTTCTGGAACCTTCCCTCTGGAAGCCACAGTGGCTCCCATTTCACAGATGGAGAGGCATGTGGCCTGCCCAAGATCACAGAGTTAGGGCAGGAGAGGGCTCAGGATATGAATCCTGGTCTACCTGAATCCTGGTCTTCCTTCTGCCCCTGGCTGTTTCTGGTCTAGAAGGATCTAAAAGTTGCATGTGAATGTGGGGGACCTCTCCCCTGCAGGCCTGGGATGTTGGGGAAAGTTAGTCACAGTCTGGCTTCTCCTCATCACCTAAATTAAGCTCTAGATGTGTGGGTAGGGGACACAAACCAGAGCCCCCTCACTTTGCCTGACTGTTGCCCTGCCAGGACACCCCAGCATGTTTCAAGAGAAATGTTCCCATCTGGTTCTTATTCATTTATACTTAATTAATCAAAATGTTTTGTAAGAGACACTTGAGATCCAAGAACCTTTCTCAAGCCTTTTCTTTCATTCTTTTTTGTCTTAGAAAAATTGGGTTTCATCAAATAACAGTGACGCTGGAGCCCGAGGAAGCGCGGGTCTGCGGGAGCCAGGCCCCGAGGGCGAAGGCTCAGATGGGGTGGTGGGGTGGCTGCCGGGTCCTGCAAGTGCTTCCTTCTGACCTCCCGAATGAGGTCAAAGACTGAGACCACAGAGTGTGGCACTTGAGCGGAGACTGGGGAAGGGGAGGGCAGGGCCACCGCTCCATCCTGGCAGCCCAGATGTGTTCACCTTGGTGTCCCCATGGTTTCCAGCACAGGGCCTGGCATAGAGGCTGCTCTGTCACACTTGATGAATGAAATAGTGAATGAATGACTGTATAAACTAACTCATTTAGTCTCACCCACCATCTTCCTGATGAGTCAGATACTTAAAAAATTTATTATTATTGGTACTGGGGATTGAACCCAGGGGCACTTAACCACTGAGCCATATCCTCAGCCCTCTTTTATGTTTTATTTAGAGACAGGGTCTCACTGAGTTGCTAAGTGCCTCACTGATTTGCTGAGGCTAACTTTGAACTCATGATCCTCCTGCCTCAGCCTTCTGAGCCAATGAGATTACAGGCATGGGCTACTACACCCAGCCTTAAAATTATTTTATTTTTTATTTTTTAATATAATTTTTAGTTGTTGATGGACCTTTATTTTATTTATTTATTTATTTATATGTGGTGCTGAGAACCAAACCCAGTGCCTCACACATGCTGGGCAAGCGTTCTGCCACTAAGCCACAGCCTCAGCCCCTTAAAATTATTTTTATTCTCATTTTAAAGTTGAGTCCAGGAGGGAATACTTTTATTTTTTTTAAACATGTTTTCTTAGAACTGAGAAGGCTCTTAGATATCTCCTATAGGAACTTCAGGTGGGTAAATTGAGGTTCAGAGCAGCAAGGTGACCTCCCCATGGCTATGTAGCTGGGGACGCAGGAATTTGAACCTAGGTTTCAGAGTCCGTGGCTCTGAATCACTGAAAAAGGCCATTCCCCAGAGGGGTGCCACAGAATCCTCCCAGGTCACTTGAGGCCACCCACCTCTTTACTTTCTCCTTGTCAACTCTCTGCGTAGCTAGCTTCTGCTAGGGCTGGAGCCCCTCGGGCCACAGACTGCTGCACACCTCTCCTGGCTCTCCCACACCCCTCTCCTTCCTGCTCCATTCCAGGAGTGTCAGAGTCCACCCAAGCACAGGAAGCCCCCAGAGGGTACACTCTCTCCCTCTCTTCCCCAGCTCAGATCCAACACCCAAGCTGGAAAGAGAAAACACACCATTCCACCCTGTGCTGGAGAGCTTAGCCATCTAACCTGTCTGAGCCTCGGGTCCCTTGCTTTATAAAATAAGATGACATCTATGTCATGAGGATGTAGTGGGGATTCCATGTAACAGTGCAGGGAAAACCCTTGACGCAGATTCTCAGACTGGCACCCTGGGGCCTTTGGGGCTCCTGACATTTGCTGCTCTGCTGTCCTTTGCCCTCCTCTGCTAATTGGCTTTGCCAATTGTCGCCCTGCAGGAGCAGCTTCACGCTCACCTCCTGAAGACCTGACTGTGGTATTGAGAGACTTGGGATAGGACCCTGAGGTGACTGTGCATGCAGCCCCTGGTACATTTAGAATCTGAACCTTGGTCCTTCTTCCTTGTGGCCCTAGGAGGAAGGATGGAAAGATTGAGGCTCTTGGAAGGGCCGACCTTCTTTCCAAGTCAATCCTAGAATAAGTGAACTTGAACTCAGGTCTCATGTCGCCTGAGTTCACCAGAGGGAGGCCCACCCGGGATCATTGCCTTCTGGGAGGTGACACCATGAGTCAGAGTCAGTGATGAGGTTGGCAATGGGACATCTGGACTCTCAGACCAGAGCTCTAGATGTCACATCCTGACATCAGGAGTGCTTAGGATGGCTTGTAAACCACAAACTCTGTCTCCTAGTCCCTCGATCCCCCAGGCTGGCTCTTGAGGCTTGTGTCTGCACAGAGCCACCCTCTCGGGATTGCTGCTACTGTGGGGGAGGGGTCAGGGGATAACAGGGAGAAGGCTCTGTGTCTCTTTGCTCCTTTGAGATCCAAGTCCAGCTTGCTCAATGGCTTTCTTACCAGGTGCCCTGGCACCTCAATCTCCCCATCTGTAAGTTGGGTCTGGAGAAGTGACTAGCCCAGCCGCCAGGCAAGAGGCAGATACCCCAAAGGACATCCCCGTATCTGCCCCACAGCGCCTGCCGGACCGCGCCTCGTACCTTGCTTCTTCCTTCGGTTCAGGGCGAGCATGTCCACCGCGTGGGCGACGAGCAGCAGCAGGCAGAGTGGCGCCCGCATCTGGGCAGCCTGGTCCAGGCGTGCGCTAGGCTCCCCGGGCGGCCCGACGGCCCGGCGGTGGCGCGGCGACTGCTTGGGGCGCGCCGGGCGCATCCGCGGCGCGCGGAGTTGCTCCCGCCGCCAGGGACCCGCTGTCCGCCCAGGGGCCGCTGCCAGGTCGAGTGAGGGCGTCGGCGCAGCGGGCACTGCCCCCGCGGGGAGGAGCCGGAGCGCGGGGCGGTGCGATCACCCGCGGGGCCGGGCGCAGGGGGGTCGCCCTGGCGGGTCCCTGAGCGTGGTCTGTCCTGCAACCCATTGCAACGCCTGGTGCCCGCCCCCGGCCCCCGCACTGCCCTACACACGTGCACACAGTCCCCGCCGGGCACGAGCCCCTGGTAGACACGCGCACACGCACACTCAGGTACAGACGCGGGGACACCGAGAGCCCCTCCTAGCCGCATCCTGCCCCTACTCTTCGCCTGTGGCTTTCCTTCTTTCCCTCAAACCCTCTCTTTCTGTGCCTGCCTCCTGTCCCCAAGGGCCACTCCTTCCTTCGCTTCTTCTGCTTTCCTGTCCTGAGCCCCCCACTCTGCCCCCTTTCCCCAAATCGGGTCTAATCCATGTCTTCGTGACTTCATTCTCGCCAATGTGCGAGATGTCCTTTACCGCCTCCCCGCCTCTACCTGGCTGGGCCCCTGGCTCTGCCCTGGGCCCCTGGCTCTGCCCTGTTCTCCATCCCTCTCCATCTCTCTGCCTGCAGGGTGGTGGTATGCGGGGCGCCTACTGCCCCAGCTCTCTCTTTCTCTCTCTGCTCTTTCTCTTTCTTTCAAGAGGGTCCTGAGCCCCTTCCGGCCACTGACCCTGAGTGTTTCCTGCTGAGGCCTGGCGGGAGCCTCCACTCTGACTGAAAGTGTCCAGCACCTCATAAATTCGTTTGTGACAGGACTGGGGACCTGGACTGTGTTTCCTCTAACCTTATCACCAGGACTAGGGGCAGCTGGTTCCATTTTAACGCTTTCAGAGCCACATTGCTCCTATAACCCAGGAGGTGGGACCCTCCTGCCTCAGATTGCTCTTCTCACCAAAATGGAGAGCAGCATGCCAGCTATCATTTTCCAGGCTTGTGTGCTTGGTGTTTATGCTACACATCTGATAGAGATTGTTTCTATCTTAACTACTTTTCAGAGGAGGAAAGGGAAACTCAGAAAGGCCAAGTGACTTGTCTAAGACCACACAGCAGGCCAGCAGACAACCTGGGTCCGGTTCCTGCCCCTCTTAGCCACTCTCAGGCCACAGTCTCATCAGAAGAGTGAGAGCCTTCGAGGGCCAGAGGAACTTACCCTTGACACTGTCTTGCTGCATAATTTCCTACCCATGCGGCTTAATCCAAAAGCAAAGAAGCGGGTCTCTTCCAGCTCTCCCAATGCAGTGAGGGGCACCTCAGGAATGTTAGGGAGAGGAGAGACACAGTGTGGGACACGTCTCCATCCGGACCATCCTTTCTGTGGGGCTCCATAAACACTGGGGGACAATGGGAATCATTCCACCCAAACTGTTCCATTTCATAGATGGAGACACAGAGGCCTCAGGACTGGGGGTGCCTTGGTCAGACAGCCCTCTGAGTCCATGTCAGAGCTGGGGTGGGCATCAAGGTGTCCCAGAGTGCTCTCTACGATGGCCTGCAAGGCCCGCTTGTTCTGACATCTCTGACCCCAGTCTCCTTCCTGCCTCTCCCTTCTCATTCACCCCAAATATCTCCAACTCCTTGCACTGATTCAGGCCTCTGGCCTTGAGTCTTCCCTGCTGTGGCCTCTCCGCAGACTGGTGGCCTAAGTCCCATCTCTGCTTCCCACTGACTCAATCAAGACGGACCCTGGATGCCCTTCCCTGATTCTCAGGCCAGGCCTGGTACCTCCTCTGAGCATCCACCGTCCCTGCTGACAGCTCTGATCACACCAGGTGGCAACTGTGGCTGTGTCTGTCCCTCCCTCTACACTGCCAATTCTTTCCAGCCAGAGATGAGGTCATATTTGGGTCCCTGGAGCCCAGCATATGCAGGACACAGGATGGGCGGTCAGCGTCTTTGTAGAGTGGACCAGGAATGTGTGAGCACGTGAGCGACGCATCCTCCAGACGCAGGAGTCTCCCAGCCTGGACCTGGACTGCAGACACTTGGAGATACAAGGGGACCCAGAACATCAAACCCGAGAAAGTGGGAAGCTTCATCCCACTCCATCACCCTCAGTGCCCAAATCATTTCCAATCCAGAGGGGGCAGCCAGGCACATGTACATGTACATGGTGAGTCACACAGAGACCAGGGTGACTCAAAGCCACACAGCTCTGCAGGATGCATCTCCTCTCTCCTTCTCCTCGGTCTTCTCCCCAACCCCAGGCCTTCTGCTCCAGCTACCTGGGCATCCTCTTCTTTCCTAAACTCCTGTTACATGCACAGACGTGAGGTTTTCTGTTCTCTCAGCCTGAGAAATCCTGCCCCAGATGCCCTCAAGACTTGTTCTGGGTCAGTGCTCCTCTTCTTCAGGGAGACCTTCTGTCACCACTCCAGGAAAAACAGAACACCATTTCCCTTACCACCTTGTCTTGCTTTAGTCTCAATTGCACCAAGCACTGCTGGCTTGCTCACGTTAGTAACGTGCTTGCGGGTGAGTTCCATGAGGACAAGAACCTTCTGTTTTATCCCTGTGTGCCTGATCCATGAGGAATGAATAAATATTGATGTATTGAATAAAAGAATAGATGAATGAATGAATGAGAACACACTCGTCCCTGGTTTATTATGGGACTTCAAGTACTTCCTGCTCTCATGGGATCAATTTCCCTTTTAGTTCAATGGCATAGATGGAATTTTGTGTTCTGTGAGACCTCTTCCAGTCCTTCCAAAATCTGATTTCTGGGGTTCTAAGGGCTGGAGTTCAAGCCCTGCCCCCCAGAGGCTCAGAGGCTCTGGGATTCTCTGTAGCTATAGTAGGCTATTTGGATTTTCAGCTTGCCAGCCAGCAGGAAACCCAGAACATCAAACCTGAGGAAAGTGGGAAACTGACTCAATCTCGTCCCTGCCTCACCTTTCTCCCAAAAGGAACTGTGCATCTTAGGAGTGTCTTTTATAACTGGAAACACAGAACACTGTCAATAGATGAACACAAGTACAGCAGCTGAAGCACTCTAAGCTTGTAGCACATGCTCCTAATAAGTAAATGCTCTATGGGATAATTGGGACTCAGGTTCCCTCCAGGTTGTGCTCTACCCTCTTCAATACAGTAGCCCCACCTTATCCACAGTGTCACTTTCCACAGTTTCGGTTAACTGCAATTGACGGCAGTCTGAAACTATTAAATGGAAAATTCCAGAAATAAATGATAGTTTTAAATTGTGCAGTGCTCTGAGTAGTGTGATGAAATCTCACACTGCCTACTCCACCCAGCCCTGGATGCAAACCATCCCTTTTTCTCCGCATATCCACCCTGTATATGCTACCTGCCCGTTAATTGCTTAGTAGCTGACTAGGTTATCAGATCAAGTGTTGTGATATCTTAGCACTTATGTTCAGGTAACCCTTATTGTTCTTAGTAATGGCCCCAAAGTGCAAGAGTAGTGATGCTTTAAAGAGAAGCTTTAAAGTACTTCCTTTAAGTAAAAAAGGAGAAAGTACAGTAAGATATTTTCAGAGAGATCATATTCACATAACTTTTATCACAGTATGTTATAATCATTCTATTTTTACTAGTTATAATTGTTCATCTCTTACTGTGCCTAACTTATCAATTAAACCTTATCATGGGTACGTATATATAGGAGAAAACAATATAAGAGTTCAGCACATCTGCAGTTTTTCTATGTGGTTTAAAGCTCCCTGAGAAGGGGTAGGGCTTGTGGAAGAAACAGAGCTGGTCTACTGACATCCTGTTGGTCAGAGCTCAGTCACATGCGCACATGAACCTGCAAGGGGAGCTGGGAAATGTAGTCTGGATGTGTGCTGGACTATACCCCAGAGGAAAAACAAGAGTCTGGTGAACATCTGGCTCATTGGTCACATTGGACCTTCTTTTCTTGCCCTAGTGTGTGTCTGCCTGTGTCTTCTCTGGCCCCCACAAGCTCTTTTCGCTAAGCAGCCGGAAGACCTGGATATTCCTCCTGGTGAAGACCAAACTCCTCCCCAGACCCACCTGAGGGTCCTGCTAAGGTGACCAACTGTCTAGATTTTCCAGGGAAGAGTGGTTTCCTGGGATGTAGTGTTCTGTCATGTCTAGTTTGGAATAAGCACCACGAAGTCAAGATGCCTCAGTGCACCACTACCACAAGACTCCTGCGTGGATCTCTTTGATGGTTCTGCCCTCTCTCTCCTCTCCAGCCTAGCTCCCTAGCAACCACTCATCTGTTCTCCATCTCTATAATTATATTGCACACAAGTTTTTTTTATAATGGAATCATGCAGTATGTATCCTTTTGAGATTGGCTTTCTTAACTCAGCCTAATTTCCTTGAGAGCCGTTCCATTTTTTGCATGTATTTGTAGTTAGTTGCTTATTTATGCTGAGTTGTCTTCCATGATGTGGATACATTATAGTCTGTGTAGCTATTCATCCTGTGAAGGACATTGGGTAATTTCTAGTATTTGGCTATTAAGAATAAAGTGATCTTGTGCTTGCTTTTGCTACACATACTAAAAAGAAAGAAAGAAAAAAAAAAGGATAAAGCTACTATAAATACTTGTGTATAAGTTTCTGTATGTTCTCTTTGGTGAAATATGTATACACACTTTTTGCACATTTTAAGATTTTTTTTTGTTTTATAGTTGTGCTTTAAGAGTTTCCTATATAACCTAGATAGATATTCTTTTTTGAACATAAGATTTGGAAAGTATTTTCTACTGGTCTGTAATTTTTCTTCTCCTTAGTAGAGTCTTTCACAGAGCAAAGATGATTAATTTCTATGAGGTCTACTTTTTTTTCTTTTTATGGAACATGGTTTTGGTGTCAAGTCTAAGAACATTTTCCACTCTTAAGTCTCAAAGACTTTCTCTCCTATTTTTTTCAAAAACGTTATATAAGTTTACATTTAAGTCTATGCTCCATTTTAAATGAATTTTTATGTAAAGTGTGAGATTTAGGTCAAGGTTTATTTTTTTGCCTGTGAATGTCCAGTTGCTCCAGTGGGATTCTGTATGGAGGTTATCATAACTCCACTGAGTTGCTTATACTCCTTTGTCAAAAATTAATTGGGCATATTCATGTGGATTTATCTGGGGTTTATCTATTCTATTCTGTGGATTATGTATCTTCCTTTCTGCCAGTACCACACTTTCTTTATTACTGTAGCATATTATATCTTGAAATTTATTAGGTCCACAAAAGCATCTTAAAAATTGTATGCCTTTTGTATATTTTAACAATACAAAATATTTGTATTATGCAATAATACATGAATTTTTTGTAAACCTAGCAAAAGTTATGATTATATTTATTTTACACACCCTTCTTTTGAGGTATAGATCAATTTAGGAAGGTTTCACTAAATGTGAAATGTATAATAAACATCTTTTACTAATTGTAGAAAGATATAAATATTAAGAGAAGGCCATGGAGATACTGGTCATCAGTGTGTAGGATTCCAGAAACAGTCAAAAAACGTGATTGAGCAGGGCGCAATGGTGCACACCTGTAATCCCAGCACTTTGGGAGGCTGAGACAGGAGAATTGCGAGTTCAAAGCCAGCCTCAGCAATGGTAGGGTGCTAAGAAACTCAGTGAGACCCTGTCTCTGTGGTTGAGCACCCCTGAGTTCAATCCCTAGTACCAAAAACAATTTTTTTTGATTGAACAACTTATTTTCAGGTACAGCTTCTGGCCATTAACTTCATAAATTCATCCTGAATTGCTACCACATTTATTTAAAGTATTTTGTATAATACTGGTAACTAACCAAGAATATAGTTTTAAAAATAATAAATGTTCACTTAAAATCTCTGTCAGGAAGTGGTAAAAGGGGCTTGTTAATAATAATAATAAATAAAATATTCTAAATATTAAAAAAGAAGTTGATGAGGCTGATCCCTCTTAATTCTTCTTAATTTTTTTTGTAATTATCTTTTTATAGTTCCTTTGACTTTACATCTAAATTTTATAATACCCTTGTTTATAGCTACAGAAAAATCTAGCTGGAGTTTGGGTAGAACTGCATTAAACATGTATATCGATTCAGAGAAAATTGACATTTTACTATGTTCTGTCTTCCAATCCATGAACATGGTATGTCTACTTAGTTTTTTGTGTGTGGAGGGGTGGGATACCAGGGAGTGAACTCAGAGGTGCTTAATCACTGAACAACTTCCTCAGCCCTTTTTATTTTTTAAATTTGAGACAAGGTCTCAAGTTGCTTAGGGCCTCTCTAAACTGCTGAGGCTGACTTTGAACTTGTAATCCTCCTGCCTCAGCCTCCCAAGCCACTGGGATTATAGGCATGCATACCATGCCTGGCTCTCTACCTAGATCAGATCTTTATTATTTTTAACATTAGTGTTTTATCATTTTCAGCATAGAAGTTTTGTACATATACTATTAGATTTATGCCTAAGTATTTTCTTTTTTCTCTTACTAATGGTAAATGCTACTTTAAATTTTGCTGTCTACCCATTCATGGCTAGTACATAGAAATGCATGTGATTTTTATGTGTTGCTCTTGTATTCTGTCACCTTGCTGAATCCACCTATTAGTTCTAGGAATATTTTTATGGAGTTTTGGGTTTTTTCTACATAGACAATGATGTCACCTGCAAATTGGGCAGTTTTCTACCTTTCATTCTGATCTTTGTGCCTTTCTTCTTTTTTTCTGCCTTATTGACCTGACTAGAACTAGGCTGGATAAGAGTGCTGAGACCAGACATCCTTGTCTTCTGCTCCATCTTAGTGAGAACGCAGTCTTCCAGCCTCAACCATATTGTTAGCCATCAGGTTTTCGTGGATGCTCTTTATCAAGTTGAGGAAGTTTCTATTGCTATTTTCTCTGAGAGTTTTTATCATGCCTGGATGTTAAATTCTGCCAAGTTTTTCCTGTCTGTTGATATAATTATTTAATTTCTCTCCTTTTGCCTGTTGATAGTATTACATTGATTGCTTTTCAAATACTGTATCAGTCTTCTCGTGATGGAATAAACTTCATGTAATCATGTGGACTATGCTTTTTGTAATCTGTTTAATTGTGTAAGTTAATATTTTGATAGGGACTTTTGCAAATATATCCATGAAGGATGTTGATCTGTATTTCTTTTGTTGTTGTTCTCTTTGTCTGATTTTGATATCAGAGTAATACTAGCTCCATAGCACCAGAAGAAAGAACCAGACCAGAATAGACAATGGAGCTGTCACTGCAATGACAGCCACAAGAGCAGATGGGAACCTACATGCTACACCTGAAGGCGAGGTGCCTGTTCAGTAAGAGATGTAATAGGACCTGAAGTTTCTTAACATAAAAGTCCAAATGCCCAGTATGTGATAGGAAATTACCTGCCGCAACAAGAGTTGGGATAACAATTTTAGTGAGAAAATGCAATCAACGGAGGCTAATATTAAGACATTGATTGGATTAGACAAAGGGGAATGAAGGGATGGGAATAGGAAAGACAATAGAATGAATCAGACATAACTTTGCTATGTTCATATATGAATACCCGACCCGTGTAACTCCACATCATGTACAACCACAGGAACAGGAAGTTATACTCCATGTATGTATGTCAAAATACATTCTCCTGTCATGTGTAACTAAAAAGAACAGACACAAAAGAGATTAAGATGGTGAGATCATCTGAAAAATATTTGCAAGCATCCATAATAAAAATGCTTTGGCAAGAAATGATGAATTATCTTGAAACAAATGAAAACATATAAAATCTCAGCAAAGAAATCGAAGTTATGAGAAAGAATCAAATTCAAATTACTGAACTGAAAAATGCAATAGTTGGAAATGGAAGTACCCCACTAGCTAATGGATGATGTGATAGTACATGGAGATGAACCATCATGGACAGATGCCCTGACTCCTTCATTTGATAGGCAGGAGAGCCTGAGGCATGGTCGGTGCTGTGTCCCAGAACCACAAGGACTGAGTTCCAGCTGCCCATGGTAGTACCATCTGGATAACCCACTGCCTTCCCTTCCTGTTTCACTTTTTAAGTCTCATGCCATGTTTCTTGGGGTTATTTCCCAGTTCTTGAACTCAAATCTTGGTGTCAGAGGCTGCTTCTTGAAGCCTCAAACCAAGACATCTTATTCTCATGACAACATTTAAGGTAGTGCAGGTCACACTTAGCACAGCACCCAACCCACAGGAAGTTCTTCCCTATGGCTTTTCATCCTCAGCCTCATCATCATCTGTAAAACAGAGACATTGAGCTCCCCCACCACCTTGGACTTCATCTTGTTCTCCTCTTAAATCTAAACTCTGCACCTCACCCGCTCCTCGTCTTCATTCCTCACTTCCTCTGACTTTTCCCAAGGAAAGGCAAACAGCCTTGTCCCGTGGGATGCTCAGGCACACAAAGGAGATGCTTCCAGCCAGCCGCCCCTCCTTCGCCAGCCCCCGTGGAATCGCAGCCTCCACGGTGGGTCAGGTTGTTATTGTCTTAATATCAGTGTGAAATAAATTGAAAAATTACCCATAAAATACAGGTTTTTAGCAGCTGGCTTGAAACTTTTTTTTCCATAAACAAACAAGTTTAAAGAGAAGCCTTAAAAAAACCACCCGCCAATTCTTCCCCCAACCTTTCATGTCCCTGTGTGGAACTGAGGTCTGCCGGGAGATTTGGCCTCCTGGGCCAATGCAGGCTGTTGGGGGCCACAAGTCACTCCTTGGCCTTTGAGATGACTTATCTCTCTCACCCTTGTCCATCTGTCTGTCTGCTCTATGAAGAATCCCTGATATTCATCCACCACCCCCATCCCAGCTCCCATACTCTGCATCCACTTGGAACCAAACTGCCTTGATTTGAAGCAGAGATTTCCCAATTATTCAGTGTGACTTTAAGCAAGTTATTTGACCTACCTCAGCTTCAGCTTCCCCACTGAAAAGAGTGATGCCATCTGTACCTGTTTCCTAGGGTTGTTAGAGAGTGGAATTAGTTAAATATCCATGCAGTTCTCAGAACATGGCACTAGGCCATGCTGCAGAACAGTTAGCTATTATTAGTTTTATAGGCAGAAGAAAAACTAGGATAGAAGATATGGCAGGAGGCTCAGTGACATTTGGACTTTTCCATAGTGCCCTTCTTTCCTCTGGGGTGTTCACAGAAACATCTGCCCAGCCCTCTGCAGTTTGCAAAGCTTGCTGGCATCTCCCATCTCATTTGGCCTAATATTTAACTGTGGAGGGATTCAGGACAAGGCTTATGATTATCTATTACAGCTTACAGAGGAAGAAACTGAGGTCTCATAGGTAAACCGAGTTAGGCTCTCAGACAGTGGGAGGAGCCAGGACTCTATTTTGGTAGTTTGAGGACCTAGGATGAATCCTGACCCTGGATACACACTGGTGTTAGACTGAGCCCTGATCCTGGTCTTAGACTGAGCCCCATCTTGATCTTAGACTAAGCCCTGATCCTGCACTGAAACTTGAACCTGATCCTAGACCAAATCAGAACCTTGGTTCCAGGTGAGTCTCTGACCCTATTCTTGATCTTATGTGGCCCCTCTCTTGATCAAGGCTAAGTTAGAACCTTGACTCTTCTTTCACACTATTTCCTGACTCCAGCCTCAGACAGATCCCTGATCCTTTTTATCGATTAAGTCCTAAATCTGACCTCACATTGACTCATGATCTTGGTGCCATATTGAGCCTCACTCTGGTCCAAGATTGAGCCCCCAGTGGGAACCTCTGACTTGGACCTCCACTTCTGGTCCTGTCTTGGATCTTCCCAGGCTTCTGTCCATCTACCCAGGAAGCCCGAGCAATAGAGCAAGACTTACAGTCCATCGCAGGAGGCAGGACCCCTGTCTCCCTCCTGTATTTGCAATCCCTCCGGTCCCACCCCAGGGGGACAGCCACAATGATCCAAGTCCTCCTGACGCCAGAACTCTGAGGAGTCCCATTGTTTGGGTGGTTTTCAGTTGTGATTATTTAGTACAGTCGTTTTTGGTTTTACATTTTCAGCCTTGGTCAGCCTGGGGTAGAGTTTTTCTTCCCCCTGTGGTTGAAGTTGAAATGCCATTTCAACAAAGGAAAAAAAAATTTTAAAAACAACAGTGAAAATATTTCCAAAATATGTTCACAATCAAGTTGATCCCTTGGTAATTGGATGGGGAGAGAGAGGAAGGACAAAGTTTTTCATAATGAGGGGACAGCAGGTCTCTGGTGGCTGGGGGTTAGCTGTGGCTCTTGGTCTGCAGGTGGGGGCACTTGACCTGAGAAGATGCAGGAGAAAAGCCACGGTCAAGCCTCTGGAAGGAACTGATACCAGAGCTGCCCCTTGCTGTGACCTTCCCTCCCAGCCTCAAGTTTTCCTCTACTAAATGGGGTGAAGGGGAACAAGGTGGCTTTAAAGCACTTAGCACAAGTGCTGACCTTGAACAGATGCAGGTGATAGTTATTGCCACAGTGATTATTTGCACTGTCATTATTTGTCATCTGAGAGGCACTGAGGCTTGATGGTACACAGAGACCAGTCAGATCTCCTGGATTCCAATCCCAGTTCTGTCGCTTCCTGTAGATATATAACTTCGAGCATGTTACCGAACCACTATGAGCCTCAGTTTCCTCATCCATACAAGGGGGATTGTACCACCATGAGGACTAAAGGATTTAATACACGCAAAGCTCTTAGAACCGTGCTGAGTGCATAGCTGGTGCCCAAGGGATATGAGCTCTTAGCATCTGTTCAAAAATATTTCATGCACACCTACAGTGTGCAGCCTGCAGGAACAGAAAGATGACTTCACATGGGGTGCTGGGAGAGGCACTGGGCCCCCAAGTTCTTTTGTCCTGTACCTCTTATTTCAGTTCCTGCCATTAGCAATTCGTGGATGGATTCGTTCCTTCGTCCATTACCAAGCACCCACTGTGCCCCAGGCCATGGTGAGAGCTGAAGACACCGTAGCTGCTGTCACAGTCCTTGTGGCTTGGCAGGGACACAGAGAAGCAGAGCCGGTGATTTGAACCAAGTCAGGTTCTGACTTCCAGTCCTGTGGGGTTGGGGGTCATGGGTGCCCCCGGGAGGTGCGGAGAGAGGCCAGCTGGACTTGGCCTCTGAAGGGCTCACGGGAGTTGGACTCAGCCATTCAGCAGGTCTTTACCGAGCACTGGTCCGCCGGTCGAGGATCTGGCCGACACACCTGATTTCCCACCTGGCTGGACAGCTCCGCTTAGGTCCTATGGCCATTTCCAGACCAGGGAGTCTAGAACCAGCATCAGCCTCTTTTCTCCTGGCTTCTGACCCTGTTTGCATCTGTCTGTGGAGCCTGGGCCTCCCTCTCAGGCCCCTGCTCTCTACCCGCCAACCGCAGCCTGCCCCCCTACCCGACCCCAATGCACAGCTGCTCAACGGTGACTCCTAACAGACTGCCTGTGGGCTCTCCCTGGAGCACATGCTGTCACCGCCCTGCCACTGTCCCCTCAGCATTCATCTTTCCACGCCCAAGAAGCCTTCTGCAAACACCCCTGCTGACGGCTGAAGGTGCCAGAGATTGGCGTCTGCCAGCAGCCCTTGGTCACCGACTAATGGGAAGTGGTGGGTAAGCAGTAGCCCTGTCCTCGCTTGGGGTACCCAGGAGGCGTGCTCTTCTCTGCCTGCAGGGGGCCCCGTGGGCCAAGCCCACATCAGTGGCTTGCTTAAGGACACACCACTGGGTGGCTTTGATGACTCACTCTCTTCATAACCTTGGCCGCAAAGGGGTTTAAAAGCCACAGCCCCTCTCCCCAGGGTCCATGCAGGCAACTTCTTAAACTGTTCTGGAAGCGCTGGTCTCCAGGATGACGTCCCAGCCCCTTGCCTGACCTTTAAGGCCCCCCGCCCCACATGCTGACCTCACCACCACCGTCCACCCTCTGTGCTTGGTTCCTGCTTTTCCCTCTGGTCTCAAACAAGCCTCCTTTTGCCTAACACCTGAATGAGTTGTACCTTCCCCATAAGACTCAGGTCAAGTTCACCTTCCCCAGGAAACCTCCTAGACCACGTTAACCCTGGGAGTCTTCCTGCAGCCCCTGAGAGTCAGCTTGGGCATAAATAGGCCATTTATGCTTTACTTGCTCTGTTCCTCTAAAAATGGTTAGGTTGAGATTTTCTCTAGGCATGGCCCTGAGAGTTGGGGACAAGGGCCTGCTCCAATACAGACCCTGCCCTGAGATCTGAGCAGTCCAAACAGAGAGACACTGGAGATTGAATTAGCAAGACCAGTAAATCCATGACAAATGCATGAATTGTTTATTTTAACAGCTTGAAATGAGAGTCGGTGAGAGACAGGCCGCAGCCCGCCACCTGTGTAGATAGTTTTGTTGGAACAGTCACATTTATTTATCCGGTGTGGCTGCTTTGCACTAGCATGGCAGAGTGATTGTGATGTAGGACCTGTAAAGACTATAAGATTTACTGTGTAGACTGTTACAGAAAAAGTTCACTGGCTTAAATATCAATAATTGTTGACTATTTCAACAGCTCCTAAGGACCAGGAACCTGGGAGTTCCTTAGCTGGGTGGTTCTGGCTGGAGGTCCCTCGGGAGGTTTAGTCTGAGGGTCAGTTGGGAGGCACACACCTGAGGTGTGCTGGGGCTGGGAGACTTGACAAGTGTGTGGCCAGGGAGTGGGTGCCGGCAGAGGGCTGGGGTCTTGGGCCTCTCCGTGGGGACCTCCTCCTAGGCCCTTCCAGTCTCCTCACAACATGGTGGCTGGGTTCCCCAGCGAGGGCCTCCATGCTCAGCTCATCACACTCTGCTCATCTAATCCTCACAGACATCCTCAAGGAACAGAAGTGATGATCAGCCGAGGAAGCCAGAGCTCAGACAGTGGAAGCAACTGACCGGTGTCAAGGTCAAAGCTAGGACTAGAGCCCAGGTCCCTGGTTCCAGAGCCCTGTCCTCAGCTGTGGGCCATCCTTCTTATCACAGAGGCCCAGCCATTGCTCTGGGCCTGGGACTCTGGGATCACTTGGGTTCCACTGAGGGCTCTCCTTGCTGGGGGCAGGGTCCTGCTCTCTCCAGTTTCCAGCTCCGTGGGAAGCCTCCATCTTCTCTCAGACCCTCTGCCATGTGGGCCACTGGTCCTATCCAGCCTTCTTTCCTGATATCTCTGCCATATTCCCTCCCTTGTCCTGTCTCGCTGCTTGAGCACCTGCTCTCCCACCTGGGGACAAAGTCAGAGGAGCCACGCCTTCTGCTGATGTTCTTTGGTTTGACCCCCTGCCTGACCCAGCTGTCCTCTGGCCAGTCTCCTGGATGATGGAGGCCCTCGCTGGGGGACCCAGCTGCCATGTTGTGAGGAGACTGGAAGGCCCTCGACACACCCCAGGGGACTAGAAATGGCGTGTTCTGGTCGAGCCCTATCGCCAATAAATCAACAAAGATAATAATGATAATAATAATAGTAATGATTTCTTTTGCTCTTCCCTCTACATCCACAAATGCTGGGACCTGCTATCAGGTGAACTGGTTTGAGTTCCTGCTTGGTCTTTGCTAACATGTCCATGGAGGTCGTGGTTTTTCCTCTGGCCTCAGCCTCCACAGCTCAGGAAGGCTCGTGTGGGCTAGAGAGCATTGTATTGTCCAGTTGTTGACATTGTACTCGGTGCATAATAATTGCTAGACTCGTGGCACAAAACACACGCAGCTCACTTGCTTGTAGGGAAGCGAAGGGGTTGCGATCACAGAACGTCGTCACCTGCGTGGCCTCCAGACAATCGGGTGGACATCTCTTACTCTGATCAACTAGAGAAGAACCCAGGAACAGCCCAGGAGAAGTCCATCTCACCATCTGATCACAGCGGCCCCATGAGGCAGAATTCATTTTGTATGTTCTGCAGATGTGTGAACAGGGGCCCAGAAACTCAGCCGAGTTCAGAGAGCGGGGAGAAGAGTGGAGCAAAGCCAGGGGATGATTCCAAACTCCAGTGATCTTTTCACTCTGCTCATTGGCCCAGCCTCCCATCTGTGACCATCCAGCCTCCCATCTATGACCACACAGCCTCCCATCTGTGACCACCCAGCCTCCCATCTATGACCACACAGCCTCTCCCCATCTATGACCACACAGCCTCCCATCAAAGACCACCCAGCCTCCCAGCCTCCTATCAATGACCACCTAGCCTCTGCCTCCCATTTATTCCACAATTGCTTGGCGCCTACCATCCACCAATCACTAGTCCAGGGACTGAGACATGACTTTGAGCTGGAGAGTCCTGCCCCATACAACTCTCATTCTGGTTGTGGAAACCAGACAACAAACAAATGCACGTCATTCATGAGCTGTGATGTCACAGTACTAAAGTAGGTGGTAGCCAGGAAAGTCCTCCCTGACCAGGAGACTTTTGAGCAGACACCTGAAGGAAGAGAGGGAGCAAGTCCACAGCAATGTAGGAGAAGAGCATTCTGGGCCAAGGGAATGGATGTGCAAAGGCCCTGAGGTGGGAATGAGCTTGTGTAGATGGAACAGGGAGAAGGAAGGAGATCCAGAGGATAGCAAGGGCCAGGTCAAAGCAGCTTCATCAGTCACCGTGAGGAACTGGATTTTATTCTGCTGGGTTGGCTCATGGGTCTCCCCAATGGTAGAACACTTTCTCATCTGCCAGGAAGGGGGCCACAGAATGCTGGACACATGCACTTCCTGACCCCTCCTTTGGCCAGCTGGCCTCATGGTTTTCACAACTGGGGCCAGGGGTGGAAGTGTAGGAGGCCAAGATTTGGCATCAGGTTCTGCAGGAGGTGAGTCTACCTCCTAGGTAAAGGAGAGAGGGGTGACCGTGACTAGGCACGGTCCCCTACCATAGCCCAGATCACCTTCACCACTCACTAGGGTGGTCTCATCAGCTTCATGGTACAGACAGTAAGCCAAGACTCAGAGGTCATGCAGCTTGTTTGAGGTCACACGGCCAGAAGATGGCACCAGATTCACCCAACTCTTAAGTCTCTGTTCCAGTTTGGAGGCTGATTGTCCCTCAGAGGTCCCTGTTTGAAAACCTTGGTCCTCAGGGTGGTACTCTTGGGAGGTAATGGGACCTTTAAGAGGCAGGGCCTTGTGGGAGGTTCTTATCTTCTCACATTGAGGACATGCTCTGGAAAGGGGTTGTGAGACCCCAGTCTCTTCCTCTTCCTCTTTCTCTTCTGCTTCCTGGTCATGAGGTGAGCAGTTGGTTTGCTTGTGCTCCCTACCATTGCTGTCTGGCCCTTGCACCAGAGGCCTGAAAGCAGTGCATTCAACCAGTCATATGCTGTAAACTAAAATCACCAGCCAAAAGAACCTTCTGTCTTTATAAGTGGATTATCTCAGATATTTTGTTACAGTGACAGAAAGCTGACCAACATGGTCCCCTATCAAATCCTTCAAAAAAAGAAATGATTTGTTACAGACTCAGAAGGAAAGGCCCTGTGGATTCATTCACTGGCCCAGGAAGGGAGCTCCCACCACCTCTCTACCAATGGAGAAACAGAGGCTCAAAGAAGCCACACCCTGTGGTCACACAGCTTAGAGATGATGAAGCCAGGATATTCAAACTCAGCTTCTTCTAGTCCAACTCTACGCAGTAGGAAAGGGAAAGGGCCCATGGTTTCCTTTGTAATTTTAGTGGCTGAACTTGTAGCTCGACGGCAGATGTGTTCTGGGACTGCTGGATGTAAAACAAAGTGACTTTGTCACTGTATTTTGGGAGATGAGCCTAGGACTTCACAGTGTCCACTATGGGTCAATGAGTGCCCCCAACAAGCATAAACTGTCTGGTAAAATGGGGGACTTCTTCATCAATAGGCATTTTAATAGATTGATCGATTGATTTCTATGTCCCTGTGGTACAGAGGGTTCGAGGCATCCCGGGAAGGAAGTGACAGGCGGAAGCTGGTCACCTCCTCTGCTTTTTATATTCCACTCATGGGGACATGAAGAAGAAAAAAAAATCCAGCTGCTCCATCGCTGAGGAATAAATTCTTGGTATGGAAGTAATTCTGCTAAGGCTGGCCTCCTCAGAGTACATTCCAAATGCTTTCTGTATTTTCAAATTTAATTAGGAGACATTTCTGTCCTGTGAATCATCACTTAATAACCACAGAGGGGTGTTTATTAGAGAAAGAGTGGAAAGAGGACCGGACCGGTGGACAACGCAGATGCCAGTTCTTTGAGACTGTGGCTGTGTGATCTTGCGGGAGCCACTTTCCCTCTCTGAACACCAGTTTCCTTGTCTGTAAATTAGAAGTTACTTGACAGGGGTCGATGGGGCTCTAAAGCAGATTGTGCACATTAAAAACTCACGCATGCACGCAGTGGGTGACGAATCGTCACGGACTTCTCCGTTTCCTCAGGACCGGGGTAGGTGGGTCCTTTGCCCTCTCCACTGTGAATTTTGACCTGTCAGAACCCCCTGAGCCACTGCGTTTCAGGTCAGATCTAATGCACCTGCAGGTGGCGGCTGGCTCTGTCTCTTCCGGAGGAGGAGCACAGTCCCTGCTGTAAGAAATGCCAGCGTTTGGTGAGGAGATAGGAGGGGGAGGACCACAGCGAGACCAGAGCGGGGAGGAGGGTGAGCTGGGCACCGCTGTTGTTGGAGGTGATGATGGTATTGGCCCCCGAGGCCACTGAGAGCTCAGGAGTAGGAGAAAGAAAAGTCCTGTAGCAGAGGGGCCCAAGTCGATCCTGGCGGAGGCGTGCTTGGGACCAGCGTCGCTATCCTCCCCCACTGGGGAGTCCTCTGCCCCTCAGGTGGTCCTCACCACATTGTGCCTGCTCATCACACTTGCCGGCCTTTCTTGTCTCTGGTCCATGATTCAAGATGCCTAGTACTCTGCCTGTAAGGGGAAGGCCTTCTAGGCAGGGCCAATCAAAATCTTTTCTTTTGTTGGGGCATAGGGAAAGGGTCCCTCTTTATACTATTGGGATGTAGCCTTGGGACTGCTAGTGTTGCATTTATCTCACTTGGAATGAAGCTGTCTAAAGCAGGACAGGATGATCTTACCAAGCAAGAAGAGACAGAGAAGCCAAAGCTGAGTGTGCAGGGAGAGGGTGCCCATGTTGCCCGTGTGCCTGGATCAAGCCATGCCTGAAGCCCATTGTGTTTGCCCCTTTTGTGGATAAGCAATTCCTTTTGCTTATTTAACAGGATTTCTTTCACTCAGCAATGAAAGAATTTTGAGTAACACCATCCATAACTGAGAGAGACTGTTCCCTTCTTCAGACACAGAACCACCAGGCATAGAGAGTAAGTTGATACTTTACTGCCTCCCTGCAGCCTTCACTCATATTGCTGTCTCTCTTGGGCAGCATCTGTTCCTGCTGTGAGCAGAAAATAAAATCATTTGTTTATGTCCCATCTTGTTGCAAAAAATGATTTTAGACAAAATTTAGGCATCTATTTGTTGCAGATGTACTAGAACCAGAGACCGAGAGAAGAAAAGAAGCATGAAACTGAGAGAAGGGAGCCCAGGCGAGCTTGGGGTGGGATCAGGTTGTTGAATGTCTGCTGGACAGTTGCTGGAAGGGAATAGACACATTTGTGTGGGACCCCTTGCGGCTGGGGCAGGAACAAGGAAGCACCGTTGTGTGGACTCACAGTGGGTGGAGACACAAAAAATAAGAAGCCTCGTTTTTCCTGGAATAAAAGTCTGAAATAAATTTTGTCATCCAAAGGACTTTGTGAAATACCCTGAGCAACGTCAAAAGGCAAGCATCAGGCTGGAGTGGATGGTTGCAGCAGCGTGATTGAAATCCAGAGTCAGTCAAGACCTCCTGCAAGTCAGTAAGGGCCTCATCCTAAAACGGCAAAGGGGGACGCATGCACAACCCACCACAGAAGAAGTAGCTGTCGAATTAGCAAAGATCTAAAGAAGGGTGACACCGGTGCGGATGAAGCCGCCGGGAAATGGGCACACGCAGGCATCTTCATTTATTTTAAGGCTTCTCGTCACCAGACATCAGACTTATGTTTATGTTTTTCCTTGTTTGAGGCTATTTCCCCAACCGGACTGAGCTCCTAAAATGGCAAAGGGGGACGTCCTGAGGATGTCCTCCTGTTCACTGCTGTGTTCCCAGAACCAGTAACAAGGTGCCCCGAGGAAGTGCTCAATGATAATATTATTAAGTGCACGAGCAAATGACGAAGGGACACTGTAAGCCAGGGTGACGTCTTGGTGGGCAATTTGGCAACAGTCATTAGAATTCAAACGCACACACATTGATTCAGAAAATTCCTCCTTGAGCCATTCGCTCCCTATAACGTAACAGGACCCCAGGGAGTAGGCGGAAGAATGCTCCTTGCAGATTGATTTAAATGAGAAAAGCTGGAAATGACCTAATCACCCAACAACACAACGCTAATTAAGTTAGTTATGGTATATTGTCACTGTGGAGCACCATGTGTTCTTTAAAAAGGAGCACAGGGGCTGGGGGTGTCCTTAAGTGACAGAGCATGTGCTTAGCACGTGCCAGGTCCTGGGTTCAATCCTCAGCACCAAAGGGGTGAGAGAGGGAAAAGAAAACACATGTTTAATACCGATGTGGTTGCGTCTCAAAGATATATCATTAAAAGAAAATAGCAAGTCACAGAATGAGCATGTAACATTTAAGGGACAAACAAATTCCACCTAGCTAGCTAGCTATCATCAATCTGTATACCCACCCACCCCCATCCATCCGTCCATTCATCCCCATCCACCCACCCACTCATCCATTCATTCATCCTCCATCATCCACCCACCCACCCATCCATCCATCCCCTAGCAATGTAAAGAAATAGAAAAATATCTTGGAAGCAAACAGAACTATTAAAAATAGTAACTCCAGAAAAAGGGGATAAAATAGGAGATAGGCAAAAGGCTATTTTTACTTTAGAAATTTATTTGGGAATGATATGTTTCTAAAATGTATACAGATAGGTGTGAAAGTAAAATTTCACAATCTCTCCACACGCCCATAACCAGCACTCAGATCAAGAAAAAAGCCATGGCCAGCCTCCCAGGGGTCCAACTCACTATCCTCTGGAGGACAGTAATCACTACCCTTTTATTACCTTTGTCACCCCAGATGAGTATTGTCAACTTTTGAGCTTAATGCAAATGAAATCATAAAGTAAATATCATTTTGTTTCTTCTCTCTTTGGGGCAACATTCTGCTGTGATTTTTTGTTTTTTTGTTAATGTATTTCTGTACATTTCAAATATTCAAAAAGAACATATCATTTGTATTCTCCATATGTGGGTTGGGTGATGACAATTTATTACATAAAATTGACCAACACCAACACTGGGATGTGGTACCTATGTCACCCACTCTGCCCTCACAGTAGAACACTGTGGGGGACAGGGTGTCACAAGGCCAGGCAGGTGACCTGTATGGTTGCATAGGTATGCTTGGCTGCTCCTTCCAGACCCCTCATCCTAGAGCAGGTGCTTGAAGTCCTGGAGCCTGTTTTGTGGGGTTCCTTTGACCTGTGGTTGAGGCTTTGGTGAGAATCAGCGGAGAGAGCTCCTTTTCCTTAACAGCAGTTTCCTTGTGGCATATTCCACCCCTGGGTGCCAGATGCCTCACCCGTGTTTACAGGCTCAGTTGAAACTCACAAGACCACCCAGAGGGGAGAGTTCCCTTGGCAGTAGGGTTTAAGCTCAGCTCTGTCTGGTTTCAGATATTGAACCCTTAACCCTGTGTTTTAGAGTTCAGTGGTGAAGGCCAGATGTGCAGCCAAGGAAAAGACAAAAACTTGCTAACCAGACATGTGCACATTCAGCTCCACAGAAATCCACTGCCCAGGGGGTGTGGCATGGAGAGAATCCGGCGATGGTGGCTCTGGGGCAGCAGTGGACATAGAAGAAAAACGAAAAGTCTGCTTGCTGGAAGGAGGGAGGTGCCCACCTGGATGGGTAGCTGGAGGTCAGGAGATCTGAGTGCTCATCCTAGTCTTTCCAGTCCTAAGTGGCCTCAGTCTCTGCCTCTATCATGGGGAGACAAGTTTGAACAACCCTCTCTCCTCTGTCATGTATGACCTTTTCTGTGCATTTTCAGGAATGTTCCAGGACAGCAGTATAAGCTGATGGTAAATGTTTAAGGTTAAAAAAAAAACATTTTGTTTATGCATGTAGGCAAACGTGCAAACGTACAAACGTGTGTATTTATTTATGGTTACTTCTTCTTTCTCCTTTTTTCCTTTCTTTCTTTCTTCTTCAAATAGGTTAAATACATATGTACAAAACAAACAGCACAGAAATGTACCCTGGAGAAGGTAATTCCCCCAGCCCCTGTCTCCCGGCCCCCCACAGCCCTACCCCCAGGCAGCAGCAACTATCATCAGTTTCTATCTTGAGTTTCTACTCGAAAGTGGTTGATTCCTCTATAAGCATAGGTACATAATTCTCTCTGGCTTTGTTTCTTTATTAAATGGTGACACACTCCATGGGGCTCACCATTTTGGGCAACACCTGGAGATCATTATTTACCATCTTTGGAGGCCTGCTCTTTCTCCTTAACAGCTGCATAAACTCCACAGTTAAGCTGTACCATCCCTTACTGATGGGGTCCCTCTTGACAGATGTTTAGGTTGTTTTCTGCCTGCTGTCTTTACCATGAGGATGCCATGTCATTTTGCAAATGCTTTGAGAATTCCACTTTCTAAGAAGTGGAGTCAGTGGGACAAAGGGTATATGTATTTATTTGTACCCAGGAAGATGCGGCCAAATGGCCAGGCACTGCAGCCACTGAAGCAGGAGGCCTCCTCCCTCCTCCGGGCTCCCGGCACTTGCTACCTAATCTGTGGCCTGCACTCCAACTTCGTCAACAGTTTCAGTAATGTCCCTTTTGGAATATTTTTCCCAGTGCAGGATACAGTTCAGGATCCCATATTGCATTTGTTTGCTGTGACTCTGTAGTCTGTGACTTTCATGATTATTAACTTTTGTGTTTTTTAAAAAGCATGGGTTAGTTGTTTTAGGGAATGGTATGTCCCTCAATATGGGTCTGTGTACTTCCTCAATATTAGACTTAAGGTATGCATTTGGGGCAGGAATACCTTGGAATGCCTTAGAAGTGATGTCGTATCTTTCTCAGTTTCTTGCATCAGAAGCTATATGAATTCATCCACTGATATGGATTCCCTGGGTAGCAACTGCAGACAAGAGTGGCTGGAGGGTGTAGTTCACTGGGGCTTGCCTTTGGGATTTATATTTTGTCCCTGGTAAGTGGAGCACTCTCTCTCTCTGCTTCCTGGTTGACATGTCTTGAGCTGCTTTCCTCTGCCATGTCTTTCTGCCATGATGTTGGCCTCACCTAGGGCCCAGAGCAAAGGAGTTGGCCAAGCATGGACTGAACCTATGAAACTGTGAGCTGAAATACCTCTTCCTGCTCTCAGTTGTTTTGTCTTTGGGTCACAATAACACAAAGGCTAACTCACCTGGCATGGCACAGTTGGGAGGGTCTGCACACCTTTAAGAGGGGCTCCATGGGAGATGGTCAGGTCCCTAGGGGAGTGTCCTTGAGGGAGGTACTAGTCTCTGGCCTTCCCTCTTTCTTCCTCTTTGCCTCATGGTCACCAGAGAAGCTCCCACTGCTCTGTGCTGTCTCACCACAGGCCCAAAGTGAGATGGACCATTAATTGATCATCACATCCAGTGGTGCCTCTGCAGGGGACCTTGCAGAGCCCTTGGAGAGGTCTACCGTGGGTGACCTGACCTCTCTCTCAAGCACCAGGGCATCCTTGGAGCTGGCTGCAGAAGGGCAGCTGAGTTTACATGTCCACTCTGGTACTTGGTAGCTTGTGATCTTGGGGGCATGACTCCTCTCTGAGCCTGAGCTTTTCCTCCATAAAATGAGGAGAGTCAACCTGGTAGCCCTGCAGCCCACAGTGCCACCACAAAGACCAGTTGTGACCAGACAGGGTGAGAGAGGGCTTATGAAGAAGCCATGTACCCTTGGGGTGGCCATTCTTATTAAGTGGGACATAGCATCTTATTGAGTGAAAAAAACAAAATTCCCAAGAATGAGCTGCCCAGTGGCTTTAGAAGAAGACCAGAGAGTGAGCAGATTTTATGCAGGAAGTGGCCTCTGCTCCTCCTCTACCTGGCAGGCTCCTGCACGCTCCAGGGAGGCAATGCCTCCCCCAGGAAGCCCCCCAGGCTGCGCTTGGCCCTCCATCTTGGCACTCAGTGACACTCTCTACTCCCATGAGCATTTTCTGGTTTCCCATCTGGAGTTCCTTTGGGTGGAAACGGTCCCTGGTTCCTCCAGGAATCTTTAGCACTTCCCACACAGCCTAGCAACACATCAGGCTCAGAAACATTTTGAGACTGAAGGGCCAAGCAGACCTGGAGGTGAAATGCAGGGCTGGCGGCTGAGGGGAGCCAGAGGCAGTGAGCTCCCTCCCTGCCCTTTGAGCCTCTCGGGATGAGCTTCTCCACCTGGGCTGGAGCTGAGGTAGGTCCACCCTGGTCTAAAGGCCAAAGGAGCTCTCCTGGAGGAGGCCTGACTCATCATGGCCTGCTCAGCACTTTCCTGGGTTTAACTTTAGAAGTACTGTCTCCGAGGTACACTGGGGCCACTGGTCACCCTACCCTAGTCACTGATTCTCAGTGGGGGGCATGGTGACTGCTCACCTCCTGAACATCCTCCTCCTACATCTGTCCCTCCTCCCCCATCTCTCAGAATGGACACTGACCCTGGCTGACACTTTCCTGACCTCCTGTGTGATGAGGGTGGCCATCTGACCCAGGGTTGACCCACGAGATGTAAGAGGAAGTCTGCGGGGACCCTCTGGGCCACAGTCACTGCTATCTACCAGGACCTCCTCTTGTTTCCTGCTCCTGGATATTGTCATCTGTGGGTAAGATGTGAGCTGTGACGGCAGTCTTAGGACCCCCTGGGTACACTCAGAGGGTGGCAGAAAGAAGGATCAGGAGCCTGGCACCTCAAAGACATTAATAACCCTCTGAACAACCTGGAGCCATACAGTAATTAGGTTGGATGACAATAAATTCCCTTGCCCCTAACAACCTTTTTTATTAAAATATTTTCCTTTTTAATTATTGTTTTAATTGTGCATATGGATAGGTGCCATGTGATAATTAGACACACGTATAACAGGGTTGCCAATATTGCCATCTGCTCAAACACTTAAAAATCCTTTTACTAATACATAATAATTATATGTATTTATGAAGCTCAGTGCCATGTTTCCACACATGTATGAAATGCATGTTGATCGAATCATGGTAATGAACATTCCCAGTTCCTTACCATTACTTTGTGTTTGGGGGCTCTGAGTGCCTCCCTCTTAGCTGTTCATAAAACACATAACAGGCTACTGTGAATTACAGTCACCCCACTGTGCTGCAGAACACTGAAATTTGTTCCTTCTACTGTGTTTTGGTACCTATTATCCATTAGGAAAATACTTTAATAATCTCAATCATCATGAGATAGGATGATACAGAACACAAAAGGTATAACTAACAAACAAAAATGTTGGTATGCAGGGTTACGTTGAAATGAAGACTTCTATTTATTAACAGATCATGCTTTGGAATGGCAGGAGGGAGAGAGGAGAAGCAGCTGGGAAAAGAGCAAAAGGAGAAGCCTGGGATGTCAAGCATGTTCTAGAACTTGTCTAGGTGGGTGGTACATGTGGGAAAAATTCCTTGAGTCGTAAAGGTCAAGATTTGGGCAGTTCAGTTCAGGTACTGCCTGGTCGTCAGTTAAGCTTCGGGTTAGTTTTAGTAGCCACTATTCAGAAGTTTTCTGCAGCATATGTACAAATGGATGGTTCTGTGCTCCTGTAAGCAGTTAATAATGACCTGTGTGGCTGCAGCCATGTTTAGTCAGCTGTCTTGTTCCTTGCAGCCTAAAGCACTCTAATGTACTCCTAACCCACCTCGGGGGTAAGCGGGGGAGAGGTGTTGGGGAAGAATGGTAACGGCATGCAGCACCAGCCCCGTAGGGGATGGAACACCTTCATACCTCACACCAGCCCTAGTGGGGAGGGTTTGTTGGTTTTATCAGACAGATGAGGCAACTGAGGTCCAGAGAACTGCACTGACTTGCCCAAGTCACACAGTGAGCCTGTGACCAATCCGGAATTTAGGTCCAAGGTTGTTTCACTCCAAAACCAAGCCCAGTGTGGAGGCATTGATGTCCTCAATGGAGTGGGACAGGGAGGTGGGCAATTTCTTTCTGCCTGTGCCCTTCAGGGAGCTCCAAACTTATAAGTCCTACCCAGGGTGGGGCAAGGGCAGGACCTGTGTTGGGCACCTGTCACCCTGGAATGATGTGATGGACTTCCCAATTCCTTTACATGGTTCCAGGGGGACCCTTTGACCTGATCTCAAGTTCATTTGGATACTTTTACTGTCTTCTGGTGTTCACATTCATATTTCCAAATCTTATCAATCTGTAGCTCTTCATGGACCCCTTTCAGACATCAGACATTCACTTACTCTTATAAAGGAGAGATTTTAGCTTGATTATACCCATTTTCCTCCTCTCATCCTCCTAATACAACCAATATCGAGTTTTTATTAATTTCATGTTCATTGTCAGTTTCGTTATCATAACTATGAAAAAACTGTTTCCTGTTAAGTTCTGCCTGTAAAAATATTTCCTTTCTCTTAAACTCTCAGTCCTTTCCCCTTAAATTATAATTGCCTTTTAAAAATAGTTTTCTTTGAACATTTCACCCAAGCCTTCCGTCACCCTGAAAACACTCTGTAAAATACCCTTCTGCATGGTTTCCTCGCAGACAACTCCGTCTGATAATTTAACACTGCTGCCACTGTTCTTGCAGGGCGCTCTGACTTCCAGGGCCCACCTGGACGTGACTCACTCTACACTGGCAGCACAGAGAGCACCGGGAATTGTCTGGTCTCTGCTGTGTTGAAACCACAGTCGCCTGTATCTCAACGTGTCCTAGGAGATTTATAAGACAAAGACAGTAAGACCCCCACTGCCTGTGTCCAAGTCCTTGTCCAGCTCCGCCCACAGGCTTGGGTCATGTGACTTGCTTTGGCCAGTAGGATGGTAGCAAACATGTAACAAGCAGAAGCTGGGAAATGTCTTGTGCATCTGGGTCTTTGCTCTGTCACAGCTCTGCGGAATCTGTGTCCACCACCATGCTGGCATGCACCCAGGCGTGTTTCCTGGAGGGTCAGAGACCCAAGGGCAAGCCATGTCTGTTACCCTAGCTGACATCAGGCCAGCCACCAGACAAGTCCATGATACCATCAACACCAACCATCCACAGGACATGAGAGAGGCCAGCAAAAGCCATATGGAGCCCCTGCTCAGACCAGTCAACCATAGGTGCTTGGGTAAATTCATGGTGGAGTTTAAGCCATTAAGTTTTGAGACAGTTTGCTACATAGGATAAGCTAAGTTTAGTCCCTCTTTTTGGTCCATCAGCACAACCACTTTAAAACATGTCCATAAATCCTTTGACATTTGTCTCATGAGCAGGTGGGGTTGTAACAACCTCCCCTGCTTGAGCCTTGACCAGCCTTAGTAATGCAGCAAAGGGGACACAGCATAACCTCTGATGCTAGGTTAGAAAATGCAGTGTACTTTCTACATGGCTCTGTTGAGGCACTCGCTCCAGGGGAAGCCAGCTACTCCATGAGAAATCAGACTACCAAGACTACCATGCCAGAAAGGCCACATGCAAACATCGCAGGCCATCCTCCAGCTGACACCAGCTTCCCAGCCATCCCTACCAAAAGCACCAAACACATAAGTGACACCCTCTTGAACCCTCCAGACCAGCTCATCTATCAGCTGAATGCCACTTGGTGAGCTCCATCAACACCATGTGGAACAGAACAATCACCCAGCTGAGCCCTGTCTGAGTTTCTAACTTGCAAGATTAACTCACTTGTTTTGGGGGTGCTTTGATATGTAGCCACAGAAAACCAGAACAGATTCCAGTTCTTGATGATGGAGAGGGGTCTGCAAAGTCTAATTGGGAAGGGGTAGGCATTCTGGGATAGAAGTAACTTGGGGCCATTTATGCAATCTACTTTGTATATGTTTAACATTGACTTTCTTCCTCTGTTTCTTTTTAATAGCTTCCTGTTCATGTTTTATGAATACAATATCTTTATTGCTCAAAGAATATCGATTTTAGGATTTGTTTTTAAGTTCTTTTCTGTTCTCTGTATCCTCTTCTTTTCAAAGTCCTTTCCCCCACCTTCATTGTTTGCTGTGGTTTCTATCATTCATGTTGGAAATTCCTTTATATGTATGATGATTTTTGGCTGTACATTCACATCAACAATGACTGGGATCTGTGGTTGTGGTTGATGGACTGCTGGGCTTCTTGTATGGGGCAGGTGGCCGAGTGGCTGGTTGAATTTTTCTATGGAACCCTCCCTCTCCACAGTCAGGTTGGCCTGTCTATAGGTCATTGTCTTGGAAGTTGTTCCCAGATAATTTTATGCTTAGGGGACAAAGAAGATCATAAATATACTCAACAACATTCCAGAACTAGACAGGTGAAGGAAAGGGGTTGAGAATCTCATCTTCTCTAGCATGGTGTTCCTGCTTTTGGGGGCCTCTTGGTTTATCTTTTTCCAGACAATGAAACTATGATGTGAGTGGGGCTAGGGGCTGACTGGGTGTGGCAGGAGCTGGGAACTGGGGGGGCCAATGCTCCTTGGACAACTTCCAGGCCATCCTCCTCTTCAGTGTCCACCTTCCCAGCACCTCCTCTGCTACCTGCTACCTCCAACTTTTCAGCTGTCAAGCAGGTGAGCTCATGGCTTTGTGTGGCCATCCACCACAGAGCGGCCCCTCTCCAGCATCAGGATGGCTCCTCACTGCTGAGTCACAGGTGGGCTCTTCATCTGTTTTCCTTCTTTGCACAGTCCAGTTCAGAGTTTCAAATCTCGCCCAGTTTTCTTTAATACAAAATTGCATTTCTGTTTCTTGTTCTTGCTGGGGGGAAGAATTGTTTTAAGCAAGGGGAATAGACATGTCTAATTGGTCACCTTAAAAACAGCATTTCATTAGAGTTTTAAATAGAACAACACCCTTGTATCACACAAAAGCATGTCAGGAAACCATTTCATTCGAGTTTCAAAGGGAAACACTGCTGTGTTTGCCAGAAGCTTGCCGGTAACGTAGGTTTTGAGACTCTCCCGGCCAGCCAGCGTTCTGCCCTGAGATGGTTTCATGTTCTGGTTTTACAAATGCATTGGGTGCAGTTATTGAATTATGTATTAAGGGAACAAATTATATATTAAGGGAAACAGATAAGTGATGGCTGGTGGGCCAGTGGACAGAGAGAAGGACCGTCCAGGCAGCCTCAGCATAAAACCCAGAGATGGAGAGTGGGTGGAAGAACAAGGCCTACCCTTCCTTGCTAAGGTAGCACTGCCACTGTCCCCATAGCTGGCCCCTCTGTCCTGCAGGCCTCTGCTCAGACATCACCTCCCCAAAGGATCCAACTGCCCTCCCACCATTTTCTAGCTCTGACTCTGTGCTGGTCTGCCTGGCCATGGACTCTACCTGGCCATGTTCATCTTCGGCGTCTGCCTACGCCCTTGGACCACGTGCTCTATCACGGGGAAGCAGACATTTTTCTTTTTGCCTCCTGGCCCTCGGTGCCTAGAACAGCGCCTGGTACACCCATAGATGCTCAGTAAAGATCTGTAGCATGAACAAATGAATGGGTGAGCAATTCATATCTTCACAGATCCTACGAGAAAGGCAAACAGAGGCTGGGGGCATTCTCACCCCACAGAGTGACCCACAGCTGTCCCCCAGGGTAGCTCCTGCTCTTGGGGAAACACAGCAGTTTCCCTCCACTCAGCTCTTCCTTGGGGGTCAGGGCTCTGTGAAGACGGGAGGGAACACAAAGTCCCTTTATTCTGGGGGTGGACAAATTGTTACCTCCAAGGCCACCAGCTGCCCGGCCAGCCCGTCGCCATGGCTTCCCTCTCAAGGATGTGGGCACGGGCCTGGCGAGGGTTAGAATTGTCCTGGAAACTCGTCTCCCCTTTAATTAACAGGGAGAGTGACGAGGCGTGCTAACGAGATGGGGTAGGGAGCAGGGGTGGGGTCAAGTTCATAAAGTCCCTAAGGGATCCAGGCCTCCTTGTTTATTTTCCCGAAAATGTTCCCCTTTAACCAGAACAGGGTGGGGGCCCCGCCAGCCGCAGGCAGGGAAAAAGCTTCCAGCTCCTGCCTGCCCAGCTCAGCACATCACAATCTGACTTGCACTTTTAAATAATTACAAACGTAATGAAAAAATAATCTAACCCCCAAACAGTCCAGGGACTCATGGTTGGCATCGGTGGGAGCCCCTGGCAGCTGTGAGGACAGGACGTAAGAGAATTGAGGAAACTCTGGAAGGCAGTGGATGCCTCTGCCTGGAGGCTGCTCTCTTCAGAGCTAACCTTGGCTCCCTATTGCCTTCTAGATCAGGCCCCCATGTCTCAGCCTATGTCTTACACTGACTTTGGTCAGGCCCTGCATGGAAGACACTGGAACCCAAGGCGGAGAGGAAGCTGTTCAGGCTGTGTGAGTGGTGTGGGACCCAAGGCACATAGTGAGGTCAGCTAGGATGAGTTCTCCAAGAGACAGCTGGAGGCACGTGAGAATATGCCCTGGTTGCCTCATGAGCCCCAGCTGGGTGTGCCCGCCATGCCCAGCAACCAGCCCTGGGAAGTGGGCACTGGGACTGTCCATCTTGTACACCCCAGGACTCCAGCCCAGGCCTTCCTGGCTTTTTGCCACCACAGTAAGGGCCCCAAAGAGAGGAGAGGTAGACACAAAGCGACGATGGCAATAATAATAGCCGCTGCCGGGGACTGCAGACCTGCTGTGGGCCAGACGCTGCTGAGGCCTTTCCATCCCCATCTCATCTAAACCTCCCTGTAGCCCTCTGTGGTAGGTGGTGCCTGCTTTACATTGAGACCAGGGAGTTGGTCCGAAGTTCTACAGCCAGGAAATGGCCTGTGACCCCACCCCTTAGAGTAATGCTCTGCTGTGAGTAAGGGTCTGAAATGAAATTTGTAAGCATCCAAGATCAGGGACCTTGCCTTCCTTTTTCACATTTGTGTCCCCAGGGCCCCAGAAGAGAGTTTGGCATATAGTAGATGTTTAATAATATCTGTGCTGTAAATAAGAATAAACAAAGGTATCTAGACCCAAGAGTAACTTTCAAGGAGTCATCCTAATTCTCTCTTCTCCATTCCACAGGATCTCAATTTCCTTTAAAGAGGACAAGATGTAAAGAGACTCCAAAAGGCAGTCTGAAAAATAGGACTCCATTTGAGGAATAGTAGGGAGCCATAGCAGGTTCTTGGGAAAAGGAGTTCCAAGCTATAGGAATGATGATCTTCCTGTGTCTTCATAGATTGTGGGAGTGACTTAAGATCAATGAACTTTGGTCAGAAGTTTCCCGGCTCCAGGTGTGTGTGCCAGGAGGTACCTCTCAGGAGTCAAGCACACCAAACTTGTTGTGTGTGTTAGTTTGCTGGCTAAGAGCTCCAAGATCAGACTGACCAGTTGGGCTCCCCAGCTGGCCTGTGGCAAATCCCCTGATCCTGGCTTAGGGACATCACATGGTGCCCCCAGTCGGCCGACAGAATCATGGCATCAGCAAATGATTGAATTTGAAACTTACATCTCTGGAGTCTCAGAAGCCCTGAAACACCCTTCTCAGACTCTGAAGCTGTAGAAACTTTTCGTCTTAGAAGAATGGTGGACGCAGAAGGTTTATTGAGTGGTTACTATGCTCCAGGACCTGCTCACAAACATGCATTCACTGTCTTCACAACCACTCCATGAGTATCTAGAATGACCCCCACTTTTCAGCTGTGGAAACTGAGGCACCAGCAGGTCCTGTAACTTCCTCGAGTTCGTCCTCAGCAGGGTTGGGGCTTGCAGCTGGCCAAGCCAGGCCATCGGGCTGTGGAGCACCGGCATGGTCTCACAGGCTCTGGGAATCACTGAGACTCAGAATCTTCAAATCTTAGAATCACAGAAAGTTACAAGGGCAGGATCGTAGAGCTGCGGGATCTTAAAAATCACAGATACTCACACTCTGCAGTCATAAACCCTGGGCATTTATGATCCTGCGATTAGAGGCTCTTGGGACTTAAAATGTCAGAGAGGTCTGGCTCCTGGGATATTAGGCTGACAGCGTGGACCTCAGGCAACAGACCTGAGCCCAGCCCTCTCGTGTGGCAGATGAGGAAACAGAGGCCCATGGAGGAGAAGGAAGATGTCCAAGAGAGGCGGTGCTCAGCGGACCTGAGGTCAGTGCTCGGAGAGAGAAATCTGAGTGGACAGGGGAGGGTGGGGCGGCCAGGGTCTGTTTGTGATTAGCAGCGGGTTTTAATGGTGCTGAGGAATGTGCCCCACGTTAGTTACTGCTGCCCCGCAGGTGGCTGCCTCCCTGCGTCCCCCTCAGATGCCCTCCGCGGAGCCCGTCCTCGCCAGGCTCCATATCCTGTTTATACCGCCAACAAATTTAATTTTCAGAAGTTGGCCTCCAAACGAAGCCAGCGTCACCCGCTGGAGGCTTTCTTTGCCTGTGTGCTGTTTCTTGGTGGGACATCTGCTTTCCAAGAGCCCAGAGGAAGCCCAGAGAGGTCTGGACGGTCCAATCACGAGGCCAGGAGGGATGAGGGATAGGAACTGTGTGACAGGTGGCTGTGGACGTGGCCAGGCTGCATCTATTTGGGGCTCCTGATCTTTCCGAGATAACAACCAAAGGAGGCTAGTCTAGAGCAGAGATGGGGAAAGTTGGGGGAACCTTGTACTCTGGGAGGAGCCCCTGGAGCAGAAGGAGAAACAGCTTGAATTCAACAGCACAGCCTCTGAGACCTTGAGCACTGGTCAGCTCAGAGAGGGTGGAGCCCTCCCAGCAGCCCTAGACACAGGGCGGAAGCTCTGGGCAGAAGATGTCACTCCATCAAAAGCACTGGTTCTCAAAGTGTAGCCTGGACTGCCTGGGTTCCCAAGACCACTCCAGGGTGTCCACGAGGTCAAGGTGTTTTCATAATAATGTTAAGGCATTGTTTGTTCTTTACACTCTCGATGAGGTTTTCCAAATTTGACGTTGTGATGATCTCATTGCTCTGATAGCAATGAAAAAATTAATGCAAACAGTTCACGATGCACAAAATACCAACACAAAGTCGATATCATCGCCTCGGGCTTCAGTGTGAGATGGTCAAATAGTGCGTTAAAATCTTTCTCTTAAGGACTGAGATTTTTGGTGCATTTACATTTTACACTCAAAGCTTGTAGAATTTACTCTGTCCTTGGCTTAGGATGTAATTTATATAAACAGAACTCTCTAGGATCCTAAATGAGTTTTAAGGGTGTGAGGCCAAAAAGATTGAGACTCATCAATTGAAAGAAATAAGGTGCCTTCAGCTCAAACTATCCGGCAGCATTAGGTTCCGAGGAGCTGAGTCCCCATCCTGAGGTGGGTGCAAACTAAAGGACTTAAAGAATCAGGATGAGGAAGGGGACCAAGCGTCCAGATCCCTGACCTGATGCCTTGTTAGCCAAGGCATCTTCTCATTTACCTCTGGAAACATCCCAGTGCCCTTGCACCCAGAGCAAGAACCAAACCCTTCCGCTCGGTCTCTTTCCAGCTCCTCAGCCCCTGCTCTTTCTTACCTGGGGGTTTGCACATGCTTCCCTCTGCCTGGAGCATCTCCTTCCTCACTTTTCACTTTTCAGCTGCTGCTCTTTTCATCCTCAAATTTCTTTTTGTGAATGCATTTCTAATTCAGTTTTTAATGGACACATAAAACAAAAATTCCACATACTAACAGAATACCACGTGATGTTTCACATATACAGTGTGTCATGTTTAAATTAGGGTAAACATACCGATCTCCTCCAACATTGATTATTTCTTCATGGTGAAAACATTCAAAAGCCCTTCTAAATTTTGGAAATGTACAGTATGATGTCATTACTTATAGTCACCCCATTGTCCAGTAGCACCCCATTTCTTACTCCTACCTAACTGTAACTTAGAATCTGTTCATCAGCCTTTTCCCTCTCTGCCTCCCTCTCTACACCCCACCTCTGGTAACCACATGCTACTCTCAACTTTTACAAGGTCAGCTTTTTCTTATTACACTTATCAGTGAGACCATGGGATACTTCTCCTTCTGCATCTGGCTGCTTTCATGTAAACTAATGATCTCCAGTTCCATCCATATTGTCTTAAAAGGATTTCATCTTTTTTATGGCCGAATAGTATTCCACTGTGCATATATATGATCTTTTTTATTTTTTATTTTTTGGTCCATTTATCTGCTGATGGGCACTTGTATTGTTTCCATTTCTTGGCTATTGTGAATAGTGCTCAATAAACATGGGAGTGCAGGTGTCTCTTCAACATAACCGATTTCATTTCCTTGGGATGCGTGTCTGGTGGTGGGATTGCCATTCCCTGTGGTAGTCATCCTCCAAGTTTCAATCTGGCTGTCGTCTCCTCCAGGAAGCCTTCCCTGACCCCATAGAAAGGAAGATTTTTGGAACATCACCTCTCGACCTCTTGTCTGCTTCCTTCAAGGATGTCATTGCCACCTGTTTTATATTTATTATTTGGGATGGTTCTCATCTCTTCTCACTGTAGGACCACGAGCTCCTCCAGGGCAGAAAGACCAGCTGTCCCAACACTGGGTCTCAGCAAGGAGGAGGCCTTGGAGAAGAAAGAAGGAGGGAGGGAAGGAGGGAAGGGAGGAAGGGAGGGAGGGAAGGAAGATCCAGACGGCCTAGGTGTCATCATCTCATTTTAGAGATGTGACCAGGGCTGGCCTGAGGAGAGCTTACGTTCTAGTAAAAACCCACAGTAAGCAAAATAACCAAATCCACCCCTGCCGTGGAGAAGGGGACAGGGGAGGCCTCTGTGAGGGGGCAAAGAGACGTGGGCTCAAAGTCCGTCTCGTAATATTAGAATGAAGAATATAACTGAACAGTGAAACCTAGTTAGCTATTGTCACTCTCTCTTAGTGACAATAGCTGTCCCTTCCAGGAAGTCTGCTCCCTGGGGACAAGTACCATGTCTGTCTCTTCTCTGTTCTGCCCCTTGCGACTAGAACAGTGCCCAACGCAGAAGATACGTTGCATATAAAGAATTCAGGATAAGGTTCTGCCTGTGCACCAGGCATTTATATGGATTTTCATATTTAATCCTGATGGTTAATGAGGTAAGGGTCTCTCACATTCCCATTTTATCAATGGTGAAACTGGCACTGCCTGTCAAAGGACCATAACTTCTGTACAGCACACAGCTAGAACCTGCTAGAGCCAGGTGCAACCCACGCAGGGGGACCTCAGGACCTCGCCTTGGTCCCTTCTAAGAAACTTTTCTTAATAAGTCTTTGCCCTCAAGGAGGCTATGGCCAACGGGGAAGTCCAGTCACCCATACCAAACAGACAGCCAGGTATAGTAAGGGTTGTTATGAGAGGTGACCGGAGGGCGGGATGGGGTCACTGGGTGACACAAGGGACGCGCAGCCCCAGGGGATGAGGAGAAGTTCAGGAAGGGGTAGGACAAGGGTGATCCTAAGCAGTGAGAGAAGAGAGGGCGGGGGAGGAGAGAGGACAGCCCCGCAGGGTCCGGTGACCATGAGCTTCTACCAGCACACCTCTCAGGATCCCATCCTGTCCCCTCCCTGTGCCCTATGCCATGCTCTGTCCCTTTTCCTTGGCGTCTCCCAGTTTCCCCCATTCTCTCTGGTTCCTGGAGCTCCACTTCCTGTGGGGAGTCCTACGGCCCCTTCCCTTCCCTGCTGGGCCTCTTGCCCTCCCCTCTCATGCAGCCCAAGCCTTCTGCCTGCAGAGACCTGCTCTCCAATGCCAGGTCAGCGGGGAGCCACTGAGTGCCCTCCAGCCAGGCTGCGATGGGACCAGTGTGGAGCGGCACACAGCACAGGTGGGACACTGTGCCCCCACCTCACCCACGCCTCAGCCCTCTGAAGGCCACATCTGGTAGAAATTGGGGCTTAGAGTTGGAATAATTGGCGGCAGGAATGACATCTCTGGGGACAGTCCCTAAATTCTCATGGAGCAGCCAGCACAATTCATCACAAAAGAAATTACAAGGCCCTTAATTAAAATTGCCCTCAAAACAAAAGACTCTGAAGCAAGAGTTTGGACCCCATTGGAGCCCTGAATCCAGGCCTGGCCAACTGTACAGCACAGAGGCCAGGGAGCCCCGGAAAGAAGAGGCGCAGGCGCATGCTGCCCCACGGTGACCATTCCCAGGGTCATCTCTCTGACTCCTCTGGCTGCAGAAAACTGGCTCACATGAAAAGGGGGTGTACTGGATGGCAAAGTCCAGGGGCAACAGGACCCCAGGGCTCCCATGCGCCCTCGGGATGGCGTCTCTCTCCACTTTTCTGCCCAGCGTACTTCAGAGCCAGCTGTGTTCTCTGGGTCTCCAGGGAGGCCAGATGGCCGCATCAGGAGCCAGTTACCAAGGCCAAGGGGTACGGCACCCTGATTGGCAAAGGCCTGGAGTCTTCCCGGCAGGTTACACTGACCAAAGACAGGAGGGGGTCCCAGAAACAGAAACGGGTAGAAAGAGGGATGGACCGTGGAGAGGTGAGCACCTGCCATTTGCTATAAGGGCTGACTGGCTGGTAGGCAGCCACCCTCTGTCTCCACTCACGGAGGAGGAAGGAGCCTCAGAGACATGAAGTAGCTCTCACAATCGGGAAGGGCAAAGGCAAGTTCCAAACCTAGCTCTGCTTGGCACTGGAGCCTGGACTCTGATGGGCTCTGCCATCCTGAAATCCAGGCCACATCTGTTTGAACTTGGGGCGTGATGCAGGGTAATTAGAAGAAGGATGACATTGCCAGGGGCCCTCCCTTGATACCCACTCAGACGGCCTGACACTTGGTGTCATCGGCTTGAATTAAAGTCACACTCAGAGCAAAACCCACTTGGGACTACCTGGTGAGAGGAAGGAACTGAGAGGCCTGGCCACAGCCTGTGTGCAAGACCTCAGATCCAAAGAGGCCTAGAGACTCCATCTCTCCTGGGCTTCATGGGGTTAGGTTAAAATAATCATAGTGGTAAATAATATTTATGGAGCACCTTCATCATGCATGGGCTTTTGTGTCTTTCTTTAGTTTTTTTCTGACAGGCCTGTGAGGTTGGTGCTATGATCAGTCTTTGTTGTTGAGTTGTAGAAACTGAGGCACCATGTGGCCTTAGCTCAGGGGAATAGCAAGAAAATGCTCATGTCCATCAGCTTACTATAAACCAACCAACCAATCTACCCGAGAGAGCCAACTTAAAAGGAGGAAAGGTTTATTTTGGCTCTTGGGGTCAGTCCATGGGCACTTGGCCCTGTGGCTTTGGGCCTGTGGAGGTACAGTCCATCATGGCGGGAGCACATGGTGGAGGAGGCCCCTTCACCTCATGGCAGAAAGGAAGCAGAGCAAGAGATGGGAAGGGGCGCAGCCCCACATCCCCTTGGAGGGCACGCCCCAGTGACCTCGCCTCCTCCCTAGTACTAGGCCTTGCCTCCTAAAGATAGCAACACCTTCTGATGGCACCATGGACTGGCGACCAAGCCATTAGCTCATGAGGTCACTCCAGATCCAAACGACAGCAGTGCTGTTGTTTATCATCAGAGCCTGAGCGTCTTTCAGGTTCTTCCAAGCCTTGGATTCTGTGGGTCTCTCCAGGACTCAATTTCTCCTTCCATGACTCCCCATCTCTCTGAGACTTGGTTATCACCACATCGTGGAATCAGCTCCTTCCATTCCTTTTCTTCTCTCCTTTTCTCATTCCACCTAAAGAAGCAAAGGCTAGAGCTTGGAAAAGGATCATTCTGAACTTAGACTCCTGGGACCACACCCCGTTGACCACGGGGAAGGTCCACTCAGGTGCTGGGAGTGACAGAGTTCTAGAAAGACTGTGGACCCTGGCATTGTCTATCAGAGACTGTAATGTAAATGACACCCTCAAGAGTTGTGCAGTGTGCAACCTTTACAACCTTATATGTTGCCCCAGCCAAGTGTCCTTGTCTGTGAAATGATTCCCTATGGGAGCCGTCTCAAAACAGTTGCAGGAAGAATCCGTGAGCCAACACTGGAAGATCATTCAGCATGAGGCCTGCACACAGTAGGTGTTCAAAAATAAAGATAAATTTCTTGGCACAAAGTTATCTAAGGTCACAAAATTTAGAAAGACAGATTTACACCAAAACCGCCAGCCAAGTGACACTTTTCCCTGAACTTTTCACCAGATGACATAATGTAAAGGCTGAAGGGAAGGATATGAAGGATGTGCCCATTTGTTTTAGGCACAAAGTCAGTGTCAGATAGATCTTGGATAACCTCGTGTGGGAAGGACAGATAGGTGTGTGTGCGTGTGTGTGTGCGCGTGTGTGTGTGTGGAGAGGTGGAAGGCTGGATGGACAGAGTTTTGGTTGTGTGCTTCACTGGCTGCTTGCATGGTAGTTGGTAGGTGGTTAGGAGGAAGGATGGACACATGGACAGGTAGGTAGACACTTGGATGCATGGGTGGCTACATCAATGGGCAAATGGAAGGTCAGGAGGAGGGGCCTGTGGGCAGCTAGATGGGCGGGTGGACAGAATAGTGCTGACGGCAGCACAGGCTGTTGTCTCTGGCCTTCTGGCCACCTCGTCCCAGCTGCCTTTTCCAGTGGAAAAATTGAAAATCATGGGCCCTGGAAAGACATTCCCCTGTGTGGTCTGTTAATAGAGGCCCAGAAAGGCCAGCTGAAGTTGCCAGCTCGCCCCACACCAGGACCCTGTCATTACCCCCATTCCCCCTACCCTGCCCTGGAGTGGAAGTATGAGCTGGTGGCCATGGAGGGACTGGGCCCTTCATTAAGCCTTATTAAGCCCACAGCAGGGGAGCAGGGACTTTCTCCCAAAGGTCAGCAACTGGAAAAAGAAGGTCCAAACATGCTTGAGGGTGGCCATCTGTTTTCCAAGCTGTAAGGAATGTGGCGTAGTTCTGGGTCCAACCGGCCCCACCCTCACCTTGCAGGCTGGGAAACCGAGGCCCATGCAGGAGGGGAGGGCACACTCAGAAGTCAGGACAGAACCAGCCCAAACCCAGACCTCTCCACCACAGCCTAGTCTTTCCTGAGACTTTCCAGCCTCGAGATCAACAACGGAGAGGGAAAGGAATTAGCGTGAGTGAGGCTCCTGCTGTATGCCGAGCCCTGGGGCAAAGCATCTTCTGCTCCTGAAGCCACTGGCCTCCTGTGTCCCCACTAATGACATGGAAATTATTTCTTTGCCCTTTCATTGATTCAACAGACTTATTAAGTAGGTATCATGGGCCAGACACGGATCTAAATGCTACCACCGTGGCACGGATGAGGCAGACACTTCCCACCCTTACAGAGCTTGCCTTCCAGAAGGGGATAGAGACAGCAATAAGCAGACAAGATGTTCTAGGAAGAAAATCAAATGGGACTTTGATTTGCAACAGAAGGGACTTTCTGTGGAGGTCAGGGAGGGCCTCCCTGAGAAGGCAATCATGGTCAAGACGGTAGTTCTCCTCACCAGAACACATTCTCCCCTTCACTAGCGTGTGGTTGGAGCCTCTTTGCATCCAGGTGTGGCCCTGTGACCAATTCTTGTCAATGGGATGGGAGCAGAAGTAATGAGTGCTCCTTCCAGACCTAAGCCGGAGTGGATACACTTCCTTCAGGTCCTCTTTCCTTTCCCCCTGGACGAATGCAAATGACAAGATGCCAGGGCAGAGAGTCCACAAAATGAGAAGAGCCTGGGTCCCTGCATCACCACATGGAGGAGAGCCGCTCATCACCCTGGTGCTTCCACTGCACGAGTGAGAAACAACTCCTAGTGTGCTTGTCGCACATTCCAGGGCATTTTATTAAGCACTTTAGCCTCACCTAAGTGGTACCACAGTGTTTGAATTGAGACTCAAAAGATATGTGACCTACTGGGTTAGGGCAGGACTGAGCTGGGCGTGTTGGGAGGGCGGAAAAGACACTGGTGTGGCCAGAATGAATGGCATGAGAGGTGAGAGAGGAGGTGAGATGGGCAGGAGTGGCTTCACTCAGGAGTCTGGATTTTGGGGGAGGCTGATGGGTGTGGGGTCCTCAGCAGGGGAGAAATGCCACCTGGTTCATACTTGAAAAGAGCCCTCTGGCTGCTGTGTGGAGATGGGCTGGAGAGAGGCTGGCGTGGACAGGGGACCTGGTGCGGTCCTCCTGGACAAGGCGGAGGGCAGAGGAGGAGTGAACTGAATGGATTCAGGAGCCATTTGGGAGGACATGCTGATGGGTCGGTTGTGGAGGATGAAGGAACCTAACAAACCGCAAACCACTGGACAAACGCCAATGCAGAAGCCAACGTATGTTAATAGACATTTTGGGGTGCCTTTCCAGTTCTAAGAACTTCCGGTTCATGCGTATCTGATAACTCAGCTTACCTGGAAACCTGGCCCCTCCCCTGTCTTAGCTGATTGGACCAGAGATGGGTCATTGGCTGCGGCTCAGCCAATCAGATCCTCTTGTGCATCAGAGCTGGGAGGAGCTCCATTTGGGCGAGAATGGGGTTCCGCTCTAGGGCTGTCTCCTTGATGGAGACCTGAGTGAAAGGTTAGCCTAGAAGCTGAGGAGGAGTGAGCCCTCCAGGGACCGTCCACCCATCCTTCGAAGGGTTACATGTATCTTCAAATGGAGTCAACCCCCCTCATCCACACCTGGAGAATCGCAGGTGCTCCAAAACTGCTCCTCTCTGCCGGCTGTGTTCACCTGCTCCAGGAAACCCACATGTGGCTCCCGGTGTCCGCTAATGGCCTCAGCCGCCCCAGGCCAAGCTCCCCAGAGCCTCCTCAGCCTGTCCCTCACAGCTTCCTCCTTCCTGCTGAGCAAGGAAAGCGGGTTCCTGGGGTCCCCTGCTCTCCTGCGCAGGGGAGGAAGGGTCCTGCTTGGGCTTGGGGAACACGACCAGTCCAGAGAAGGGCCCTGCTTCTCTGCCCGCCACTGCACTTGCTCCTGAACAGCCCACAGAAGTTTTTCCAGTTGCTGAGGGTCCCACGGCCAGAAGCCATCAGATGCTCACCATCAGGTAACTATAGGCTGAATATTGCCAAATGCGGCTTTCCCGTCATGTAACTCCCCCACCCCTTCTGGCGGCAGGGCCCGGAGCCACCCGCTGCGTGACTCCAACATCTGAAACACTTTCCCTTCTTCTCCTAGAGCTCCGCCTCCAAATTCCTCCTGCTTCATTATTAGTATATATACAAAATGAAAAAATTAAGTCGTCTTAATCTTTTTCCATATTAGCTGACAGCAGGCTCCCATACGCCTGGGGTGAGACCATACCTCCTGTGTCTCGCCCCAGTTGTTCCAAAATAACTACCCTCAACGAGGTCCAGTTGTTAAAAACTCTGTCTTGGGGCCTCCACAGCCCTGTCCCCCTTCCTAGCTGATGTGACCTGAGTAAAGAATGGAAGTTGTCATGTTCCAGTAAGCACAGACCTCAGGACTGGCTGGGCATGGTTCAAACCCCGCATCATCGCTCCCAAGCAGGGGGTCCCCATTTTTTCTCTGTGCATCTCAGAAAAGGAAAGAGTAAAAGTCTGAGTCCAAACTCCAGTTCTACAGCTTTGGGCGGGTCACCTCGCTTCTCTGAGCCTCAGCTTCTCATTTGTGAAATGGCAGAGAGGAGGGCACTGACTCTCAGCATCATGAGGAGGAGTCGAGAAGACGGTGACGGTGACAACTGCTAACATCCAGCGAGTCCTGCTGTGTGCCTGGCACTGACCCAGGTCCCTGCCTGTAGCCCCTCACTGATCACGTGATCAGCACTTGACAGACAGGGAAGGTGGGTGGAGTGGGTTGAATCTCCCAGAGATTCGGGAGGGACAGGGACAGGGAGGAACCAGGTGCTAATGCCAGCATCCTGACCCCATCCTGCTGCTTCAGGCTCCTCCCATTGCTGGCCCTGAGTGGCTCTACAAGTGTCCACCCCCTTGCTCCAATTGCACCTCCATGGGCCTTCCTCTTCTCTTGGCTTTGGAGGTGGGCTTCAGAGATTGACAGCTCTGCCAGTCCCACCCCCACAGCCCCTGTGATGGGCATCAGGAGGGTTGGTAAGAAAAGACTCAAGCAGGCCCAGGTCCACACTGGCCACTCGTCATAATCACTTGGGGACACCTAAAAACACAGATACCTGTGCCCTATCCCGGGCGTCACAAAGATAGAGTTTCTAAGTTGAACTTGAACCAAATAAGAAGTCTGAAGCTAGAAAGAGATGTACTAACTTCCCAGACCTCAAACTTGAAGGCTTTTTTTGTTTTTACTTAACTGTGAACCCAATTGACTTTTATCTTTGGGAAAAAAAATATGAGTGAGTCAGCTTCTAATAGACATCCCCAATATATCTCCTATAATTTTGCCAAAATATCCAAAATAGAACTTGACCAAATTAGCCACATATTCTTGAAATAATTATAGTGGCATGTCATTAAGACTTCTAATATTTCATCTACACTCTTGATCCAAAACTCAGTATGTCTGGGTTCTATGTTTTAGGGACTCTTTCTGAGCCTGCACTTTGCCTAGATCAGTTTTGGGTCTTTCTGTAGCTCTTTGAGGGAAACATTATTTATCAGCATTTTACAGATGAGGAAATTGAGGCTGAAATAGTTAAATGACCCATAGGAACCAGGGTCTGGATTTGAACTCAGGCCCCAGCTCCATGTTCTTGCTAACACAGCCGCCTGCTTGGTTCTCTAAGAGGCCTTGGCCAACGAGAAACAGCCCTGTCCCACAGTCCCCAACCATGATCCATAAGCCCTCCCTCCTGGGGCCAGCCTGGCCTCTGCCCTGGGAGGCAGCTGCGTGGTTCAGCCACTCACTAACCACTACAACATGGACGCGTTCTTTGCCTCCCCCAGATTGAGGAGAAGTCAAATCCTCTGCCTTTCAGGGCCGCACTTGGGAATGGAGCAGTCAGGCATCTCAAGTAATGCTGCAGAGTGGCTAGAATTCCTATTTTACTTCCAAGTCCCCAACTCCAACCTGGTGTGAAGTGAGGTTTAGGGGACAGGTGATCAACAGCTCCTAACAGAGGGCAAAAGAGAGCCTAGGACAGCAAATGTAGGGACCGGGGAAGAAACATGGCAAAAGATGGTCCCCCGAGGAGGGGGATCGCTGGTGATTTTGTTGTCTTGGTGATTTTGTTTCTTGTGTTTCTGAACTCTCAGCTTGCAAGGGGGTCGTGCTGTTTCTCTGTATGATGCTGTGAACCAGGCGATGCGCCATCAACTTAGCGGTTTATCGGGAGAAAGGACACTGCCCACATTGAACTGTAAGATTTACTCTGATAATAGAAAAGTTGAGCTCTGCCAGGGGAGAAAGGAAGGTGTCTTGGAATCAAGGAAATATGATCTGCAAGCAAGCCATCAAGCTGGCACCTAATGATAAGACGGCTCATTTTTATTTTGGGTGCTGGGGGTGGAGCCCAGGGCCTCGCACCCAAGTACTCTACCATGGAGCCACATCCCCGGCTCCCAGGTGTATTTTTTTTAAAAGGTGGATGAGGGTATGGGCAACCTCTGTTGCTTCCAGAACTCTGGAGGGACAGCTGAATGACAGCCCACCTGCCTCCCTTGTGCATTTGGCAATAAATACAGATGCCCAGGTTCTGCCCCAATCTGAGGGACTCAGCATCCAGAGGTGCTGGGACCTAGGAATCTGTGTATCCATCCAACATGTAGATCCTGGGAACTGTGCTGGAAGCAAGTGCCGTCCACTCCCTGCCTCCCTCTTACAGATAGCTGAGGTCCTCAGAGGGGAAGGTGACCAGGACCCTCCTGCCTGCGTCCTGAGTAGCCAACCTCCTCACCCACAGGGTCCTTCTTCTCCAGGCCCAGCCCCTCTGCACAGGCTGGCTCAGTCAGCCAGAGCCATTTCTACCCGCTCTCCCTGAGGGAGTGTCCCCTGTTCCTCATTAAGGAGACTCTGGGTATTTTTGTCTCTAGGAGAACTGTATTCTATTGCCAGCAAATAACTTTAAACAGAAAAAATATGACCAAAATTAGACTGGAAAATAGAAAATAAATAGGAAGGGGGTGGGTCGAGTACCAGTCTACTCTCCTGGTGAGGAGTGGGGCTCTGAGCCTCCCAGGCTACCTCTCTGCAATGGAGAGCAGCATAGTGGGCAGCCCATGAGGTTCTGCTGATAAAGCACCTACAATACATTTGGCACAGCATATCAAAGTACCCGTCACCATCCCAAATCACTAGGCATGCTCACCACTTGGACTTGGAGATAATTGTGCAGAGAAAGTGTTAAGGAAGTCCAAGTCTCCCAGTTGATCTTTCCCAACCAAGAGCCCCTTATCGAGATGCTGACATCTCTCTTTAGATAAGAACTTAAGAGCATGTCTCCGCCTCCTTCCTCACCCCAATCCAGCTGCTCACAGCTGCAAGAGTGAGCTTCCAAAGACCTCAGATCACATGACTCCCGGCTGAGTGTGGTGGCGCATGTCTGTAATCCCAGAGGCACTGGAGGCTGAGGCAAGAGGATCGCAAGTTCAAAGCCAGCCTCAGCAACTTAGCAAGGCCCTAAGCAACTTAGTGAGACCCTGTCTCTAAATAAACTTTTAAAAGGGGGCGTGGAGGGGATGTAGCTCAGTGGTAAAGCACCCCTGGGTTCCCAGCTTTAAAACTTCCTGTTTCCCATTGTCTACAGAACCAGTTCAACACCCTGCCTCAGAGTCCTCCAGGACAGGGCCCCTGAAGGGTTTCGGATTTCATCTTCCTCCGCCTTCTTTTCACTCTTGTCCTCCAGCCCTTAAACCTGCCCTTGGGACCCCCAATGAGATGTCTGTTTCCTATTTCCTCCTAACTGCAAGCCAGGTGCAGAGAGTCGGTGACTCATATGCCCTCACCCCAGCCACTCTTGTCAAGGAGACCCCTCTCTGGTTGCCATATGTGCATTATCTGTCCCTTTTACACCCCACCCCTCTACCTATCCCTCCTTCATCTCCTGATAGGCACCCGTCTATCATGTTTGCTCTATGTCTTTAAATATGCATATGCCCTTGGAAAACAGGCACCAGTGTCTTCTGCGTATGTGATTTTAATTTACATAAATGCCATTAATGTCATTTTTTCTTAGCGTTTTCACTCAATGCTGGGGTTTTTTTGGAGGGGGTACCAGAGATTGAACCCAGGGGTGCTTCACCACTGAGCCCCATTCCCAGCCCTTTTTAAAATATATACATTTTATTTAGAGACAGGGTCTCGCTGAGTTGCTTAGGGCCTCGCTAAGTTGCTGAGGCTGGCTTTGAACTCAGTGCTGTTTTAAGATCTGGTCTACACACGTGTCTGTCCCAGTGAACACCATCCAGTTCCAGCTGCCACCCCAACTCCTGCAGTAAACCTCCGGACCACTTGCGACATAGGCGTTGTTCAGTGAGAAGTGGGAGATGCCGACCTAGAACTAATCAAAGTGCCAAGCATGCACCTCTGTGTTCATTAGCTCCCAGGCACAGGTGCCTCCATCCCGCCTCCCTCCTTGGCAACGCCAGGGGAACAGATGTCCCTGCAGCAGCCCCAGGCGATTCCCAGACCACAGCCTCTGCCTGGCTTTCTTGACAGTGTGTCTCTGGTTTTTCCTGCCTTTGGCTCGCTCCCGAGATCTGTGCCTTTCAGAGTTGGTGGGCTCCATCTCAGGAGTGTCACGGACTTGTGTCCCCTCCAGACTCAGATGTCAAAGCCCTAACCTCCAAGTGGCTGTGTTTGCAGATAGAGTCTTAAGACAGGTGATTAAAGTTAAGTGAGGTCACAGGGGTGAGACCCGGATTTCATGGGACTGGGGTCCTCATAAGAGGTCGAGTCCTCTCCATGCACATGCACAAAGAAGAGCCCCTGTGAGGACACAGGGAGAAGGTGGCCATCGATACCCAGGAAGAAAGGCTTTACTGGAAACCAAATTGGTGGACACCTTGATCTTGGACTTCTAACTTCCAGAACCATGAGGAAATACACTTCTGTTGTTTGAGCCACCCAGTCTGTGTTATTTAGTTATGGTAGCCTGCAGAGACTCACATAAGGTGACAAACCATGACTGGCAGAGTTTCTCCATTTTTCCTCATTATTGCCCCCATTTTTGGCCCCCTATTTGTTTTAGAAATCCTTGCTCCTAACAATGGCAGTAACACCGATTCATACTTACATCAATCTGTGTATTGTGGTCCTTTGGAAGTCTACAAATCATTGGAACATCTAAGATTTTGTCACATTCCACCCAGAACCAATTTTTGCGCCCTTAGGAGAATATTGCTCCCCTTGAGAATGCCTTGTCTAATACAACTTCCTTGTGCATGTGAGACCAGTGTAGATCATAGATACAAGAGCCACTGAGGGAAACACAGTCCCTTTTCCACCTTGGGTTTTTATCGTGGCTGGGTGTGATACCTGGATCTGCAGCAACCATCTTGTGACTATGAGGACAAGGCTGATGTAATTTAGAGGTCAAATAGGAGATCCTGTTTTCTTTTCTGTGAGTTTTAGCAAATATCCTGAGGTAGACTGACATTGATGGGCCTGATTAGGCCAATAGCCCACCTCCCAAACAATCTTGTGGCCAGGCTTGAGTTCTGTACCCACTCACCCTTATAGCTTAGGTGCTGGAGGAGCAGAAAGGACACTCGAGTTCCATTCACACTGTCCCTTCTACCTGTGGTGCCTCCTCTCCAGCCCTACATCCTCGTCCTAGTGCTGCTCAGGGGCTCCTCCCTGGAAGATCCCAAGGCCAAGTTGAAGTCAGTCCTTGTCTTCCAGGTGGTGCTCACTGGGCACTAGTGACCTACCTCTGCCCTTAGTGGCCAGTCTTTGTGGTGCACAGTTATTTGTCCCTCCCCCACCCATGACCACTGACCAGCACCTCTGTGGCCATGCCTGAGCCTTGGGACCAAGCTAGCAGGTGGCACCAGTCCCATCAGTCCAGGGCAGGAAGTGAACCACAGGCTCTCGCTCAATACACTTGAGATGAGTGGAATATTCCTTATGCTCAAGGAGCTGAGCAGGGGCCTCCCGGGCTAACGAGACGAGCACAACCGACCAGGTACAAAGCAGAAGAAGCCACCCCCACAGCTCTGAGTGGGAGAAACAAGCTCTCAGGCTCCCTGGGCCGAGGGAGGGCGCACTGGTGTGTGGAGGCCAGGAGACTCGGTTCTGCCTCCCTGGACAGCCCATGATGGGACACCTCCACGGCCTGACAGACGGGCCCTTCCCCTTCTTCTGGGTCCTCTGAGCTTGTGCCGAGGAGACTTGCCCAGGAGGAGAAGTGGAAAGGCCAACACCAGCCCCTCGGGAGTCCACAGGAGTGCTGCAGGCTGCTCGTGGGCAGACACCAAGACAGAGTTTGGGTGGAAGGGGTTTCTCAGGGATCAACATCTGTGAGAGGAAGGGGTGGTGGTAGGATGGAGCAGGAGAGCCCGGCCAGCCTGGCTGGAAAGTCAAGAGCAAGAACGACCCCTCAGAGTGTCCCACGCAGAGGCCCAAACCCCTGGGGCCCCACCTTGACACCTTGCCTGCTCACCAGATGAAAACTGCCCAAGCAGGGCACCACCTGGGATGCCACCACCCTCTAAGGCTGAGGCGACCCTGAAGGTTGAGCCCAGGGGACTCCCCTGACCCTCCTTCTCGAGGGTCAGCCTCAACTCAGAGTGCCCTTCACTAGGGTCACTTACTTAAAAGGACTCTAGGAACTGGGGATGTGGCTTAGTGATGGAGCACTCGCCCCGCACGCTTGAGGGCCTGGGTTCCATCCCCAGCACTGCAAAAAAAGAAAAGAAAAAAACTGTGTGTGTGTGTGTGTGTGTGTGTGTGTGTGTGTGTGTGTGGCCTCTGGGCATCTTGTCACAGTGACCATCGTGATTAGGGACACCTATTCTCCTGGATCAGAGTGGCTGCAGCTGGAGGACAGAAGGCCCCTTGAGGAATGAAGTCTTCATCACCCCGCCCCTCCCACCTTGCCCCCACCAAGGGCTGTGGCTTCTTGGAGAAAGTTTGGGGTGTCACATTTGGGACTGAGCCCAAAAGCACCTTTGAAAAACTCATCCTGATGTAGAGGTGGTACTGGAAACCCTGAGCGTGTATTCAGTGCTGAACACATGCCAGGCGCAGATCCCAAGTCCTCACCCATATGAGCCATTTAATTCTCAACTTACTCTATCAGGGGACAACGACTAAGCCTGGACATGTAGACTGGAGAGAGCGAAAACCCAGAACACAAGCCCAGGGCATCAGTGGGCCCAAGAAGAAAGGCTCTGGACCCTCCTAGACACCTGGGGACCAGCCACTGTCATTTTGCTCTGACGGGCGCTCCAGAAAGCCACTGCAGAGCCGCAGAAGGCATTGTGGGATGGACCAGGCAGCATGTCCGATGGAAGCGTTCCCAGTGCCTGGACTGCTGGAGGTAGATGAAATGGAAGCTTCAGCCTGACACACCATGGCTTCTTCATAAGACAGGGGGAGGCTCCAGCGCCTCGTGGGAAAAATACGTGTCATTTAACCCAAGCGGGTAGATCTGACCTGTCACCCTTCCATGAAGTTATCAAGGAGCAAAGCACAAGGGAGCCAGGGTCGTTTCCCCAGCAGAGCAGGAACTGTGTGGCTACTGAAAAAGCGCAACTGCCAGTCACGCTTGGCCCTGGGCATTTCTGCTCACATTGCCATGCCTGGGGACACTGGGCACGTGCTGTACCTCTGACAGACCCATCCTGCACCTGCCCTGCTCCATCCATCTCGATGATGCCAAAGCAAGAGGCTCCAAGAAGCCTCCAGAGGCTCTCCATGAGGCTGGGCTCCTCTTCCTCCCTCTGCCCACAACCCCATGTACTGCCCATCGTCGTTTGGCCATCGCCACAGCAACACTGTGTAACAATTGCCCAAAAGTTCAGTGGCTCAAAGCACAGCAGCTTATCCTCCTTCATGAGGCAGGATGTCAGCTGGGGTTCAGCAGGTGTCATGTTTGTTGGCTTGATTGGATTAAGAGATGGTGATGATGAAGAGGTTTCTGGGTGTGTCAATGAGGGTGTGTCTAGGAATGATTGGCATGTGGGATAGCCAACTGAAGTGGAGACCCTCCCTGACCATGAGCAGTGCCATCCAGTAGGTTGGAGTTGTGGATGGAATAAAAGTTGGAAGAACAAGGAAACAGCAGCAGACGCAAGCTCGGTTCTTCTTGAACATGTTCTTGATTGCTGCTGCAGAGCTCTCTCATTCCTTCACTCTTCCAAAGCAGACTCCACCAGGGATTCTCCAGGGAGTTTCCAGAAACCTTCCATCTCAGACTGAGGCAGCACCGTTGATCCTTCTTGTTCTGAGACTTCAGCATCTTGCTCTGTGCAGCTGCTGGTTCCTCCAGCTCTCCAGCCTGCAGATGGCCATTGTGGCCTATCCAGCCTCTGGTCGTGTAAGCCAGCCTAATAAATCCCCTAGTCATACCTCCTGTCGGTCCTGTTCTTCTAGAGAACCCTGACTGATACAGCCAGCGGGGCTGGATTCCAAGCTCAAATGCAGGTGTGCGTCCCACGACTCTCATTCTCCTTGACCACCTGCAGCACTTTCCACCCACCGCCAGGAGAGGAAGAGGAAACACCTGGCACCTCTCAGGCCTCAGCTTGGAGTAGCACACTGGCTCTATTGCCCACATTCCACTGGCCAAAGAAAGCCCTGTGGCCAAGTTCACCATCAATGGGATGGGGAAATATACTCCAAGGACAGAGGGGAAGTGGACAAGTCACATAGCAGAGGGCGTAGATCAAGAAAAGGTGAGGATGGGGAGTGATCCCATCTATGACGCAAGGGTTTTCTGGTCCTACCCCCCCCACCTCACCCATAGCCCTTCCTCACCTGCCCAGTGTTCAATGTTGTTCTTGCAATCTTCAGTCCTTGCAGCCAATTACTCACCAGCATCCTTTGAACACATTGTCCTTTTTATCCAAAATGCCCTTTCCCCCATCCCACTCAGACCTCAGACACAATGTTCTGTCCCCAAGATTTTGCTGGATGTGAGCTTTACTCGTGGGAAAGAGTGACCTGAGAAAGAGCCTGAGCAGGTGAATCCAGGAGTCCACATCTAACCTGGCCCTGGCCTCACTGCCATGAGACCCTCAGAAATGCTTGTGTGCTTTCCATTCCTATTTTCCCATCCTTCAAAAGTAACTGGGAATGCTTTCCTCTGTCAGCTAGGAATGCTCACAGCTGCAAGTAACAAAAACCCTGACTTACAGTAACTTCAACAATATCTTACAAACAAGGCCTCTGGAAGCAGGAAGTTCCAGGGCTCAGTGATGTCATTAAGGACCCAAGTGCTCATCCATATGCTCTTTCTTCCTCTCCTCCTTCCCACTCCCCTTTTTGTGTACATTCTGCCTTCTGTCAACCTTCTGCCTGCAAATTTGGTCACAAAAGTGCTGCTCCAGCTCCATGCATTACATCTATATTCAAAACTAGAAGAAAGTGAAAGACCTAGAGGCTTGTTAACACAGATTTCTGGGTCTTGCCTCCCTTTGTGTCTGATTCCACAGGCCCAGGGTGAAACCTGAACATTTGTATTTCTAACTTTGAGGTATTGGTTACACTGCTGGTCCTAGGACCACACCTTGAAACCTGTCACTGCTCCAGCTCAGTCAGCACACAGACAGCGCCTCGGTCCTGAGCCCTGGCTGCATATTGGACTCGCCTCAGGAGATTCAAAATCCTGATGCTTGGGTCCCATTCCCCTCAAGATTCTGATTCTAATGGTCTGCATTATATCCTGGGTACCTGCAGTTTAAAAACCTCCCTGAGGTTGAGAATCACTGTTTAGGACACTACTTAAATGTTGCTGACTCCCCTTTACTTCCCCTGAGTTCAGCCTGGTAACCCCATTATTCACTCCATGTCTCCACTTCGGTCACTGGTGGGCACCTTGGAGCTGGCACATCTGGATTTGGGGCTAACTCTCCATTTTCAAGCATGCCGCTTCTCTGTCTTTCCCATCTCAGCCAATGGCAATGCTGTTCATCTAGTTTCTCAGGTTGAAAACCCCGGAGTAGTCCTTGGCTCCTGTCTCCTTACAAGTGCTCACACAGTCTTGGGGCATAGTCTGTGTCCTCTGCCCCCCAAACATCCCAGATTTCTCCTACTTTCTTCACCGGCGCTGCTAACACCCAGGTCAGAATGCTATCAAGTCTGGGCTTGGTGGTGACCACAGCATCTTTTCATTAGTTCACTTTAGTCATACATGACATCAGGGTTCATTCTGACATAATTATAAAACGTGGAATATGATCCACTCTGACTCAGTACCTGGGTCTTCTTCTTTCCCTCCTCTCCTCTCTAGTTACTTCCTTCTACTCTGCTGATCTTTCTTCTATTTATTTATAGTTGTTTAAAATCAGTGCTTTGTGCCTAGGGTGAGATCTCTGTGGCATATGCACGTATGCACAGAGGGAAGTTCAGCAGGATTTGCTCCACCGTCTCCCTCTCCCATCTCTCATCCCTCCCCTCCAATCCCTTTCCTTTACTCCACCGATCTCTCTTCTATTTTCTTTCTTTCTTTCCTTCTTCCTTCCTTATTTCCTCCCTTTTCTGTCCTTCCTTCCTTCCCTTATTTTCCTGTAGCTTCTGCATATCAGAGAAAACATTTGACCTTTGACCTTCTGGGCCTGGCTTATTGCACTCAGCGTGATGGTCTCCAGTCCCGTCCATTTACCAGCAAAGACCATCATTTCATTCTCCGTCACTAATACTCCACTGAATCACGGCATCTTGACCCTCTCCTGACTTCTGCTCTTGCTCCCCTACCAAGGGGACAGTCCTCCCTGTGGCAGCCAGAAGGACCTCGTACCATCATAGACAAGATGGAGACCCTCCCCTGATCACAGCCTTGAGAACTTCCACTCACCCTCGCATCAAATCCCCACCAGGCTCATGGCCCTTCAGGTTCTGATCCTTTCCTCAACATATCTAGCCCCTCTCTCCCTGGCGTGGGTGCTCCAGCCTCACCAGCCTTCCCTCTGTGACTTGAACACATCTGGTTGCTTCTCAATGGCCATTCCATTCGTCTAGATTTCTGTTCCCTAGGGCTCTGCATGGCTGGCTGCTTACTTGGTCTGTTGTGTGTCACGTTCCAGGAAGAATGCCCCCAACCCCCCTGTTATTCTTTAGCACAACACTCCATATCCTTCTCTGCGCCTTTCAAGGTCTGTGGTCATCTGATTTGTGAATGCACTGGTCCATCGTCTCTCTTCCTCACTAGACTGAGCCCTGTGGGGGCACCATGAGACACAGTGGGTGCTCCAGAAATGCTTGAGGAAGGAGGAAAGATGAAAAAACGGCAGGGAGAAGAGAGAAGGAAGGAAAGAAGGCCTGGAGATTCTCGGCCCACGATGGCCCACTGGACACCCCTTGTCTCCACCCCAGAGGTGGGCCATTTTGAAATTAGATTTCAGGTGTCTGGCGTGGAAGCTCAGCCCTGCTCCTATGAGAGGCGGGAGATTCAGGCAGCAAAACAAAAATGGAAAGATGCCTTTAGGTTCTTTGAAAGCAGAAATCACATCTCGTTCATTCTTGGATGATTGGAGCTTGTGCTGACCTGGCCCTGAGTGGAGGTTCGGTCACTGATTCATGAGCAATTTAAATGGCATGACATTGAAAGGAAAGTTCCCTTTGGCTGAAGGAAATCTAAGAAAGTCTTGTCTCAGTGTCCCCAAGCAAGCAGTTCTGAGTGTTCCATGGAGCAGCTGCCAGCATTAGGAGTCCATCCTGGTGGCAACCTACACCTGAGGGGCTTCTCTCCAGACTCCTTGCCACATCGGCAGCCCCAGACTTCCCAGGTGACCCCAGTGGACCAGCCGGCCCCAGTGGCTGTAGGAGGGTGTCTGACTCCCCTTGCCAGGGCAGAGCTGGTGTCCCAGGGGGCTTTCTCTAATCAAAACCGAAACCTCAATTATAGTTGTCCCAAAGCACATGCACATGGTACCACTTAAAGGGAGAGATTTACAAGGTGTAAACAACTCCAGAGTCGCTCCTGCCCCCGCACCAGGTGCTACAAATCATCAAAATTAGAACCAAATGAGTCACAGGAGCTCGAGATCCCACATCCAGTGAGGGCTGACGGGTGATCCTGCTGAGGATCATTTGAAACACACTAACCACGCTCCTGCCACAGGGCCTTTGCACTCACTGTTTGGCTCCCTCTCCCTCTTCTTGCCTGATTCAGTAGAGATTCAAATCTCTACTCAATGTTGATCCTTCAGAGATGCCTTCCTCCATCACTTGGCTCTGTGCCCAGCTTTATATTTCTTCATAGTATTTATTATCATCTGTTATGATATATTTATTTGTACTGTAAACTACAAATAAATATATCATAACAGATATAAACTACAGCCCAATATCATTTGCATATATTTAAAACACAAATATCCTGATAATTTTTATAATTTTCAGATATATATATATATATATATATATAGTGAATAAGACCCAGCATATACTCTAAGACAGTTGCCTTTTTACACTGTGGGGGCAGGGGGCGTGAAGCAGGAGAAGAGAAAAATTGATTCAGGAAGAAGAAAAATAAAATAAAACAAATGAGAACGTTTAACACCCTGATGAGGCCTGATTTGAGGAACACAATAATCTTGAATTTTCCTTCCTATCACTTTAAAAAATTTTTTTATTGGTGCCTTATGATTATACATAATAGTGGGATTTGCCGTGATAGCTTTGTACATACACGTAACACAATTTGATCAACTTCATTCCAAGGACCCCGCTTTGTTCTCCCTTCTCCTCCCTCTCCTTCCCTTCCCTTCCTCTGTTGGGCCATGCCTTTCACTTTTTATTCTTCCCTAAAGTTCTGTGCTTTGGGATCACTCTTCTGGCTTGTGGAACTTGCCTTATTGAGCCACTTATTTTACTGCAAGATTTCTGGTGATGAATGCTTTCAGGCCCCCCTTGCTTTTATTGTCCAAAACATCTTTATTTTGTCTTCATTTTTAAAGGCTCTTTTCGTGTATGTGGACTTCTAAGTCAGCATTTATCTTCTTGCAGCGCTTAACACACATCCTTCCAGCGTCTTCTGTATTTCATCCTTTCTGTTGAAAAGTCCGCCGTCCGTCTAACAGCTTCTCCTGTGTGGGTGATGTGTCATTTGCCTCTGGTTGCTTTGAAGCTCCGTCTCTGTCTTTGCTCTTCAGTGGTCTTCCTGCCTTCTTCCTGTGAATCATCTATTTTCCCTCCTTGGTGTTGGCAGACTTCTCGAGAGTGTGGGTTGGCATCAGCCCCAGCTAATGGGTTTCTAATTTGGGCTTTTATATTTTGATGCTCTAGAGCTAGTTTGATTCTTTTTTTTTCACATATTTCACTTCTCTGGTGAACTTCTTCACATTTTCACTTATCTTGTGTATATTTCTATTTTTGAATGTATTGATGTTAGTGTTTTGAAATCATGATCACAAATCTCTTTCTGTTGTCTACTGCATCCTCCTCATTTTCACATCTGTGGTCCTGGTTATGGCATGGCTAATAATTTTAATCCAATGCCACTCACTATTCATAATTCAGAGACTCCAGGCAACATGTGTCCCCCAGAGAAGATCTGCCCTATGCTAGGCAGAGAGTAGGATTTATCTCCTTGATCCAGCCAAGGCTCAAGGCTGTATGATGACCTTAGGCCATAGTTTGAATAAGAGTAGTGGCCCCTAAAGTCCATATGTTAAAGCCTTGGTTTCTAGGGTGGTGCTATCAGGAGATACTGTGTACCTTTAAGAGGTGGGGCCTAGTGGGTGGTCCCTAGGTCATTGTGGGTGTGGCCTAAAAGGGATTATAGTTTCAAGGCATGACTGTTCATTCCATGTGCTCCTGTAATATGCTGCCATCTTCCCTCACCAGACACCACCAGCAGTGCCCCACCCAATCTTGGGCTTTGGGCTTCCAGAACTGTGAGCTAAATAAAGCTTTTGTCTTTATAAAACTAAATGCCTTGGGTATTTTATTGTAGTATCTAATACAACTGGGAAGGTCAGTCTTCTGGTGGTTCTGAATCATGCACCAAACTCTTCTTCTCAGAGGCTTTATTCCTAGGTTTATAGTTTGTGCATCATGTAGCCCCAGAATCCAGCAAGTGTTCTGAGAGACTACTGTCTGGGATCCAAAGCCCTCCAAGTCTTTCAGAGGCTCTGCTGGTTTCTTCCACAGATCCACCTCTATAAAACCTAGATTCTCACATCCTTCATTTTTCTGTAATTGGCAAGTGATCTAACATGGAAGTGGCCACATAATTGAGCCCTATCCCTCCCAGGCTATTCTGTCCTCCTTTCCATTGGAGCACATTGTGTTTTTTCCAGTCCTGTGCAGCCTGGTGAGGCTAACACTTTCTCTAGGCTAATACTTCTACTCTCCTAGGCAGGCATTTCTCACCTTTTCTCACTTCCTTGGAATAAGATTTTTTAACTTCCACATTCTCCCATCTCCACCATCACCACCTCCTCTCCCTCCCTCTATCTCCCTCCTTCTCTCCCTCTTTCTCTCTCTCTCCCTCTCCTTTCTCTCTCCCTCCCCTTCTCTTTCTCTCTCTCCCTCCCCCTTCCCCTCATGTGCCCTGGATCTCATCATCTTTCCCCCAATCAAAGACTTGGCTCCCACATCACCTAGTGTATCATTTCCTCTCTCCACTACTTCATTCCCATTGGCTGGCAAATATCCCATCATTCCCCTATACATGCTCTTTAGAAAAAAATCACCTCTCTTGACTCAATATCACTGTCCAGTTCTCTCCACATTTTGCTTCTCCCTTTTTGTAGCAGAACCCTTTTTAAAAATGTGTGTATAGGTCCTTTCCTTCCTCACCAATCAGCTTTCTTCCCCCATCTCACCAAAGCTGCTCCCACCAGGGTCATGACCTCCACTTGCCAAGTCCAGAGGTCCCTCCACAGCCCACCCCTTCCTCTATGGCTCCCAGGCACTTGGTGCAGTTCTTATTGGTGGTCTCCCTCAGGTTCCCCACCTCTGAATGTTGGACGCCCTAGAGCTTAGTCCAGGGCTCCTTGTCTTCCTTCCATGTATCCCTCGAGATGCTTCTGCCAAGTCTCATAAGTTTAAATATCATTTACATATTAATGACTTTCAAATATTGTAGTTAGGCATTCTCTCATGAGCTCCCAATTCTGGGCACCCAGACTACCTTCTGCTTCCTATCACCAGAGCGACGGCAAGGAGCATACATGTAATCACCTTATGACAGACAGGGAATATGATTAGCCCAGGTAACACAAGACCATAGACCCCATCTAAGATCATATGGATGGGCCGGGCATGGTGGCACATGCCTATAATCCCAGCACTTTGAGAGGCTGAGACAGGAGAATCATGAGTCCAAAGCCAGCCTCAGCAATGGCGAGGCACTAAGCAACTCAGTGAGACACTGTCTCTACATAAAACACAAAATAGGGCTGGGGATGTGACTCAGGGGTCTAGTGCCCCTGAGTTCAATCCCCAGTACCCCAAAAAAGAAAAAAAATCTGTCAAGCAAGCTGGGCCACATGATGTGTACAGAGTCCCAAAGTCTGACCTTTGCTGACTGGACCCCCATTGGTCTGCTGTGATCCTTGGTGGTCCATCAGGTCCCAATGCTAGGTTCTTCTATCAGGTGGCACATTGCGTCTGGCTGTCTCTCTCTAGGAAGCCACAGGTGCTGAATGCTTCAAGCCATGGATTCATTGGGGATTGGAAAATGAGGATGTTCTATCTTTTTAAAATCATTTTACTGGAATGATTTCAGTAAAAAGATATTTTCCTTGTTGGCTTTGGTTGCTCGGTGGATGAGATTGTGTCTCCCTCCTCCCAGCTCATATGTAGATGCCCCAATCCCCAGGGTGACTCTATTTGAAGATAAGGCTTTTAGGGAGATGAAGTTAAATGAGGCCATGAGGGTGGGGTCCTAATTTGATAGAACTGGGGTCTTCATAAAACAGAGAAGAGAAACTAGAGATCTTTGTCATTCTCCACATCTGTACAAAGGAAAGACCAGGAAGACACAGATGGTCATCGGCAAACCAGGAAGGGAAACTCATCAAAGACCAAATTTCTAGGCACCTTGATCTTGGATTTCCAGCCTACAGAACTATGAGAAAATAAATATCTGTTGTTAAGCCACAGTCTGTGGCATTTCGCTATGGCTGCCCAGTAAGCCAAGTTACTGGTGGTATGATTCGTGTGTGAAAAGGAAGGCAACTAAATACCCAGTTTCTCTTGACCACAGTTTTCCAGACTCTGAATGTTTCTTTCATCCAAAGGTTGCTATTTAGATTCATTATTAAATCATGGATTTATGGAATTTATGATTTTTTCAATCCTTTGCATTTTGATTCTGACTCTGAAATTGTCCCTTCTATGACAGTAGAAACTGCTTCACATTGGTGCTCAAGTTCTTTTCGTTGTTGAAACTTCTTTGTATCTGGCATGACAAAATATTCCAGGCTTTTCTTATCCTCATTTCCTGTCTCAGACCCAGAACCAACCACTATTTGAAGGACTGTGGTTCTGTGAAACAGCCTTTTAGGATTACAATCTAAATACTAGGGAGGTTCATTGCTCCTGGACTGGTGGTTATTTGTAGGCCTGTTCAGTGGATGAAGCTCGTAGACACATCTTCAAAATAATTCAGAAGTTCACATGAGTGCTTTCATTGTAACGTAGGAGTCATATTGCTTAGCTGCTTTTCTACTCTTTTTTCCCCCCTAATATCCTGAGAATTATGGTCACAGTGGATGATGGAACAAGAATGGCAATGCTCTATCATCAATCATTTGCTTTATCCCATGTGACACACATCGCAATCTTAGTTATAGTCACTGAGAACAATTTAGAAATTTTGCCTATGTAATATCTTTCCCTCTCCCATTTCTAAGCTTCACTATCAGATCATAATGCCTTTCACACTCTTCTCTCTTCCTTTCATGCAGTAGCTGGCCTTCATTCTACAAGTACATATTAATGCTTGCCTTCAGTCTTTACATCGACACCTCTCCATTTGTCTTTGTTGTCTCTAGTTCATTTTCTAGCAGATTCCTCAGGAAAGGCTCATGGGAAAATGCCACAACTTGCACCACAGTTAATTCAGGAAACTGGACAAGGGGCAATGGGGGGTTAGAAAAAACAAACAGACACACACACAGAGAAAAAGCTGGGACCTGGTGGGCAATACTTTAGGATTGCAATGAACATGAGTTAGCCCAGCACACTTATTATATAGATTGTATCATTAAAAAGGATTTATTGTGAGAAAGTTTCTTCAAAGCACTCAAAGTGAAGGGCAAATTTCTGTGGATCTGATTATAATTATCAGCTTGCACCTGTAACTCTCTACCCCCAGGCAGCTGGCATTTGAACCTAAGGTTGTGAACTGAAAAAATTCTGTGGCTGGCACAGACTCCCCCTTTTGAACAGAATCCCCCTTTGCATCACCATAGCAACTGGGCAATCTTCAATTGGTGCTTTTGCACTGAGAAATTCCCAAGAGAGGTATCACCTCTGTCTCTGGGCAGTTCAAGAACCATAATTCACTCACCACTTCTGACAGAAAAAATATTTCCTAAGCTCTTATATGTTGATAACAGTCTATGCCTTTGTTATCTGAAAGTTGGATTTGATGAATGAAATTAACTGGTTCATTTTTTTTGCTTGAAATTCTTAAATGTGTTACTTCATTTTCATCAACCAAAAAGCACTGATATAAAAAAATCTGATGATAACCTAATGTTCTTTGTTTACACTATGTGTCCTTTGCCTAAATATCCAGTTTTTAAATTTTTCTTTAAAGTCTATCCATTTTACTGGCATGTATATTGTGTCAGGAGAGGTCAATAATTTCAGGTATACAATGCACTCTTTCAGTATGTATTTTCAATTTATACATTCAAATATTTTGGGTTTTTTTTGAAAACTTTTTGAATTATGCTTCTTAGTGCTTATTCTGTTTTTGCTTTGATCTTCTCTTTCAAGGACTCTTATTATCCATATGATGGATCTTCTTTGCCTACCGATATTTACCACTTTCTCTTTCATTTTTACAAATATTTTTCTTCTCCTTTTCCTCCTCCTTCTTCATCATTGGTTTAAAAATTTCTGTCCTTCTCATTCCTTTCTCTCAAGGTGTATTTACTGTCTTTATCCACTCCATTCCTCTAGTTTGGACTTTATTTCCTAAATAATTTCCTTTTATTCCTAAATACAATTGCTGATCTGTTATTCCTCAAACCTTTGAGCTCATTTTGAGATGGTCTCTGACTTACATGGCTTGACTTAAAACTTTCTCCATTTTTTGATTGTCTAGTAGTAACCATACTTTAAATTTTTAATTTTGATCTTTCCTAGCCTAGCAATATGCAGTCCTACTACTGACCTCCCAGCTCCCAGTCAGAACTCTGTCACTATGGTGTCCCCATTGCCCAGCAGTTACTTTCAGTTCAATGCTTGCAGCCAGTGTGCCTTCAGCCCTGTGCTGACAGCAAGCTCCATACAGCCACCATTTTTAATTTCCATTACTGTGTTTGCTGAATGACATGAGCTATTCAAAGCTTCACTATAATATAGGCTTTGTTTTGGATGGTTTTGCCCATCTATAGGTTGTGTGATGAGCTTGTTTGAGGTAGGCTTAGCAAAGCTATGGTGATTGGTAGATTGAGCATATTCAGTGCATTTTTGACTTAAGATATTTCCAAGGCATGATGGGTTGATCAGGATGTAGGTCAATGAGCACCTGAAGCTATTTCTGGACATGACCCTCTGAAGGGCTTTTGTAATCTGCAGGGATGTTGTGCTCTGTTCTCTCCCTCCCTCCCCCCACCCTCTCTCTCCAGGGATTTAACCCAGGGGCACTTAACTTCTGAGCCCCATTCCCAGCACTTTTTATGCTTTTATTTAGAGACAAGCTCTCATTAAGTTGCTGAGGCTGGCCTTGAACTTGTTATCCTCCTGCCTCAGCCTCCTGATCCATTGTGATTACAGGTGTGCACCACTGCACCTGGCTCCATATTCTCCTTTTTTCCTATAATAATTTTGTAAGAGATTTGACCTTGATGCTTTCCTGAGGCTCACTTTTATGTTAAATTAAGTGATCTGAACATTTAGATGGAGGCTGTTTAGAATAAACTCAAGTTCAGGGGAACTCTTCCAAATTCCTGGAGCTCTCTCTTTTGTTGCTTTGTGTGATGTTTTGAAATACTCGGCTCTAAGCCCCTCTTCACCTAAATCAGGATCTTCTTTTTCCTTAACCTCTGCTGACCTCAGCTGCTCCTGGTGCAGGTCTGATCTCTCACACACTTGAGGCTGTTGGTGGTTTCCCATGGTGTGCTTCTCCTTGGAGTTGAAGGGAACACCTGGTCACTTAGGTTCATGGCAAATGTTGACCATGAGCTTTAGATTTGCTGTCCCTCTGCTCTGTCTGCTTTTATGTGGGGATTTAGGATAATCCAAAATTTATACTTCTTTTTTAAAATTTCCCAAGAAATTTAAAATTTAGATGGGGTCAAATTCAAACCTGAATCTCTAACATGAGGCTGTAAGGTAGATATCATAACCTGGCAGTGGTTCCTGCTATTGCTGCTGTAAATCTAAAATTAATAAAAGTGTAGATGTTGATCTGATTCAAATGGTCCATGGTCACACAGTTTGTCCAGATTGTGTCCCCCTGTGGTGGAGGGCACAATGGGGCAGTACAGGGTGGGTGCAGAACTCAGTTGGAGTTCAATCCTTGGTACCCCTCTAAAAAATAAATACAAGCAAACAAAAGAATACAAATACTGATAAATTCTGGAGAGGATGTGGAGCAAAGGAAACACTTTCACACTGTTGTGGGATTGTAAATTAATACAATCACTGTAGAAATCAATATGGAGTTTCCTCAAAAGACTGGGCATGGAACCACCACATGACCCAGCCACACCACTCTTCTTTATTTACCCTAAAGAATTAAAGTCATCATACTATAGTGATGCATGCACACCCATGTTTATAGCAGCACAATTCACAATAGCAAACCATGGAACCAGCCTAGGTGTCCATGAACAGATGAATGAATAAACAAAACGTGTATATATACACAATGGAATTTTATTCAGTCATGAAGAAAAATGAAATTATGTCATTGGCAGGAAAATGGACAGAACTTGAGACAATCATGTTAAGCAAAATAAGCCAAACTCAGAACGTCAAGGGTTGTATGTTTTCCTCTGGTATGTGGACGCTAGAGAGGAGAAAGAAAGAGGAAGATGGGGGCAGATCTCATGAAAATCAAAGGGAGATCAGTAGAGGAAAGGGACTAGGAGGAGGGGGAGGAGAGGAAAAGGGGAAATGCTGGGGACGGATCTGGCCAAATTATATTGTTAACAACAACAAAAACACGCACGCACACTCAGAGAGCCCTGTAAATCAGGGGCTGCCACTCCCAAAGCCCAGAGTGCCAGGCAGATGACATAAATCAGTGGAGCTAGCTGGTACCCAGGAGCCCACACATCCTCTGAGTGGCTCCAACCCACTGTTGCAGCTGCAAAGTATCCATCACAAATATCTACAGTCAGGTATGAGTGTGAGTATGTATTTAGAACCAGAAAAGGAATGAAACTAAATCACAACCTTTTAAAAGCTGATGAACCCCACAAGTAACATCAAACTTCAAGGGCCAACAGTCGTGGCTGGAAATCAGGACAAAGAAGGCAGGAACTGGCCGAGTAAAGGGGCTCCTGGTAGGACTAGGTGTGTCCCCCTCAGCTGGGATTGTGAGAGCCCCTCAGGAATTAGGCATAACCTGATGAAGAAGGAGAATCTTAAACTGACTGTGATTTCTAACTTCATCTCTTTCTTCCTCCCATCTTCCTATCCAGTCATATGGACTGTTTCTCCCAAGAGAGACCAACCATGCTCCAGCCTCAGTGCCTTTGCACATCCTGTCTCCTCATCCAGATGGGCCCTTCTTCACTGAAGCTTCCTGGGCCCTCCCTCTCTTATATCTTATAGATAAATGTCACCTCATGGGGACATTTTCTCTGACCATCTTACATAAAATAACACTCCATCCATACCTGACTCTTCCCTTTGATTGGTTTTTATTCAGAGCACTATCATTATTTATGGCGTTCCACTATATATCCATTTTGTTTCCTCTATCTCATCTGCTGAGCTGTGAAATTAAACTCAATAGTGGCAGAGATTTTTATCCAACATGCCCATGAATATGTTCCTCTGCTCCCTTCCTTCCCCTAAAATATTCCTGGTACATAGAAACCCTTGATAAACATCTGTGGAATTGACTAAGTCTCTGCTGTTTGTATGAATGCAATAAGAAGTTGCATTTGTATAAGAAAAATTAGGAATGCTCTATGTATCAGAATGTGTACCTGGCTCGTCCATGCTTGGTGTTGAAATCGATTGATCTTTAAGTCTTGTCGTCTATAACAGTCTATTATTTGCCCTGTGTTTCTAGTTTCTGTAATACTGTGACGTGTGTCAAGGATCCTGGAAATGCTGGCCTCCGAAGCTCTGGACAGCTCACCCTGAAATCCAATGCTGGGTCTTAATGACTCCAAGATGCCCAGGAGAAGTCAGGAGCACCCTGCTTGATTTCACAGAGCAGTTCCAGCTTCAAGGGATAATTGAAAAGATTATCACCAGGAAATTGTTTACAGAACAAGCAAGCTCCAGACACAGCCATCGCCACCCCCGGCCCCCACCTGGTTTTTATTTCACAGGAGCAAATTTCTAAGCACAGGGAAGGGTAGAATTCTGCATGGTAGGTTTGTGTGCCTCCAGGGATAAAGGAGGGCAGCCACAGAGGCCACAGATGCCCAAGTCATCAAGAAGAAGAAGCAGCCCTGAGAACTTGGGCACTCCAGAGCAGATAGGGTGGTTCTTTTCAGGACCAAACAGCCACATGCCCACAGGGACCAGGCAGGTGACTTAAACAAGCAGTAACAGCCAGGTGTGGGCCAAGGCAGACAGGCAATCCATAGCTCTCCTCAAGGGAGTAGATTTGCCCAAACTCTGCCAAATAGGGACATAAGCCTGATTCAGATTACTCATTAAAAGTCAGAAATCCAAATGTGTATATGAAATCTCTCAATTTTAAATGATGGCAATGGCATAAAAAACTTTTAGAAGTACTGTTTTCCAGTAAATATTTCCATGTAACAAACCACCCCAGATTTAATGACGTAAAGCAACCATTTTATTATGTCTATGGCTTCTCTGTGTCAGAAGTTTGGACGGGGCAGTGGGTCAGCTCCATGGTGTCTGGGGCTTCAGCTGGGAAGACTCAGACGGCTGGTGCTAGGACCATCTGGAGGCTTCTCCACTCACGTATCTGGTGCCTGAGCTGGCATGACTCAGGCCAGGCTTGGCTGGAATTGTCTGGAGTACCCACACGTGGTTCTCCATGTGTCCGGAGAACAGGCACTGCTGGTGACCCAGGAGAAAGTCACATGGCCTTTTATGACCTGGTCTCTGTTCTCCTAGTGTCACTTCTGTTGTATCTACTCGCCAAAGCAGCCACAAACCCACCTGAGGAGGGGGGAACACGGTCCCTATTCCTTCATGGAGAGCATTAACAAATTTGTAGCCATTTCTGAAGGAGCTACACCCTGTGTGTGTTATGCCAAAGGGGCCTGCAGGCTGGATTTGACCAGCATGTTGAAAGCAGCATCTCTGGAGAGGAGAAGTGGATGGGGATCCAACTTCCCGAGTGAAGACTACTAGTGACATCTCCAGATCACAGGTATGGGTGTAAAGCCAAGAGCACATGGCCATGGCCATACAGGACCTTTGGTCCAGACCCCTCACCAGGCCCTAGCTTGCTGCCTGCACACATCCATCCTCTCCCCTGACCACCAACTTGGGCTCCTCTCTAGCCTCAGCCTGACCCCAGAACACGTCCTCAGGTATGGCTAAGCCATCCTCTTCCTCCTGAATCCAGACATTTCGCCTTCCTCTTTCTCTCTAGGAGGATATTTTTAACTTCATGGACCTGAAAGGCTGATTCTACCCTTATCATAGGTGTCACAGTTTGAAAGAATCCCCTGCTCCAAATCCATATGCTGAAATCTAATCCTAATATGTTTGGAGAGGAGGGATTTGGGAGATGAATGGGATTAACGCTCTTGTGAAAGAGGCCCCAGAGATCTCCTTCACCCTTTCCACCCTGTGACGACACAGTGAGGACACCATCTGTTAGCCAGGAAGTGGACTGTCACCAGGCTTGGAAACCAGCAGCGCCTTGATCTTAGACTCCCAGACACCAGAAGGGTGAGAAGTGCCTCTGTCATGTAGAAGCCACCCAGTGTGGTAGTTTCTTAGGGTGACTCAAACAGACCAATACACCAAGCAATCTGACAAGTGCCTCTGGTGAGGTCAACTATTCCCAAATGGAAAATCCGCCCCCCCATAGGTGATCCCAGAGGCGGGGACAGGGGAGGACTCACAGGAAAACACATCTGCCCAACACATGGGACCAGAGCTAGCGTGGATGCTGGGGCTGACATCATTCTGGCCTCCTCACATCCCTTCCTTCTGTAGTACTCAATGAGCCTTTGAACTAACTGTTCCCATTGAAGAGATGAGCAAACTGAGTTTCATGCAAAGTATAGGCAAGTGGTTGGGTTTATATAGGTGGAACCAGGAGTGACTCCAAGGCACAGAGTGGGGCAGGACAAGAGAAGCCCAGCCTTCTTAGAGTGAAGGAGGGGGGTAAGGGAAACTGAGGTCAGCCAGCCGCGCTAAACTGTGAAGAGCCTTGTAAGCTCAACAGTCATGAGCTTCACGATTCAGGCAGTAGGGAGCCATTCAAGGTTCTGGAGCTGCGGGGTGACTCTACTCATTAAGGCCAGCCATGAGGCAAGAAATGACTTACCAACTTGTCCTGCAGACTGTCTTTCCTGTGCATTTCCCCATTGATTCTCACCTGTGTGGTTAGGCTCTGCATGCGCCCCGTGAGCAAAGGAAGAGTCCTGCAGGTTACAATATGCGAAGTATTAGTGGCAAAGCCAACATGGAATTCAGGCCTCCCTCCCGACTCCACAGCCCAATCAGTGAGGAGCTACAGCGGTGGGGAGGGGACTGCATGACACAGAGGACACGGGCCCTTCATTCTGGCCACCAATATTCCTCCTTTCTTTTCCTCTTGGCAACCCTCCCTCACCTTTGATTTCCAGACAGCCTAGTGGGGCTGTCAGTCATGCAGGCCTGTGTGGAATGGACACAAGTCTAGGGTGACCAATCAGAAAATGACATGGATGCTGGAGGGGAGAGTCTCAGGCTTTCTCTAGGGCTGCCAATGGCAAGGAGTCTCTGGAAACCACCTCTACTGTCACCTGGGGAATACCGGCATTTCTATGGCAACAGGTATCAATGTACCTGAGAATGAAACCAACAAAGAGGACAGCTGAGCTGAAAGAAAGGGAGGAAGAGTGTCCCCAGGACACCAGTGAGGTGTCCAGGCTTAGCCGTGCCTGGGCTTCTGTGTTCTGAGAGCCACTTTGATGCGGTCCTTGCACGTAAGCCTGTCTTAGAAGTAACTTAGACTAGGGTTCTCAATTTCTTCATCTGTAAGATGGGAATAATCAAAATACCAATAGTAATGGATAATAATAATGGACAATGGGATAATGAGAAGGGATAAAAATCACTGTCATTTGCAAAAGCTATAATTATCTTCATAGAAATTTTGAACTATAAAGGTACCCTTAGAATTCTTAATAAAGTTCAGCCAAGTTGCTGGATAGATGATCATCATTCAAAGACAACAGCGTTTCTGTATACCAGCAGTGACAAGTTAGAAAATTTATGTTTTGAAAAAGAGGCTCACTGGGTGAGATGATGCATACCTTTCGTTCCAGAAATTTGGGATGCTGAGACAGGAGTGTATCAAGTTCAAGGCCAGCCTCATCCAATTAGCAAGACCCTGTCTCAAAAATAAAATAAATAAAAAGCAATGGGGATGTAGCTCAGTGGTAAAACACCTCAGGTACAATCCTCAGTACCAGAAAGACAGAGAGAGAGAGACCCTGTTCACTCTAGCCACAAAGTCTGTTAAGAGTCCCAAGAATAAATCTAATTGGAGATAGGCAAAAACTCTGTGGAGAGATGTTATAAGTCTTCATCAAGGGACATAAAATAAGGTCTAGGCTCTAGTGAAATATAGCAAAATCACAGATGGGAAGACTCAATGTTATACGTATGACAATTCCTCCCCCAATTTATAATATAATGCAATTTTAGTCAAAATCCCAGCAAGAGTTGACTGAACTTTACAACTCAATCCTAAATTTCATGTTGAACAAAGGACCAGAAATAACAAACCTAAAGAAAGACTTGACCCAGAAGACATCAGGACCCACTCACTTTAAGGCGATAACAATGAAATTATGGATACCAAACGCAAGTTCATTGTTAGACTCCACTGCAAAAGAATGCCTTTCTGGATTTTGGTAAACAATTTGAAGTAGGCAGTTATTTTAAAACAGGGTGGTGTCTTTCAAGATGACAATGCTAATTTTTTTTAATTGGGAAAATTAATTGGGAAGCCCGGAGATGGCTCCAATGGTTGGCTTCCTCCCTGACACACCAACGCCCAGAGACAAGAGTAAAACAAAATCAGAGGTTTAACCAACCAGAAACTGCCAACCACCCTCTAGCTAGAGACTTCCCATCATATTATACCCAACTAAAACAAATTCCTAGCTACAGCCAATCCTGTCTTCTCTTCCCTTTGCTTCCACCTTTAGCTGATTGCAGCTGGCTGCTCTCCCTGCTGACGTGGCCTCCCTGAACCTCTCTGGTTCTGAGTGCTGCCTGATTCATGAATCATTCTTGGCTCAAATAAATGGTGCTACATTGAATTCATTTAAAGTTTTTCTTCTAACAGCAGAGCAGAGGGTCATTTCTGATCCTATGGCTCTGTCCCTGTAAGAGGATTATGCTTCCTGTGCCACGGGCATCTGACCTGGGATGTGACTTACTCTGGTCAATGTTATAAGAGTATGAGTCGTATACCAGCACTTCTGATCAGAATCCTGAAGACCCAGCCCATGTTTCCACTATGGCTCTCTCCCCTCTTCCACAGAGCAACGTACTCTCAATAGGCTTATTCCATCAGCTGGGTCCCAGAAGGAAGAGGATTTGGCCAGAGCTGCAGCCAAGCCTGGGTATAAGATGAACAAGAAGTCTGCATTTGGATTTGTGAGCCAATGAGATTGGATGGTTTTGCTTGTTAAGTTAGCATATCTCAGGAGATATGACTTGTACAAAAATATGACCTCATAAATTGATTCGATGCTGCCGTTTTTATGCTTCATTGGAGTAAATATGACAACTATTTGCCAATAGTACATTGATGCTTCCCGGGCGCAGTGGCACAAGGCTGCAATCCCAGCGGCTTGTGAAGCGGAGGCAGGAGGATCTTGAGTTCAAAGCCAGCCTCAGCAACTTTGTGAGGCCCTGAGCAACTCAGCAAGACCCTGTCTCAAAATAAAATACAAAAAAGGCCTGGGGATGTGGCTCAGTGGTTAAGCACCCTAGGGTTCAACCCCCAGTACCAAAAGAAAGTGCACTGATGTTTTACATTGATTTTCTCATTGTTCTGCTAAATATGAGCATGTCTCAAAATATTTACATTTTTAAAAAGGCATTTTGTGAGAAAGGGAATGGAGATTGAATCAAATTCCTTGCATGTACTTTGTCAAAATGAACCCAAATACTATGTATAATTATAATGCTCTAAAAAATAAATTTTTTACCCCCACCCCCGCAAAAAAAAAGCATTTTGTGAGTAGATCAAGTTCAGGGTAATGCTGCAGGTTGCTGACTTTCTCATGAGATCCCTTGCTTACATTAACATGATAAAGACTCTGCCAAGTCCCATAGTAAAGAAAACTGTATTAACTCATTTCCTGAAATCATCTGGTGACAGGACCCTTTGCCTGCCTGTTAACATAGCATGAGAGTCTGGGACACAGGTTTTTCTTAAATAATTTTTTTTGAGACATTGAGCCATGGAAAATTAGTGGGCAGGTTTCAAAGGCAAAACTAAATTCTCTCATTAGTATGTCAGTCATTTCCACGTACATGTACGTCATCATAAGCCTGAAAGTGGGACTCTTGAGAACAGGGGAAGGAAGATGCCTTCCCCCTAAAGCCTCATTATCAGAAGATTAAGCCCATGGTGGGGACAGGAGGTCAGTGACGGGTCCCCCCACTTCAGGACGGAGGTGGCCGGCATTCCTAGCTGCCCTCCACACTTCCTGACATTTGTGGTTTAATCAAGTCCCATTAATCCCTCCCAGTTTCAAAGCCCTGCATAGGAACCACAAACTCCCACGGTCTCTGACGGGAATCGTGTGGCTAAAGCCATGGGGAACTCTTTGAAAGGTAATTAGCATCCTTTGAATCCCGGGCCCTTTGATTTTGCTTCCTGGCTTTAAACAGTCACAGGAGATTTTACAGAAAGGGGGATAAACAAAGAAGCAGCAGAAGGAGCCCCAAATGCGGAGCCCCAAATGCAGGGCCTTCTGCTGTCTTTCAAGTTGAGATGTGACTCCAAGGAGGACTTTGCCAATGTGATCAAGGGTGGGTGAGTCGTGGCGCTGTACCAGAATTCATTCATTCATTCATTCATTTGGGCATATATACTATGTGCTAAGCACCATGCTAAGCACTGAGAGTGCAGTGTTCCTTGATGATTCATTCATTAGATTATTCATTTACGGATATCTCTGTGCAGACACTGAGTTAAGCTCCAGGCCTATAAGCTTCTTGGTTAGTAGAAAAGGCAAATAATAAACAAGTAAAAAAGTTTCCCATTGTTGAGAATAAAGTGTCAAGGACTACATCAATTAAATATAGCCTTTATCCAGGTAAGAGTTATATTTACAACAGGGGAGGCCATTCTGAAGGGGAAAGAGTGCCTGAGGGCACCATGATCTATATAAGCCAGCGGAGCAGAGGGAATAATTTATCTACAGAGCTTTGAGCTGGTCGCCGTGTCCGGGAGGATTTGGGAGAGCTATAGAGGGGAGGAGGAGTCTGTGTGGGCTGTTGTAGTCACCCTACAGTCTCAAACTACTACAGCAGACCCTCTTGCTCAACACATCTGCCATGGCTTAGCTGCAGCTCGGCCCACACCACCCTCCTCCTCACTCCAGAGCCTGGTTGCTGAGGCAAAGGGAAGAGGGAATTCTGCAGAGCCTTCAACCTGCTGTCCAACGCTCCAGCCTAGAAGAGACACGTGTCACTTGTACCCACCATTCAAGGACCAGATCTTATCCTGGGGCTCCAATCCAACCACAAGAGGACCAGCAGAAGTGGGAACGGTCTTAGGAGAACCTTAGGGGACCGCTGTGAATTCATGGTGCAGACAGGCAGGACGTGTGGATGGCAGACAGAGGGCACAGGACGCGCAAAGACACGGAGCCCTAAAAGAAGCTGACATGCTTGAGGAACTAGGGTGTTGGCAGAACTCGCAATAGAGCTGGAAGGACAGTCTTAGAACCCAACACCAGGGGGCTACTGTTACCATCTCCATTTTTGAGATGAGAAAATTGAGGGCACAACTGCTAATTGGTAGAGATGGCATTTTGGGATTTGAACCCACATGATCTGATCCCAGTATGGGAACTTTTCATCTCTATGCCACCTTGTCTTTAAGGAAGAGAAGGTCAAATTCCAAAAGCAGTAATATTTATAAGCTGTGGTTATAGTTGTTTAGCACATATACGCTTTATGTGTTTATTATATATGTGTGTATGCATACTAACATGTTTATGCTAAATATACAGGATTATTTTCCTTCCTAATAAGAAATGGGGTCTCCGATTATTCTTAAAATGGAAGATCCTCTTTAAGTATCTTTTCTTTGTCCTCTTTTGGGATAAAGTTGCAGAGAAGTATTACTAATGGTCACAGAAATAAATTTTCCCATCGGGCACTGTGGCGCATACTTGTAATACCAGTAGCTTAGGAGGCTGAGACAGGAGGATTTCAAGTTCAAGACCAGCCTCAGCAACTTAGCAAGGCCCTAAGCAACTTAGTTGTTTATTAAATAAATATATACAGTATATTTTAAATAAAATATAAAAAGGGCTGGAGATGTGGCTCAGTGGTTCAGAAGTGCCCCTGGGTTCAATCCCTGGCAACCCTCCAAAAAAAATTTTCCCTGTCAAGGATGCAAGAAGGAAGGTTGGGACTGTGGGACTTGCAATGATCCCCTCTCAGGTCTTACTCGCCCAGGTCATCTTTGCCCACACAGAATCAGGGCTGGCCCATGTGGGCAGTAAAACATGGCAGAAGTGACGTGGGTGACTTCTGAATCAAGCTCAGAAAGTCACTGAAGCTGCATCTTGTCCTCTTGAGTCACTCACTCTGGGGACAGCAGTCATCATGACATGAGGACAGTCAAGCTGTCCTCTGTTGAGGCCAATGTTATGTGATCTTGATCCAAATGTCCCCCAAAGGTCCACTTGATAAAGACCAGGTCCCTGCTTGGCACTATCAGGATGCTGTGGAAACTTTAAGCAGGACCTAGTGGGAGGTCTTTAGATCACTGGAGATGTGCCCTGGGAGAGGATTGTGGGACCCCGGTCTCTTCCTCCTCCCTCTTTTGCCTCCTGGCGATGAGGTAAGTGGTCTAGCTCTCCCATGCATCCCCTGCTACATTGTGCTGCCTCATGGAAGGCCAAAAAGCAATGGGGTCAGCCGATCATGCACTGGAACATCTGAAGCCATGAGCTCAAATAAACCTTTTCTCTTTATAAGTTGATAATCTCAGAAATTGGTTATAGTGACACAAAACTAACACATCCACATAAAGAGAAGCCAAGACCCCCAGACCTACAGTCAATCCCCAGCCATCTGAGTGGACCTCTTTGTATATGTATACTTCAGCCCCAATCAAGCCTTCAGATGAGCACAGATCCAACCGGTACCTAACTGTAATCTCCTTTTAGAGGTCTTTTATACCCTAAGCCAGAACCACCTGGCCAGAGGCTCTCAAATTCTTGGCCAATAGAAAACTATGAGAGATAATAAATGACTATTGTGTAAAGTTAACAAACTATTTCTGTAAGGACCAGATAGTAAACAATTTAGCCTTTGCAGACTACATGATCTTTGTCACAGCTATTTAACTCTGCAAAAGCAGCCGTAGACTATACCTAAACAAATGGGTGTGGCAGTGTTTCAATAAAACTTTATTTATAAAACAAGCACCAAGCCTGATTTGGCCTGAGGGTTATAGTTTGCCAACCTCTATTTTAAACCACTACATTTATAATTTGTTACACTGTGATATGGAACCACCTCACTCTCTGAAGTTCTGAAGGTGACCGAGTAGATTATGTTGTGGATAAAGCACAGGGTTGGTGATCTGGAAGCCAGATTAGAGGCTGACAGGAAGGGGAGCATCAAAGGGCAATGGTCCCAGGATGAGGTAATAGACCCAGGCTTGGGCAGCATGTATGCATCCAGGTGGTGACATGGGTGTCCTTTATGCACCCTGCCAATTGACATGACAGGAGCAATGTCATGGCAACCATTCCTTGTGATTCTCTGGGCATAGTCGCTTCCTTTGAACGGTCCTTAAAGAGCAAATGGGACCATCAGGAAGGATATATTACCCCAATAGTGCTGTGAACAACATGCAGAACCCCATGCTTAGTGGGCAAGCTCCTAAGCTGGTAACATGGCCACTGACACCAACTGAGTCATGAGCAAGAATAAACAAATGCCCCGTGGAGGGTTCCAGGAACGCTGCTTGCCATCAAGTCACTCTGTTCCTTGCATTACCTTCTGCCCCGTGAGGACCTCATTCCCAGCCCTGCTCGGCCAGTGCAACCTGGGAGAGATCTGAACTAGAAACATCGGCAATATGATGGGTGGCGTGGATGTAAGCCACGACATTCATCAGTGCGGGGAGGGGGCAGAAGTAGAGGAAAAATAAACCAAGGAGAGGAAGAGGAAAAGGAAAAAGGGGAGAGGGAAGAGAGAACCAAATAATTCAAGAGTTCAAACAACATCAGAATCTGGATTCTGTTTGGATCCATCAGTGTGGATCCCATTCTCCAGCAATATTGGTAGCTACGGCCTCTCGAATCCAAAGTCACACAAGGCACTGACAATCTCCTGGCAATCTCAGCAGCAGTTTGGGTTTCACTCTAATTGACTCTCAGATCACACGCCCAAAGATCTGAACCAATCAAGAAGGTCCAGGGAATACCTAACTCTCATTGGACCTCAGGTCACGTGCATACATACCTGAACCAATCACGGTGGCCCAAGGCATACCTAACTCTAGCCAGGTCCAGTGTCCTACCCTTTTCCCCCTAAACTGACAGAAGCAAAGGGATGACTCTCCCCTAAAACCCAGGGTTTTTACAAGAAGGAAGGAGAATGAATACTGAGCAAGATGGAGTCAAAAACCTTAAAGCCCCTTGGAGTTTGCTGGGCCCCTACTCCCCGCTAACGCTTCTGGGAAACTGTTTTGTGGCTCAACCATGGGAGGCTGTAAGTGATGCTTAGACACCCACTGGGAGAGCTGGAACGGCTGGTTGAAAATCTCCTTTCCAATTCCTTCCTGGAGGGGAACAGGCCTGGAGAGGGAAGGATGTACCTAGGCACGATCCTGGACCTTGGGGTACCAAGCCCAATGCTCCCTGGCAACTGCCTCCTCAGGAGCAAGCCAGGTCCTGAAGGAGTCAGTGGAATCTCTGAGGTCAGCAGAGGAGATTTCTGGAGTGGGGGTGGGGTGGGATGTGGACGTCACTGAGCAAGAGCAAAGTTTGTGTGAGAGCAAGGAGGAGGGAGGACAGAGCTCCTCTCCACCGGCATTGCCCCTCTCTGGCTCTTTCTTTGAGGACCTGACTGTGGGGAATGAGGCAGGCGGGCTCGATGTGACCTTGGAGATTAGAGAGGAGCATTGTATGGAGGAGAGTGTCCCAAGCACAGGCCCTTTCCCAGCTTGGGTAGGCCAAGGAGGCTGTCTCTGCCTGGTAGCAGTGATGTTTGAGCCAAATTTTGAAAGGTGAGCATAACAAGAGGAGAAGGGTCTACCCAGTGATGACAATGTATATAAAGCTCCTGACATGCTGTTAAAACAGTGAATGGCTCCGTATGGCTGGATGTGCCAGTGAGAAAGAATAATTTCTATGGTTTCAATGTCCCACCAAAACCTGTGTTGAAGTATTGAGATGGGATCTTTAAGAAATGATCAGGTCATGAGGGCTGTGCCTTTTTTTTTTTTCTTTGTAGCAGGCATTGAACTCAGGGGCACTCAACCACTGAGCCACATCCTCAGCCCTATTTTGTGTTTTATGTAGAGACAGGGTCTCACTGAGTTGATTAGCGCCTCGCCATTGCTGAGGCTGGCTTTGAACTTGTGATTCTCCTGTCTCAGCCTCCCAAAGTGCCGGGATTACAGGCTTGTGCCACTGCACCCGGCTCAACATAATTATTCTTTAACCTAAAAATTCCACTTCTAGGCATTCATCTCAAGAAAATCAATGAAAGTGGGCTGGGAACATAGCTCAGTTGGTAGAGTGTTTGCCTCGTATGCACAAGGCCCTGGGTTCAATCCCCAGCGCCACCAAAAAAAAAAAAAAAAAATTAATGAAGGTGAGACAAAGATTTACCTTCAAGAATGTTCCTTGAAACCCTGTTTTAAAAGGAAATAACCAGAAATGATCTGAATGCCCAACAATAGGACCCTGGTCTGTAGTGACTAGCCCTCTGACAAGGCCACCTTTAGTCATTCAGTCTGCTTCTATGATAAAGATTAACAATTCCCAGACGTCTTTGTCCATGGATAAGACCTGCTGTCCAAAGAAGTTTTTACTAGTCTATAGCAGAATCAGAAAAATAGACAACAGCAAGATGTTCATAAAACTTTATTTTTCTGTGACATTATCTCTACTCTACTTCTTTGACTTGATGATGATAATGAATGTTTCTTTTTTTCTTTTTTCCAACAGGCATATAATAAAAACTCCAACTAACAGTGACACAAACACAAAGAAGTCTAGAGGCTGGCAAAGTGTCTATGCTCGCCAATGTCAGGTAGGTAGCGGTCTCTGTGATTCTCTTGCCCTTTCCTTCATGGTGCCAAAATAACTGGCACTGGCCTTAGCAAGGGACTCGTGTCCAAAGTAGGAAGAGGGAGGACGGAAGGGTGCCAGTAATGTTTCCCCTTTTACAGGAAAGCAAAAGTTTTTCCTGAGGTCTGCAGCAGATTTCTTCCTATGTCCCATTGGCTAAATGTGGTCATAAGGCCACCCTTAGATGCAAGGGAGCCTGGGAAATAGGGAATCTGGGAAAGAGACCGGGTTTACTGATGATGATAATTCATTGCTCAGGACAGGGCACATGAGCCCTTCAAACAAAACCAGGAAGGGCAGGGATAGAGTGGTAGGAAATGGCAATGGAAAGAACAGATAACCAAACCTACCACACCTGAGGGAAAATTGGTAACCCCAGAGTGGTTTCAAATCATTTTTGAAAAATGGAATTTACTAGCCCCTAAAACACTAAAGATTAGAAACCACTAGAATAGATAACTGATTTTCAAACTGGATTCCTATGTTTCCAGACTTATTTAGGGGCTTCCATTAGAGTGAGAGGTGGGGGAAGGGATAGAGGTACCAGCTCTCAATCTTCCTTCAACACAAGCACCTCCATCTTTATCTGAATGTGATATTTAGTGTATGCATAAAATTCCACTTGATGTGCATGTATGTATGTGTGCTTATCTTTATATGCATACTCTTTATTTACAGACACTCATATAGGTGCATACATACATATGTGTGTCCATATATAAATATCTCGAAGGTTACCTAGCAGAGACTTCAAAGTGGTGGCCCATAGAGTCTAAATGAGTGTTTAAGATCTCTTTGACTTTTGAACGTCATTACGCTGGCTGCATACTCTCTATTACTTACAGATGCAGACACTCCTGATACTTTTGAACATCATAGTTCATATATTTATAATAATTTTCACATAAATTAATTCACCCCATGCACACATATATATTATATCACCCAGATCACATTTACATTAATGATTTATCTCACGTTCATTTAGTCTACAACCCCTGGATATATTTGGACATTAACAATGACTCTGTCTGGGTCATGGGTCGTTTTTAACTTTTTTTCTTTTTCCTGGTCTGTCTTTTCTAATTTTGCTAAAATAAACAGACATGGCTTTTGTAATAAGGGAAAAAGACGCCGTTTTAATTAAAAAGTAATAACTATGTGGCCTGTGACCCTGTGGGCTGATTGGGCCACGCTCCATGGGCCCCCACTGAGCTTGGCTCTTTTGGGCTGCTGCTCTTCCTGCCTCCCCAGCCTGCCTCAAAAGTGTCGCCAAGTGAGTGGTGGAGTCCCTGCCCTGCCCTGTCAGTGAGGTGTGAGTGGGAGCTGGGGGCTGGCCACTTTCTGAAGGATGGGCTCTTCCTGGAAGAGTTTGGAAACCCTGTTGGAGTCTTTCAAATACCAAAATCAAACGTGGGGACATGGTTCCTGCAAATGCCAAATGCTTTGCTCTGACTGGGGCTGTTGATAGATATATTGCCTCATGCTAATGTGGAATTATCACAACACAGTTCTACTCTTGGCTACTGCAAGTCACCAGGACATCTGGCTTGAATCTTTTCTCATTATGACTTAAAAAAAAAATTAAAGCTGAAATCCAAACCACCCCTTCAACACTCTGCCTCTCCTCCTCTCCCTTTCTTTTCTTTTTCCCTTGCACTCCAGAAATTTCGAACCAGGTTTGAGAAACTGTCCAGCCTAGGTGCTTTTGTCCCCATTTTACAAATGAGGACACTCTGGGCCAGGGAGGAACAGTAACTTGCTATATCACAGATCTTGCTAACCTGAGAGGTAACCTGAAGCAAGTGGCTCAAAGTCCTCTAGCTCTTTATCTGTAAGACAGAATGGTGCTGCTGTGGTCGGGATGAGCACTCTCCGAAGCTCCACGTGTTAAAGGCTTGGTCTCCAAGGTGGAGCTACTGAGAAGCCTTAGAACGTTCAGCAGATGGGGTCTGGTGGGTCATTGGGGTGCTCCGTTGAAGGGAAGTATGGAACCCTGGTCTCTTCCTCTTCTCTGTTTTCTGCTTCCTGGCTCAGGGTATATGCTGTTCTCTCTGCTGGGCTCTGTGCCGTGATGTACTACCATGGCCACATATCCATAGCAATGGAGCCATCAATCTTAGAAAATAAAGAATTTTTAAATAAAGAAATAAAGAATTAAAAATTTCTCTTTATAAGTCAATTGCCTCAGGTGTTTCATTACAGTAGCAGGAAAGTGCCTAATGGATTGCTGACTCCCCCATCACCTGCCAGGGCTCCCTTCAAGAAGCAGACAGGAGAATGGGCAGGAGTGGAGCTGGTGATGGGTAAGAAACGCAGGGAAGCATTAGTTCTTGTTGTTTTCAGGGGCATCTACTTTATTGGTAGCAGAATTGAGTCTTTCTACCACTCAAGTCCTCTGATCCCGAATTATAGTGTAATCTACAATTTATTTAGGAGAAGGGACTTGGATGACAATGACAATCATATCTCCTAACATACGAGATGCTGCCTTAAGTGCTGTATGAATTGTGCACCACGGCAGGTAAGAGCGTTGCATGGGATCAACCAATGACCTCCAGCAAGCACATCACTCTCTCTGTTTCACATGTGAGAAATGGGGCGGGGAGCGGGGAAGCTTGTGAAGAGAACGAAATGAAAGCGAGTGTTTGTAGGATTAGAATTTGCACTAACAGTACAATCTCACTGACCTCTGAACCTCTCCGGGTCAGAGGTCAACTGATAAACTGATCCTAAAATTCACATGGAATACAGGGACTCAAAAGAGTCAAAATGATCTGGAGGACTCATAGACCTTATTCCAAAATTACTACAGAGCTACAGTAGTCTAGAGCGTGTGATACTGCATAGGGATGGACATAAAGATCCCTGGAGTAGAATTGAGAGTCCAGAAATTAATCCATACATTTATGGGAAACTGATTTTTGACAAAAGTACCCAGATTATTCAATTGAGAAAAGAATAGTGTTTTCAACAAATGGTACTGTGACAACTGGGTGCAAAAGACTGAAGGGAGACCCTTATCCCCATCCAGATTGATAGACAAGACAGACAGACAAACTGAAAGTAGATGAAAGTCTTAAATATAAGAGAGAATACTATAAGACTCAGAGAAAGTCTTCAGCACCTTGGAATGGACAATGGTTTCTTAGACATGACACCTAAAGCTCAAAGAACCAAAGGAAAAAAATTAAAAACTTAAAAATAATCAAAGTGTGCTATCAAGAAAATGAAAAGACAATCCACAGAATTCAAGAAAATATTTTCCAATCATATATCAGATAAAGTTTTAGTATCCATAATAGACACAGAACCCTTACAACTCAACAATAAAACAATAAGTAACCCACTGTAAAAATGGGCAAAGAATTTGAGTAGATATTTTTTCCATAGAAGACACATAAATAACCAATCTGCACATGAAAAAAATGCGCAGCATCATGAATCTTTAGTGAAATGCAAATCCAAGCCACTGTGAGATTCTACATCACACCCAATGGAATGGATATAACAAAAAAGAGGGATAATAACAAATATTAGTGAGAATGTGGAGACATTGTAACTCTAGTACATTGCCAGTGGAAATATAAAACAATGCAGCCCTTTTAGACAAAGACTTGACAGTTCCTCAAAAAGTTAAATATAGAGTTATCACATAACCTTGTGATCCTAATCCTAGATATATACATAAAAGAATTGAAAATATATGTTCACAAAAACTCATATATAAATGTCTGTAACAGAATTATTTATGATAACAAAAAACTGAAAACAACCCAAATGTCCATCATGTGATAAATGAATCAACAAAATGGGTTATAACCACACAGTGGAATATTCCCCAGTCAGCAGAAAGAATGAAATACTGATATGTGCTGTACCATGGATGAGGCTTGAAAATGTCATGCTACGTGAAAAGAAGCCAGAATGAAAAGGCCAAGTGATTCTATTTATATAAAATGTTCAAAATTCTTATCATAGGTAAGGCACAAAGTAAGAGAACATATTTGCTATAAGGATAAGTAACAGAGGACCTGTTAACCAGAGCATAGAACACCTCCAATTATTAAGAAAAACTCAATTCAGTTTCAAAAGGGACCATCCACACAGATAAGTTCTTCTCAAGAGAGTATTTAAATGGCCACCAAGCACAAGACAATGTACCCTACCTCACAGGTTATTGGGAAAATAGAAATTTAAGCCTCAAGAAGGTACCTATGCACATTCACTAGGATGGCTAAAAACTCTGACAATACCAAGTGTAGACAAGGATACAGAGCTACTTAAACTTTTAAACATCTTGGTTTAAATTGCTGCCACAATTTTGGAAAACAGAATCTATTAAAACCAAAGATATGCACATTAATGGCCCAGAAATTCTCCTCCTGGTCTATACCCAACATAAACGAGTTCTCTTGTGTACCAGATGTACACAGTACAAAGTGTTCACGGAGTTATTATCTGTAATAGCCGCAAACTAGGAACAATTCCAAAGTACATTGCCAGTAGATGAATGAATAAATTGTGGTGTACTCATGTGATAGAAAGCTAAAGACAAACAAAAATAATTGAGTTTCTATTTCATGCAATGCCATGGATGAATCTCACAATAACTTTGGGTGAAAGAAGCCAGATGCGGGCAAAACTAATCCATGGTGTTAGAAGTCGGGGGCAGCTGTTTGGAAAAGGAAAAAGGCAGTAGCTGAGAAGAGACCGGGGGCGGGGGGGTCCCAGGGACTGTACACTTTTCTGTATAGAAGTTATACTTGAATCAAATGGTTTGATTGGTGGGCATAAGGGTAATAACAACTGTGGGGAGATAACTCTGATCACATAAATGCTTTGTAGAAGGGCCAGGCGCAGTGGCGCACACCTGTAATCCCAGCAGCTCAGAAAGCTGAGGCAGGAGGATTGCAGGTTCAAAGCCAGCCTCAGCAAAACCAAGGTACTAAACAACTCAGTAAGACTCTGTCTCTAAATAAAATACAAAAAAGGGCTGGTAATGTGGCTCAGTGGTTGAGTGCCTCTCAGTTCAATCCCAGGTACTCACCTCCCCCCCAATAACAACAACAACAAAAATGCTTTGCAGAAGTGTAATGAGGATTAAAATCTTGAAATATGTCAACGTGCTTTTCTCTTTTTCCCTTCCTTTGTCCCTAAACTTTCCCCAGAGGAAGTTATTTGTGTTCAGTGAGAATCAGATTTCCTTCAGCAAGAACTCAAGGGAAAAGCTTAAATTTAACCATGGACTCCCAAAGTAGGGATTCTGAATCCTTCACAAGGAAACAGTCTTGAAAGCCAGCATTATTTAAAAAGAAATCAACTTTATCAACTCTTTATGATCCCACTGATACGGAAGTGCCTGAACTGTTGGGTAGGAAGATGGTTGAAAAAAATCTGGAAGAAGTTGTTAGGGATGTTCAGGAAGGAAGATCAGAGAAGAGAGAGGGAGAGAGAGAAGTCAAGAAGAGAGGTAGAGAGAAGCAGCAGGATCCCAGGAGCTCCTTAGACACATACACACACACATCAGATGCATGGCAAGATATAACTTGGATATAACAAGATATAACATGGCACACACATCAGATGTAGATACATGCATGCATTATCAGCTGGGATTTTTATAGGAATTACATTGAATTCATACATACATCAATTTGGAGAATATTGCTATTATCAATCCATAAAATCAGACGTCTTCTATTATTTATTTAATCTTTTGTTCCTTTTAATGGTATCTTGTAGTTTTCTATGTGCAAATCTTGTACTTTCTTGTTAAATTTATTCAGAAGTATTTAGTTTCTTTTTTGATGCTCTTACAAATAGACTTTTGCTCTTTATTTCACTTTCTGGTTGTTTGTTGTTGATGTACAGAAATGTAATTGATTTTTTCCATGTTGATCTTGCATTCTTCAATCTTGCTGAATTCTTTTACTAACTTTTATAGAGTGTGTATGGATGTGTGTGCACATGTGCATGCATGCATAATCCTTAGGATTTTGTACAAGATCATGATCATGTCATCTATAAAAGGAAATATTCTTACTCTTCCTGTCTGATGTGGACCTTTTCTTTCTTTTTCTTTCTTTCTTTTCTTTTCTTTTTTTTTTTTTTTTTGGTACCTGGGATTGAACTCAGGAGTACTCGACCACTGAACCACATCCCCAGCCCTATTTTGTGTTTTATGTAGAGACAGGGTCTCACTGAGTTGCTTAGCATCTCACCCTTGCTGAGGCTGGCTTTGAACTCATGATTCTTCTGTCTCAGCCTCCCAAAGTGCTGGGATTATAGGTGTGCACCACCACACCTGGCTCCATTTATTTCTTTTGTGTTGTTATTATCATACAAGTTATATCTTTACAGATTGTATGGACATCAACACATATACCTAATTACTCCTTAGATATAGTCATCTAAGAGAAGAGAAAAATATTTATAAACAAAAATATATATTTACACTGTATTTATTTATGTGTATACCTTTAGTGGTGTTCTCTATTTCTTCATGTGGATTTTAATAACTGAGTAATGTCCTTTGGTTGCAGCCTGAACAATTCTCTTCAGTATTCCTTGAAGGAAAGATTTGCTGACAACAAATTCTCTCCATTTTAGTTTATCTGAAAATGTCTTAACTTCTCATTTTTTCAGGATAATTCTGCAGGATATAGAATTCTTGACTCACAGTCTTTTTCTTTTAGTGCTTGGAATGTGTAATTCCACTGTCTTCTGGCTTCCATGGTTTCTAATGAGAAATCAGCTGCTAATCTTATGGATTCCTTAATAAGATTAAGGGAACTTAGATGAGTCCCTTTTCACTTGCTGCTTTCAAGATTCTGTCCTTGTCTTCGATTTGCAACAGCTTGATTATGATGTATTTGATGTGTACCCCTGACTTTATTCTACTTAGAATTTTTTGAGCTGCTTGGATGTGCAGATTAAGGATTTTTTGTGTGTTTTTTTTTTTTGTTTTTTGTTTTTGGTACTGGGGGTTGAGTACCAGGGCACTCAACTACAGAGCCACATCCCCAGCTCTTTTTGTATTTTATTTAGGAACAGGGTCTCTGAGTTGCTTAGAGTCTTGCTAAATTGCTGAGTCTCGCTTGGAACTCACAATCCTCCTGCCTCAGCCTCCCAAGCTGCTGGGATTATAGGTGTATACCACTGCACCCAGCTAGATTAAGGTTTTTAATCTAATTCTTTCCCTTTGGGAAGAAGGCATCATGCTTGATGGTGTCCCACAGGTTTTTGAGACTCTGTTCATTCTTGTTCATTCTGTATTCTTTCTCTTCAGCAGACTGGATAGTCTCAATTGACTGACTTCAAGTTGGGTGCCCTAACCTGCTATTGTGTCCTAGTGAACTTTTTATTTTGATTATTGTACTTTTTAGCTTAAAAATTTCCATTTGGTTCTCTTATTTATAACTTGCATCTCTTTTTTTTTTTTTTATTTTTATTTTTGTGGTGCTAGGAATTGAACCCAGGGCCTTGTGCATGCGAGGCAAGCACTCTACCAACTGAGCTATATCCTCAGCCCCTATAACTTGTATCTCTTCATTATTATTCTCTATTTGATGAGGCATCATTCCACTTTCCATTAGTTCTTTAGACATGATTTACTTTAACTCTTTGAATGTAGTTGAAATAGATGCTTCAAAGTCTTTTGCTAGTAAGTCCAATGTGTGGGCTTCCTCAGGGTCAGTTTCTGTTAATTGCTTTTCTTCCCTGTAAGGATCATACATTTTTTAAAAATATTTTTTAGTTATGCATGGACACAACATCTTTATTTTGTTTACTTATTTTTCTGTGGTGCTGAGGATCAAATCCAGTGTCTCTCATGTGCAAGGTAAGTGCTCTGCCACTGAACCACAACCCCAGCCCCAGGACCATACATTTTTATTTCTTATAATATCTCAATTTTTTTTGTTTTTGTTGAAAACTGGAAATTTTATATAACATAGTGTTCATAGTCTGGAAATTAAATTCTCGCCCCTCCCCAGGGCTTGTTGCTATTATTTGCATTTGTTATTTTCTGAATTGATTCTGCATAAACTGTATCCTTTTTGTGTGGTGGTAATAAAATCTCTGCTCAGTTACCTTAGTGGTCAGCTAATGGTTGGGCAGAAATGTCTTTAAAAACCTTGGACTAGTTGGGCACAGTGGTGCATGCCTGTAATCCCAACACTTTGGGAGCCTGAGACAGGAAAATTGTGAGTCCAAAGCCAGCCTCAGCAATGAGTGAGGCACTAAGCAACTCAGTGAGACTCTGTCTCTAAATAAAACACAAAATAGGACTGGGGATGTGGCTCAGTGGTTGAGTACCCCTGAATTCATTTCCCAGTACCAAAAAACAAATAAACAAAAACCTTGGGCTAATAAGTCTCCCCATCTTCTCTAAGGGACTTTTCTGTTGAGGGACACTCTCAAAAGTCAGCCAGGCAGCTGGGCATGGTGGTGCATGCCCGTAATCCCAGTGACTCAGGAGGCTGAGGCAGGAGGATCTCAAGTTCAAAGCCAGCCTCAGCAGTTTAGGGAGGCCCTAAAGCAACTTGGTGAGGCCATGCCTCTACATAAAATTTTTTTTTCTTACATAAAATATTTTTTAAAAGGGCTAGGGATGTTGCTCAGTGGTTAAGTGCCCCTGGGTTCAGTCCCTAATACAAAAAAAAATTCACAGAGACAAACCCACATAAATACAGTTATCTCATATTAGACAAAGGCACCAAAAACACACATTGGCAAAAAGATAGCCTCTTCAACAAATGGTGCTGGGAAAACTGGAAATCCATATGCAGCAAAATGAAATTAAACCATTATCTCTCACCATACACAAAGCTCAACTCAAAGTAGATCAAGGGCCTAGGAATTAGACCAGGAACCCTATACCTAATAGAATAAAATGTAAGTCCAAATCTTAATCATGTTGGATTAGGTCCTGACTTCCTTAACCAGACTCCTAAAGTACAAGAAATAAAATCAAGAATTAATAAGTGGAATGGATTCAAACTAAAAAACTTCTTCTCAGGAAAAGAAACAATCAATAACATGAACAGAGTGGGAGAACAACTTTACTATACACACATCAGTTGGACCACTGATCTCCAGGATATATAAAGAACTCAAAACAATTAGCACCAAAAAAATAAATAACCCAATCAATAAAAGGGCTTAGGAACTGAACAGACACTTTTCAGAAGAAGATATACAATTGGTCAACAAATATATGAAAAAAAGTTCAACTTCTCTGGTAATTAGAGAAATGCAAATCCAAACTACTCTAAGACTTCATCTCACGCCAGTCAGAATGGCAATTATCAAGAACACAAACAATAAGTGTTGGCGAGGATGTGGGGGAAAAGGCACACTCATACATTGCTGGTGGGACTGCAAATTGGTGCAACCACTATGGAAAGCAGTATGGAGATGCCTCAGGAAACTTGGAATGGAACCACCATTTGACCAGCTATCCCATTCCTCGGTCTACATCCAAAGGACTTAAAATCGGTGAACTGCATTGACACAGCCACTTCAATGTTCATAGCAACTCAGTTCACAATAGCCAAACTGTGGAATCAACCTAAATGCCCTTCAACACATGAATGAATAAAGAAACTGTGGTATATATACACAATGGACTATTACTCAGCATTAAAAAAGAATAAAATTATGGCATTTGCAGGTGAATGGATGGAGTAGGAGAACATCATGCTAAGTGAAGTAAGCCAATCCCAAAAAGCCAAAGGCCAAATGTTCTCTCTGATAAGTGGATGCTGATCCATAATGGAGGAGGGGCATGGGAAGAATGGAGGAACTTTGGGCAAAGGAAAGGGAGGGAAGGGGAAGAAGCATGGGGGCAGGAAAGACGGTGGAATGAGATGGACGTCATTACCCTAGGCACATGTGTGACTGCACATGTGGTGTGACTCTACATCGTGTACAACCAGAGAAGTGAAAAGTTGTGCTCCATTTGTGTGCAATCAATTGAAATGCTTTCTGCTATCATGTATACCTAATTAGAACAAATTTTAAAAATTAAAAATTTAAAAAGTCAGCCAGGCAATTTATAACTCTATCTTAGCCTTCACTTCCTGCTTAAGTAGAGTTTCAAGGTGAGAATTTAAGGCTTTCTCAGGTCTTTCCTGTGCAACTCTACACACACATGGACATCTAGGCTCCCAGGAGTATATCAGGGTTTTTAAAGGCCCCTATAAACATCTCATTTTTTCATCTTTTAAGGGTTTTTTGGTTAGTGTATTGTTTGTCCCAAATTTTACCATCACCAAAACAATCCCCAAATTAAATTATTGCCTGTGAATATTTTTTGACAAATGCCCACAGTGGAAAGGCAGAGATAAAACTTCTTGCACAGAGTGAGCTCCAAGTCAGGTGAAATAAAGATAGCCTCGCAAGTGAAGTCTTCTGGGAGCCACTGGATAAGCCAAACAGTAACGTTCTCAGGACTGAAGCTTTGATGGAGTTTCAACCCCATTCTCTCCCTTGAAGTGGTGGCTGCCTGACTGCTGGTTTTCTCTATGAATGTGGCTGCTGATTTCCAAAGGTATTACAGAACCCGAAAGAGGAAGATGTGCTGGGAGAGTAAGAACAACGAATAAATGATCCCTCGATTGCTGCAAGCCTTTGATTCATCTTGAGCATTCTGAAAACGTTGACACTGGCCACTGTCACCGGTTTCTTAGCTGCACTTGTGAAGGAGAGAATTTTTAGAAGTCTAGCACCACAGTTTTCACGGATACCATCTCTGTTCTGATTATTTTGTAGATATTGCCTTATTTCATTTTCAACACAAACCTGTGAGGCAGGTGTTATTTTTTTATCATGATCTCCATGTTTACAGATGAGGAATCTGAGGCCTAGAGAGGTGAAGTGACTGGTCCAGGGCCATACAGCCAACAGGTGGTGGAGCCAGGATTCAAACAGTGGGACTGTAGGGCTGGCATGCTCACTGGTATCTCTTGTCCTGCCAGAATGGAGAAAGGCACACTGACTCCAGGGATCGGGAAGTCAGATTTTTAGTTTTAAGCCCTTTATCCCATGGTTGGCAACTGAACCGGCTTCCACGTGGCTGCTGTCCCATCGTGTAGGCCTTGAAGCGCCCACTCCTTCCTTCCCTTGGCCTCAGTTTGTTCATGGGGAAAGTGAAGCAGTGACTGAGCTCTTCTGTTCTGTCCCTGGATTTGGGGTTTCCCAGAACATAGAGCGTCTACCACGGACGGTCCCATAAAGTTGAGACCCCTGGCTGTGGCCAGGCCTGGGCACTGCTGCTGTGGAGGATGCCCTGTCCACCCAGAGTCCTTCCTTGGTGGGCAGCAGCAGCCATCAGATTGCTCTGGCCCAGCCTGGAACTCCAGGTGACTCCAGAGATGTCTGCCTACCAGGTCTGTCACTGACCACAGGGTCTTTTAGGCTGTGCTGTGGAGTCCAGACATTAATTCCCCTTCTGGCTCTCAGACTGGGCTTCCTGAGGCCAAGAAGGGCCAGGTTGGGGAGGCCTGGCCTTTTATTTTACCTCTTTCTCCCCAACTTCTGCTCCCTACCTCAGTCTCCACAGAAGCCTGTGGGCGCCTGGCTCTGCTGCCAGACCAGGGGATAAAGAACCTCCCTGAACACTTGTTTCCCTCCTTCCCTTGGCCTACAAGGCCCTGCTTGTATTTGGCTTCTCTGGGACCCCTCTGACCTCACCTCCCGTGCCTGGCCTCCCTCTCTGGGCTCTGGACACACATGCCAGATACACTCAGACCTGTTTGCACTTTCTGTTCCCTCTGCCTGGGACGTTTCTCCACTCATTTCCTCATCTTTGCTCCAATGTCTTTTGTTAGTGAGGCCTTCCCCAGCCTCTGAGTGAAGATGTGCCTGCCTCACCCCTAACACCTCATGCCTCTCTGCTTTGCTTTTTTCCCTCAGGACAATTTGTTACATAAACAAATAAATTTGGTTTTGCCCCAGTGAGCGTAAGTGATCCCTCCCTTGCAAACCAAGTCCCTGTAAAGACAAGGACTCCTCCTTTGGCCCTCCAAAGAGCTTGGCTTGGGACAGGGTACATCAGAGGCCCTGACCCAAAGCAAGAGGCCTTCTTCTTGCTGCTGTAGATGGCACGAAGGTGCTCTGAGAAGATGGCAATGTGCAGGGTGACAGCTGGGCCACCACCAAGGCAGGGGAGACACTGATGCAGATGGAGCTGGACTTGGCCTGTCCTTCCCAGCCTCACTGCCAACTTGGGGTTTGACCCCAAGGAACAACTTTTCTTTTGCTCTTGTTCAAGTCCAACCAGGCCCAGCCCTTGCCACCAGGCTATGTGAGCAAGGTGGAAACTATGGCAGTTCTGGACAGGCTGAGGCTTGCATGCTGGAGGCTAGACATCGTCCTTGCCAGCCAGCTGCCCTGACCCACCACACCCATGCCACCTGCCTGCCCGGCCGTTCCCAGACCTGCTCTGGCCTGGTCAGCTTAGCAGCTGTGAAGGGCCCCACAAAGTGGAGGGGAAGGGGAGAAGATGCATTCAGGAGGCTGGCTGACTCAGTCCTCCTGGAGAGATGGGCAGAAGGAGGCCCAGCTACCAAGGTCACATGGGCTCTCCATAAAATCAGATGGCTGTAAGCTGGATAGAACTGGGTTCTTTTTTTTTTAATCTTTATTTTATTCATTTATTATTTATATGTGATGCTGAGGATTGAACCTAGTTCCTCACACATGCTAGGCAAGCGCTCTACCGCTGAGCTACAGCCTCAGCCCCTAGAACTGGGTTCTAACTCAGTTTGCAGTGACTATCAGAGTGGCCTTGGGCAAGTGCCACCACTTTTGTGAGCTTTGGCACCCTAATCACAGTCTTTCTCTCAGAGTGGGTTGTAAGGAGGATAAAATGAGACCACACACCAACAAGTCATCTGAACCAGATATGGTGACTCCTGTAGGAATAGTTTGGAGTCCTGAAAGACCATAGCTTGCTGGGCATGGTGGTGCATGCCTATAATCCCAACCACTCAGGAGGCTGAGGCAGGAGGATCGTGAGTTCAAAGCCAGCCTCAGCAAAAGTGAGGTGCTAAGCAACTCAGTGAGACCCTGTCTCTACATAAAACACAAAATAGGGCTGGGGATGTGGCTCAGTGGTTGAGTGCCCCTGAGTTCAATCTCCAGTACCAAAAAAAAAAAATGATAGCTTGCTCTCTGTGAGCACATCCTCAGCCCTCCACACCAGCTTGTCTCCTCTCCTCTGCAACGCTAGGAGGAAATACAATTGTTAATCCCATGTTACAGATAAGAAAACCAAGACCCAGGAAAACTGAGAAGTGCTGAGAAGAACTTGCCCAGCATGAGAAGCCTGGACTCTGAGCCTTCTGACTCTGCCCATTTGAGCTATTTTCTGCCTCCCTATACATTGTAGATCGCAGACAAACACACAAACTCTGTCTTGTCTGGTGGGATCAACTTCCCTCCCCTTTGTGGAAAACCAGATTGGCCTTTATTTATAATTCTATTCCTCTACTCCATATAAACGTGTGCTTTTAGTACTTTTCCTTTGAACCCGTTATAATATCAGTGTGGTTCCTTCAATGTTTAACAAGCAAAACCAAATCTTTAAATGTGTTCATTTTCATAGCTATAGCTATAAGATAGTCATAATTTTAGCTTTTTTTTCTGAAAATCATCTTTTTTTTTTCTTTTGGTACAGGGGATTGGACCCTGGGGTACTTTACCACTGAGCTACATCCTCAGTTTTTATTTTTTATTTTGAGACAGGATCTCATTAAGTTGCTGAGTCTGGCCTCAACCTTTCAATCCTCCTGCCTGTGCCTCCAAAGTCACTGGGATTACAGGCATGCACCACTGTGCCTGGCTTGAAAATTATCTTTTCATAGAGCTTTATAAACCAATGCCTGATTCTAACATAGTGGTCCAGAAAACTACTCTTCCCAGCCCTTGCTCACTCCAGAAACGGATTGTGTCCCTGGGTTTTCTGAGGACTGTCTCTCTCTGATGTCATTCATGCCCAGAGTTAAAAGCAAGTATTTCCAGGTGTGAAGACTGACTGTACTGTTAGACGTTCCTCCTGGGAGGCAAGTCCAGAGGTTCCCTGGACATCTTGGCAAAATGAAGCCGCATAAAGGAGACCTGTGCCTCACCCTGTGTGGCTGCTCTTTGTGGCCATTTAGGTGGGCCCGGGTGCCCTCTTGTGGCTTTCCTCGTCTCTGCATGAACCCTCCCCTGCGTCTCTGTGGTCGTAGGGGCTTCTGATTCCTTCCTCATTTCTCTGTCACTAGGCTGGAACATTTTCCTTATTCCCAGACTTTCCTGTCCCCCACCAAGGCCTTAAAAACGATCCTTAGTCATGCACAGAATTCAGAGCTAGGGCTCCTGCAGACCTGCAGTGATGCTGATCTAAGCTCATGGGGCTCTGTCCCTCTGACTTGCTTGTCTCATTTTAAAAATGAGGATCATGATCGTCTTACCCTTAAAGGATTGTGCAAATTAAATGAGACAATGCACACGGGGTGATTTGTTGGCCAAAGCTTCAGTACCTGTTTCTCCCCCACACATTCATATTCTGGGCCCCTTCTCTTATTGCAGGGGCCTGAGGCTTGACTTGCCAACAAGGGTCCAGATTAGATTCAGCCAATGGGAACCAGAAGCAGAGGTACATCATTGCTTCTCCCAAAGTGGCAGAATCTGGCAATTTTTTTTTTTTTTTTTTTTTTTTTTTTGGTACTGGGGATTGAACTCAGAGGCACTCGACCACTGAGCCACATCCCCAGCCCTATTTTGTATTTTATTTAGAGACAGAGTCTCACTGAATTGCTTAGTGCCTTGTGTTTTGCTGAGGCTGGCTTTGAACTCACAATCCTCCTGGCTCCGCCTCCCAAGCTGCTGGAATTACAGGCGTGCGCCACTGCTCGCTGGCTGCAGTCCCTGCACCATTTCCCCGTCTATTTGCCCCAGAGCAAGAGGCCACGCTAACCCTTGGTGGTGATCTCCTGCAGTTCCCCAAACTTCCAGAATCTGTGAAAACTTTCTCTAATCTTTATGTTCCAATCCATCCAATAGTTTCATAAGCACATTTTTCATGTTAAATCTTTTCCTGCTGGATGTGGAGCCGCTGGGGCTCTACCTCTCGTTGGTGGGAGTGGGAGGGTACAACTACTTCAGAGATCCAAATGACAGATCTTATTTTTCTGGAAACCATGCTCAGCAAGAGACCATGCCCCACTCCCAGGGTTGGAGAACTCAGGTTTATTACGTGGTAGACCCGGATGAGCTAGTGCTCTGAAGTTCTAGGCCCCGACCTGAGGTTACATGAGGCTTTTACGGGAAATTTGACATCATTTCTTAACCATTACGACATTGGTGGGTTTGAATTCTTGGCCTTCATGACCAGGAGTTGAATTAAGACTAATGAAGCGGGGCGCAGTGAAGCACACCTGTAATCCCAGCACTTTGAGAGGCTGAGACAGGAGAATCGCGAGTTCAAAGCCAGCTTCAGCAATGGCGAGGCACTAAGCAACTTAGTGAGACCCTGTCTCTACATAAAACACAAAATAGGGCTGGGGATGTGGCTCAGTGGTCGAGTACCCTTGTGTCCAGTCCCCAGTACCAAAAAAAAAAAAAAAAAGACTAATGAAAACATATGTCTCCACCAAGACCTACCTGTACATGAAGGTCCATCGCTGCATGAATCATAATCACCAGAAACGGGAAACATCTCACATGTCCATTATTGAGGGAACAGATAAACTCTGGTACATCCATACAGTAGAATATCATTCAGCAATGAAAAGGGAGGGAGAGAGCCACACAGCAACAAGGATGAATCTCAGACATGCTGATGGGTAGAAAGGCCAGGCATGAAGGAGGATGTTTTTATGTGTCAGCCATGGAGGGGGCCAGTCGGTCTTCAAGAAAGACGTGGCCAAGCTTTGTGAGAGTTGCGGGGCACTAATGGCCTCCAGCTGTGGTATCACTGGGCAGCACTGAAGCCCTTCTTTTCCTGGGCAGCCTGCCCCACAGACTTGATGAAAATTAAAAGCTTGTGTGCATCAAAAGATACTATTAACGGAGTAAAAAGGCAACCCAAATAAAGGGAGAAAATATTTGCAAATTGTATATATCTAATAAGGGAATATATAAACACCTAAAAAACAACTCAATTCAAAATGAGTAAAGGGACTTGAATACATATTTTTCTGAAGAAGATACACAAATGTCAATAAATACAAGACATAGCCGAGCACAGTGGCACACACCTATAATTCCAGAGGCTTGGGAGGCTAAAGCAGGAGGATCGCAAGTTCAAAGCCAGCCTCGGCAATGGCGAGGTGCTAAGCAACTCAGTGAGACCCTGTCTCTACATAAAACACAAAATAGGGCTGGGGATGTGGCTCAGTGGTCGAGTGCCCCTGAGTTCAATCCCTGGCACCCTTTTCCCCCCAAAAATACAAGACCTTATGTTTAGCATCATTGATCATTGGGGAAATGCAAATCGAAACCACAATAAGAGACCACCTCACACCCATTAGGATGACTACTATAAAAAATAAAATAAAAAATAAATTAAAAACAAGTGTTGACCAGATGTGGAGCAATTGAAAGCTTTGTGCCTTGTTGATAGGAATGAAAAACAGTACAGCTTCTTCAGAAAACAGCCTGTTGGTAGAATTACCATATGATTCAGTGATTCCACTTTTAGGTATACACCCCAAAGATTTAAAAAGGGGATCTTGAAGAAAGACATTTGTACAGCCATGCTCATGGCAGCACTGTTTACAATAGCCAAAAGGTGGGAGCAACCTACATTTTGGTGGATGAATGAATAAATAAAATGTGGTGTATACACATAACGGAATACTAGTCTGCCTTTAAAAAGAGAAGGATTCTGATGCACGCTGCAACAGGGATGGGCCTGGGGGGAACCATGCTTGATAGAATAAGCTCGTCACAAAAAAGATAGATACTACATGATTCCACTTAAAAGAGGCATCTGGAGAGGTCAAATCCCCAGAGATAGGAGTAGAATGTGGAGCCAGGCATGGTGGCGCACACCCGTAATCCCAGAGTCTCGGGAGGCTGAGGCAGGAAGATCACGAGTTCAAATCCAGCCTCAGCAAAGGAGGCCCTAAGCAACTCAGTGAGACTCTGTCTCTACATAAAACACAAAATAGGGCTGGGGGTGTGGCTCAGTGGTCGAGCACCCCTAAGTTCAGTCCCTAGTACCAAAAAATTTAAAAAAAGAAAGAAAGTAGGATGTGTTACCACCAGATGAAGAGAAGGGGAAATGGTAGTCACTGTTTAGTTTTGCAAGACAAAAAGAGAGCTGGCTGGAGACGGGGATGGATGGCGGGTGATGCTTGCCCAATATGAATGTTCTTAGTGTCATGGAACTGCACATTTAAAAAGGTCAGGATGATAAATTTTTCATTAGTTATGTGTATTTTACCACAATAAAAATCTTTTTTTAAAAAAATAGCATTACATTAGACCTACATTTTTAAAAATTCGTCTTCTCTGGATGTCAAGCATGCTGAGTATCCTGCTGCTCGTTAGCCACTTAGAACAATTTTAATCATGGAGGGCTTCCTGGAGGCAGTGAGATGGTCGAGCTGATGCTAGGCCAAAGGAGAAGAACTCCCCTGGTGAATGATTCCAACTCAGTGCCCTGGGCCCTGCCCCTTAGCTCAACTTCATGGTTTCCAGGGACACAGGGAGCTTGGAATACCCACATTGCTGTTACTTAGCAACCAGGAACTGGTGGCTGCAGCCACCTGCCAAGTTCTTGCCATCAACAGGGGCCCTTGTCTATGGTATGGGCTCTGTTCTGCCCAGGTAGTGGGAGCCCAGCCGGGAAGGCACTTGCCACCTGCTTCTCTTCTTAGCCATTCCCAGACCTCACAGGGCAGATTGGGATTCTTGCTGATGTAGGTAAGTTCACAGAAAGTGCTGGATGAACCAGGGAATTTCTAACCCCAGGATATCCTCCCATTTGTCCCCCATTCATGAAAGAACACCACAGACTGGTGCAGGAGTCACAGCTCAGCCCGAGGCTAATGCCTCTTGCACATTGGCTGCTGGACACAGACTTTGGAAGGCTTCTCCCACCCTTAGTTGGAGGTTGGGAGGACCACAGCCAAGGCCACTTCAATGCCCTTCTCCCCCTCTGAAGTCACTTGTAAGCGCCGAAGGCTACTTTCTCTAAATTTTGCAACTCGTGCTGGAGGACTTTCCGTGACTCCAGAAGCAGGTCTTAGCCTGTGATAGATCAGGTATGAGTGAAAATACACCCCAGTTCCCATGTCCTCAATTGGGGCAACTCTGGAGACCTGTCCCACACTGCCTCCCAGAGTTCCCCAGGAGGAGTGAGCGCCAGCTACCCCCGGGGGTGACTGACAGGTCACACACCCCTTCCCTGCCCATCTTCCACACCCACTCCTCTCCTGGGATCAACTCCACTCAAATTCTTGTCTCAGTATTGGCTTCTGAGGGAGCCCATGGGAAGACGGGACGATGCTGTGTAACAGGGAACCAAAGCTCTGTGAGATGCAAGTCACAAGCAATGGCAGGCAAAACAGTGTAGAACCAAGGGGTTAAAACCATAGTAAAACCACCCAACGGGCTGGGGATATAGCTCAGTTGGTAGAGTGCTTATCTTGCATGCACAAGGCCCTAGGTTCAATCCCCAGCACCACCAAAAAGTAAAACATCCAAAAATTGATCTGCTCTTAATTATGAACCAGCAATTCTAAGCAACTTCAATGATAATACTCTAACACTCTCCTCCCCACTGGGACTCATAGCTCTCACCATTCTCACTCTGGCACCCCACTGATGCCCAGATACAGAGTGAGTAACTAATGGTGTGCAAGAAAGGAGAGAGGGTCTCACTCATTGAAGTTCTGTGCAGTGGGCCATCTCTTCCTCCAAGAAGCCCTCCCTCACTCCCAGCCTGAGTTAGATCCTTCCTGTGTGCTCGCACAGAGATCTGAGCACTCCTTTAGCATGGCAGTTTTCACACAGGGTTAGTTTTGTCTGTAATTTTTCTCTAACCACTAGACGTGAGCTCTGTAGGGATGGAATTATGGCTTGTGCATCTAGGCCTGGCTTTTAGCAGGAACTGAGAATAGAGGTGCCATTGTGGGGACATATTTGAGTGGTGCACAACCTGTGGAACACCACCATGGCAGCTCAGCCTAGGAAGGTTTATTGAAGGAATGAATGAATCTGTGGGAGTTTTTCACAACTGGGGAGGGACATTAGTAGTAGAAGGGACGGAGCAAGCAATATCAGGACAGACTGAAAGTAGAGGGCTTCTCAGAGGAAAGAGCTTTATGCCATGGGAAGTACATCTCAAAAGAGAAGCTCCATGGCAATCAGCTTTAGCATACCCAGAGTGTGATCAACATACATGTGAAAGCAAATGAAAGAGAATAAAAACAAGAAAGAAAGAAACAGAGACAGAACTCAATGGATCTGTGATGCTTTATTAAGCAACAGAGGAGCACATTTTCAAGGGGGAAAATGGTGACTGGCTACAAGTGTCTGAGTTTTACAGGGTTTAGCAGGGCCAGGTCATGGGAGGAGTTGGTCAGTTACTTTTGGATTTTTGGAGGGCAGGGGGATTTGGGCAGATAAAGGAGACTGTGACAGGTCAGATTCCCCAGCTCCCTTTTTTCCTGGGGGTTTTATTTTCCTTCAACCTGAACTCCTCCTCAAACCTGCTCATCTGGAACCTTTATAGATGGGGTTCAAGGATCTGGGCTCCCCAGGGAAACTGGAAGAATACAGAGTTTGGAGAGGCAAAGGACCAGCAGACAGAGTCAGTGCTGGTGACAGGATGAGACTGGCCCACCTGAGTTGGGCACAGGCCAAGAATTAATTCATTCCGTATTCATTCTTCCTTTCATTTGTAGTAGAAACAGGTGAGGCAGGACACCAGCTAGGAAACAGGGAGCAGGTTTATTTGGCTGCAGCCAGGTTCAGAGGGCAAAGCTTTTGCTGTAAACAATCAATCCCCCTGAACCCTGAGTTCCAGCAGTTTCAGAACTTTACACCCAGCATGTAAGGGGAGAGGCTCAGAAGTTCAGTCTGTAGAAGTTCAAAAAAAAAGCAGCTTTTTCTTTCACTGTTTTGGGCAAGTTAACCCTTCAAGGACAGCACCTGAGAAGGGGAGAGCTGCTTCTCCCAGTCTTTTCTTCCCCAGCCAGCTGTTACCATGGATCCCAATTAGTAACAGCCTCTCTTATCTTTGCAATGTAAACATCTCTGTGAAGCTCTGGCTCAAGGCCAGAGGCCTTGTTAAGGACCTATCTTTCCCACCATACTTTGCATTTGCAAATACACTTCTATAACCTATTATATTGTTACTATACTAGCTAGTCCATAAATGTTTGTGAAAATGCTAGTAAAAAGGGCATTCAGCACCTGGAGTGCTGATCTATTTCCTTCAGGCTGGTGGCCAAGATAGAGCAACAGGAAATAGGAAGTTTAACTACATTGAACTCTTTTGCAGAAACTCTTTTGCTGATATTCCTAAGATCACTTATGGTACAGATTTCTGGAGAAGCTTAATTAACCTTTCCTGTGGAGGAAGGGGTGACACCACACATTCACTAAGTATGTATTGAGCCCAGAAGGCATTCAGGTACAGCTGTGTACAAAATGGACATAGTCCCTGCTCTCTGTTACAGTCTAGGGGGAAAAAGTCAATAAGCAAATAAGCAAATAAATACTTAATATAGTGTTAGGTTGGTTACACTGAATGCTTTGCAGAAGAGCATGGGAATGGGGAAAAAGACAGGAGAAGGTTATTTTGGATGAGGTGGCCAGAGGATCCCTCTGCTGAGAGGGTAGGAAGTGAGGCAAGGAATTACCATAAGAGCAAACCATGAAGATGTTTGGGAAAAGAGCATTATAGGCAGAGCAAGAAGTACAACTGGCCCTCTGTATCTGTGGATTCCTTATCTGCAGATTCAACCAACAGAGGATGGAAAATATCAAGGAAAAAATTATGTCTATACAGAATAAATACAAACTTTTTTCCTTGTTACCATTCCCTAAGCAATACAGTAGAACAGCTATTTGCCTAGTTTTCAGAGGTTAAAATAAATGGCAGTGTCACAGAAGAGATGTCTCTGGAGAAGGGTCTGAGGAGATCCCAGAAGAGAGAGGGAACTCATCTCAGGGTCCACAGGGTTCTTGGCAGAGGTGATGGAAAAGAATTTCAGCACGAGCCAAAGGTATAAATGGAGGTTTATATAAGTAAGAAGGTAGATACACCTTCAAAGGAGAGTGTGGGCTGTCTCCAGAGAGAGAAGCAGCCCTGACTTGGGCTGGGGGTCCAATATTTATAGAAGGGATATATCAGGGGCTGGACTGGAGGTGGATCCAGGTGGAGCTGCACAATAACAAGCCAGTATTACTGTGCTTTTGTATTGCCAAGGGCATGAGCCAAGGTTTACAACTGTGTTTTCTGCATCTCAGTGGCTTGATTCTGCATTTCAGTGGCTTGAGGATGTTTCCCTTAAGATTCATATTTCGCTCTCCTTATCCTAAATCCCTATCTCAGTTCTGGGTAGAGCATGGAGCAAAATCTATATAAAACAGGCATTGAAAACAGCACCAAGGCTGTGGCCTTCCTATAACTTTCATCCAGCTTCACCCCACCTTCCGTTTTCTACCTCAGGGACAAAGGAGTTGGCTGGAGGTATTACCACCCGGGAGCCTAAAGGCCTTTTATATTTGAAATAGGCCTTGAGGGTGTTCATTAATAGGTCTACCTCGTGTTTGAATATGCCTAACCATTGATATTCTGATTCAGAAGGGCAGTTTGGGGTGGCTGAGAGGGTTAGACCACACATAGGTCCCCTGGGGAGGACTCTTCCTTTTGAGCTTGGTGGGAACTCTGCTAGGTTTTGAGCGGAACGACATGATCTGACTTGTGTTCTAACAGATTCTGTCCGGTTTTAGGGTGCCCAACAGACTGCAGGCAAGGGATGAGTTCAAAGGCTGATGCTTGGCATGCAAGTGAGAAATGACCGTGGCAATGGACCACGATACTGACTGAGTAAAAACAATAGTGGGACTTCAAGAAACCTGTTGAACATATAATAGGTGGTAAAACTCATAAAGGAGATAGGTTTAAAAAAATGATTAAATTAGGTCAGAATTCCAGTTCTGTGGTCCACAGCTGCCATCTTCTTGGGGAAATAGCTTCAATTCTGACCAGTTTTTTCACTTGCAAAATGGGGATGATAACAGAACATACCCCATAAGATCTGCTGAAAGGGTGACGTAAAGTTTTGGCACAGGATGCGGCACCCAATAAACACCATAATAAAAGCTGTCCCAGGAACCAGTCTGGAAGATTCCAGTACCATCTCTGCCATTCACTGGTTGGCTGTGTCATTTGGGTCAAAATGTCCCTCTGTACCTCGATTTTCCTCATCTGTGAAGTGGTATTAACACCACTTCGGAGAGGTTCAACACACGTATACCAGAAAAGGATTTAGGATAAGGTGACTCGTGGCAATCACTGTGTACGTGCTAACAAACATTATAAATATATTTTACCCACACTTCCTAAGTCTTTCCCGGCTTAACACAACCCACTTTGCGGATGGGAAGTCTCGTTTGCAGTAAGGCTTCCTCTCCCCGAGGACGCGACGCCCCGCCTGCCACGGTCCAGCGAGGAGAATGGGAGCCCGGCTCTGAGAGGCCACGCCCCGCGCGCGGACGCCCCGTGGGGGAACCTTTCAGTGCCCCGCTCGCGTTTCCGCCCGGCACTCTTAGAGAAGCTGCTTGGAACTACTTCCGGCGGCTGAGCCCCACCCCCGGGCTGCTCCCTCTCGGGCGCAGGTGGTGACCCGGCAGAGCCAGTGGGAGAGCGGGGCGGAGTGATAGCCACGCGGTGGGCGGAGCCATTCCCTGAACTGTTGTCTTCCTCCTTCCGCCCGCAGAAGCCGAGCGCACTCATGGCGGGCTTGGAGGTGCTCTACGAGTCGGCGGCGCCGGCCATCACCTGCACGCAGGACGCGCTCATCTGCTTCCTGCACTGGGAGGTGGTGACGCACGGCTACTATGGCCTGGGTACCGGCGACCAGGTACGCCGCGGAGCCGGCAGTGGGGAGGGGGGAGCTGTCTTCTGCCTAAACCCTGAGGCCAAAGACTCGTCCAGAGCGTCTGACCTCTGCCCCCCGCCCCAAGTCCGGGCCCCGGGGGCTCCTGACGCCCCGGGCAAAGCCTGGGACTCCCAGCTCCCTAGGACTGCCCGAAACCCCTCCCGACGCTGCTGGCGCATCATGATTTGTAAACCCGAGGACAGAAAGTCTTCAGCACAGCGTGGCAGCCGCTCAAGCCAGAATTATGTGGCTCTGGCACCGAGACAGGGTGTAGCTCCCCAGAGTCCTCACCCCATCAGGTCCCCTCTAAGCTCTTGCCACACAGCCACAGAGTGGGGATGGGAAGCCCTACTCAAAACTGCCCTGATTTCCACCTCAGCCTCCTTGGGACATCTGGATCCGAACATGACTTTTTGGGTGAGCTTTGACCTATTCAGCCCCAGAGAGCTCACACACCCTTTCCTTTTTACTGAAGGGCCCTATGCCCAGTCACCTCCGTCATCATCAGCGCGCTTGCTCGCTCGCTCTCACACACATACACACACACCCACCCAGGATGTGAGGATCCCTAGCTATAGTTTACCTCTCCTGTTCTCCCATCTCTAGTTTCTGCCTCTTAACAGCTGGAGGCCAATTGACATCCCCACAGAGCCCCAGGACATGTAGACTCAGCCCATCTCACTAATTTTCCCATCTTCCCTGTGATCCTCACCCTACACATCAAGCTTTCTATGAAAACTGGACCTGGTCCCTTTGTCTCCCATCTGCTCCTCCCAACCACACTCCCACATACACAGACACTCAGGACTCCAGGCCTACCCCTCAATTGTCACAATCCTCTCACTCCCAGAACCAAGACCAACTCTGAGGAGCAGGCCACTTCACCCCTTGAGTCTCACAGTGAGATCTGAACCTTCCTCTCATTTCTTACTACTTTATTTCTCAAACCCCTGAACCCATTTGTATCTTCTCAGGATACAGCTTTCTGGACACACTCCCCCCAAAACACTTCACATATTCCAGGGGCTTAGCCAGGTGTCCTCCCTGAACCATTGCTACTGCTTCCATCCTCTCTCTCATAGAACTGGGACCAAGACCACTGCACCCCTTGAGCACTCACTACCCTCATCAGCAGAATCAGCACAGGAACTATCATTGACCTCTGCCCCTACCCCCTTTCTCCACTCCCCACACAGTCAGGAACATTTCTTCCTCCCAAGTGCCTCTGTTCCTGGCCTTTCTGCTCTCACTTCACTTCATTCCTCTTACCTTACCTTCCAGCAGTTCAGACTCTGGGACCAGGGAGAGATGACACCTTCCCCCACTCCCAGGTGTCAGGGTGTCCTTTCACTGCATAGTTCCCCCAACAGAAACTTTATGTCTCCCAACTTGCTCCACTCCAGCTTTCTAATCTTTAACAGCTCTTTCCCTTGTCCCAGTCATTTCATTTCAACTTTCCCTGGAAAGTTCTCCCAGAGAGCGATGTGTAGGATGGTGCAGGGTGTGGTGGGATTGGAGAGAGGAGTAAGACTTGGATTTGACTCTGGAGCTTCCCCATTGAGCTCGTCCTTCAGATGGAACAGGTCTGCCCTGCTCTCTGCTTGTCCTTAAGCCCCTCCCTCCCCTTGCTGCCTGCCAGCTAGTTCGCTGTCCCACTATCAGAACCCCTTCTTCCTCTCCTCCCAGGACCAGGAGCTTGTCACAGAGGGCCTACCTGGCCCTCTGCTTGCCACTGCACAGACATAATGAACCCTGCAGACCGGTTCCCACCATTTGTCCCTTCACACATCCTTTCAGCACCTGTGTCTGTCACTTTGCCAGGTTATGGATATTGATTCATATTGGTCAGTGTCTTTCCTGGCATCATCCTCTTACAAAGTACTCTAGGCCCCCAAAATTTTCAAGTGAATGTGAAAATAAATCTCATTTTAATACTGATTTAAAAAAAAAATAAAACCTTGACAGAACCTTGACAGATTCCCAAAGTCCGCGTGCCCTGTTCATGGTGCCATGTGTTAAGCTCCTACAGACCAGAAAAAGATGTTGGCTCCAGACATCTCTGGAGGGGCCAATGAGCTGGGGAATGGGAGTGTTGGAAGGCATTGCCCAGTGTCCCCCTGTCCACTTCAGTGCTCGCTCTTACATGGCCTCAAAGGAATGAGTGTTGGGATTGCAGACAGAGTGTGCTGTATTTGTGTTTCTTTCTGCCTTTTCTCCTGAAGTGGCTGCAGGGCTCAGGTTGCACTTGGCCTCTGCTCACATCTGTAGAGTGTGCTCACATTCAAAGCAGAAGCCGTTTGGAGAGGTATCTTTCCTGTCAGTTTATTTAAGAGGAGGTTTCATATTCCAGCCTGGAGCCAGCAGACGTGCCTGAGACCACAGTGTTTGCCAAGTTCAGAGCGTGTTTGTGTTGCTGCTCCAGTCACTTCATGCCCCCCACCTTCCTGGGGGTGATAAGAGGGAAACAGTGTCCCCAAGTGTGTATTGGACCAACACATCAACAGTTAAATAGAAAGCAAGGCTGTCTGCTTTCTCTGGTTTTATCTCCTCTGGCACAGCAGAATTGTGTCTATAAAACTTGACTACAAGCTGGGTGCGATGGCGCACGTCTAAATCCCAGCACTTAGGGAGGCTGAGACAGGAGAATCGCGAGTTCAAAGCCAGCTTCAGCAACAGCGAAGCGCTAAGCAACTCAGACCCTGTCCCTAAATGAAACACAAAATAGGGCTGGGATGTGGCTCAGTGGTCGAGTGCCCCTGAGTTCAATCCCTGGTACCAAAAAATAAAATAAACTTGGCTAGAAGAGTAACACTTCTGTTGCCCTCAACTAACGTCCAGCGTTAGAATTTTGATTTCTTCCTAGAAGTCAGCACCACTCCTTGTAAGAGCTTTATAGTTATGTCAGGCAAGTTAGGTGGCAGGGGATGGAGATGGCCATAGACTTTAGAGAATTTGTTTTTCTGTTGTGGGGATCTAAGGATTATGAAGAAAGACGAAATGCCCAAAATGATGTGTTTGAGTTTCTCTGACTGAAGCCCAGAGGCACTGGGTGAACACTGAGCTATTAAAGAATGCTTCTTCAGGATTTGAAGGTTTTTCCTAAGAAGAATTTTCATGGGGCCAGTTTGGTGGACCTGGCTGGGAACAATCTCCAGCCATAGCCTGGCAGCTAGGAATTCTGAATTCCAAATCCAGCTTTATACCTAATGTGCTGTGACCTTGGGTGAGTCTCAGCTCCCTCAGGCCTTAGAGTTTTCATCCAAGGGTGTTAAACTGCATGACTGTGCATTTGGCTACTTTCCAGCTGTAGCTTTCTGGGACATTTGATATTTGAGCTGAGAGCCCCCAGTGCGGTTGAATACCATGTTTGGCCTGATAACACCAGAGCCTCTCTCGTCAGTGCCACCTCTGTTTTCTAGGGAACATAGGTCCCACTTCAGCAAGAGGCATCATTCTTCTATGACCTTAAGGGTTCTCTCTTGCTCTGGAAGCCAAAGGTGGTGAGCAGGCCAACTTACCCGTGTTCCAGTTCTGGTAGACGAATGCTGTCCATGAAGGCTGCAACAGAAATTAAGAGACCCCTCACCAGAGCAAAAATGAGGCATGTCATCAAATCCCTGACTGCTGAAGTAAACCTTAACCTACAACACCAGACATGTAACAGGAAATTTACCCTGTTTGGAGTGGGAGGTGGCTTCTCTTCCTCACTAGTAGAATGATTGGATTAGTTTCACTTTTGTTCTTTGTCACTCTGGTTTCTCTGTTTTGGGCCTGTAAACTTATTTGTCATCCAGCCAGTTTTTAAACCATGCCAAATTCAGTCAACATCCTGAATTTGACTTGTGACCACTTCTCCTAAATGAATTTCTGAGCACCAGGGTGACCAAAGAGGAGAGGCTAACCATCCTCAATCTGTGGCCTCCCCTTGCATGGCTAGCCTTTGCTGGTGCTCTTCATCTCTGGTTCCACTCCTTCCCATCATACTTTTATGAATGCAGATCTTCCCAGTCTCCCTGCTCCATGCTGAGCAATATAAATATGCATCCATAAAAAGGTATGTATCATTTTCTGTGTGCTTTTTAAATTGTTGACAGTAATGGTGCTGTTCTGTAAATCTCATTTTTTCTGAACTTTAAGTCATATTTTTGACCTTGATTAATACTACTACAATTAGATCTACCTGTGCATTCTGACCACTATAGGGTAAACCACTGTAAGTGTATTTTGCCTTTCCTCTCCACTTTGGTTGCTGTAGCCAAGCATGTGAAGAAGATCCCTTGCCCTATCTCTGTGCACAGAGTTCTTCCAGAAGTAGGGAATTTGGGTCATTGGATATTGGCTCACCTGATTTTACTAAATACTACCAGATCGCTCCCTAAAGGGGCTGTAGAAGTTTAAATGCCCACCAGCAGTGCTTGAAGGTCTCCCAACACCCATACAAGAACCTGATAAAAAGTAAAATAAAAATAACAAATGGGTAATACCAGTCTGACAGTTGTAACATGGTATATCATTATTTCAGACTGACTTTTTGTTTTTCTGCAGCCTAGCAAATGTCTTCCTAGCCTGTGACTGTCTTTTTTTTTTTTTTTTTTTTTTTAATATTTTTTAGTTGTAGATGGACACAATGTCTTTATTTTATTGCTTTGTATGTGGTGCTGAGGATCGAACCCAGGGCCTCACGCATGCGAGGCAAGCGCTCTACCGCTGAGCCACAATCCCGGCCCCCTGTGACTGTCTTTTGACTTTACACAGTGTCTGTTGTTGAGCAGAAGTGTTAAATTATCAAGTTTCAAAGACAGTATTTCTGTCTTGTGTGGATCTTGTTTAAGAACTCTCCCCTTTGCCCCTAGAAATCACTGTTTTCATTTTTACTATAGAAATGAATTGAGAACTGTTTTTCAAACTTCAGTGTGTGAAAATAAAGCTCTAGGATGTCTGAAAAAGAAAAGAAAGGAGAAACATAATTCACAGTAAGATGCATTTTACATCAATGAGGTTAGTAAGAAGGAAAAGTTCAGATAAAAGCCGTGTCGCTGACCACGTGGAGTAGCAGGAGCTCTCACCGTGGCTAGTGGCAGTGGACGTCAGCACCTCTTCGGTAAACTATTTGACTTTATCTTATCAATAGAAAGTTCTTCCTCCAGGCATACTCCAGAGAAATTAATCCAAATGTGTGCCACGCGTGTTCACGGATGTCCATAGCATTATTTATAATAGCCGAGTAAACGAACTGGGACCACTTCTATCTCCACCAGCAAGCCAGTGTGTCTTGCGTATTCATAGAGGAGCGCCATGTAGCGGTGAATGTGAATCAGCTCTATCACATAAAAAAGGCAACTAGTGGAAATGATGCTGTTTATATTAAATGTAGAAACATTTGCAACTGTGTTTTTATGGTTGCACGTTTGATAATGCAACTTGAATAAAAATGGCTTTTAAAAATACAGAGTAGTGTTACTCTTGAGGGGAAAGAAGAGAGACTTTTGGGGTTTGCTACCCAAACTTTTGGGGTTTGCTTTAGTGATAATTGCGATGTTCTCTTTCCTAAGCAGTGTATATAGCCACATATATCTCCACTTCATATTTTTTAAGACTCGTATGTGTGTTATATTTTAGGTATATTTAAAAATCATTTGTAGCTTTTGTTAAACCACTGCCATCAGTTGGTGTTTTTAGTCAACATTTTGGTGACCCTGTTGCACATGGACCAAGGTCCCAATTCTGAAAAATCAGCGCTTTAGAATTCCACAGTATCCCTTGAGTTAATTAGCCTTATTCTTGACAGAATGACGGAGAGGAGATGATTATTAAACTGAGATTGCAGGTTCTTGACAGGGGTCAGTGCTGTATCATAGAGAGAGTGAGATAGGAGAGAGCATTCCAGAGACCTGGGTCCCAGACCCCTAACTGGTGCATGACCTTGGACAGATCACTCTCTTGACCTCTGTTAACCTCCTCTGTGAAGTGAGAGGTGCAATTAGATTATATGTAAGATCCTTCATAGGTCCCTGTTCTAAGGTCATGATCTTTCTCAACCCTGATGTCTTCTCAGCCAGGTCCCAGTGATAAGAAGTCAGAACTGCTGCCAGCTGGGTGGAACAGCAGTAAAGACCTGTATGTCCTCCGGTATGAGTCCAAGGATGGCTCCAGAAAGCTCCTTGTGAAAGCCGTCACCATGGAGACCAGCATGATCATCAATGTGCTGGTGAGTATTAGAGCCGTGGGGTCTGCTGATGGCAGTGGGCATTAATTGGGACAGCAGTTCCCAAACCCATTTAACAGTGAATCCAGAGCTGCAAGTGTTCCTGAATCCTTTGCCCAGTGGTGACTCTACTTCAGGAGCTTTATCATGAGGTGAGAACCCTAAATATAGAAATGCTTTGTGCACAAAGATGCTCACTGCCTGGATTCTAAAGGAGGGACTTGTCTCCACAGGTTAAAGAAATTAAGGCAAGCCATTCAGGGACAATACAGGAAGAAAGAACTTATTGTAGACCCGTGGGCTGCTTTTAGTTTCTTAAATAAGCAGAGTTCTTGCTGCCTTGGAACCTGTACACTTGATGTTTCTTGTGCTGTAATCCCCACCTCCACCCATCTGCCACCTCACGTGCATACACGGCCTCCTCCTCTCCTTCAGTCTGCCTAACTCCCCCTCTTTTGTCACTTACTCAGAAATACATTCCTACTACCCACCCCTCCTGCCAGAAAAATCTAAATTATGCTTCTGTGCTTCATTTTATTTTTGTGCTGGCTTATAATTGTGTCCTTACTGGTGCTTTGCTTTAATGTCTGTGATCTGCTGCTGAAGCACTGAGGGCAGTGGCTTGCTTTTTGTTAAGTTTTGTCTTGTGGTCCCTGTGTTATAAGGTGTCCTGCAGAATGTGATGTGCTGCCCTTTGCTTTTCTCATTCTGTTTTGGAGGTTTTCACCTGGGAGTACACATAGGTATACCTCTTTTGCTTTAACTTCTACATAGTATTCCATTACCCCTTCCCTTATTGATGAACATTTAGATCTTTTTTTTTTTTTTTTAAATATTTTGTTTTTTTAGTTGTAGATGAACACAATATCTTTATTTACTTTATGTGGTGCTGAGGATCGAACCCAGTGCCTCACGTATGCGAGGCAAGCGCTCAACCGCTGCGCCATAACCCCAGCTCCAACATTTAGATCTTGTATCAGACGAGGTTCTTAGTTGCAAACAAAAAAAATACATACCTGTGTCCAAGCTGCAAAAGACCCTGGGGAATAGACTGTCTGGCCTTGGAAAGGCAGTATCTTTAGATCAAGGACGTCTCTAAGCAGTAGAAGACTTACGTCATGTGTTCCAAAGAGTCCTCCTCTGCGTCTCTTGAGCATGTGTATTCCTTTAGGTTGTATGTTGTTCTTCGCACCCATGCACTCATTAGCCCAGAAATATCCTGTCTCTCATTTTCTATTTCATTTTTCTAGGAATATGGCTCACAGCAGGTGGCAGACTTGACCCTGAACTTAGATGATTATATCAGTGCAGAAGACCTGAGTGACTTCCACAGGTACTTCTAAATGATGTCTTTTCCAAACTGAGAAAAGGGAGAACCAGTGGCAAGAAATAAAGAATGAGGTATTGGTGTCCAGAGAATCAAGGGAGGTTAACAGAATTTTTCACTCCTTGGCACAAACTCTCTCAGTTCTCTTTTCTGTTTTTTTGTTTGTTTTTGTTAAAGGCAGGAAAATAAAACAGAAAATGCCCCATGAAATAAAATGATGCAGTCAAGAGTCCACCGTGCTACAGTGGTTACAGAGTAAAGCTAGGGCCAGGCCATTGGTTCATTCAGGAGTAGGCCTGTTGCAGTATCTGTGCCTGATCAGAGTTCCCATGAACCCCCACACTACACATGCTTTGCCGCCCCATCTTCATTTGGCACCAGAACGATACCTTCATTATAATCAGTGAACCTGTGTTGACATATGATCACTCAGATGCTGTGGTCCATCTTAGGCTCACTCTTAGGCTAAACATTCTGAGGGTTTCAGTAGGTGTACAGTGGCACGTCGCCACCACTGCAGCGTCACGTGGAGTTGTTTCACTCCCATAAAAATCCTGTGTTCTGCCTGTTCGTTCCCCTCCCTCAATCCCTGGCAACCACTGATCATTTTACTGTTTTTGCGTTTTTAGAATTTTGTGTAGCTGGAATATGATTCCATCATATTCTGTCATAATGTCTTTCAAAGTGGCCGTATCACTTTGCATTCCCCCAGTAATGAATGAGAGAGTGCATGCTGTTCTACATCCTCGCCAGCACCTGATGCTGTCAGTGTTGTAGGTTTAGGCCATTCTGATAGTGGTATCTCATTGTTTAATTTCAGTTTCTTAGAGACATGCGATGCAAAGTGTCTTTGCTTATGCTTTTTTGCTGTTCACATTTCTTCTTGAATGAGGTATCTGTTCAGATTCTTTGCTCAGTTTTAAATTGAGTCATTTTAGGAGTTCCTTGTATATTTTGGATGGCAGTCCTTTATATGACATGTGTTTTGCAAGGATTCTCTCCCGATCTGTAGCTTGTTTTCTCATTCTCTCGACATCCTAAACTTTTTTATTTTGAAATGTGCAACACTACACACCAAATGGTTTGCAAAAGTACTCAGTGAACACCCAATTACCCATCACTTATATTTGCCAATTTTTAATGTTTTGCCACTTTTGCTTAATTTTCTTAAATTATTTTTTGTCCTTGAACCACCTGAAAATGATTTGCAGCCTTTATGAACTTTCTTTCCTACACACTGCAGTGTGCATCTCCTTGTCCTTACAGGGCATCCTATGACCTCACCTTCATACAGTCTTCACACTTGGGAAATGTAGCACTGACACAATGCTGTGTCATTTAAAACTTAGCCCAGGTTCAGGTTCCTGCAGTCATCCCAGCAGTATCCTTTGTAGCTGCTCCTTTTGTTTTCCCATATCCATCCATCCCAAAATTACACATTGCTTTTTCATGTCTCTTTAATTCCCTTTTGTCCAGCAGTTTCCTAGCCTTTCCTTTTGTTGCTTTTTAAGATACACACACACACACACACACACACACACACACACACACACAATGTATGTGTATAACTTGTTTGTCCTTTGTGGTACTGAGGATTGAATCGAGAGTCTCCCACATGCCAGGCAAGTGCACTAAGACTGAGACACACCCACCCCGGGCCCTCAGGTTGACATTTGTGAAGACTCAAGGTCAGTTGTGCGGACTGTTCAGATGGTTTCCATGTGATTGGCTTCATCAGGTTGTTTCCGCGTCATTTGGTTCAGGTCGAGCATTGCTGACAAGAACACTGCATGGTTGAGCTGTGTCTTTCTCAGTGCTTCGCATCTGGGACACAAAGTCTGTCTGTCTTACCATTGGTGCTCTTAAATTTGATCATGCGGTGAAGACAGTATCTGCCAGATTTCTCTGTCGTAGGGCATCTGTTTACTTTTGTGTTTGATAAATAATCTGTAGGATTATGCTAGTGGACTATGGATGTTGTTTCCTGGTGGTCTTTTGCCCAGTGATTTTGGCATCTATATATGATTCTTGCCTGAATCAGTTATTACAGAGATGATTATAAAGTAGTAATTTTCTGTGTCTATCATTTGTTTTTCTACATTTTTAGTTAACTTTTTTTTTAATAGAAAACAGTTTGCTGTTCTCCCTGCCCCTTTACTTTTAGTTTATTAAATGTCAGTATGGACTGGTAAATTTGGATTCTTTTATATCAGTCTTTGAATGTTTAAATTGTCCCAGAGTGGGAGCCCCAGCAAGCTGCCTCCTTTATCCTTCTGACAGCATCCTTGAGCATTTTCTACTTTCTGGCAGAATATGATGTTCTAAGTATACCTTGTGCATGCCTTGCCTCTGGCTGGGACTCAGCCATTCCCCTGAGAGCCATAATTTCTCTTAGTGGAGAATAGTATTTAAAAACCAAATTCTGGGCCCCAAGCATGCTCATTAATATGAAAGTGTCACAGCTTCTGGGCCCTTTCAGTGGATAGAGCCTAGGAATCATTTTTTCTTTAAATAATGAGTTCACACTGATAACCTCTGTTTTAAATCTGACATCATAGGATTATTCTCTTGTTCCAAACTTCCCTTCTCCTGTGGCAAGACCTGTGGTTCCCAGCAGCATCAATTTATTTACTCATTCACTTGATCCAAAAACTCGCCGTTTCTGAACTGCCCCACCACTGTCTACCTACTAAACAAAGACTCAGATGTGATTTCTTCCCAGTTTTTTTGTTTTTGACTGTTTCTCATCGAGGATGTATACAGTCAAGAATATTACATTCAAAACTTAGGTTAATATTTGTTGTTTTTAAATCAGTGTAATGAAGTTATCTGTTTACCCACTTATTTCTACTTTATTACATTTTAGGAACAACTTTTTCCCCATCCTTTTTGACCTCAGGATTTTGGAGGAAGCTTTGCATCTCTATAAATTCACTTTCATCAAAGATTAACTGAACTAGGAATTGCCCAGAAACCCTGTTGTGTTAATTTGTCTAATCAGCAGTAACCGCCTTGGATTCAGTCCTCTCAGACTTCCAAACCATCCATTCCGTCACTCAGGCCACCTGCTTTGTCTCTTCCCTCTTCCATGCAGGCTTTATTTGAGGAGACCCCTTATGTATTTCCCTTCTGCTTGCTCACCCTTCGGTGGATTTCCCACACAGCAGTTGGACCAGTCTTTTTAAAAGATAGATCAGATCATGTTTATAACTATTGCTTGTAGTATAAACCCTCAAGTGATACCACCTCATGCCCATTAGGATGGCTACTATGAAAGAAAGAAGGGAGAGAAGGAATGTGCAGAAACTTGAGCCCCTGTGTGGGAATGTGATGTGAAAAACAGAATGACAGTTCCTCAGAAAACTAAATTCACCATAAAACCCAGCAATTCCCTCTCTAGCTGCAGAGTCTTGAGACATTCGTACACCCATGTTCACAGCAGCATTCTTCATAATATTCAGAAGGTGGAAGTGCCCTTGGATGAATCAACAAACAAAATGTGGCATTATTCAGTGGGCTGTTCAGTATTTAAAGAAAGAAAATTCTCACACATGCTACAATGTGGAACTCAGACTTTGAGAACAGTCTGTTAAATGAACTAAACCAGTCAGAAAAAGACAAATACTCGGCCGGGTACGGTGGCACACGCTTGTAATCCCAGCGGCTGGGGAGGCAGAGGCAGGAGGATCACGAGTTCAAAGCCAACTTCAGCAAAAGCGAGGTGCTAGGCAACTCATTGAGACCTTGTCTCTAAGTAAAAATACAAAATAGGGCTGGGGATGTGGCTTAGTGGTCGAGTGTCCCCGAGTTCAATCCCCAGTACCAAATAAAAAAAAAGAAAGAAACACTCGTTAGGTATGGTGGTGCACACCTGTACTCCCAATGGCTCAGGAGGCTTGCAAGTTCAAAGCTAGCCTCAGCAACTTAGCAAGGCTCTAAGGAATTTGGCAAGACCCTGTCTCAAAATAAAAAATAAAAAAGGACTAAGGATATGCCTCCGTGGTAAAGTGCCCCTGGGTTCATCTCCAGGACCAAAAAAAAAAAAATTGTATATACTCTATGATAATTCTTACGTGAAGTGCCCACAGTAGTCAGATCCACAGACAGTAGGATAGCGGTTGCCAGGGCCTGGGCAGGGTGGGGAGGGAGACTCAGTGTTTAAACAGTGTGAAGTTTCAGTTTGGGAAGATGAAGAAGTTCTGGAGAGGGGTGGTGACAATTGTACGGCAGTATAACTGTATTTCCTGTCACTGAACTGTATACTGGAAAATGGTTAAGATGGTAAATTTTAGCTGTATTTTACCACAATAAGAAAAATACTTATAGTTCTTAAAACTAAAACCCATCAGTGACTATTCATAGCTCTAGGGATGAATAACAAAATCCTTTTGGGGACCTTCAAGCCTAATATCCACTGTCCAGCCATATTTTACACTCCTTCCACATATCCATCTGTCTTAGCCACCTACCACTTTCCTTCTCCCCCTTCGGACCCCTTCACTTAGAGCATTTTTTCTAACCTCGTACAACCAACTCCCATCTACTCATTGGTCCGTATAATTTAGATGTATGTTCCTCAGAGAAGCCTCCGCTGGCCCCCATGATTGGTGGTTTACAATCCTGTAGGATTTAATGAGTGAGTGTTTTCTGATTAGCTTCTTGGAGTTTTTCCTCCCTACTTTCTGAGGCTGCCTTGAGGGCGAGATTGTGTCTGTTTCACACAAAATAGATGAAGGAAGGAAGGAGCAAGTGCCTGGCCTTGCAGAGAGCTGCTCTTCTGGGTGCTGCACACATATGACCCCTGGGCCCCTTGAGGGGTGAGAGAAGGCCATTTGGAATGTGAACTCTCTTGACTCTATCTAGAATTCCCCTGGGAGAAACTGACAAAACCTGTGGAAGAACCCAGGACCTGCACAGGCCCCTCCTGCTCATAAGAGCCTTTAACATACCCTGCAAACCCAGGGAGAGTTGGTGTAGTCTCCACTTGTTTTTCTAAATGCATTTGTTACTGGGGTTTGTGCATGTGTGGAAGGATGTTTTGTCTTGTTCTGTTTTCCTTTTTGGTTACTGTGGAAGGGGGGCCTCAGGAGTAGTACCAGCATGGTGTGCTGGGAACAGAAGGAGGTGACAGCCCTAGAGGGTCAGTGCTGGGCCAGCTCTAGGAATCCGCAATGAAAAAAATACTCCATGACCAGGAATCATCTCCATGAAAACCGAGGCTCCGAGAGGCACCTCATCTTGGGCCCACTGCCTCCTGTCCCCTTCCTCCGTCTGGCCTCCATATTAGGTCACTGCAGCCCGTCTCCCCTCTAAGTAGGAGTGTGCTGGGCCCCTCCGTGGCACACTGTGACTTGCTAAGGAGTATCACTTTACTTGGTTCCTTTCTGCCGTGCCTTTTCTGTGGCAGACGGGATGGTGGGTTGTCTGTCGTTTTTCACTACCAAGATGATAATTGTTCTAGAAATTATAAAAGAACTTCCAATTCAGGACTTGGCAGTTCTTCAGTCAGGCCTGAGTTCTACCGAGAAACACCTACCTGGAGAGACAGAGGCCTTCCACCGTGTCACACACAGCTCATCTGATGGAAGGAAAAGAGGAGCTGGCTTTATTCTCACCACACTGGGGCAGGGAGGCAGCAGAGCGTGCGGAGTAGGAGCCTGGTTTGTGTGGGGGGCATGGGCCATGGGCTCTCAGACCTGCTCGGCCATTGCAGGGCTGTGGCTTTTTGCTGGTGGCGCTCTCCCCTCAGCATAAGGGTCTTCAGGCTTGACTTTGAGTAAGAGTGGCGCTGCTGTGGTGGGAGGGCCTTGGCAGGAAACAGGCCCAGCCCTGTCCACTTAGCTCCTCTGCCTGCCCTTCCTGGCCTGCTATGCTGGAGAAGCCTGAAATACTGGTCTAGCCTCATATTTCATATTCTCAAGTTATTTTACAGCTGTATGATAATAATAATAATTTTTAATTAAACTTTTTATTTTGAGATCATTGTGGATTTAATGTGCAGTTATAAGAAACAATAGGCCCTTTGTAGCCATTATACATTTTACCCAGTGATATGATATGTCTTACAGAACTATCCTACAGTGTTACAACCAGGTTGTTAACATAGATACAATGAAGTAAAACGTTTTTATCACCACAAGGATCTCTGCTGATGCTTTTATAGCTATACCCACCCCTCAACCTCAGCTTTCTGACCCTCTGGGAATTTGTTCTCATTTCTAGAATTTTTGTCATTTCAAACATTTTGACATTTGTAAATGGAATTACATAACATGTAATCTTTTGAGATTGGCTTTTCTCAACATAATACTCTTGTGGTCCATCTGGGTCATAATGTACATTAATATTTGTTCATTCTGTTTGCTGAGTGGTATTTCATGGCGTGTACGTGCCACAGTTTAATCATTCATTGGTTCAAGGACACCTGGATGGTCTCCAGCTTTTGGCTATTACAGATAAAAGTGCTGTGAACATTCTTGTCCAAGCTTATGTGTGGTCGTAAGTTTCATTTCTCTGGGATAAATGCCCAAGAGAACAATGATGATTTCATGTTTAGTAAGATATAGCTCAAATGTTTTCCAGAGTGTCTGTTCCATTTCATATCCACCACCAAGTGTCTGCGTGATCCCATTCTCTGCATCTTTGCCAGCATTTGGTTGTATGTTATATTCTGATAGATGTGCAGTGACATCTTTTTTAAAAAAATTTTTTTTGTAGTTGTGTGTGGACAGCATGCCTTTATTTTATTTTTTTATATTTTTATGGTGCTGGGGATTGAACCTAGGGCTTTGTGCATGTGAGGCAAGCGCTCTACCAGCTGAGCTATATCCCCAGCACCTGCAGTGACATCTTATAAAGGGTTTAATTTGCAATTTCTTGGTAGATTTTCTTGGGAATTTCAAGGTAGACTGTTGTGTTATAGGCAAATAGAGACAGTTTTATTCCACTTTCTAATCTTTATGTGTTTTCTTCTTGCCTTATTGAAGTACCTGCAGTTTCCAGTGTTACGGTACACAAGTGAGGAGAGAACATCTTGCCTTGTTCCCAGCATTAGGGGCAAAGCGTTCAGTCCTCCACCAGGGGTCTCTTGGTAGCTATTAAGTGTTTTGTTGATGCTCTTTATTAAGCTGAGGAAGTTCTCCTCTGTTCTTAGTTCCCTCTCTTGTTAATTTGTTGAGTTTTTTTAAATCATGAATGGCTTTATCCTATTGAGTTGTGTTTTTTGTTTGTTTGTTTTTTGTGTTTTGGTACCAGGGATTGAGCCCAAGGCTGCTTAACCACTGAGCCATATCCCCAGCCCTTTTTATTTTTTATTTTGAGACAGGGTCTCACTAAGTCGCTGAGGCTGATTTCAAACTTGTGATCCTCCTGCCTCAGCCTTCCAAGTCACGGGGATTCTAGGCATGTGCCACCACGCCTAGCTATCCTGTCAAGTAGTGTCCACTGTTCTTTCTGTACCAATTGACATGATCATATGAACTTTAGTTAATTGATATGGTAGATTACATGGATTAATTTGTGATTTTAGACTAACCTTGCATACCTAGAATAAATTCTATGGTATATAATTTTTACACTTTTTAAATTCAGTTTATTAGTGTTTCATTTGAGGGGTTTTGCTTCTAAGTTCATAGGTGATACTGGTCTGTAGGTTTTTTTTTATACTTTGTCTAGTTTTGATATCAGACTAATACTGACTTTATAAAATGACTTTGGAAGCATTCTCTCTTACATTTTCTGGGAGTGATAGTAAAATTGGTGTTAATTCTTTAAATACTTAGTAGGCTTAACAGTAATTATCTAGACCTGAAGATTTGGGGGAAGGAGTTGCTTAAGTATGAATTCAGTTACTTTAATAGAACTATTTAGGTTATGTATTTCAGAGATGTTTTAGTTATGGTTTAGGAAGAAGCAGTTATTCACAGTTGTTGAATTAAGTTGTTCTTAGCATTCACTTATCCTTTTGGTGGTTACAGATCTTTTGTAATATCCCTTTTCATTCTTGAGCTAGGCTATCTTACCTTTTTATGTTTGTAGATCTTACTAGAAGTTTGTCAGTGTTATTCATTTTTTGAAGGACCAGCTTTTTGTTTCATTAATTTTTTTCTACTGTTTTCTTATTTTCATTTTTATTGATTTCTTATCTTTCTTATTTCCTCTGCTTGCTTTGGGTTTAATTTACTCTTCTTTTTCCAGGTTCTTGAGGTCAGAATTTTGATTATTGATTGGAGACTTTCCTGTTTTCCAGTGTAAGCACTTATTGTGATCATTTCATCTCAGCTGTGCGTTAGCTATGTCCCACGTATTTTACTGTGTTGTATTCTCATTCTAATTCAGTGCTGTGTAATTTTTTTCAGGGCTTCCTTTTTGATTCTTGGATTATCTAGAAGTGTGTTTTGTTTAATGTCCCTGTATTTAAAGACTTCCTTTCTGTTGTGATTGCTAATAGGACTTCTCATGGTTAGGTAACATTCTATATGATTTCAGTTACGCAGTTTGCTTTATGGCCCAGGATGTGGCTCCTGGTAAACCACCAGGAGGCTAGAGTCCTGTCCACCGCCTGCTACTGCAACCTGCCTCAGCACCTCAGCTGCACCTCACATTGCTTATCTCTCAGGCAGGAAGGGACACGTGATAGGACCGGCCTTCCCAGTGACTCCCAGTTACTGACAGCAGTGGACCTTGAGTCCACAGAGCCTTGCCTGCCCAGATGAGGAGGTGGTTCCCCCTCCCCGTGGAGCCTTTTCCTTGCATGACCCTTCCCATGACACGCAGTGATGAACACACAATGAGGCTGCGGAGGGTGGGGTGTAGGCAGAGGCAGCCAGTGCAGGCCCTGTGCCCCCACACCTCACCTCTTTCTAATGGGGTGGTAAGCGAGGAGGGGCAACTCAGATGCCTAAGAAGCTTAGGCCCAAACCTCGGAGACAGCGCCGGGCTGTTGCCCCCCTCACCCAGGTCCGCCGGACGGCCCGGTCCCACCGTTGCAAACAGTCCAAGGGCTATCAGGGCCGCCGCCGTCGCCGCCGCCGCCAGAACACAGCATGCAGGGTTGCCAGACGACTGCAAGCTACTGACTCCTCATCTCCTTCCCACAGGACCTACAAGAACAGTGAGGAGCTCCGGTCTCGGATCATATCTGGAATCATCTCACCTATCCATGAGCAGTGGGACAAGGCTAGTGTGAGCAGTCCCCATCGGGAGTTCCCCCCTGCCACGGCCAGAGAGGTGGACCCCCTCCGGATTCCCCCTCACCACCCGCACACCAGCCGGCAGCCCCCCTGGTGAGTACAGTCCCTTGCAGGTTGCCCATGCTTCTGATGCAGGATCCCAGCCACCCCTCCCTGGCCTGCTGCTCTGCCGCTTCCCTGACCCCCAAGTGTCTTCAACAGAATTGTCAAAGTCTTGGTGTATCCAGGTAGGAAATGGAGACACAGGTGGATCTAAAGGCTGCCTGTTTCCTTTCCAGAGGCCCCACACAGCCCCAAGTCTACCCAAGGTCATTTCTCTGGGACTTGCATGCAATAGTCCAGTTGAGTCAGTTGTTCATTCCAGAGCTCTTTGTGCAGGGCCCTGGCCCAGGCTTTTTGGCAAAATGCAAAGATGTAGAGGTACTTTTAGAAAGGGGATACAGTTTCATTTTGTCCTGACCTTTCTGACAACCTTTCTGTTTTCCAAACAGCATGATGCATGAGTGAGTCACATCCAGGGTCTCTGCAGATTAGGTTAGCAGCATTAGGACTAAAGACTTCTGCTCTGAAGAAGGCAACGGAGCCTAGGGGACCTTAATCTCTAGCTGAGATAGCACTTCCCAGTCTGGAGCCCACGGTGAGGTGGTAAGGCTGGGGTTGACAAGTTAGAAGGGAAGTTTCACTGTGGGGCTTATAAGCACGCAATAAATGCTAACTACCATTGCTGTTTTATTCTGGCTTGCAGTTATATACCTCTATTTAATTAAAAATGAAAATCAATTTAATTGTTATAAATAGTAGTAGATAAGCCTATTTGGCAAAAATCTTTGAAAATATTAGGTCCTCTAGAGAGAGTAGAGAACAATAAAGAGTGATTGAAAAGATCAGGAACAGCATATCTGATCTAACCTCCTATTTCACGGAAGGCAACAGAGGTAAGACCTGCCTGAGGTCACCAGCCATTCATAAAGAGGCAGAGCCAGCCTCCGGTCCAGGTGTCCTCACTTGCTATGAAGTGTTCTGGCTGTAATCCAATTAGAGTATGGTGGCAAGATTTAAGAAAGTAATCCCCAGACAGTAGTTGAGTGGGAAGACTTTTAGACCTAAAGTAAATTGCCGCCTCCCTGAGCAGCCATCGGGGTGTAGCCCTGGCTGGTGCATTGAGCAGAAGCAGCAGCCTCTGCCCCTTCCCATGGGACATCTTAGCCCTCACCTAACATATCCACATTTTCCCTGTCTCACACCTGGAAGCCTCCAAATGCAAACTGAAGTCGAGTGTCTACCCTAACACATAAAGATATTTGTCTTCCAGAGTGTGGAGTGACCTGTATCTGGAGCTTGTCAAAAGAGACTGGGTCTCCTGCTGGGTTTGTGGTCTGCTGTTATTTGATGCTGGGTGCTTCTGGGTTAGAAGTATAGCTGGAAAGGATGTATAATGGAGAATTGGGCATGACAGTAGGCCTGTCCTCCTCCCAAGTGCTCCAGGAAAGGACAGTCTATCTGTAAGGAAAGAACTTTGTTTTGTTTTGTTTTTCTGTCTAAGCCTAACTTTTTATTTTTGTCATTTTAAATCTAACCCACTTCCCTTTGCTTCATCTGTCCTCAGATAGTTAGGAAACTGTCTGCCCCAAATCATGTCCCTTGTTTTGAAAAACCAGTTTTTCCTATGCTTAACCAGCTTCACTAAAAATACATCTTTAGATATAAAACTCATTTATGTCATTCTAAATTCATTTTTAATCTGTCTTTACATGTGATTTTTGAATGTTTCAAAGAGTTTGTGTTCTATTTTCTTTTTAATATTTTATAATCTATTTACTAAAATGCTAAACATATCTTTTTTAGTGTCTGCTATTCTATTCTATTTATTTATTTATTTATTTATTTATTTATTTATTTATTTATTTTTGCCTAGCCTCCATGGGGTATTTCAAGCATTTATATTTTCTCTCTGTAAGTAGTATGTGTGTTTCCTTATACTTCCATCACCCTTGAATTGTATTCCCTTTGCTGGCAGATTGCAAACTGTTTAGTCTTAGGAATCATCTTATACTTTCAAAAATTACTGAAGCCCCCCTCTTGTTTGGGTATCTACCAACATTTACTGCATTAGAAATTACAACTCATACTTTTAAAATACCCATTTACTCATGCATTTAGAGATAACAACCCATTTTATGTTAACCTAAGTAACAAACTTTGATGAAAATCTTTTCAAAACAAAAAATATAGTAAGAAGAGTGACATAGTTTTGCATTTTTAAAAATAGAAGATAGCTAGATTTAGGTTTTTTGTTTGTTTGGTGCGGGGATCGAACCCAGGCCCTCATGCATTCTGATCACATGCTCTACCCCTGAGTTACACCCCAGCTGGATTCTTGTTTGTGTTTGTGAAATTTAGTCTTTAGGGGATTTGTTTTTGTTAAAGCTTTACGTCAGTATCTTATTGGAAAAAAGTAGTTTAATAACTTTTTCAACTATCCTTTGTGTGTCTGTTCTTCTTTGTTGTTACACCAAAACTTGACAACTGATAGTTTCTTGAAGGGTTGGTGGCAGTGTGGAATCTGAATCCATATCTGTGAACTTTGCATACATCTGTTAACATTAAAATCTATTGCGGATCCTGTCTTTTGAATGGATCCTTTGCCCAAGCGTAATCAGGTATTTGGTCATTTGGAAAATATTGACTTACTGAGATATGTAGATCTGGTGCAAGATGGTTCATTTTGTTTTATAATATCAAAAAAATCGTTTTCATTTATAATGATTTTATTAGAAGACAACTAGAATACCATCAAGCTAATGTTGGAGACAAATTTCCAAATGGGCTATTTTTTGCTTAAAGTTTGGGGTTTTTTCATTGGCACACTGTCCATTGTTTTCCTTGAAGTAACAGGACACTTTGCTTTAGAGAAAATATCAATTGTATAGCCAAGCGTAGCAGCCATGGTTTGTCATTCTTTCTAGTAGAAACAGTTTTCCTTGCACAAATGGCCAGTTCTGCTAAAAACTTAAACAATCGCATGATTGCTTTTTTTTTTTCCTAAGATAACTATATGTAACAGAAGTACTGTGTGCATACAGTATTTTCCATTTCATCACACAGAATATTAAAAAGACGTGTACTCAAAGATTGGGATTGAGATTTTTAAAAACTTGATTTTTACTCCTCCTTCCAGGAAGCGAGGGGGCTTTGTGAGGGAGGCTCCTGGCCACTAGGTGGCGCCACTACTTTGGTTCATTCTGATCCCTTAGCTGCTGGCTCACCATGGCTTCTGCACCCTGATGCAGATGGCAACACGGCAGAAAAAGCAAAGAGCTTCTAGGGTAAAGTAGAGGCCAGAGTCCAAAGGCCTTTTTTTGAAGTTTTTGTTTGTTTAGGGGTTTGTTTATTTGTTTTTAGGTTTGCTAGCCATTTGGATTTCTTCTTTTGTGAAGATACAATTCAAATCTTTTGTCCATTTTTTTTCTGTTGGTTCACCTGGCATTTTATGACTTGTAGGCATTCCTTATATATTCTGCACTTTACCAGATATTTATATTATGAATCTTCCTCTGCTGTGTACCTTCCCTTCGTATTCTGTTCATGGCGGATTTTTTATTAAAATATTCTTAATTTTTAATAGAATCTACCTTATCAGTCTTTCATACATAATTGGTAATTTTTTGATCTGTTTAAGAAATGACATATATTTTCTTTAAGAAGCTTTGTCATTTTACCTTTTATTTTTAGGTCTTCAATCCACTTCGAATAAATTCTTATGTGCAGGGCAGAATTCATAGTTTACCATATTGATAACCAGTTCATTCAGTAGCAGATTTTGGAAAGAATATCCTCTGCCTATGTTACCTGAATAGTTTTCATTTTTTATTACTTGTGAAACTATTATTTGTTATTCCTAAATTTTACTCTTTCTTTTCCTCTTGGAGCCAAATAATCTTGAACTTTGTGTTGTTTTCCCCATGGACAGCAAAGTTAGTTCAGTGATATTTCTATATTATGTTTGATTATTGAATGCTACCTGTTCTAGACAACATACTAGGAATTTTATCCATATGTTCTTGTTTAATCTTTCAACACCTCCATCAGGTCAGTAAGAGCTATCTCCATTTTACAGCTAAGGAAAATGAGATTCCTATACAGTAAGTAACTTCATCACAACCAGTAAGAAGCAAAAGTTGTGTTATAATAATAGTAGAATATTGATACTAATTTTCATACACTTCATGATGTAGCAGGCAGGGTACTGTAATAAACATTCTCTTTTTTAAAATATTTTTTTAGTTGTAGATGGACACAATACCTTTATTTTATTTATTTATTTTTATGTGGTGCTGAGAATTGAAGCTCCCAGTGCTTCATTCCTTCTACCACTGAGCCACAACCCCAGCCCCATATGCATTCTCTTTTAATGTTTGTAACAACCCTGAGAAATAGACAGTATTATCTGTATTTTATGGTAGAAAAGACTAGGCCTTGGAGATCTCATGACTTCTGGGGTCATAGAGCTGTGAAATGGTAAAGCCAGAACCGGAACTTGAGGCTTTTCCTTATCCCCAAGTCAGTTTGTTTAAGTGTCTCTCCTGTGTCCCTGGGCACTGGAATATATGATGAGATGTGGCCCAACCTTCAAGGAGTTTCCATTAGATTAGGACTAATTGCCTTTTTTGGTCCAGATCGTAAGTCTTTTTTAAAGTGGTAACAGAAATATTTCTGAGATGTGCTGAAATTCAGAGAAGAGCAGTTAGTCTGCAGTGAGGCAGGATAGGAGGAAAGAATTCACAGAGATGATGCCTAAGCCAAATTTTAAAAGATCAATACAAAATGTTATGACACTGAGTAACTGGCTTTTATGGCCAGGGGAACACAGGGTGCCAGTGGAGCCATGAAATCACGTGTGCGCATTGGCAGGGTAGGGTGGGGCTTTGCTTGTGCCAGCCTGTGAAATGAAAAAAGGCAAATAAAATGAGGACCAAGCCACAAGGGGCAGTGCGTGCTGAGGAGCTGGATTTGATCTTTGAGTGTCATCGAAATGTTTTGGAAGATGACCTGGTTGGGACCCCCAGATTTTTTTTCTCTGAAGGAATCCCAATGAGATTCTGACAATTAACGTGCTAACATGAGTAATGTTAATTGAGTACTTACTGTGTTCCAAGTGTAAAGTACATGTGAAACAGTCTCCTTTAATCCTCATAACAAGAGAATGAGGCAGCTGCCGTCCTTATCCTGAGTTAATAGAAAAGAAAACTGAGCACAAGAGGTTGATCAGCTTGCCCAAAGCAACATGGGTCATGAGCATTGGAGCCGGATTCAGCCTTAGTGTTTCCTCCTCCTGGCATACGTATCAGCAGTTTCAGAAGAGGTGATCACGGCTTTAATTTTTCAAAGAAAGAGGAGAAAGTCCAGGTGGCTGGAGCATAGTACACCAACCAGTAGGGTAGAGGGTGGGAGATGACCATGGTGGTATTGTCACAGGCCAGTTACATAGAGGCTTGGGGCGAAGGTCAGGGGCAGTGGAAGCCACTGCGTGGTCCTAACAAGGGAGAGGACTTTGTAATGTTCACATTTAAAATTTTTTAAAATCCCCCTGGAAAAGTACCAAAAGACAATAAAGAAGAAGGAGCTCAGAAAGAACTCCTGACCTTACTTGCAAACTATACATAAATAGATCTGATCCTAAAACAGTATATCAAACACTTTAAGGTTAAAGCGACAGGAGAGCCCACCATCCAGGTCCCAGACTGGCCCCTAGATAGCATATACATGGTACAGATCTTAGTAGTACCACAAAGGCTTTAAAACAGAACTGACATTAAAACCAGAATTTGGAGGCCAAATGCAACTGGGTTAATTGCCTGCTAAAATAAAAATACCAAGATTCTTCCTTAGTCTAATAGCAGAATGTTCAACATGTCTGGGATAAAGTCCAAAATCACTGGGTATAAAAGAACCAAGAAAATTTCAGCTCACAAAAAGACAGTCAACAGAGGCCAATACCAAAATGACACAGATGTTAGAATTACTTGACAAAGACTTTAAAGCAACTATCATAAAAATACTACAAGAAGGGAAGGCAAATAGTCTTAAAATGAATGAATGATAGGAAGTCTCAGCAAATAGAGGATACAAAGAAGAATGAAATGGGCGTTTTAGAACTGAAAAATACAACAAAATGACTACTGTATTGGACGAGTCGATTTGACTTGAGTCTATTAATTTAAAATAGATCAATAAAAACTACCTAACTGAACAAAAGAGAGAAAAGATATTAAAACAAAGTCCTGGGAACCTGTGAGACAATTATAAAAGGTCTCACATTAGGGCCATTAGAGTCCTAAAAGGAGTGGAGAAAGAGTACAGTATAGAAGAGATATATGAAGAAAATAGTGTCTGACAACCTAGATTTAACAAATTGACCAGTGATCTAAAAAGCTTGGAAATCATAAGTAGGATAAATCTGAAGAAGTCCATTGCCTAAACATACCACAGACTGCCAAAAAGTAAAGGCAAATGTCTTGAACACAATTAGAGAAAACCAGTGTAGTGCTCAGAGGAAATAAGATTTGATTGGTGGGCTGAGATTGTAGCTCAGTGGTAGAGCACTTGCCTTGCATGCCTGAGGCACAGGGTTCAACCCTCAGCACCACATAAAAATAATAAATAAAATAAACATATTTAAAAAAAAAAGATTTGATTGGTTATTAATTTTTCATCAGAAACCATGGAGACTACAAAAAGTAAAACACTGTTCTTATAGTGTTGAGAAAAAAGCAGTTAGAATTCTATGTTCAGTGAATAGTTCACCTCATTTCTGAAGGATATCAAGATTGTCTCAGTGAAACGAAAACGAGAATCCAGATCTTCTCAAAAAGAATTGTAAAGGGAAATTCTTCAGACAAAAAGAAATGATAACTAGATGGAAACATGGGACATCAGAAATAAAGGAAGAGCAATGGAAGTGGAAAGTATCTAGTCATGTAATAGACTGTTCTCTTGAGTTCTCTAAGATATGCTTTAGAGTTGAAAGCAAAAAATAATGCTATTCTGTGATTACTAAACCCTGTGGTGGGGGGCGATGGGGCTTAGCAATATGCAGTATGTGACAAAGACAGCAAACAGAGGACCGTGTACACTGGTAAAGTTTCTGCATTCCACTTGAAATGGTAAAATTTTGTGGTTTTTTTTTGTTTTGTTTTGTTTTTAATTTGGCACCAGGGATTGGACTCAGGGGCACTCGACCACTCAGCCACATCCCCAGCCCTATTTTGTGTTTTATGTAGAGACAGGGTCTCACTGAGTTGCTTAGCGCCTCGCCATTGCTGAGGCTGGCTTTGAACTTGCGATTCTCCTGTCTCAGCCTCCCAAAGTGCTGGGATTACAGGCGTGAGCTACCACACCTAGCTTGTAAAATGTTATTTTTAAGTATATTATTAAAAGTTATATATATTGTAATCTTTCTGAGCAACCACTTAAAAAACTGCACAAAGAGATGTCAAAAATAAATTAAAATTGAATAATATCAAGAAAGATGAAGCCGGGCGCGGTGGCTCAAACCTGTAATCCCAGCACTTAGGGAGGCTGAGACAGGAGAATCGTGAGTTCAAAGCCAGCCTCAGCAACAGCGAGACACTAAGCAACTCAGTGAGACCCTGTCTCTACATAAAACACAAAATAGGGCTGGGGATGTGGCTCAGTGGTCGAGTGCCCCTGAGTTCAATCCTCAGTACCAAAAAAAAAAAAGAAAGATGAAATAGGAAAATATAAAGGGAACAATTGAAAAACCAATAATAAAATGGTAACTAAATCTAAACATTATAATAATCACATTGATGATGACTAGTCTTAATACACCCAAGGAAAAGATCATAGGCTTTTGAGGTAGGCAGGTCTAGGGTGAATCCTGACTACCATTTACTAGTATCTGTGACCTTGTGCAAGAAACGTGGCCCCTGGAAGCCTTACCCATGAAATATTGAAAATAACCAGGCTTAGTCAGGGCTGCTCTAAAGTTGGGATAATGTGTATAGGGAACTCAGCACAATGATTTGTTTAAAAAGTAGCAGAGATACATATTTGTACATATATGCAGAGTATGTTTGGAAGAACATACGAGAAACTGATGTTGTCTGGGTGAGCTGGGGGACAAGAATAAGATTTTAGCTATTACAGATCCATAACCTCTTGTCCACAATCCTGAAATCAAAAAAGCTCTGAAAACCAAAAGTTTATTTTGCTTGGTATCAAAACTTACTGATGGCAAAATCTAACCTGAAGTGGCATGAAGCTCTTTATATCTTCATTTATCCCACTGAAATGTGAATATTCATTCATCTTTCAGAAATATTCGCATATTGGTTATAGGGCCCTTCTTAGAAAGTATTACACAAAGTATGTTGGTATTCCCATTTAACGTTTGTAAAATACAGTGAAAAATTCTGAATTCCAAGACATCTGACCCAAAATTATGAACCTTTGTATCCTCTTTTTTTACTCATGAATTTTGAAACTGGGAAATGCATTACCTACTCAGAAAACTAAATCTGAACAATTCATCTTTCAGAAACTAAATTTTAAAAAATTAACACAATGTCTGACACAAGGCAAGCTTGCGGTAAATAGCAGCGACAGCTGTTGGTCCATTCCTGTAGGCCTTTCCTGCCAGCCAGAAACTATAGTTCACTGCCCTGGCAGCCCCTGTGTGCTGTTAGATTTACATTTTAAAGACTGAGATGCAGGGGTTTTGTGACAGGCTTCTGCCAGCCAGCTGGAACATCCCAAACCCAAAGTCCAAAACATACCCCTCTCTCCCAGTCCTTAGGCCTTTCTGGTTCCCTAGGCCACCTCAGCCATGAGAAGGATGTCGGTTGGACTTTCATGCCCAGGGGAGGCTTATTCTTTCGATATAAAATAACCAGGTTGGGAGGGAATCCCGTGTCTTCAAGATCACCCTCCATCCAGTCATTAGAGGGGCCGCTTTGGCAGCCAGGACGTTCTGCCCCAGGGGGCCCTGCCGTGCAGTTTTTCCTCAGTGGTTATCAGCGATCAGTAATCATCTTCAGGTGATTACCAGATGACAGTCAGAGATTGAGCTCAAGGACCATATAAGAAAAAAAATTTAAATCCGTAGAGGCTCATTCAGCACATCTAGGACCAAGATTTGGCCAAGAGAGCTGTGCAGAGGAAGAGGGACTCTGTGCTATTTATTTCAAATGAGTCCTCAGCACATGCACAGTGAGTTCCCAGAAGAGTGCGTTGTTGCAGTGAGACTGTTGTCAACAGTATGCTGTGACGATTTTGAGTGCTCAGATGGTTGGGCTGGGCCTTGTAGCTGCCTTTCTAGCCTTCCTTGTTCTGTTTCTTCATTTTTCATTCTTTGTAGTCCAGAGAGAAAAATAAAAGTGGCTTCATATTCCAGGAGCAGTTGGACTCTTTACCCCCAGGCATTTTAACAACCACCAGAAGCCCCCCATGTTGCTGCTCTGTAGGGAGCACATTGTGGAGTTAGGTAAGATGCTTGCTGCCCCGCAGGCACCACCTGGCCTGTCTCCAGAGAGGCCACCAGAAACCGTGACTGCTGGCTCCATGAGCCCTGGCTGGGGAACAGTAACCTGGGTCAGGAAGGATTCCTTCCCAAACTTTCATATCCTTTCCAGCCTTTTGGGTGGAACTGACTAGAGAAGCACTTATTTTGGATTTCTTCTCTAATTAATGGCTCCTTACCTGTAAACTTAGATTAGCTGCTGTTCATAAGCTTTCCTGTTCTGCAGGAACCTGCCTGTGCCCCAGAAGCATCAGGTTTGTATTGCTCGCCAGGGCTCCGAGCAGATTCCAAAGCAAACATTTTAAAATATTAAATCTTTTTGTTTTATTACATCCGTCTCCATATCCTTTATGGGAAATATAAAGATCTCACCACCCAGGAGTAATTGTCACTGGTCACACTTGCAGCATGCTCCTTTCTAGTGTTATTCACACCTGTGGTACCCCTGCCCCCAACACATTTTTCTCAGTTGCTCCCCAGGGTTCTTGATAATTCCCTCCACCCACACTTAGCCCTAGAGCACAAGTATTTTCTACATCTAAAGCATTCTGAGAACACTGTTTCTGTTGTTTCCATGGCTGCATATAGGGATATACAGCAGTGTACCTAACTGGTCCCCATTTAGGCCAACTCCAGTTTCCCTAATTGAAGTCTTTGTGGATACATTTTAATATGAATGCTGTATTCCTTGTTCAAGGTGGATGCCTAGATGTAAAATTATTGGATCAAAGAATATGAAGATATATAAGACTTGGAAAGATGGATGGCATTTTGTGTGTTTACGTTAGAGATACTGCAGGATTGCTCAAAGAAAGCATCTACTCATGTATGTTCCACACGGTCATGCAGTCTCAGAGAAAAAAGAAATAGATTCTTGTAGGGAGAGTGGAGAACCTGAGAGACGGCAGAAGTTTGTGGCCTGTGGTCATCTGGTGGGCTAGGGTGCAGAAGCAGACACACAGCACACAGTGGGACTAAAACTCCATGCAAGGGCCGCAAGGAAGAGGAGGCTGAGAAATAACCATGGGTGACTGCATGCTGCCGTCTCACTCCACCTGGGGAGCTTTTTAGTCTTAGCTTTGTGATTTTAGTGTTTGATTTTAGAGCAAAATTTTTCTGATATAAAAGTTCTTGATTCTTTTTACAAAGTTTAAGAACTTGAGGAAGGTAACCTCTAGATAAACTTGAATAAAACAGTTTATTTAGAGGTTACCACTGTTAGTATTTTTATCTTTACATAGAACTAAGATCCTAACTGGGTGTGGCAGTGCACACTTATAATCAGTTATTTGGGAGACAGAGGCAAGAGGATATCTCAAGTTCAAGGCCAGCCTGGACAACATATTAAGACCCTGGCTGGGGATGTAACTCAGTGGTAAAACACCCTTGGGTTCAATCCCCAGTTCAGTAAAAGAAAAAGAAAAAAAGAACTTGGGTCTTCCACGTGGCTGGCTTTTGTTCAGCCCTTCACACATAATCACCTTGTAATATGGTCGGTGCCCATCTGTGCCAGGTACCACTTTGAAATATCTCTTGAGCAGTCGTCTCTCCTGTCCCCTGTGGCTAGGAATGCATTTGCGACCCCACAGGCATCAGAGTCAGGCCCCTGGGAGCCCAGGCACCTGGCTGATGTGGGACTTGTGCTAATTGTCCCTTGTTTGTTTTAGGTGTGATCCCCTGGGCCCATTTGCTGTCGGGGGAGAAGACCTAGACCCTTTCGGGTGAGTACTGCTGGGGAGGTGGCAGCAACGTAACTTGCTCCTGTGGCTTTGAGCCCCAGCTCATCTTCTAATTTTAGAACTTTTCGTCAGTCTCTCCTTTGGGGTGGAGGAGGCAGGTGCTGCCCAGCAGCTGAGAAGTCACTGCCACTTCACCGCAGAGAGCTCTGAGTGCTGGAGAGGATGGGGCAAGCCCAGCAGGCAGCTACTCTGTACTTCTCTGTTCCCTGCACCTGGTAGGGGACAGTACCCTTCCCTTGGGTGCAGGGATACACAGGATTTATTGGGTATGGGTTAAGCATGTGGTGGAACATAGACCTTAAGCCCCTGGGGCTATGGAGACGCCACCTGACTGGATAAGGGAAGGCTCTGGGCCCCATTAGAGTCTGCGTGAGTCACCTTGCACCCAACGAAGTTCCCACAGCCTTAGCCAGGCTGTTCTTAGGATGATTGAAACTGGCTCTTAACCTAGCAGAAAGGTGACTCAATCTTTGTCATCTTACTTGAAGAGAGTAGGGAAATCATTTAACTCTGCAGTGCCACTCAGAGGTGACCTCAGGATTAAGGAGCATCGGCTCATTCATCCTAGTTGGAGCACATGAGGTCATGTTTGTGGAGCTCCATGAACGCCGGTGCCGTCAGGAGCTGGACCTGGGCAGCCCACAGGCACTGAGAAACTGCCCTCTGGCATTTAAGGGACACAGCAGGAAACCTAGTATCATAAATTGTCTGATGCTAGGATTAGTCCCAGACCTCAGGGAGTGCCTTGCAGAGCCTGTGGCAGACAGTTGTGCATGGACTGGCCGGTTCCCCCTCAGGTGAGCATGGCCCACCTGAGTATAGACATGGCAAGGATCTCCATTTTGGAGGCATGGGGAGCCTTCCACGTCTTCCTATACTGTCCCAAGCCCCTTCGCAGTGCAGGTGTGCTCTCTGGGCTTGCTTATGCCTCTTCCTGCTGGCTATCACGTGCCTGCTTGGACACCAGGAGTGGACATCCCAGTCATCCTCGTCCCTTCTCCTCGCTTGCCCTGCGACAAGGGCAGTCCCTGTCTCAGCTGCTTACCTTCTTCTCTCCTGCCTCAGGTGTCGGAGAGGTGGCATGGTTGTGGACCCCCTGAGATCTGGCTTCCCAAGAGCACTTATTGACCCATCTTCAGGCCTCCCTAACCGTCTTCCTCCAGGCGCTGTGCCCCCAGGAGCTCGCTTTGACCCCTTTGGGCCCATTGGGACCAGCCCGTCTGGGTAAGTATTCACTCAGGTGTGCTGAGAAATGGGACCTAATGGCAGCTTAGCCCACTCGGCGCTGCAGCGTGAAGGTGTCTGACACCTGACACCAGCAGGGTTGCCACTACCCGCCAGCTGCCGCCAAGAGTGTGGGCGCTTCTCCAGGTCCCTGCCCGCTGCCTTCCAGGAGTTCCCTGTCCCTCTGTGCCTCCCTTCCCTCAGTTTCCTTCCAGGGAGGTCTCAAGGTGCAGGAGGAACTTATACTTGGTGAAGTTCAGCATGTGCTGGGAGCTCACTAACCGCTCTGTAGATGTGAGACTTGAGACACAGGGGTCAGTTAACTTAGCCAGAGGAGGAGGGGCAGGATGGGAATTAAGGCTGCTGGCTGTAAAGTGCATGTTCTTAAACTCCACCAGCCACTGGTCACTCTGGAGAGCATGCAAGTCAGGGCTACGGGGCCTCGGCCCCTCCCTCACTCCAACTCACCAGCCCCTCTTTCCATTCCAGACCTAACCCAGACCATCTCCCCCCACCGGGCTTTGATGACATGTACCTGTGAAGGCCTCAAGAATGTAACGTCCCAGCCTCCCCTCCACTCCTCTGGAGCCGCCACCACAGGCCCCATCAGCAATTGTGTTCTTGCGGGCTGGGGGCAAGGGACTCTGCCCATGTGTTTGCAGGCTGGCTGGGATTGCCTCCCCGTCCCTTATCAGAGCCAAGGTACAGCAGCCCTCCACCTGGCTGCATACAGGTCCCAAAGAGACCACCAGAGAGACTACGGCAACACACCCTCTCACCAATGCTCCCACCACCAGAGAGACTATGGCAACACACCCTCCACCCAATGCTATAAGAACAGAACGCATTTTGGATGTTATTATTGAGAACAAAATGTCAATACAGAGTTCATGTTGCCAGTCTCCCACTTTTCTTTTTACATTAATAAATAGCTCCTTCCAGTTTTGAGAATTTAGACTTTGAGACTGTAGGACTGAATGGCTCTTCCCACCTGGACCCATTGTTCTCAGACCTTCCCTTTCATGTGTTACTGTTGCTCCTGACATACTGAGATGAATCTAGCTGCGTGGATGGCAGTGAGTGACTGGAATTCCCATAGGTCACAAGGATGACTCTCACAAGGACAGGCACGTTGTGCACAGACTGCATCATTCTGACAAGAGCAAAATCTCTCAGCTGTTCCTGTTCTGGGCCAACCCTCTGGATCGCCTGGGCCTGGGCAGCAGTGGCCTATAAGCAGAGGAATAAACAGAATTTAATCTCATTTTGCCCCAAACTTACTGAGTGGTCCTAAGGAAGTCCCTTCTTTTAGGGCCTTGTGCCCACCTGTGAAATGGGCGGTGCCTTTCCTGCTCTAAGACATTCTGGTGTCTCTTTCCTTGAATGGCTAAAACCCCTAGGAACTTGGGCAAAGGAAAAGAGTGGAAGTTCAAGGCTTGTGTGGAGCCTATAACAGTATTACTTGTCCCTCTGAGGACCCAGGCAACAGCATAGGAGAATGGGCTCCATCCAAATGTGGCCTGAAACTGGGGGAGGAGCAGGGAGCCCCAGCCTCTGGAAACTGGTGCATCCTGTGTCTAGGTTCGCCTGACCTTCAACATTCTCCAGATCCTCTGAAGCTTGAGCCTGACAGGCATGGGCAGTGCTGAGCCCTGTGCACTTGATCTGTGCAACCAGTATCTCAACCACGCATGGGTCCCTTTCCCTAAATTAGGACATGTCATTTCCCTGTAGGCTGGATACTGTAGCTTTTCTGAAGTGTCAGCTAAGCTAGCTTTTATGGCCTAAGATTCCCTGTCTGTCTGCTCGGCCCAAAAATGGATAGGGTAAACTGAACTGATCACCCCAGGGACAGTCTCAGATGAGGCTGGCCTGGGTGGGCAGGCTAGCATGAGTGGGTGCCCTGGTATTTCTGGCAAGCCCCACATCACACATTGATAGAGTAAAAAACCCCAGAGACAGGGAGCTGACCACTTGAAGCCTTTAAAATCTCTCTGCTCTGAAGAAAGACCCAGGTATCAGGCAAAGACATAACCATCATCATTACTCATAGTCTTCCTTGGGGCTGGCAGACTGGAGTGTTCGTTTTTGTTTTGGAATTGGGCCACACCTGCAACCAAAGGGCTTGGAGCAGTTTGCTCATGAAACTACAATAGCACCAGGCATGGTGGCAAATGCCTGTAATCCCAGCAGTTTGGGAGGCTGAGGCAGGAGGATCATGAGTCAAAGCCAGCCTCAGCAACTTAGGCCCTAAGCAACTCAGTGAGACCCTGTCTCTAAAATAAAATACAAGAAAGGACTGGAGATATGGCTGAGTGGTCGAGTGCCCCTGAGTTCAATCCCTAGTACCAAAATAAAACTACAACAGTTATCAAGAGAAGCATTTAAAGAAACATTAGACAATGAGGAAGATAGATAACTTTTAGGGCTCTGATTCAAGGAAAAATATTTTAAACAATAAATTTTCCAGTTAGATTTTCTAATAGCAAAAGTCAAAAAAGATTGTAGTATACATAATTCTGTTTTCTGAAAAGAGAAAATTTAGTGATTCATCTGCAGAATCAGCTATTTTGTGTGGATTTCGTTGCATCAAGGATATGAGGAAACAGAACAGCCTAGACATTATATGGGGGTAAGTGAATGGAACCTTGAGGAACTTCCTAGTCATGCTGTGGTGCTTGTTTTGATCTGGGCTACTTTTCTCTTAACCGTGAGTAACCAACAAGGAGCAAGTGGAAGTGTTCTGGTGTGTCTTAAGAATCCCCCAAACTGGAACCTGAACAATAAACATCAGCACTTAATAACCTGTTCCTCTTTTTTTTTTTTCAATAACAGCTTTATTGAGAATTCACATACCCCCAAAGTTTACCCTTTCAAAGGTAAGTGGGCTGTGGTATATTCACAGTGTTGTGTCCATCACCGTATCTAATTCCTGAATATTTTCACCACCCCCGCCCCCGAGCCCCATAACATTTAGCAGTCACCCCCATTTCTTTCCTCCCAGCCCCAGGCAACCACCAGTCTATCTTCTGTCTCTAAAGATCTGACTATTCTGGACAGTTCTCATAAACACAGTCACTCAGCATGGCCTGAGTGTGGCGTCTTTCACTTAGCACAGTGTTTACAAGACCCATTCACGTTGTGATACGTATCAGAACTTCATTCCTTTTTATGGTGGAGTAATAATCCATTGCAAAGACATATCACATTTTGTCTGTTTGCCAGTTGATGGACATTTGGGTCACTTCTGCTTTTTGGTTATTAGGAATAATGCCATTAACGTCAGTGTGCAGTTTCGCGTGGGCAGGTGTCTTCAGTTCATTCTGGCATGTACCATGGAGTGGAACTGCTGGACCACCTGGTCACCTGCACCTAACATTTTGAGAATCTGCCAGAGTGTGTCCCACAGCAGCCCCACCCCTGCACATTGCAGCAGGCGTGAATGAGGGTCCCGGTTTCTCTGCGTGCTCGCCGACCCTCCTTCACCTGCTTGCTTGTGGCCATCCTAGTGGGTGTCAGGTTGCATCTCATGGTTTCTCTTCTGTTGTTTTAAAAAGGAAAATTTGACCAAGCCAAGCAAGGCAGGGCCCAGAGCCACTCACTTTTGGGGAACAAACCATGGCTTTGATAGTAGCCACCTGGGGTGACCATAGCTGATGGGTCAGAGGAGCTGGATTTGACTTTGGGGGACAGTTCCAGGATGGATATGACAAAGGACAGGTCCTTTCTCTAGGAAAGTTCTTGTGACCTTTTCAGATCTAGTGATTCATAGCATCACTTTTGCTTGAAATTTCATAGTTCATCCCAGAGTAAAGGTCTGGTTCCAAGTCATTTGCTTTGGTGCTCAAGTGCTTCAGACCACTGATACTAATTCTAGGATGCACCAGCCCATGTCCCTTCTTGGCTTATCTCCTTCCCCGTTTCTGGAGCTGGCTGTGTTTCACCTGCTTGGGCCCAAGCCCTAGCCATTCTCCATTGAAAGTCATGAATTTATTAAGGCCTCAACCCCAACGATGCATATGCCCAAAGTGGAGACCGCCTCCCTGTGCACATGGCCAGCAGCTGCGGACACACTTGGGAAACGGCAGGCAGTCCTACTCAGCCTCACTCTATGGACCAGCTTCCCTCCTGGCCCCCCTTGCTGCTGTCCTTAGTGACAGTCTGTTACTGATCCATGCTTCTCTTGACAGACAGAAATTAGAACCTGGAGCAGTTCACACCCGGGTCTTGTCCACATTGGTGCAGTTCCAACTAATCAAGTTGGAACAGTTCCCACGATCAAGGACAGGAGGGTTCCCCACGTGTACCCCAGCCTTCTCTGCCATCAGACATGCATGCCTAGAGGCCACTTCAACTTTTTTGCTCCAAAGTGGAGACTTGTAGGCAGGCATCCCATCCCCAGGCTTGCTTTGCCCTTGGGATACCACAAGGCACTCCCCAAGTCAGTCCAGCTGGGCGTGGCCCCGAGGGAGGGTCAGAAGGCAAGGGTGGCAAACAGGACAGTGGGCAGTGAAGGGTGGCAGGGCCCTGGTGACTGAAGACGCACTGCAATGCCAGACACTGCAATGACAGGAAGTTTGAGCACCCCTCAGGCCACAGAAGACCCCGCCCCCGCTTAGAGACTGAGCTGACAGCACAATCTAACAAGACCCTGGGTGGCCACCTGAGTGGTTTGTTACAGATGAGCCATGTAAGGCAGTGCTGTGAAGGTCACAGTGTGACGGGGGTTCAGAGGGATGAGGGAGTTGGAGGGTTCTGCTCAAGTGTTAGTTCTAGGCTTTAGCAGCATAGGCAATTTAGCTTTTTAACCCAAAAGGTTGAGGCCAGAGAACAACAGGATCGTGTCATCGTTGCCTTGATCTGAAGAGTAGGAACTCGAGAGCCACACAGCAACCACCTAGATCTGCACCAGAAAGTGGGAAGCCTTCCTATCACCACCTCGGCCCCCCTCAGCTCAGTTCCAAGTTCAAGCCTCAATTGAATGAATGTATCTGGTTGTTGGAACCTACTTCCCTCTCAAATCCTAGCAGCAAGGGATTCTAGGAAAATGTCCCTGCTCTCTTTTCCTACCTCTGCATTTGGGAAGGTGAAACTGGGACAAATGTCTGGTGAGCCAGTCTCCTGTGATCATCTGCAGCGCGGGCCATGACGTAAATGGGTACCACAGCCTTGCTTGGCCAAGCCTGTCTCCTGAGACATTTGTTCTAAGTGCACTTACATCCCGGGTCCCAGTCCACACCACCAACGGAGGACCTTCAAATCTGTTTTTTTAACATCCTCTTGTGATTTATAGGATCGCACAAGTTTGAGAACTAAGACTTCAACTGTCTACATCCTTGCTATTCGACAGCAGCAGCATTTCCTGAAAACTCGTTGGAAATGCGGCATTTCAGGCCCCACCCCGGACTTACTGAATGAGGATCTGCATTTTAATAAGTTCTCCATGTGATTCATGTGCATGCTAAAGTTGAAGAAGCTCAAGTGTACAAACTTTGTTCTTTTCCTTCCTCTGGATATCACATGCAAAGAGTTGAGTCACTCAGTCTTCCTGGTTAATGGCACATAATAGTTAATGCACACAAGTATCCCCAGTGTCCACTCATTCCCTCACCCTGTGGGTCACTCCAGTGTGTTTCAAGTATGCCTTTAAATATTTAGGCACCTTTGTAAGATAGCGTGCACTCTGTCTTCCAGTTATAATCATGATGAGATATTCCTGTGTTCTAGACCAGAAAAAGGAGGTTTGGGAATGTCTGATAATACGCTCAAGGTCAGACAGGGGTCTCAGAATCAAGCAGATGAGGTTGTGACTCCCAGAACCCACTTTGCCAATGTGCAGCTCCCTCATCTGCAGAATCAGTGTCATCACCCCTGCCTACAGAATTGGTGCAGGGTCCCACCAAATGTATCTTATTAGCAGGCATCGGAGTGCTTGGTGGGTGCCAGCTGCTATTACTACTGAGGTCATACAGATAGATAAAATGGGGCTCCAGAGAAGAGAGCAAGCTTGGGCTGCCCCTGGTGCAGGAAGCAAGTGTTTATCAGGCTCCCGAGTGTGCTAGGTTTCTCATCTCGTGTAATGCTCTCCACAAAGTCAAGGTACACACAGTCAGCAGCCTTCTTTGAAGCATGCTCCTGAGGGGTGGCACATCTGGTCAGCCTGATTCTAAAGACAGGGTCCCTGGGCAAACCCACTCCAGAAGCTGGAAAGCCTAGTCAGGACTTGGATGACTGCGTAATCCCCAGGAGAATCTAGACTCTGAAATTGGTCCTGTCCACAAAGTGCTCCTCATGTTCCCTAGGACTGCCACTTAAAGCCACAGGGCCCAGAGCACTGGGGTTAGAAGGGGGTACCTGAAACCACCCAGCACAGCCTCAGGGCCACAGGGGAGGCAATGGGCCCAGGAAGCCTCTATGAGGGTGAGCTCCTGAGTGCTTCCCTGGGCCCGGGGCTGGGCTTGGGTTCTGTGCAGGCCCTGTCACCTGGCCCCAGGTAGTGCTCACCTTGGCCTTCTGAGTAGTGAGATGGAAGCTACTTTTATTTGTGAACAGGCAATAAAGCCAGTGCAGAGCAGATGAGGGAGAGTGGCTTTTCCAGGGCCACGGAGACCACAGAAATCCTGGCTTTGCATCCAGGAATCAGGAAACACTGGCCAAAATAGAGTTCCTGAGTGACAAAAATAGAAGTGTCCCCTTCCCTTCCGCCTCCCTCTTTCCTCCACTGGGCTGTTAGGAAAGCACCATGCTGGTTCAGCACCCTGGTCAGCACCCACCATCCATGAAGCTGGGGAGGCTTTTGAACCAGGTGAAGCCAAACTGTCCACTGCCCCAGTCTAAGACAGCTCGCTCCTGGGGCTGGGATTGCAGCTCCGCGGTAGAGCACTTGCCTTGCATGCGTGAGGCCCTGGGTTCGATCCTCAGCACCACATACAAAGCAATAAAATAAAGACATTGTGTCCATCTACAACTAAAAAAATATTAAAAAAAAAAAAAATGGCCCGCTCCTGGTAACAGGCAGACATCCCCTGGAGGAGGGGTCCTGTGCCTAGTTGTCCTGCCTCCAGTTCAGAGGCCTTCCCTCTCCTTCCCCTTCGGACAGACCCACAGGAGCACATTTTCATCCTTCAGTTTTCTTGTTCCCAGGATATAAATTCAAGTGTGAAGCCCATGATGGGCAGGATGGGCAGGAGGCCTGAGCCGTGGCAACTCCAGGCTCCTGTCCCCTGTGGCTTTCCTATCTGTACAATGGAGGTAAGGGTGGACCTGACTCCCGGATCCTGCCTGTGTGAGATTCTGTGGATCTGAAAGGGCTGTGGGCCTGCCTGTCAAGACCCTGCACAGAGCTTCCTAATTCAGATAAACCGCAGGCCTCAGAGTGGCAGCCTCAGCCCAGATCTGCCACAAACCTGCTCCAACTGGCCTGCGTGTTATTAAATGTGATAAGTTGCATGATGGCATATTAGTGGATTTGAGTCTTGACTGATACTCAGCCGGTGTGTGACCTTTGGCAAGTCACTTAACCCACCTGTGCCAAAGCTTCCTCATTTGTAAACTGGAGGTGATGCGTGAGGGTTGGATGAGATGGAAGGTGTACACAGAAGAGGGCCTGGCACAGGAAGAGCACTGTGCTATGTCAGAACCGAATGTGTGAAGGTTCAGGCCAATGCACAAACAGAGCTTGGGGGCTGAACGCATAATTGGCGAGGGCCTTTCCCTGGATCCTCAGAGAGGCCTGGAGGTCTCCATCCAGCTAGCCAGAGGCTCACAGCCCATCTGCTGGGTGCAGTCACCTGTGCCACTCCATAGCTCCCAGCCTCCTGTCACCTCCCTACATCAACACTTGAATCCCCAGAACACTTGAATCCCACTTCCCTTCCAGAGCCTCAGAACTCTAGGAGGGAGAGCCTTCCCCCACTGGCCGGGCACCAGCCTGCCTTCAAGCCAGCATGAGCTGTCCCATGGGCCTCCCACCCCAGGAACTTTCCAGGTCAGAAACAGACTTTGTTTCCATGTTTGCAAACACCCCAAGTTTCAGAAGACCTCTCAGGACCTGTCAGGAATACTCTGTGTTTTCATCAGTCCAGGGCTGAATCTCCAAAACCTGGCACCAAGTAGCTGCTCAAATCTTTGTCAAAGCCGGGCGTGGTGGCTCAAGCCTGTAATCCCAGCACTTTGGGAGTCTGAGACAGGAGAATCACGAGTTCAAAGCCAGCCTCAGCAATGGCGAGGTGCTAAGCCACTCAGTGAGACCCTGTCTCTACATAAAACACAAAATAGGGCTGGGGATGTGGCTCAGTGGTGGAGTGCCCCTAAGTTCAATCCCCAGTACCAAAAAAAAAAACAGAAAAACTTTGTCAAAAGGAAGAATGAGGGATGCTTAGATGAGCCTGCAGGGAGGTGGAGGCCAGCCCCCACCTGAGGGCATCCCCATCTCTGGTGAGCAGTTTAGTGAGCCCTGGGGGAGGGGCGAGGAGAGAGCAGATGTCTGGCCCCAGCGAGATGGCAGCTCATTGGGCATAGCTTTGGCCTCAGCCACAATTCTCAGGCAGTGGGATAATCCCCTTCAGCATCCTTGTTCCCACACAAAGTCCAACTGTCCAGCTGCTCTGGAAAAACCAGGCGCTCTGACAACCACTAGACAACGGCCAGCCAGAGCTGGAGCAGGCGCCCCTCTAATCCCACACCGCTGCCCACAGCCGCCCCTCAGTGTACCTTAATTCACCTGCTGAGCCTTGAAGCCATTTGCACTTGGGTCTCAGCTTTAATGGGGGAGGGTGGGGACTCCTGGGAGAGTCCATGACAGACAGATGAGTCAGCAATAGCGACAGCTCACCTCTGGGTGCCTAAACCCCAGGAGTGGCTTCAATAAAAGATAAGGACACAGAGGAATCAAAAGGAGAAGGAGGATGTGAGAGATTGGAAGAGGGGAAGAAAGAAAAGTTGGAGAGGGAGAAAGGTGGATTTTGATGAATGCTGTTGGCCTTAAGTCACTACTGGCTCAGACACCGTGCCACTGTGCCACCCGGGAAGAGGTTGGCATGGCAGCCGCCTTCTTCCCTGGTGTTTCCTGCTCCCTTGGAGCCAGAATTCGTGCCAGAAAGGCTGGCTAGTGAGCTTCCTTAGTTCAGCCATTAACCTTCATCCAAGCCCAGGAGATCTGCAGCTGCTACCTCAACCTTGATGGCTCAGAGGCCAAGTAGGAATGGGCTGCCAAGCTGGAAGCCTGGAGCTTGAGGTCCTGTCTTCTAGTCACTGTGGGAAACCTTACAGGAGGGCTGGGGATGCTGGTGTCCACAGTGCCAGTGTCACCCCTACAGTGCCTGTGACAGCCGAAGATTCTTCCTGCCACACACATCTGCAAACCATCATAGGGCAGACAGAGACCCCTTACCATGTGCTTTGCACAGTACTTGTATGAACTCAGTCTCCATGGTAACCCTGGGACTTGAGCACTGTGGGTGCCCTGCTTCTACAGCTGATGAAACTCAGTGCCCACGATGTCCTTCAGTGTGCCTTGTCTTACACTTCACAGAGCCTGCCCCTTCCCCAGTGCACGCCTGGCTGTCAAGGGCACTGCGCATACTGTGCCCCTCTACCTGGAGGACCTTGGCTCCTTCTCACTCTTACCTCATTAATATCCCCAGTGGCCATCCCCCCACCCCAGCTCAATCCTCTGCACAACCCCCCACAGCTCCTGGGCACCTTCCATCACAGTAGCAATCACCCAGCAACTCAAGGGCTGGGTCCATGTGTGCCCACAGGGCCCAGGCCAGAGGAGAAGGCGGATCAGGTGTGGATAGATGGGCGAACACACACGGCTAACATTTGCCAAGCAATTCGGAAGCACCAAGTCCTGCACCGAGTGCTGTCTAGGCAATCACCTCATTTACTGCTCACAGAAGCCTCATGGGGAAGATGCTGCCATGAGCCCTGATGTTTTACAGATGAGGAAACAGGCCAAGAGGTGATAAAGCAACCACTGAGCACCCAGCAGTCCATCTCTGGAGGTGGTGTCCCACACTCTCCCGGGCGCTCCTCATCGGAGTCACTGCAGGGGCTCTGCCCCCCCACCCCACATCTCTCTGAGATTTGCATGGGGAGGAATCTGGACAGCACTTGCTCTCTGGGAGGAAGAAGGTGGGAATTCCACTCCCCTCTGCACCGTTCAGATGTCCTGGTCCTGCTTGTGGACAGCCCACTCCATGAAGAGGAATGATGTGGGGAAGAGGGCATTTGGGGCAAAGACAGGAAGATACAGCAGGGCCAGCTAGGTTCTGGCCACTGGGGCATTGACCTCATCAAAGCAGGGGTCTGGAAGTCTGGGGAGCCGCTTGACTAAATCCAACCCAGCTCTACTATGACCCATCCCTGAAGACACTCCAACACCTGACCAGCAAACGCTGACATACCTGCACTCACAAGGAGCTCTGTACCCTCCAACTTCAGCAAGATCACAGCCATCTGAGACTCCACGTCCCAGGAACACAGGAGAAACCAACAGGACCGAGTGGGCCTTCCTGCCCTTGTCAGGCACCCACACCCAACCTTCCTCCTGACAGAACCCCACTTTGGGACTTCTTCCTGCCCCCTTGACACAGGGTGCCACGCTGTCAACTTTGACAAGCCCCCTGCCTGTGTTTCTTGGACCCCAGCCCCTGGAAAAGGAGAGTGAGAAGATTTCCAGTTTTCCTCTGGAAAAGCAGAGAGGTGGCATTATTTACCCAAAGACCCATTGGGAAGGGGTGACCAGAAGGCCCTGGATGGCCTGGTTCCCAACCCAGGATCACAGTGCCCTCTCAAAATGCCAGGATGGAAGCCGAGCGCGGTGGCGCAAGCCTGTAATCCCAGCACTTAGGGAGGCTGAGACAGGAGAATTGTGAGTTCAAAGCCAGCCTCAGCAACGGCGAGGTGCTAAGCAACTCAGTGAGACCCTGTCTCTACATAAAACACAAAATAGGGCTGGGGATGTGGCTCAGTGGTCGAGTGCCCCTGAGTTCAATGCCCAGTACCCCCCCAAAAAAAATGCCAGGATGGAAATGCTCCTGGATATCTCTACTCCTACATCCAGGGTTGGAGGAGCAGGAAGGACACCTGAGAGCATCCTGGCCAGGGAAGGGACACCTGGCTGCTGTTGTGAGACCAGCATCCTGGAAACAGCAGAGCCTGTGGCTGGTGGAGAAAGAGAAATGCCTTCTGTCATCCAGAGGATGCGCTGGCTTGGAGCCACTTTCCCAAAGTGCATGTCCTTGGCTTCTGAGAAAGGTCAGGCAAGAGAAAGCCGTGTGTGTGTGTGTGTGTGTGTGTGTGTGTGTGTGTGTGTGCGCGCGCGCGTGTGTGTGCGCGTGTACACACTCATGGGCATTTGCCCTTGCACAGGCATGCACATATACTCGTGTGCATACATGCGTGCAGCTGTGTACATGCAGGGAGGAGGACATTTTGAAGAGAATCCCGGGGAAGGTAATACTGTTCCCCCAAGAAAGGAAGCAAGAATGGCAGCATCCCAGGCAGCCGGCCTCTTCAGCTGGGAGACTCGCAGGGTGCCTGAGCTGAGTGGGAGAGGTGAGTGTAGACACTGGGTTTCCAAAGGTTCAGGCCTGGGCTCTGCGGGTCCTCAGATGAGAGAGAATCAGGCTGTGGTATCTCACAGGCTCCTGAACACCCAGCAAACGCTTCCCAGGTCTAGGGGCCCCCCGCTGTCCTGACAAGGCTGGGAAGAGGGGTCTTCATTCATCAGTGAGCCTCCTCTGACTCCTTGGTACACACAGCTGTTCAAGACCCAGAGAGAGGGAGGCAGATGGGTTCCCAAGCTCCGGCTCTAGGATCCAGTGACAAAATAAGGCCCTTTAACACTTCTGGGCTGCCATCTTCAGCATCCCTGATTCTTATCCCTAGACAGGGATCCAGGAGGCTGGGCAGGGACTGTGGGGCTCTGGGATCCCACACAGGGCCCACATTCTCTGGAAGGCACAGGGAACTTTAGTTATATTCATCTATCCTTTCATCAATGAACACCTACTATGTGCAGCAACCAGTTCAACCAGTTGATCACAGTGTGAGTGTAGCATGAACTAGGTAGACCAAAAAGCCAGCCCTCATGAGGCCTGAAATCCTGCAGGGAAGGATTGGGAAGTACAGACAATCAATAAGAACAGGACACAGCCTGCTGGGTAGCAGTCAGTGCTTTGCTCCAGAGAAAAATAAAGCAGACGGGAGAAGAGGGAATGAGGGCCGGGTGTGGGGTGTGGTTTTAAACAGAGGGGTCAGTAAAGGTGTCCGTGATGCTTGCACAAATCCCCTAAGGAGGTGAGGGAGTGGGACTTGCAATATCGTGGGGAAGAGCCTTCCAGGCCAAGAAGCAGCTGGTGCAAAGGCCCTGAGTGGGAGTGTGCCGGGCAAGGCTGAGGAACGGCAAAGGTGACTGTGGCTAGAGGGGAGTGGGAAAGCGCCAGCTGGGAAATGAGGTTGGAGAGGCACAGGGGCCACCCAGTGTAGGGCCTTGAGGCCACTGTAGGGAATGGACCCAGGTTTGGGGGACCTGAAGCTTAAAGAATTTATGGGGCCATCCTTAAGGAAAAATCAATCAGAATTACAAATACAAAAGGCAGTGGGGTCCTTGGGAGGGGGTATGCAGGGGAGGGACGCAGGCCTCCTCTGGCTGCTGAGTGGCTGATGAACTGGGGGATGGAGCAGTCAGGAAAGAAAGCCAGACACCAGTGACCAACCTGGGCGTGAACACAGACCACGCTCTGAAAGCAGAACTGTCAAGATCTGGTGGGCCAGATGTGCGGGAGAGGCAGAAGGGTCGACCCCCAGGTTTTGGGCCTAAACAAGTTATTGCCCATTGAGGTGGGAAGGAGAGTGTCATTGTCACTGGCTGTCCTGATCTGCACCCCCCACCCCCCCCTCACCAGGTAGAGTTTTCATGAAACCAACTCTGCAAAGAAACCCAAACTCAGAAAGGTAGAGTAACTTACCTAAGGTCACACAGCCAGTAAATGGCAGAGCCTGTATGCAAACCCAGGTCTTACTAATTCCAAAACTGCTATCTGTTCAGATACCAGGACAAGCAAGATTGGGGAACCCTAGTAGCTTATCAGATGGGAAAAGTTTTTGGAGGTGAGGAAGACCTCTTCCAGCAACCACAGGGGCCTCTGGGATGTCACCACACCTGGCCCCAAGGAACTTACAAAGAAAGTTCTCAGCACTCCATATATCCTGCCTTGATTCCTTCCTAAACCTGTTTCTGACCCACTGGTGAAGAGATCTCAGCTGCAATCTTGGGAAAATGTTTCTGGCATCTCGCGAATTTTCTTAATTCGCTGACAAGGTAATGATTGCTTTGCTCCATTACAAACGTTTTCTAAAGGCGTTTCCACATTAGAATGCAAAGCAGGCTTCTCTGGCTTGGAGAAAACCTGAGATTTAATCTTCTACCACATTTAGCCCCTAAATACAATTCATTGCATTTAAACTGATATGAATTGATGGTCCCAGACGCACCCTCTCAACAGGTTTAGTATCCAAATGAGCCCCCCACTGTCACAGTAATCCACAGGGCTTGGGTTGACATGTTTATTATTATCATTATGGATTTGAAAGGCCTCAGCTCATCATTTGGGGTGTCCAATCTTACTGTCATTCACCTCGCCTGGCTCACACCACTTTCTGGGGCTTCTCCTTGCTTGGAACATGGGAGAGACAACACATCCACGGGAGCCCAGGATCGGTGACCCTTTCACCATCTTGGCTTTTGTTCTTTGCAACACCCTAATGGAAGGGAGGCCAAGCTAAACGATCTTTGTCCTCTCCGCCTCCCCCAGCCCTCTACTCCTGACAGAAACTGCCAGCAGGAGCAGATATTTGATCTATCTCAGAAGCTGTGATTTCACGCTGCCCAGATGTTCCACTCACTGGACTAAAGGCTCATGTTACGGGTAATTGGGGCCCTTGGGTCCCATAGAAACCCCACACTCACTCCATCCTCCCACCCCCAGACAAAGAGAATTACCAGCCTGCATGGCCAACTGAGATGGAATGAGTGGACCACTCCGCAGCAGGGGACTCACAGAAATGACCTCTTTAGAGTCTTCATACCAGTGGCCTAAGACAGCGGGTGCTCTCAAAGCCCTCTAGAGCTGTTTGAGTCAGACGATGCCTCCTCCTAAATTCTCAAAGGCCTGTATCTCCTCGCCCCTAGTCTCTACTTTCTTTCCTCATCAAGAGTTTAGAAAGTAAGGGAGGAGCTTGGAAACATGCCACAAGCCAAAGAGAACAGATGTCAATCAACAGGGATGTGGTGCCTGCTTTCTCCCCAGAATAATTGTGGCTACACTTTACTAGTAAGAAGGTAAGTGGGAGGTGACAAATTCAGCATTTAAAAAAATTTTTTTTCCCTGCTGTTAGCATGAGGTCAGACCCAAGAGACAGTGCTATTAAGGGGGTCAGGGACAAGGGCACATCATATAGCACGAAGTCATCACACTTCCTTTTCTGAAAGATTCTCTGTGTCCCCAAGAATAGGTGGAAATGGTGCCACTAACTTTGCAAAATGTGCTACCACAGAAAATTAGTCACTACAGGAAATTAGACCCGGAGACCAAAAGCAGGTTGTGGCAAACTGTGGGTTTAACCCAAACTGATCAAGGGGCTCTTCAGCAGGACAGTGAGAGCTGTGGGCCTCCTGACAGTGGTGGTCACAGAAGTGAGGCCAGAAAATGGCATGGAGAAGGATCAGTGCCTGGCTGACACCTCCCTCCTGCAAAGGGTGGCCAGAGGCACAGACTGGGTTCCTATTTCTAGGGCAGAAATGGCCAGAGGGATCATCCAGTCCAACCCCTCACTTTACAAACAGAGTGACTGAAGCCTGGAGAGGAGAGGGTCATGATTCAGTCAGCTGGGGTGCAACAGGGGGATCACCCCAGTGCTGGCTTCTCCCCTCACCATGAAGCCACCTCCCACCTCAGATGGTCGGAGGTGAAAGGTGCCCCCTCCAAGATCACCCAATATCTTCAGCTAGCCAATGAGGGCAGTGGAGGCCCCAGAATTCCCCACAGCATAAGGAACAGGACAAGCAACCTTTCAAATGGCTCCCCACCCTTGGACATGCCAAGAAACCTCATCTTCCAAGAGCAGCAGTTTCCAAACTTTGTATTCTTAGCAGCAGAGCCATCGCCAAACAAAACCTGAATCAAAACCTCAAACTGCAAAACAGATCAGCGGGCACCTGCCTGAGTGGGGCTGCCCTGGGCTTCCCCTCAGCACCCAAGACACCCCAGCCTCTTTCCACTGGGCCCTATGGGGAGCTCAGTTTGAAGCCCCAAGCCTTTGGGGGCCTTGGAGCCCTGGAGGTAAAGCAGCCAGAAAGGGCGGGCTCTTCCTTAAGACCCCTGGAGGGCGTGGCTGGGCTCTGACACCTGGACAACTTCGTTCTCCACCAGGGCCTGGCCCCCATCCCCATTGAGCTGTCTCATGCGCAGGTTGATGGAGCCGTATGTCTTCCGGGAGCCCCTGCCGGGGACGAAGGTCCGCCGGCGGTACAGCTCTCCCTTGCACAGGGAGACCATGAGCAGCGCAGACAAGAGCATGCCGCCCACCGTGAGCAGCCCCAGGCCCGCGATGATGCACTTGTCCAGGTGGGAGCCCAGGCGGGCATAGTACATCTCTAGCCGCTCCATCTCCCTCGCTGTCACTGTGTCCGGGTTGACGCGGGCCTCGCGGGGAATGGCATACGCTGTCACCACTAGGAGGATCCCACTCACCAGGAAAACCAGGGCGGAAACGAAGCCATAATCCACAGGGCGGCTCACCGGCTCCAGGCCCGGTCCCTCCTCTGAACGCAGGGACAGGTCATCCCGCTGAGATCGAGGCAGTGAGGGGACACCCCCCAGAGGACTAGGGGAGCTGTCCAGTCTGGCATCCCGGGAGTTCTGGAAACGGGTCTCATGCTCCTCCAAGGAGAAGCCAGCATTCTCCACGCCTGCCCTGGATGGGGCCACTGGGCCCAGAGGAGCTGGTCTCCGTGGGACCTGGGGACCATTGCTCAGTGTCTTCAGTTCCAGACCAGGGGGAGATGCCATTGGGAAGGAGGACCCCAGCTCATCCCTTGGCCCCTTGGCAGCTAGAAGAGAAAACAGAAAGTCAGCTGAATTTAACAAATCTCTACCAAGTCCCTGCCTGTGCCACACAGCACACCTGACCCTGGGCACAGCTCCCACTGCAGGAGCTCACCACACCAAGGAGAAGCTGGGGAATGGGACAATGCCGAAGCAGTGTGCTAGGACCCCGCTGCACCACTGGCTGGTGAGAAATTCACTGTGTGGCTTTGGGAAATTCACTTTGGCTCTCTGGGCCTCGGTTTCCCCACCTATAAAATGATAATACTACGACTACCTCCTACTTCACAGGGCTTATATAGGGACTGAGACAACCCACATGAAGTACTCGGTAGAGTAAGTAAGAACTCAGTAAGCATTAGTGATGAGCCGTTACCATGATGGAGAAATTCAGACTGAGTGGCTACCAGGTTCAAATCTCAGCTTCACCACTTGGGCTTAGGCAAGTGATGTAAGCTCCTCTCCAGACTCGCTGTTCTCACCTGTAAAATGGGAATAAAGAAATGCTCCCCCCTATGGTTGTGGTGAGGATTTCATAAAATAATGCTCACATGGCCTTGGACACTTCAAGGAGTGAGCACCGTTATATGAGAGAAGGAAGGTGGGCGTGGGGGCAGGGGTCATGGTGGAGACCACCAAGGTGTCATGGGAACCAAGAAGAGAAAGGAAGGGACGCCTCGAGGAGTTGGTGGCACTTGAAAGCCAGACGTCAGAGAAAGAAAGGGAAATTCTGCAGCAATAATGGGGATGAGAGCATTCTGGAAGAGAAAGGGGTGTCTTGGAGGTCAGCTGGGGCCAGCTGATGGAAGACTCTGGAAGCCAGGCCAAGGAGCCCGGGAGAAATGGGAAGCGAGGTACTGGAGCATGCAGGACAGCATCCAGCAAGGAAGCCAACAGGTGGGGGTAGCCTGGCTGCGAGGACAAAGAGGGACAGACTTGAGAGCCACTACTGAGGTCAAAGTCAAATGCCTTGGGGTGGAGGCCTGGACCAGGAGAGTTGGGAAAGGGAGATGAGAAGGGGGTACTCTCTGTGCTGCAAGGAGGAGACACCCCTTCCAAGGACCTGAACACAACCACACAGACAGACACACACAACATGTGCATTCCCATCACTGGATACCCAGGGCCATATTTGGCTCATAAAAGTTCTGCTTTGCTTTGTTTCTGGCCTATTCATTTGTTTTTGGTGAATTTGTTGCCAATACATAAAAAGCAAAAGTTTCACTTTCTAAACTTCGGATTACTGGCATCTCTTGCAAAATGGAAGAATCTGGACACCCCAGGTCTGCAGCCCCTCCCAACTCTCCGCTGGACTTGGTAATGGGGTCCCCCCTTAGGCAGAGCTGTTCTCTCCCCGACAGCTCCCGCCTCAGTCCTCTTCCTTGGCTGTCACGTGTCATTCCTGATCCCATAGCAGAGTCACGCTGTTCCATTTACCAGCTGATAACCTGATGGTACGTACACCCAGGGGGCCAGGCACACAAATGCCAACATGGCGCAGAGACCCCTAGATGCAAAGCAGCTCACATGCTCCAACGTGTCTACACACACACTCATAAACACGATTCTGTGCATTCTCAGGTCATGTTTATTTTCTGGAGCCCTGTGGTTCTGTGTGTGTTTTGGAATATGAGCAAATGAATGAAGTAAGAATGAATGAAATGGACAGATGGATGAATAAAACCCCAAGGGTCCAGCACAAAAGGGACATATTTCAATCTCTCTGACCTTCCTTCCAATATGGACTTACAACAGACATCTCCCTTTAGCACAGACAGGGCCTTTCATCTGAGTACAAATCCTCTTTCTAGTTACAACCCATTTCTATCACTACATTTCTCTAGAGTTCCAATTTTATAAATGCTTACTGAGTATCCACTACCTGTTGGGCCCTGTACTGGGCATTTCTCTTGCAAGTGTCCCCCATAACCGTCACCAGCCCTGGATCAGGAATCACTATCTCTATCTTATAAAACAAGGCCTAGATTCCATCACGTATGTGAGGGTCCAAGAGTTGAATGCAGGTTCCCTTAGAATTATTATCCCCTACAAACCTTCAAAGCCATCCACTCCTGTGCAGGTGGTGACACCCCACACTCCTTTTCTGGCTCTTCCAGCAGGAATGCAGAGACCCTCCACTTGACCTAACTGTCCAACAGCAACCATGAGCATCCAGAGGGTAGCGATACCTCCAAATTTCACCTGGGTCCCCAGATGCCCACCCAGACTGCTCTCACTTCCCAGGGAACAGACAGAGAGGACAGAAGTGCTGGCTGGCTTTTTACTCAACACCAAAAGCCACAAACGGCCCCACAGCAAGTGCTACGTGGTCTTCAGATGTGGTACCCACTCACCAGGACATCAGTACCTTCAACGGAACTGTGCTCCCGGAGTGGCCCAGGAACCCCTTCCCCAAATGGACACACTGATGTCTCCATGTCCCAGAAGAAATCTCAGGCACCCAAATTCTTTGTAAGGGACTCTCCTTCACCCACCAGGAAACCCAAAACTTATTCCTTAGGATGCCCAGTTTGGGTATAGAGAAGAAAACCCCCCCAAAGCATCAGAATGTCTCTGTTTCTCAATCAAGGGTTCAGAAGTCCACAAGACCATGTGCAATTACCCAAATGTAAGCAGAGACAAACTGACACAGGTGTTGCACCCACCAATTGAACCCCAGAATTAGTTACTCCAATTTCATCTGTAGTTGGACAGGCCCTGAAAACCACCCCCCAGTTCTATACTCAATCCTCGGGGGCGTCCCCCACAGCAGTACCCGCAGACACAGTAAGAGCAGTGTGACCCACAGATCCATAGGTCACTCTGGTACCTAGGAGGAAGAAGGACTGGTTAAAGAGAGGAGAGAGAGAGAGAAATAGAGAGAAAGAGAAAGAAAGAAGAAGAAGGAAGAACAGAAATAGAGTTTACCCCTAGATTCAAGCTTGATCCGCCAAGACCTGCCTGGGCCCAACACCCCACCCATGGCGCACACTGACACCCGGGGAGACGGACGCACAGCGAGGAGGGGAGAAGCTTCACAAAACCCAATCGATAGACACACGCATGAGTTGTACACAAAGCCTCGGGGCGCGCAGATACGCACACGCAGGTCCCCGCTGCTGTACCCAAAGTTCCGCGCAGGAAGCCCTGGCAGCCGGGCAGACCACCGCACCCGCGCGCCCGCCAGCCCGCCGTTCACACCCCCTGCTCCTGCCCTTGACCACAAACGCCGCGGGCCGGGCCAGGCCGGATTGGGCCGGGCAGCGCCCGCAGAGGGCGGCCCAGGAGGCCGGGATGCACCGGCGCCGGCGTGCGCCCGGGTCCCCTCGCCGCATGTCCTTCGGCGGGCCGCGAGGTCAGGCTAGCTGTCCTTCGCCACCGCTCGCCGCCCCCGCCACCCTCCTCGGTGTGGGTACCTGTGCCCGGCCTCCCCTGCCTCCCCACGCGGAAGCGAAGGGCGCCGGGTGGCCGGCGGGCGAGGTGCGTCCTCCGGGGCTCCTGCCCGCCTCCCTGCGACCGGCGCCCGCCCGCCAGCCCGCCTGCCGGGGTCTCGGCTGCAGCGCAGCCCAGGAGGGCGCGGGCCTGGCCGCCGCTGCCCGGTCCTCCCGGCTCCCGCCCCCTTCCCGCCCGGCCCGAGCCGCCGGCCAGGCGCACGTACCTGCTCGCGCCGCGCGGGGCTACACCGCGGCGGTGGCGGCCGCTGGGGGGCTCCGGGGAGGGAGCGACAGGGAAGGGGCGGGAGCCGGGGACTCTCAGGCGCCGTGGATGGAGCTCCGCCCTTGGCCGGCGAGGGCGCCCGGAGAGTTAGCCCCGGGAGGGACACGGGGGCGGGGGAGCGACGGGGGCGAGGGTGGTGGGGTGCCAGTCCATCCTTCCCCTCCCCGTGGGGCACGTCTCTACAGCCAGCGCCAGCGATGAGGGAACCCGAGCTCCGAGTCCGCGGTCCCTGGGCTCGGGGGCGGGGCGGGGGGAGGGGCTGGAGGAGAAGACCCCTCCCCCGCCGCTGGGGAGCCCCTACTGCGCCAAAACCTGAATCGTCCCTCGCATCCTCCAATACTCGGCCCAGGTAGGACCCAGGGTCCCCTCTGAGGTCTGCAGGTCGGTTGTCTCCTCGGGCGCTGGAGGCTCGGTGGCTCTCAGGCGCCACCTAAAGGCTCAGAGGAAGCCTTCGACGAGGCCCTCCCACCCTTCTTTCTCTGTGGAACCAGAGTGCGCTGCCCAAGAGGGATGTTCTCCTGGGGCATTGCCAAAGGCCACGCACACCCGCGCCCTCCAAGGCCCAGCTGCAGTGCCTCTTCCGCTGGGAAGCCTACCTGGCTTCTTCACACGCAGCCTGTCCCCGGGGGGCCCTCCGTCTCATCTCTCCCTTTGCCTGCCAACCTCCTCCTTCAGACTGACAACTCCTGCAGAGCAGGGTCCAAGCCTGACCCACCAGAGCCCAGCATGCGGGTGTGGTGCACAGGTAAGGAGTGGAGCTGACTTCCTCAGCTTCTGTCCTTTACTGAGCCAGACTTATTAAGATGGGCTGAGTAAAGTGCTCCTGCCGGAAACTCAAGGAGGCACTTCCCTTTGAGGGCCTAGGCTAAGCCCAGAGAGCAGTTTGGTCTAAGGAACGTGGGGTTTCCAGAAGACTCAGTGGCCTCTCTGAGCCTCAAGTGTTCACCACTGTCCATGGGCATCATGACCATGCAGGCTCCTGGAGGACTGGCAAATGAGGACCCCTGTCCTGGCTCCTTTGCTACCTCAGGGGCAGATCCTCATCCAAAGGCCTGTGCAGTCTTCACCCACCAGGAGAGCAGAGGCCACCCTGGAAGCTGGGTGCCTGAGTCTTCTGGGCCCGGGCAGCACAGCCTATGCAGAGTCACTGGGAAGACCTGTCTCCTGCCACCACTTCCAGATACCTGCCACATTGTTAGGGTCTTGAAAGGGAAGCCAGCCCTGGCACCCAGGCGCCAAAGCAATCCCAGCTCTGCCACTCACAGCTCAGTTTTCTCATCTGTGAAATGGCCTTGGCGAGGGGATGGGAATTGGACACCAAGCTTCCTTGCGGCTCTCACCCCGTTCTTCCCTTATCATGGTTGGACCTCAGCCCATATTTCTGCCTGGGACATTCTCTTCCCAGTATCCCCAGTACTTGCTCCCCTCACCTCCCTTAAGTCTTTGCTTACATGTCACCTTCTCAGAGACACCTACCCAGGCCATCCTTCAAAAACTTCCAGTGCTCCAGCACCTTTACTTTTTCCTCTGGATTTTTCTCTATAGCATTTATCAACTCCTGGTATTAGTTTATTTCTTTGTTTATTGTCAGCAGTAAAACACGCATGTCCAGAGATTAGAAGGGGCTTTGCCTGTTTCCCTGACAGGTGTATCCCAAGAGACTAGAAAAGGCGCCAATACCCAGAAGACTCTTGATAAATACTTTTAAACTAAAGAACAAAGACAATGAGGAAATATTTACTGAACACTTATTCTATATTAGTGAACCAGGTAAACCCCATCCCTATCCTCAAGAAGTTCATATTCCAGATAAGTGTAACCGTGCAGCTGTAATAAGTGGCTACCAAGCCAAGGGACATTGTGAAAGCCTCAAGCAAGAGTGCTGACCCATTCTTGGGGGTAGAGATGGCTTCTCTGCAGAAGCAAGGATTGAGCCCATATCAGGAGGATACAGATTGGTAGAGAGAGCAAGGAAGAGAGGTCCAGTAGAGGATTAGCATAGGCAAAGGCCCTCGGGTAGAAGGTGGCGTGGTAAGAACGAGGGCTGAAGGAGATGGATATGGCTGATGTGGAAGGCTCAGTTAGGAATGTGGTAGGGGTGAGACTGCATTTGTCAGTAGGCTAGTCCTCTGCAAAGTCCTGAAAGCCAGAGCTTATTCTTTATCCTCAGAGCTACAGTGCAGAGTGTGTGGACAGGATTAACTAAACCTTTCCTCTGTTACATATGAATTTGACCTTTGGTTAATTGTCAAGCTCTGTTTCCTGGAAACAGATTAAAAAAAAAACAACAACTATGTGTTCTGTGTTACTGAGCAACATAGTCTATGAAAAAATGACCCGCAAGGAAGAGGCTAGAATGATCTATACGGCAATTGATTAGAATTGGACACATCAATATGAATTCATGCTTGGCTTAATATAGATGCAGATGATTACACATAGAAATATTTATAGACATTTATATAACATGGATTAGTATATGCATATTTATGTCCTTGCTCTGTCAGTCGAGAGGGCCTAGAAGCAGTGGTGCTCCGTAGCAATGAGCTCACCTCACACCCAGGTCTTGCTTTCCAATGCCAATTCCCAACAAGGGGAGCCAGGGCTCCTTGGAGAAATGGGGCATAAAATGTACAAGATGAACCTGGAGCATCTTACAGCGCCAGAAAATAGAGAAAGGCTAAAACACACACACACATACACACACACATGCGTACACACACACAGTGATGGGGGTGTGTCAAAGGATATAGGCCAACTTGAAGAAGTTCAATGGCTAAAGCTGGAAAAAATAAATGAATGAATATTGTATTGCAACTGAAAGTATGAAACAAATAATCCATAAGTCAATACTGATATAACTAACTGAACAAATAAACAAGTGAGGAAAAGAGATAAATCTCCCATGTGGAATTCTAAGTATGTGGATACTTGATCCTCAAAGACATGGACATGACTCTGTGATCCTTAAGTGTGTGCTGTGCATAGTGACTTCCTTTCCAATAGTACATTGTGGAAGGGAGTGGGGACACCGGACAAACCCGATCACCTCAGCCAGGTGCTCAAGGTCAACATCAACTGTCAAATCATGTTACATGCACTCTTGATATGATATGCCAAAGATGGCACTCAACCTCTGTGACCTTCCTCCCCATGACCGGTAACCCCAGCGTAATCATGACATAAACACCAGAGAGATCCCCATTGAGGGACGTTCTATGAAATGCCTGACCAGTTCTCCTCAAAACTGTCAAGGTCATCAGAAACCAGGAAAGTCTGCAAGACTGTCACAGACAACAGGAGCCTAAGGAGACATGACAATTAAATGCAGCATGGTATCCTCAGTGGGACCCCAGAACAGAAAAAGGACAGTAGACTTGGGGAAATCTGAATAAAATGTGGGTATTAGCAAAGGACAATGTATCCATATTAGTTCATTCATTGAAACAAATGTACCACACTAATGTAAGGTGTTAATAATCAGGGTCTCTGGAGGTAGGAAACCTCCTGTATTATTGTCCTGATTTTTTTTTTTTTTTGTAAATCTAAAACTGCTCTGAAAAAAAATTAAGTTGTCATTTTTAACAACTGGAAAAAAACTATAAATACCTGGTGGGAATTATACTTTGGGCTTCCTGAACATGGTGACCCATAAAACTGGACAGGTCTAAAGATATTGGTGCTTGTGGGATTTGGAAATTTTAAGCCAGGATTGGGCCTGCACCTGCCCGGTAGGTAGTCCATCCTGCACTGCAGTGCTGCTCTGCTGGCCACAGCAAGGGCTTCCACTGAAGGAGCACCCGCGGCATGGAATGCTGGCTGCATCAGCAAGCTGGGGTCTCGGTCTCACATTCTGAGTAGGCTAAAACCAGGTGTAGCTTCTGGTCACCTGTTGAGTCTGAGAGTGTAGTGGAACCTAAGAAAATGCCCTTATAGACACTGCAGTGGGTGATGAGTTTCAGAGTGATGTGGAGGGGGACTGGGATTGTAGCTCAGTGGTAGAGCACTTACCTTGCATGTGTGGGGCCCTGGGTTCGATCCTCAGCACCACATAAAAAGAAATAAAATAAAGACATTGTGTCCATCTACAACTAAAAAAATATTAAAAAAAAAAAAAAAAAAAAGAGTGATGTGGAGCCGGGCGCGGTGGCGCACACCTGTAATCCCAGCACTTTGGGAGGCTGAGGCAGGAGAATCGCAAGTTCAAGGCCAGCCTCAGTAACAGCAAGGTGCTAAGCAACAAGTTTATGAAACTTGTCTTTCATAAAACACAAATAGGCCTGGGTTATGTGGCTCAGTGGTCGAGTGCCCCTGAGTTCAATCATGGGTACCAAAAAAATTAAAAAAGTGATGTGATCAGGCCTGGCATGGTGGCACTCACCTTGTAATTCCAGCATCTCAGGAGGCTGAGATAGGAGGATCATGAGTTCAAAGTCAGCCTCAACAACTTGGTGAGGCCCTAAGCAACTTGGCAAGACTCTGTCTCTAAATAAATTATAAAAAAGGGTGAAGAAGTGGCTCAGTGGTCGAGTGCCCCTGGGTTCAATCACTGGTATCAAAAAAAAAAAAATAGTGACATGGTCAGATTTGCATTGTGAAAATATTCTCCTGGCTACTCCCAGAAACAAAGGGACAAAAGAGAAAATAGACCATGTGGAAGGTTATGTATGGTCATGTTGGCACATGGTCAGTCCTCAATAAATTAGCTACAATTATACATCTGTGGAGACATTGATCTGTCAGAGAATAGGGGCCTCTTGGAGAACATTAGAACTTCAATTAATACAGAATTTTGCAAAGGATAGTAGTATATGACAATTTTATGTGTTATATAGATAAATATGTGCTCTGCTTATCTGTTGCCACATAGTAAACCACCCCGAGTGGTTTAGCTTAATAGGCGTATGCAGAAAGAGGAGCAGGGGACTCATGCACAGGCACATATAGTCAGGACATTACCTTACAGTCCGTTTGTGCTGCTCTAACAAAATATCTGAGATTGAGTGATTTATAAAGATAAAGATTTCTCACAGTTCTAAAGGTTTCAAAGTCTAAGGATGAGACACCATCGTTGGTATTGGGTGAGGGTTGCCCTCTGTTTTCCAGATGGCATCTTGTTCTGTGTCCTCACATGTTGGAAGGCAGAAGGGCCCAGGTGTGTTCCCTGCAACCTTGAGCCCTTTTATAAGGGTGCTGATCACCCCCCACAGACCATACCTCTTAACAGTGTTACACTGGAGATTAAGTTTCAACAGAATCAGAAAAAAAAAGAAAAGAAAGTTTCCACATGAATTTTAGAGGAGACACCTTTACTCAGATCAAGCAGACATCTTGTGGGTTGAGTTCCCCCAGAAGCAGACTGGAGGGCAGAATCTGAGCACAAGTGGTTTATGTGAAGGTCATCCCAGGACGCACAGTGGAGGAATGGCCAAATGAGGCCAGGAAGGAGGGATGGTCTCACTCATGCTGCAGGTGCATTGATGAGCAGGTGACCACTGTGGGCAACTGGGATCCAGTCCTGCTGGGTGGAGTATTGTCCCACCTTAGAACTGAGGGGACTAAGGTCTCTACCCAGCAAGACCTGTTTGTCATTGTCGAGGGCTATCCTGGGTACTCCCTGCCTGTCCTCTGCACAGGTCACGCAGGTATCTTAAGCAGAATCAGATGTGTTTGCAGTAGGAAGTCCCAAGGACATGTGGAGAAGGGGAGTGTGGAGGAAATGTGGATGGGACCCAACAGCAGTTGCCACTGGACACAGGGGCAGGGAACCAGGAGACATGGGCTGTCACCTATTGAAACCTCTCCCTGGGTGACTTCCACCCCATTTGTATTTTATAGGTGGATGAAGGCTAAGGTGCCCATGGTCCTCCCAGATGTGGAGGACCCTTAGCCTAGAAGCTAGACACAGGGAAGAGCTAAATGACAACTCTGACCTGCTTGCCCCAGGGATGAGTCAACTCTGCCTTCGTGTCTCAGGGCAGATCCCCCACTACTCCTGCGTCCTGCTTTCCCTGTCTGTCTGGTCAGGGTCAAGGAGTCCTCTCTCTGCTGTGGATGTCATTGGGCTGTTGTAAGGATCAGGTTCAGTCATGAATAAGAAAACTCTTGGAAGAGAATACAACACTTAAATACATGGGCAGGAGGATTATGGAAAGGACTCGAATGGGAAGGTCATGGCCTTGGCCTCTGTTCTAGCATTCTGCTGTGTTGTTAGGACATTGACTGGATTCCTGAAACAAAGACTCAAAATAACCATGTCTTCAATAAAACAGAAGATGCTTCTCTCTCTGGTAAGGGTCTACTTGGTCACTGAGACCAACATGACAGCTCATCAATGACAAGGGGTCCGGCTGGAGTCCTTCTGTCTTCTGCCACTCTCATCTTGTGGGCCAAGATGGCTGCTCCAGCTGGTCTCATTACTACACTGGAGTCAACAAAGAGAGGACACTGGGATGAGGAGGCGCCCTTCTCCACCCTTTTAGGGCCACACTCCAGAAATTGAACACATCAACTCCATTCATATCCCATTGGCCAGAATTTAATCACATGGCACACTTACCTGCAAGGGAGTCTGGGAAATGTAGTCTTTTGCCATGTCAGAAAGGGAGACTTAGTATCAAGGAATAGCCTACAATTTTTGCCATAGCCGCTGACTTGCTTGGGTCACACAGCCTCGTCTTTGAACCAGTTGGTCGCTGATGGAGCCTCTTACTGTCTGGACCACAAGCCCTGAGAGGTCTGGAGGTTTCTCTTGCTCACAACTGTGTCCTCAGCGTGCGCTGCAGGGCCTGGTGCGTGGAAGCCATAGTGCTGGCTGACTGCAGGAATGAGTGGAGAGCTCATCTGGCTTTCATATTCAGTGGTGGCCTTCTTCCTCATTCAAGGGTTTCAATTCTTGCCCTTTCCAGGCCTTCTGGCTCCACTCTGTACCCCCGTTATCTCTGTGTGCCAAGCCTTTCTGAGTCTATGAAATAAAATGTACTCTAAGCCAGAATCCAGAGTATGATTAAAAATAAATGAAAGTTGCATCAAAAACAAGCTAACCACAAGAAGTGGTTTTTCAGGGTAATTAGGTGTTAGCACTGGAGGCCAAGCTGAGAGGGCTAGACTCTAATTATCACGTGATGTTATCAACACCACTACTGTGTAGGGCAGAGAACAGGTGGGCCTGGCCTGAGCCCCTCCATCACTGGCCCCCACCACTGTAGAATAATAGGCAAGACCTTCCCCACAGTGGAAGGGAGAATGAGTTCGGATTCTCCTTGTTTCTACCTGTTGGAATGATGCTATGAAAATCCATGCCTCCTGGGGCAAGGCGTGGTGGGGCACAACCTGTAATCCCAGAAGCTTGGGAGGCTGATGCAGGAGGATAGTGAGTTCAAAACCTGCCTCAGCAACTTAGTGAGTTCCTAAACAACTCAAGAGACTCTGTCTCTAAATAAAATATTTAAAAAAATGGCTGAGGATGGGGCTCCGTGGTTGAACACCCCGGGTTTAATCCCTGGTATCAAAAGAAAAAAGAAAAAAAAATCTGTGCCTTTTGGAGCCTAGGTTTCCTCATCTGTAAACAATAGGGTCTATCTGTAATCATTTATAATATACAGATAATGATGGCACCTAACTCAGAGACAAAGATCCTAAACTTTGTCAGTCCACCAACCCTCAACTCAGCAACATTTCCACTGTGCCAGGCCCAAAGAAATACCTAACAGATGCATGATAAATAGTTAGGTTCAAACAGCTTAGTAATATTTGTTTGCTTGGCATCTGACATATTTTCCTTGTGTTCCCTCAGGATTGTAACTATTTTTCTTTGCCTCTGTGAGTTTTCAGCAGTACCTGAGGGTGCCACAGCACACAGTTTGGGAACAGCAGTCATAAAAAGTTCTGGAACTGCACTGAGGTCATGTATGCCCAGGGCTTAGCCTGGCACCTGGTGCAGAGTTGGAGATCAAGGAAGGCTGGTTGTCCTCAATTATCCTTCAGGGCCCACCCATCCTGAGATCACCCTCTCTCGTCCTTCCTGGGTCTCCTGCCAAGCAGCAGGACCTCCTGCCTCTAGTTCCTGCCCCTCGGGGTCTCTGTCTGCCACCTTCCCTCTGGGCCCCTCCAGGCCAGCGTCCCCACTTCTGAACTAACTTCCCTCCCAGTATGGAACAGGCAGCCCCACCGCCCACCCCCCAACATGCCCTCTTTGCAGATGGGTGTACATCCTCGCCCCTCAGGTCTGGGGTCAGCCACGTGACTCACTTTGCCCAAAGGCCTGCGGGAAAAGTGGCAATGTGATGATTCTGAGCTCAGGCCCTAAGTGACCTCACACGGTTCCACTTGTTCTCTGTCACTGTCAAGAGGGGAACATGTCCCAGCCACCCAGTGATCCTAGGAGGATGACAAGAGACCATGGAGCAGCCTTAGACCCGCAGCTATGTAGCTGAAGAAAACCATGCCGAGCAGCCCACAAACTCATGAGCACAAGGAAATGATTGCCGTGGCTGGATAAATGCCCCCCAAAGGCCCATGTGTTCAAGACTTGACCCCCAGCCTTTGGCACTACTGCCCAAGTGACCTGCTGGGGCAACACAGCCTTGTCTTTGAACCAGCTGATGGAGCCTCTTACTGCCTGGGTTCCACCAAAGGTGGTGGAGCCTTTAAGAGGTGGGGCATAGTGGATCTTATAGTCAAATGAAGGGGATATTGGGACCCTGGCTCCTCCTCTCCTCTCCATTTCCCAGTGACCATGAGGTGAGCAGCTTATTCCACCACACACTGTGCTGCCTTGCCATATAGTCCCAGGCAACAGGGCCAACTATGGGTTGAAATTTCCCAAACCATGAGCCAAAATAAACCTTTTCTCTTTTGAAGTTGATTATCTCAGGTATTTTGGTATAGTAATAGAAAGCTAACTCAGTGATTATTGTTTGAAAGTATGGAATTTTGGAGAGGTTTGCTATACAGTGTTCTTGTAACAATCCAAATTCCCTACTGGTGGCAAACTCAGAGTCTCTGGGAGCAGCTCTGATTGGATCATTTGGTCGCCAACTCACACACACAGCTCTTCAAATACAAGTCACCCAAGAGCCCTGGGTCTTCTTCCTGATCAATCCATGGTGGCTACCTTGTGCTGGAGCACCTATCTCTGCTCCAGACAGTTGTCCCCTGATTACAGGGCCACATGAAACAAAGTCTGGTGACCTACCTAGAAGGAATCATTTCTGGTCTCTGTGTTCAGAAAGGGCGTGAACGTCGCAGGCAGGAGTTTCTCAGATCTTCAGTTCTGGAGAGTGACAGCTGCACCAGAATAGAATTGGCACATAGAATTTTGTCTGCATGTGGCGATCAGATGTGCCTCAGGCTGCACCTCCTAGAGTACAAGAAGTGTGAGGCTCTTTACAACTCACTTTAGTAGCTATTTAGAGCCTTGTTTTGCCTAAAGAGGGAAAGGATAAGACCCAAGTGCACACAGAAACTCTGATAAAGCCTGGGTTGGAGCCGGGCGTGGTGGCTCAAGCCTGTAATCCCAGCACTTAGGGAGGCTGAGGCAGGAGAATCGCGAGTTCAAAGCCAGCCTCAGCAACGGCAAGGCACTAACTCATTGAGACCCTGTCTCTACATAAAACACAAAAATAGGGCTGGGGATGTGGCTCAGTGGTGGAGTGCCCCTGAGTTCAATCCCCAGTACCAAAAAAAAAAGCCTGGGTTGGAACCCAGGCACCCTGGCTCCCAGTACAGCACCCATTTTTCTGCCCAGTAGTTCTGATGCTTGGAAGGAGCCCAGGTGCACCTCTGAGCCCACAGAGCCCCTCCTTGAGTTTCCCTGATCACCTGGTTCAGGCTTCTGCTCGCTGATTGTGTTCTTGGAAGAATTCTCAGCCTCCTCCTGTGGGGTCCAAGCTAGGCCCTTTGTCCCCTACCCTGTGTTAGCTCTGTCTCATGGGGCCATGATAAATATATGCTCTTTTCTCTTTCATTTATAAACAATTTCTCTAAGTTTTATTTCTACAAATTTAGTTGCGTTCTAGTTCAAATCTGTTCTTTCATAGCCTCTTTTTCTGTGTTTTTGATTCCTTCCTATATGCCTTTCATTTCTTTCAGAATATTTTTTGATTGCCTTCGTCTGAAGGGGGGAAGAGGAACCTGGTCCGGCTGTAGACAGGGTCTCCCTATGGTGGGAGGTTCATGTGGGTTCTCTTGTTTTGTCACCTCAGGTGACAGACAAAACGGAGTTATCTGGAATTACTGTGTTAATTCTTAGGGTTCCTGGTTCACATAGATAGAATGATTATTTTAAGACCCTACATCAGAATATATCTTATTTTTTTATTATAACATTAGCTTGATTATTGTTTGGTTTTAATCTACTAAAATATTAGCTCCAGGAAAGCAGAGATTTTGTTCCTCTAGTATTGGGCTAGTGCCTAGAGCAGAACTTGGCACACAGTAGATACCCAATAAGTATTTATTGGAAGGATCAATTAAAGAATGATCCACTTCATATGCTGTAAGAATATCCAGGAAGTCAGTTAGGACAGTTTGTCCCCAAGTAGTGGTTACAAATGGGGTCTATTGTCTCACCTAACAGGTAGATGCAGCTACCGATTCCATGACCCGATGACTTCAAATCTCTTTAATTCTCTTTGCTGTTGTTTTATAGTTGCAAGATGGTTGCTGTAGCACCAGACATCACATCTACATTTGAGGCAGAAGGAAGGGAAAGAAAGTAAACGTAAAGGGAAAAACATCAGTAACACTTCCTCTTTTGTTAGAAAGGTGAAAGGTTTTTCCTAAGGTCTAATGACAAATTTCTGTTTTGATCTCATTTGCGAGGAATGGATTTTGAGGGCATCTTAGAAGTGAGGAAATTGCAATGTCAGCATCTCCCTTTATCTAGACTCTGTGGATAAGTAAGAAAGGGAGGAGGGGACTGGATCACAGGAGGGTTATCCGCCCCCCAAGAGGCATCTGGATATTTCATATGTAAAGCACAAAACAAGCCCTGAGAAAGAGCACCCTTTTCATAATAACCATTATTGTTATCCTTTAAAGCTTTACAATCTCTGTTATCCTGCTGGTATCAGACCTTCCTGGGTTTTGGAACCAGCAGCCGCTGAGGTCCCTGTACCCTAGTGGTCCCCCTCCCTTTGTACTTGGTTTGACCAGAGCACTGAAGCCCTTTAAAAAGAAAAAAAAAAAAAACACTACATTTTCACATGTGAACTACTTCCTGCTCCCATTTACTCCATCTTCAGTGACTTGGCCACTCTGCTGCCAGCCTGAAGAAGGTCAGGGACTCTACGAGTCAAAAGTCCCTCAGGCCCACAGCCAGGTTATCATCAAGGTCTTCTCAAGGACACTGAGATGAAGGCAGCCGGAGAGCCAACTCGGGATCTTGGGCAGACCCTGGAGTGGCTGAGAAAGGAGCTGGTAAGGCTTTGTGTCGCTTTTCCTCTGACACCTGCACCCCATATTTCCAAGGTTTCCCGGTTCCTTCTCTCACATGCCCCACTGGCCAGGGCAGAGGCTGCAGGCTGAAGTACGGGCCCTGCAGGCATCCCTTTGGGGACCAGCCACCCCGTGCACGATTGCAATTTCAGGAACCAGGGTAAGTAGGTCGTGGCCTACATAGAAGGCGCTGGGTGCCATGCTCACCAGACTGGCTTTAGAATTACCGTGGGTCCTGGGTATGTGCCCAGCTCTGCTGCGGGTCGCCTCAAGCAGGTGACTTTACCTCTCCGAGCCCTGTTTCTTTTGCAGCTGTGCCAACACCGTAGGGCTTGCTGGAAGGATGGAGCAGGGAGGCACCTGCTGTCGGCACATTCCTGTCGGCTGGTAACCCTGACCCTGGTGAACATGAAATCAGCCGCTGTCTCAGCCTCGATCCTCTAGAAAGCAGAGGCTCAGAGGAGAGTTGAGGAACTAGCAATGTATTTGGAGGTACCAGCCCAGAGTGGTGGAAAGGGTGGAGTAGGAGTGTAGGCCCAAGCCCCAGCTCCTCGTGGTGGCCTGTGATGTTACCGAGCTGGCTACCGCTTCAGAAGCGACTAAAGAGGCCCAGGGGGTTTCTTAGCAGATGGCTTACCAACTCAGGACTTCTCTGCAGGGTTAAACTCAGAGAAACTGTACCTTGGAAGAGAGAGAAAGGAGAGGAAATGTATCTCTCCAGAAAACCTCTTCTGTATCTCATTTCCGGTTGGTAAAGCTCCACCTCAAGGGGTGCAAACTCTCTGAATGTGTGTGTCGGTTACTTGGTCCCTTGGTGGCTGCTCAGGGAACCACCAGCTGAGACAAAGGAGGAGGCAGGTTCGGGAACCTCAGGAAGGATTTGGATCTTGAGACAATTTCTTCTTATTCTGGGGAAGGACACACAGGATTGTCCTGTGATCTTAGTGGGTGGCTAGGCATCAGGCCAGCTGGGACCTGACCCTGTCTTCACCCTCAGAGGGAGTGACTGACCCAGTAGGGCTTCTCACGGGGCCAGGGGATTCCAGCAGAGGGGACGGCCGCTTCTTGCAGTACACAGGCAGCTGGGCCTCCCTGGGTCCCCTACGGTGAGTGCCCATGCGAGGTTGGTAGGTGCCAGAACCCAAAGCGTCTGTTTCCTCTATGGAAGAAAAGCAAGGCAAGGGGACAGAAAGGTCCCAGGTCCAAGCCCCTCTCTCCCCAAGAGATGAGGGTGCCAAGAGATGAGGAAGCACCTTGAAACTTCTCTTACAAATCCCTGGCGTCTTGAATCATATGAAATTTACATATCTCCATAAAGCCCCTTTGGAGCCCACCCAAGAAGACCCCTTGACCTTGTCAGGGGAAAGGCCTGCACAGGACTGTCACTTCATGCAGCAAAGGGAACAAATCCAGAGCGTCAGCAACCACTACAGGCAAAAGTCAGGTGCTCTTCCTCTTTTTTTAAAAATTTTTTTAGTTGTTGATTGATCTTTATTTGTTCATTTATTTATATGTGGTGCTGAGGATCGAACCCAGTGCCTCCCACATGCGAGGCAAGTGCTCTACCACTGAGCCACAATCCCAGCCCAGCTCTTCCTCTTTCCCTGGGATCCTGTGAACTCCAAAGTCTTGGTGGGTCTCCAGGAGGAGAAAGAGCCACAGTCATCCATGGCAAGAAGGCAAACCAGCCCGATGCCCCCAGTGCCCCACAGTGTGGCAGGAGGACAGAGATACACTGCAGAGGTTGAAGACGCTTCCTGCTGTGGAAGCCTCACCACCAGGGTTTCCATTCCTCAAAGCCAAAGGCTTTGTGTCTGGCACTTCTTCACCTTGCTGTGATACCAGGAGGCTGAGGAAAGAGGATTGCATGTTGAAGGCCAGCTTCAGCACCTTAGCAAGATCCTGTCTCAAAACATAAAGGGTTGGAGAGGTAGCTTAGTGGTAACATGCCCCCACGTGCAATCCTCAGTATCCAAAAACAAAACAAAACAAAAAAGCCCACATCTCTGCATCTCTGCAGCGCTGAGTACCCTGTTGTGTCGTTACAGGCACATACTCAGAGCTTGTGCTAAAAATTGGACAAAAAGATGTGCGTGGGGGGAGAGGGAATCCCAAAGTCAAGAAAACACACACTGAATGCTTCCCTAGGAATTAGGAAGGGAAGGTTCCAGACCATTTGAGTGGCGACCTGCGGATTCCCAGGGTTCTCCAGGACACGGTCCATGCTTCACCTGGCCTCTTCCCTCTTGCAGTACTAGTGAAGCTTGAGAGGTGGACACAGACTTGGTCTTCTCATTTGTAAAGTAATCACAAAATTAAAATGCTTATTTTTCTAGCTCTTTTTTATTTAATATTCTTATTTGTTCTTTTATAGACAAAATCTTATCTTTCATTTGTTCTGTAAATTTATAAAATAGAACTACATTTGTTCATGTAGTTATACATGACAGTAGAATGTATTCTGATATATCACACACATATGGAGTATAACTTCCCATTCTTGTGGTTGTACATGATGTGAAGTTACACTGGTCGTGAATTCATATATGAACACAGGAATTCATATATGAATATATGAATATAGGAATTCATATATGAATGTCTGATTCATTCTACCATCTTTCCTATTCCCATCCCTGCTCGCTTGCCCCACCCCGTCCTGTCTATTGTGAGTCAGCATCTGCGTATCAGAGAGAACATTTGGACTTTGGTTTTTTGGGATGGGCTTATTTCACTTAGCATGATAGTCTCCAGCTCCATCCATTTACCAACAAATGCTATAATTTCTTTCTTCTTTAAGGCTGAGTAATATTCCCTTGTGTATTTATATCACATTTTCTTTATCCATTCGTCTGTTGAAGGGCACCTACTTTGGTTCCATACTTTAGCTGTTGTGAACTGAGCTGATATAAATATTGATGTGGCTGTGTTACTGTAGTATACTGATTTTAAGTTCTTTGGGTATATACAGAGGAGTGAGATAACTGTCAAATGATGCTTCCATTCCAGGTTTTCTAAGGAATCTCCATACTGCATTCCACAGTGGTTGCATCAATTTGCAGTCCTATCAGTAATATTTGAGTGTACCTTTTTCTCCACATCCTCACCAACAGTTATTGTTGCTTATATTCTTGATAATTGCCATTCTGACTGGAGTGAGATGGAATCTCAGTGTAGTTTTAATTTGCATTTCTCTAATTGCTAAAGATGCTGAATATCTTTTCATATATATATAGAGAGAGATATATATTTTGGTACTGGAGATTGAACTCAGGGGCCCTTGACCACTGAGCCGCATCCCCAGCCCTATTTTGTGCTTTATGTAGAGATAGGGTCTCACTGAGTTGCTTAGTGCCTCGCCATTGCTGAGGCTGGTTTTGAACTCGTGATTCTCCTGTCTCAGCCTAAGTGCTGGGATTACAGGCTTGCGCTGCTGCGCCCAGCTTCATATATTTATTGATTGTTTGTATTTCTTCTTCTGTCAAGTGCCTGTTCAGTTCCTTTGCCCATTTATTGATTGGGTTATTTGTTTTTTTGGTGTTTTTTGAATTCTTTATATATCCTGGAGATTAATGCTCTCTCTGAGGTGCAGATGGCAAAGATTTTCTCTCATTCTGTAGGATCTCTCTTTATGTTCTTGATCATTTCCTTTGCTGTGAAGAAGCTTTTTAGTTTGATACTGTCCCATTTATTCTTTTTTATTGGGGGGGGGGGGTTACCAGGGATTGAACTCAGGGGCACTCGACCACTGAGCCACATCCCCAGCCCTATTTTGTATTTTATGTAGAGACAGGGTCTCACTGAGTTGCTTAGCACCTCGCCGTTGCTGAGGCTAGCTTTGAACTCTTGATCCTCCTGTCTCAGCCTCCCAAGCTGCTGGGATTACAGGCATGTGCCACTATTTATTGATTCTTGATTTTACTTCTTGTGCTTTAGGAGTCTTGTTGAGGAATTCGGTTCCTAAACTAACACGATGGAGAGTTGGGCCTACTTTTTCTTCTGGTAGGTGCAGGGTCTCTGGTCTAATGCCTAGGTCTTGATCCATTTGAGTTGAGTTTTGTGTGGGGTGAGAGTTAGGGGTCTAATTTCACTTTGATATATATGGATTTCCAGTTTTCCCAGCACCATTTGTTGAAAAGGCGATTTTTTTCTCTGATGTATGTTTATGGTGCCTTTGTCTAGTATGAGATGACTTAAAATACTTCTTTTTTATTTTACTTCATTTTATTGTGGTGCTGGAGATTGAACCAGGGTCTCCTGCATACTAGACAAGTATTGTACATTCCCTGGCCCCTAAAATACTATTTTTTAAAAATATTTTTTTGTTGTAGATGGACACAATATCTTTATTTTATTTGTTTATTTTTTTATGTGGTGCTGAGATTAGAGCCCAGTGTCTCCCGCATACGAGGCAAGCACTCAACCACTGAACTACAGCCCCAGCCCCTAAAATACTATTCTTAATAGAGAAATAATGTTAATAATTATCTCTTATAAAAAGAGACAGAGAGGGGTTGTAAATCTTCATATCTAATCATGCATTATGGCCTGACCAGAATCACAAGGGAGGCCTAGGAACTCTTCCCAGTGTTGGCCTCCAGGGAAGAGACTTGAATTACAGGGCGTGGCGGGTGGGGTGGGCTTTTAACTACAGTGGTCCTCTGTATCTGCAATTTCCATTCCCATCCATTCAACCAAACCACAGATTGAAAATATGGGATTTAATTGAAAAACTGTGTCTCTACTGAACATGTATAGACATTTTTCTTGCCATTATTCCCTGAGCAATACAGTACAACAACTATTTACTTGACATATACATTGGATTTGGTATTATAATTATTGTAGAAATGATTAAAAGTACACAAGTCTCTGTAGGTTAGACCAGGGGCTTGGGCATCCTTGGATGTTGGTATCCCTAGGGTCCTGGAATCCCTCACGAATACTCAGGGACTATTGTATAAGCTATAAATATTGTATCTTGTGTAAAAATTACCTCGTCAGAAAATAAAATCTGAACATTTAAAAAGTGGAGGTAAAACAGAAAAAATATATGAAAGAGGAATTTCTAGGGGAACAAGGGAGAAGGCCAGAGATGAAGGAGTGACGGCAGCAGGGTCCTGAGGGAGCAGGACCCCTTGATGCTCGTCAAAATGATCAAGGACGCCAAGAAGAAGCCCTTGTGTATGTGAGTTCTAGCCATCGATATTGACTGAATTGCAAAAGAAAATGGAGATGTTTTTAATATTTATTTACTTATGCATTTAAAAATAACAAACTCATTAAATGTTAATATTATTAATTTAAAAGAACTATTTTTTTGAAGCAGATATTTAGTGAGAAGAGTGGTATCATTTTACATTGTTGTAAACTGCTTCATATCTGGCTTAATAGATGACAGCTGGATTCTCTCTGTGTCTGCCTTCAATCTGTTAATGTAGTACATGTCATTAGCTTCTGGAAAACTCCACCATACACTGATAAGAAAATGAAAGTGAAAAATGGAAATAATGTTAGTATTTTAATAAAAATAGTTTGGCTTTGCTGATCTCCAAAAAGGGTTTTGGGGACCCAGGTACCCAAGACCTTACTGAGAATCATTGTTCCAAAGGGCTTCCAGCCTGATGAGTTGACTTCACTTTGGTTTTTTGTTTGTTTGTTTTTGGTGAATAGGAATGTTTATTTTTGAATTAGTTTATTCTAATTAGGTATACATGATAGCAGAATGCATTTTGATTCATTGTACACAAAAGCAGCACAACTTTTCATTTCTCTGGTTGAACATGATGTAGAGTGGCACCATATGTGCAGTCACACATGTACCTAGGGCATGATGCCCATCTCATTCCACCATCTTTCCAACCCCCAAACCCCCTCCCCTCCGTTCCTTCCCCTTTGCCCAATCAATGTTCCAATGTTCTTCCATTCTTCCTGCCTCCCCACCTCGATTATGGATCAGCATCCACTTTGGATGTTCACTTAGAGCATTCGCTTACTTCACTTAGCATGATATTCTCCAACTCCATCCATTTACCTGCAAATGCCATCATTTTATTCTCTTTGAATGCTGAGTAATATTCCATTGTTTTCTTTATCCATTCATCTACGAGGGGCATCTAGGTTGCTTCCACAGTTTGGCAATTGTGAATTGTGTAGCTATAAACACTGACGTAGCTGCGTTCCTGTAGTATGCTGTGTTTAAGTCTTTAGGGTGTAGACTGAGGAGTGGGATAGCTGGTCAAATGGTGGTTCCATTCTGAGTTTTCTAAGGAATCTCCATACTTTTTTCCAGATTGGTTGTACCAATTTGCAGTTCCACCAGCAATGTATGAGTGTGTCTTTGCCCCCACATCCTTACCAACACTTACTGTTGCTTGTATTCTTGATAACTGCTTGAATAGGAACATTTAATTTCACAAATCTGGAGGGTTATGTTCCTAATGGGAATTCACTTTGTTTTAACATGAAAGAAATCATGATCACTGTAATATCTGTAAAATGATTTGTTACAGTGAGGATCAAAGGCTATAGTGGGGTTTTACACATCACATGTTAAAGCATGTTTTCTGGTGGGGAATTTACTCAGTTCTCCCAAGAGGCTTGAAATGCAAGTAATTTGCTTTCTACTTTGCAGATGAAGACACTGAGGCTTCGGTGGGTAGGGCTTGGGCTGGGTGGTGGCGGGGACCTGCCTCTGACCAGACAGTCACAGGAAGGGCTTGACGGGGGACACACAGCACTCTTGACACTCCTCACAGACTCCTTCTCTCTCCTAGTCTGAGATGCAGATCCAAGACCAGCAGCTTCTGCTCACGCTGAGACATCTTCACAGTGTCCTGGAGGAGCTGCGTGCTGAGAGCGTGCACTGGGAGGAGGCTCCATCCAGCAGAGGGACAAGCCCCACCAGAGCTCGGGCGGGCTCTGAAGGCAGAGGCTGCCAGCGGGTCTCCTTGAGGGGGCTGGCCCAGCTCCTCCGAGGGGAGGAGAGCAGACGAAGCTCCCTTCCATAACTGGCCAGAAATGGCATGGACCCTACGCCCTCCTGCCGCTGGTCTAAACTTTGGTGGTGATGTTTTGGGAGGGAGACTTGGAATGGGAGCCTCAGAGCCTGGAAAGAAGCCAGGCTTCTGGGTTCATCTCTGCCCTCATCTGCTGTGTTTCTGGGCCCATCACTCAGCTGTCTCTGGTTCCTTTTGTCACTTATCAGGTTTTTCTGGTTGTTTTGTTTTAAGCATAAATAAAGTACAGGATGTGAACATTCTTTAAATGTGCAAACGTGTTTCCTAGCTTCAGGAGAGCACCCACAGCAGTAACCTCATCCTTGGGAGTCTCCCAAAAGACAACTGTTAAAATGGAGTTTGATGTGCAGGAATGGTTATCTAGTGTTGCCATGGTGAAAGATGGGAACTGTGTAGTGACTTAGAGACTGTGTCCTGTTTTCCCAGCAGGCCTTCCTGTTCCCCTTCCTCTGATAACAGGCCCTGTTGCCATCCCAGCCATGGGGATGGGCCTATCACCAGGTCTGGCCAATTATATAATTCATGATTGGCCTAATGACGTGATTGGTTGAATAGGTGAGCATGTGACTCGACAGAGCCAATCACAGTCCTTCCTTGGGATTGCTATCTGAAAGCTCCGTGCACTCCAGTTGCAAAGCAGAGGCTGCCAGGGGCCGTGTATCCTCTCAGGAAGAGAAGACCTGTCTATGGGAGGAAAGAAAGAGACTAATCTTCAAAGAGAAGCAAAGACAGGGCCACATGAGAGATGGATGGGGAGGACGAGCTCCGGCTCTTTTAGCCTCTGGTTTTGGACGCTAGCTTGTGCATTCTTTCCAGTAAATTCCACCACCACCACCACTCACAGCCACATACGCTGATTTGTTTTTGCTTCCCTCATATGCGACCAAAATGCTCTGGAGGGATACAAAGAAGCAAAGAAGGGAAATCATTAAGAAAATAGCGTTGGGTTCATTCAGGGTTTGGGACAACAACCTTTGAAATAGTAAGTGAAAAAGCTCAAAATACAGCGGGACACTCGGTTGTATGGGATGCTATCATTAGGACTTTCAAAATCATATCTGCTTGTAAGAAAGGCTTAAACAGAAAAGGTGAAAGTAAAAATATCGTGTCAGGATGATCCAATTGTTGGTGGGCCTTTTTTTTTTTTTGCAACTGGCTTGCATTTGCATCTCATTAGAATATTGTTCTTACAACCTTGAAAAAGTAAATCCTTTGCACACAGAAGCAGAGTGCAGAGGGTATGTTATAAGTACAGTGTGTGTAGTCAGGCTAACCCGGGATGTTAATAAAATATTTGATAACAGCTGGGTGCGTTGGTGCATGTCTATAATCCCAGCATCTCCGGAGGCTGAGGCAGGAGGACTGTGAGTTCAAGGCCAGCCTCAGCAACTTAGCAAGGCCCTAAGCAACTCAGTGAGACTTTGTCTCTAAATTAAAAATTCCAAAAGGAGCTGGGGATGTGGCTCAGTGGTTAAGTGCCCCTGGGTTCCAACCCTCGTACCAAAACCAAAAACAAACAAAAAACCCCTGTATATGTAAAAAAGTTTACAGACTCAGGGTCCAGAGGTTTTTAGGCAGCAGCCCCTCTGGACCACTGCAGCTTAAATAAACCTGCTTCCTGCTAATTCTTCGGATGTCCAGCCTCATCTGTCCTATGTCAAGACTACAAGGCAGGAGAGAGAAGGGCCCTCGTCTTTGTTCCCTGGAGCATCCTGTGGACTTCCTGCTCCTATGAGCATCCTCTAGCAATGCTACTTCCCCTCATAGCAGCACCTTCTTCTGAGGAACCAGCCCTCTCCAGGGCTCCAGGGTGGAGGTCTCAGCCAATGGGTCCGTCTCCTGAGCAGAGTAACCAGCCCCAGCTGAGGCCCCGAGGGCTCCTTCTCTGAGTTGTTTTTTTTTTTTTTTTTTGTATTGGGAAATTGAACTCAGGGGCACTCAATCACCGAGCCACATCCCCAGCCTTATTTTGTGTTTTATGTAGAGACAGGGTCTCACTGAGTTGCTTAGCGCCTCGTCCTTGCTGAGGCTGGCTTTGAACTCGTGATTCTCCTGTCTCAGCCTCCCAAAGTGCTAGGATTACAGGCTTGCACCATCGTGCCCGGCTTTTAAAATTGTTTTTATAACCTTTCAGTCACCCAGCTAACAACTCTATACCTAGTTAACACTTCTTTATATTAAATTCTCTGTGATAAAAAGAAAAAACTGGTGTGGTTTCTGACTGCTACCTGTCCCTGACTGACACGATTGTTTGCTGTTCTTACCAATGCCGCTGTACTCATTCTTGTTGATGTCTCTTGGTGCACAAGCACAAGAGTCTCTAGAATGGACAGTTATGAGTTGTATTGGAGGAATGTGAACACTGAAGTTTACAAGAAACCTGTTTTCCAAAGTGGGTCATCCATTGACACTCTTCCCAATCAGTACGTGAGAGGTCCTGGTGCTCTGTATCTAGCTGACATTTGATATTATCAATCTTCTTAATTTTCCCAATATAATGGGTGCAAAATGGTATTAGATTGTGATCTTAGGGCTGGGAGTGTAGCTCAGTGGTAGAGCACTTGCCCAGCATGTGTGAGGCCTTGGGTTCCATTCCCAGCACCACAAAAAAAAATAAAAATAAAAAAGATTGTCATCTTGAGTTGAACTTGCATGACCCTGATTACACAAGTGATTGTCTTCACCTGAGTTTTAATTCTATCTCTCCCGTTTACTTACTTTTTGATCTTAGTTAAGTTGCTCAGCCTGTCTGATCTATAATAAAGGGGAGGATAATTGTACTTACTCATGGGATCGTTGTGCGGATTAAATGGGATAATGCACATAAATCACTTTACACAGCACTTGGCACTAGAAAGGCTAATAAATGGCAGCTTGTCACTACTGCTGTGTGATTATATACCGATCTGTGAAATTGTGACTGTTATAAATAGATGGGCTTGTTAGCAACCATCATCTAGAGAGATCTGCCTAGCCATGCAAAGAACAAAGGACATTGGTCTCCCACGTCCAGCTTCCCATCACCGGGCCCACTGACCAAAACCCCCTGCAACTTCCACCCACCCTAATCTGTGAAGATAAACAGACTTAGAGTGCCAGAGCCTGCCCCTATGATGGGATGTTTGTCCTTCTCCAAGACTCCACATCTGGAACCAATGTTCAGTTCTGGAACCCAGATCAGAATAAGCTCTGATTGACATCCTGAGCGTGGATTCTCCTGGGCTGGGCTGGGAATGGTGCCCAGTCAGGACAGTCAGTGAACACCAGGGGGCGCTGTGCGTCGTGCTCTCAAAAAGGAAACCGCAGGCTTTCTCTGCCAAGGCAGCAAAAACAAGAGAGCACGCCCAAGCCTGGCAACCAGGTAAAGAGAGGAGGGGATGCAGATGGTAAAGTACTTAATGACATCAGAAGCTAAAATCCGAGGAGCAAGAAGAAGAGGAGTTCAAGATGTGAAGCTCAGAGTGGGCAGGGCGGTCAGGGCAGGACTTATTGTGACTAATGGGAAGTGATCAGAGGCTTGCCTGTAAGAGGGGGCAGCCTCAATCCTGGACAGCAGTGACAACTTCCGGAGCATATACTGGTAGGTAATAAACCGTCCCTGGGGCCAGAAATGTACGGCGATCGCCTAGCATGTACAAAGCCTGGGTTCCATCCCCAGCACTGCAAACAACAAACAACAAATGACCCCGAATTTAAAACAACAGTCATTCTATGATTGCAACCACTCACAGCTGTTGTAGATTCTATTTCCCATGGGTCTGTGGGTTGCCTGGGCTCCGCTGAGCGGTTCCTGCTTTGGGTCTCAGGTGGTTGCCATCAGGTGTGGATGTGGCTCCATCCATCTCAAAGCCTGATTCATTCACACCTCTGGTGGCTGATGCTGGCGGTTGGTGGGATCTGAGTTGAGGATGTCAGCTGAACAGCTACTCAGGACCCCTCTGGGCTTCCTCACAGCATTCTGGCTGGGTCTTTCCTTTCTGGCCTTCTTTTTGCATCTTTTCACTACCATTTTTACTGCTAATGATTTCACTCTCCTGCTGCTTCTTGAAGTCAGAGTCTTCAGAGAGGAAATCTAATTGGTCAGCTCAGCTCTTGACACCCAGACACTGGGCTCACCCTGAGCCCAGTCAGAAGAGGCCATAGGCCACCAGAGGAGGGCAACTATGTACTCTGCACGAGGGCGCCACCTAGTGTTCATGCAAAGTCATCCTTCAGGGCATCCGCCCCTTAGGACCTTCCTCAACCTTTGCTTTCCTATGTATTGTGTGGCATTGAATTGGGAAGATCACAGAGGATGGGGCTTTTTGGTGCCAGCAATCTGGCTTTGGATTTAACTCTGTCTCTGACTGAGCAAACCTGGGGCAAGTCACTTCTCCTCTGAACCTCCATTTAGCCTTAACTCTAAAATAAAAAAGGACACCTCTCAGAGACGTGAACAGGACCAAGGTGCTTGGTGAACTGGAGAAAACTGGGCACAATGGGAAGAAGCATTGTGGATGGCTGAACAGGCCTGGATTCATTCAGAAAATATCACGCACTCGCTGGGTGCAAGGCACAGTCTGGGACGTGGGAATGGAGCAATACATTAAAACAGACCAAATGCAGGCAGCTAACATTCGAGCATTCCAGTTTTGGATTCATTCATTAATTTACAAATACATTTCTGTTACTAATATGCGCCCAACACTTCCTAAGTCATGGGTAAGAAGGCATCCAACGTGACCGGAGCCCAGGAAGCAAGAGGAAGAAGGTTGAGCAGGGCAGATCCACGCTTGTGGGGCCTGAAGCTCATACAAGTTAAGCTGTCCTTTAAGAAAAGAATACAAAGTCAGAAATACAGAGTTAGGTTGGGAAGGGATTTTTTTTTTTTTAGAATAAGAAAAAAAATGACAAATTACAAAATTTAAAAAGCCAACAAATATCCCACATTATAAAATCTAGAAACATAGCTTAATGGTTTTGTTGTTGTTGTTGTTTTGTGCTAGGGATTGAACCCAGGGGTGCTTAACCACTAAGCCACATCTCCATCCCTTTTTATTTTTATTTTGAGACAGGGTCTCACTAAATTGTTTAGGACTTCACTAAGTTGCTAAGCCTGGCTTTGAACTAGCAATCTTCCTGCCTCAGCTTCCTGAGCTGCTGGGATTACGGGTGTCCAGCAGCGTAACTGTATATGCCTCTATAATAACTTTTCTATGCTTTTTCTGGGTATTATTCAATCACCTAGTCATAACACAATGATTTTGTTGTTCTGTTTTCTATAAAGAGACTAGGGAAATAATTTAGTTATTTACGATGTTGATCAACTTTTTGTGTGGATACTTTAAACAAATTTCTTTAAGTTGTAAAGTTTAATGCCATGTAAGGTTTAGGAGTATTGCCAAATTTGAGAAACCTCTAAGTTTCTTTCATATATGAGCTCTAAGTCTCATTGTTTAGTGACTGGTTTTAAGTAGTCTTTGAGCTAACAGTAAACGAACCAGTTTATTGTTGAAGTCCCCATTGTTTTTTTTTTATTTTTTTTATTTTTTTTTAATTTAAATGCATTTCAAGTCATAGTACATAAACAGAGCTCAGTTTTTCCATTTCTCTGGTTGCAAGTCATAAAGAGTCACACTATTTGTGTCTTCATACATGCACCAGGGGTAGTAATGACCCATTCGATCAA
>CM053401.1:154923776-154959965 GCA_028644305.1 Xerus rutilus | reverse complement strand
CTTATATCATTCTTTAGGTCACAAAACATTTTAATTATGTACATCCTGAATTCATTTTCTGTCATTTCTTCAGCTGTACTGGCCATGGATTCTAGTATTGAAGAATCTTGGTTTGTTTGAATCATTTTCCTTCCTTGTTTTTTCATGTTGCTAGTATGTCTTTCCTTCTCTGTTGATCCAAGTTGTTACAGTTTTTACAGCTATATGTGTTTAGATTCCCCGTGCGAGTGAAATTTCCTTCCATGCTGTCCAAAAGCCGGGTGGGAGAAGGTTGTACCGCAGTTTCTGGTCTTTTGTTTGGGGAGACTGGTAGTTGCGTCCCTCTAAGCCGCCATCTTGCCGGAAGTCTCCTGAAGTCCCCATTGTAGTGATGCGTTATAAGTTCTATATTTCATTCATCCAGGTCAGCATTTCATATCAAATAACAGAGAAAATTAAATCTTTCCCAGCGTGTTTATGATTCACTCATTTTAATTAATTAGATTATCAAATGATCCAAGTCTATTCATTATTTTGTTCTCAATGTATCTATCCATCTTAGGGAATTACTACATTTTTTATGATCAGCAGGACATTTTGTCTCTGGGCACCAGACATCAGCAAGGCAGATGTGCCAAGTAAGCCAAGATCCAATACAACATGATCATACAACCTGCAGCTTCTCACATGGATGTACCAGCTGTTTATAGGACTATCACGTTTGAGCACAAGACTCATCTTCCAGTCTGTGTAATTATTGTTTAAAAAGGAGAGGCATACTGTACATTTATAATTGTATATGCTTCACTGCCAGATAGATTCTGACAAAGAATTTCTGCTTTAACTGAGCTTTGATGAGAACCAAATCCTCTCTTAGTTGAATGTGTCTGATGATTGGAAGAATATTCCACAGACCAGTTTCTGGCTCTGTTTCCTATCCCTGTGCACACACTCCTGATGCTGGGCACTAATGCAATTTATGCCCCTGCATCCTCAGTCACACGGAGGGTGAGGCAGCTTGGTAGGTGGTAGGTGTATTATTGGATGCCAATCCTACACTGAGATGGATAACAATAGCTTACCATAGATGATAGTGACTGTGGACCATATAATTAGAGCTCTCTACACTTGAATCAGACACACTCAACTCCACCTTTGCCTCATCCCTCAGGTATCCATTGCCACTAACACAGTGTGACAGAATTGAAACGGACGACATCGATCTGCAAACAGCATAGTTAAATATCATGTCTGCAAAGTTTCCAGAAACACATGCCCATGTGAACACATCATTAGGTCTCTCCCAGGGCCTTGAAAGGATTCATACAAGGAAGACTCTGAAACTGAAGATTCATTATTGTCGAGGAAAATCCACCCATATGAAACAAAATCATAATAAGTAAGTGGGAGGTCATGCAAGGTTCTTGTAGTTGTTAGGAGGGACGTATAATTTTATTCTAAGGGCAACGGGAAGAACTTACAGGCTTTAAAAGGGGAGGTTGGGACAACGTGACATGATCCATATTTTTCCAAGACTCTTCTGGCTTTGTTGTGGAAAATGGGTTTTGGGGAGGCAAGTGACAGATAACGACTACTGAGGAGGCTATGGGAGATTTCCCAGGACAGTGGTGGCTTATCTAGGGTGGAGTGGGTGGAGACAGTAAGAAGTGGATAATCATATCTGAAGGTGGAGTGATAGGCTTGCTGATGGGTTGATGTGAAGGTGCATCAAGAGTGTCTCCCAGACTTCTGCTTAAGTGGTTCCTATAACGTCATCTCCTGAGGTTGGAAAATGGAAGCTAAACTTGAGTGTGAATCTCATCTCTAACATTCCCAACTATGTGACTGCGAAAAGGTCACTTTGCTCTCTGAACCTTATTGCAAAAGATAAAAAAAACCTAATAACTATTTTGTGGGATTGTTTAAAGAGTAAATGAAGTAACCTATGAAAATGCCCAGCAAGGAGACTGGACCTTATCCATAACATTATTTTGGATGTCACTGTTGTTCTGAGATTTATTAGCATTTACTATGCAGCACAAGGAAACAAAATCAGCCTTGGATCCTTACATTCTAAAATGATTTTTCTCAGAGTCTAGCAATTGGCTTTAGCTATTTAAAGCTGTGATATTCTAGGGTGGAAAACATTTGTTATCCCCAAGGGCATGTTAATGTGAATGATCTTAATAATAATAACAACAGTATCTAGTATTTATGAAGCCCTTATTGTAGGCTATTTACATGCGTCATCTCATTTATTTCTTACAATACCCTATGGCACAGGTACTTGTATTATCATTTCCATTTTACAGAAGAGGAAAACTGAGGTTTTAAGGGATTAAATAATTTCTCCAGGAACTTCTCACTAGTAAGTGGAGGAGACTGGGCTGCATCATAGGGATGTCAGATCCACGTGGAAGGATCACCTTTCACAATGGAACTACTGGGCTTACTCCTGGTTGCTGTCGTGCCCCTGAACAGGGACCAGAGGTCTGGCTGCATTGCACTAGCACAGCACCTGAGACAGCGCGGTAGGATGGGGCGCCTCGTCCATCACTCGTAGTCCCGCCCACTCGCCACGCCCTCTCCCTTTTCCGCAACGCCCCTCATCACGCCACACCCTCTCTCTCAGCCCGGACCGCCATACCCACTGCATGCCAAGCCACGCCCCATTTAGCCACGCCCCTCGCCGGGTTGCGCCCAGCTGACGCCCAGTCGCGCAGGCGAGCCCAGTGCCTCTGACCTGACGCGCGCCCCCGGCGACTTTTCCTCACAGTCCCCGCTCCGGCGCGCCTCGGCTCAGACCCGGTGCTCAAAGTAGGGTGCAGCCTACGAGGCCGGGCGGGCTCCGAGGGCAGTAGGCAGGCAGGGTGACGGGGACAGAGGCCGCCCACTTCCCCACGCGCGCCAGCCTGCTCCTCACAGAGCCCTGAGGGCCGGGCCTGAGGGAGAAGCGCGCCGCTCGCTGGCCTGGGGCGGGAGGCGCCCCCCGGGTCCCCTAGGTCTCCCACGGCGTGCAGGCGGGCGGGCTTCTGCGGCCGCCCCCGGGTGTGGCCTGCTGAGGGCGCCCCCGGGTCCTCGCCCCTCACCAGTTCTCGCTGCGCAGGGGTCTTGCCCCCTCAGCTCTCCCGGGGCATCGTCCCGGCTGCTCTCAGGCTCCCGCCCGCCCCCTGCCTCTCCCGCGCCAGCCTCACCCCTTAGCCCGTCCCCGGCTCCTCCTCCCGTGCACGGTAGTTGGCTTCACTTTGCGTGAGGCAAATTCAATCTAGAAAGAATCCCCAGGGCTTGTGGGGTGTTGGAGGGGTGATGGCGGGGAGTTGGTTAATATGTGCTTAGGAAAATCAATAGCTCAAGAAAAATCTCAGGTTTTAGTTTTTTTTTTTTTTTTAAATCGGTTATTTAAAAGGTCCTTTTAAAGACCTCTCACCTGGGAGAAATTTCGAAAGATAAATTGGAATTTATTCCAAGATGCCCAAACACACCCATTTAGAAAGGAAAGTGGAGCCAACGCAAGGCACAAACCTCAAACCTGCAACTCTCTAGGTGTCCCACGGGGGATGTGGTTTGGTAGATTGCACAACCCATAGTCTTGAGCACAATGAGGTGATTCTTGCGGCGAAAATAGGCATTGATCAAAGTTCACCTACGTTTTTAATTCTGTGGCTGACTTTTTTGTTCATTTTGGCTCAATGTTCTCTTTTATCCAAACTTGAAAAAGAAGCTTCAATAACTTTAGTTGAAGGTTTCTTATATGTAAGCAATACTTCGGTTCTTCTCTAGGAGTCAACCAAAGTGCTGTGACATCTCTTCTCACTTTTGGCTTCCTTATAGAGCCTTAAAATGTCATCAAGAATAGTACATTTTGAGCCAGGCGCTGTGGCGCACGCCTGTAATCCCAGCACTTAGGGAGGCAAAGCCAGCCTCAGCAACGGCGAGGCGCTAAGCAACTCAGTGAGACCCTGTCTCTACATAAAACACAAAATAGGGCTGGGGATGTGGCTCAGTGGTCGAGTACCCCTGAGTTCCCCTGAGTTCAATAGTATAGTTTATAGAAATGTATAGTAATTTCTTGTCTTTAAGTGAGGATTCTTTTTTACCATTCTTATTTCAAAACATTTAAATTTGTTTCTTTTCTTGCCACCTCTGATTCATTTCAAACCTATGGTTTCGTTTTGTCTTCATTTTTCTCACCTGATAGTCCTTTAGAATTCTGTCTTGACTTCAAAAATCAGTCGAATACACCAGAGCATCTTGAAGAGAACAATTAAATTTAACACTTGAACATGAATTAATGATCCACCACTTCTCAAATTCTCAAAATCCTGTTTCTTAGTTTTGTCCACCTTTTCGTATTCTATTGTTTCCTGCTTCCATCTCCTATTTCTTCAGCCTTTCTCCTTTATTTATTTGACCTCATTAGTAACAACTCAGATTCTGTGTAGGATGAAATAAAATCTAAGAGGAGATCATTGATTAGTATGCATTTAAACCAGATGTGGTTAACAAACTATTAGTACTCTGTCATTAGTTTATATTTTGTGTCGGGGTGGGTGGGGACTGGGGACTAAATGAACCTAGGAGTGCTGTAACACTGAGCTACATTTTCATTTTTTATTTCAAGACAGCATCTTGCTGAGTTGCAGAGGATCTTGCTAAGTTGTTGAGACTGGCCTGGAACTTGCATTCCTTCTGCCTCAGCCTCCTAAGTGGCTGAGATCACAGGCATGCTCCATCACCCCTGGCCTGACATTAGTTTATAATTTTATATTCTAAATAAACTTCTCTTTTTTCAAGAAAATATTTTTAATAATATAATAATATATTGAATTAAAGAATCTGTTATTTTATAGAATTGATAAAAGTTTATTTGCTTGCTGTAAAGTAGCCCTGAAAGGTTTTTGTTATATTTTAAGTATCTTTTCATGTTCTTTCTAGTTTGTTAAAAATAACTAAGGAATACAGGCAACATGTTCTACACCCATGTGCTTATGAGTAAACGAGGGCCACTGGCCAAAATATGGCTTGCAGCTCACTGGGAGAAGAAACTTACAAAGGCCCATGTATTTGAATGTAATCTAGAGATAACCATTGAAAAAATTCTTTCGCCTAAGGTATGTTACTGATTAAAATGATAGTTTTTATTTTCCATGACTTCTGAAGGGAAAGGAATAAAAATATATTGGCAAGAAAAAAGAAAATTTCTTGTCTAGTGTTCTTTCACACGGAGGCAGATGATATGACTTCAGGCACAGGGCATTTATATCATGAAATACATTTCCAGGGCAATTTTACTTCCTATATGATTACTTTTAATTTTATTGCATTTTTGCCTTAACATATATCAGTTTCTATTAGTAATTGTTTCATATATTTATCATAAATAGACTGGGGCCTGAGGAAAAAGGGCATATTTTATACATATTTTGTAATATTTTGTTTCGTATTCCCTAACAAAATACTGTATACATAGCAGGTACCTAATAAGTATTTATTAGAAGATAATGAATGAATTGGGAGTATAGGGAAAAAGAAGGAAAATTGATTATAAATTTTAAAATCTGTGAAATTCAGACAAACAAAATATCATGTTTATTATAAAATGCTATAAAACAACTATTAGAATTTGTATGTAAATATTATCTTAATACCTTATAGCTATAAAACAGCTATTAGAATTTTCATTAAAATTTGATATTTTTATGTTGTGTCTTTCTGCTTGAGAAAAGGATGAATTATAATTGAAAAGCTACTATATGTTAGGCACTGGGTTACATTTTATTAATTTCTTTAATTTCCACAACAGCTCTCTGAAATCAACTTCTTTTGGCCTTAGTGAAATGTGATAGTTGGCATGAGCTTTTGAGTTGATCATATTTATATTTGATCTTTGCTTTATTTACTTAATAGTTACATTACTTGTGCATGCCACTCAACATATCTGAGTATGGAATTTTCTTCTGTAAATAGATGTTGTCAAAATTAAGTAAATTAATGTATGAAAAGCTCTTAGGAGAATACCTGGCACAAAATAAATACAGAATAAGTTATAGACATTTTTATTAAACTGAAGTTCAGGAGGGTTAAGTGGCTCAGCCTCAGCAGTTGAGCCAAGGGTTGAACCCAAATCTGCCTAACTGCAGAGTTTACATTCTTCCCATAATATTAGTAATAACATATTTCACTTAAATGCCACAGTAGGTTACCTTTACTGAGTAAGCAAAACAGAAGTTAATAATTTTACAAGGTAAAGTAAAAGTTAAGTGGTTTCCTTTTAGAATATGGAATGTCTGTTTTTTTTTAAGAGAAGAAATTCTTACAATTTAGTAATGTTCAAAGAACAGGATTCATGAATCTAATTTTTATTATTCTAATACTTCAAAAATTATTAAAAGGTGAAAATTGCACTTCGAACTTCAGGACACCTTCTTTTGGGAGTTGTTCGAATCTATAATAGGAAGGCAAAATATCTTTTGGCAGATTGCAGTGAAGCATTTCTTAAAATGAAGATGACATTTCGCCCAGGTATACATGCAATGTTAATTTGTCTCACTCTTCTTGGTTCCCTTTTACATTTTTATGTTGTATGGGCTCTTTTAATTGGCAGAACCCTGTAATTCCAGGCAAGTATAGTGAATGTAAACTTCATTTTGCTGAATCTAAGTTCCCATAGTTAAGGAAAAATTATATTCTTTCCCTTGCTCTTTTCCTGTGTTTTCAGGAAAAGGTTATGTTTCCTAAAACTTGTAAGGTTCCTGTGATTCGTGTAAGAAATATACTTAAAACAAGCAGACTGTAAGAACTCTGATATTCCATTTGCAACATGTCATTTAGTCTGTCATATCTGTTTTTGCTTCTATGAGAGAAATTAGAAAGTGTGTTCACAACATGTAAATATCAATAATTGTCATTATTTTTAGAATTTGCAAGACTTAAGTTTCGTGCTGTTTATGAAATACTGTCAAAAATTTCAGGCATTTTAAAGTGCTACAGATATACACGTATATATAAACCTTCAAGTTTTAGTTGATGTAGCATCTATTCCACTTTCACTACACTCATCATTTTCCATCCTCTATGATGGTGATTTAGATACAGTGGGTCTTTCCTTGATCACTAGTATTCAAGCTCCCTGACAGAAGCATTTTGACATATCCATTTCCTAAATCTCTTACAATAACTTAGAGTGTGTGCAAGTGTCTTGTACATACTGTTCCTCTAATCATCATTTGTTGATTTAGGACTTACAGGTGTTTTTGTTTTCTTTTTCAGTTAAACTATTTGTACAATCTCAAGGTAGATTTTTAAAAATTTATTTATTCTACTTAGGTATACATGATAGCAGAATGCATTTTGATTCATTGTACACAGATGGAGCACAACTTTTCATTTTTCTGGTTGTATGTGATCAAGATAGATTTATACTCACTCTGTGGTTCACTTATTCAATTATGATTTCATTTATATATTCCACAAATATTTATTGATTTCATACTTTGTACCAAACATATGGACTGACAAGATAAATAAGGTCCTTTTTAGTCTGGTGAGGAAATCAGATGATGAAAAAGTTTTTAAAACTTATTATAATACTTACAGCTTGTCATTGTGCTATAAAGGAAAATAAACAGAACACTACAACAGAAAATCACAGAAGTTCACTTTAGTTAGGATAGCCAGGAAAAGCCTTTCTGAAAGAACAGAATTTAAGCTCAGATTTGAAAAATGAGAAGTACTCAGTCATATAAAAAGTCCCTGAGGGAATGGCATAATAAGCAGAGGAAAGTGCAAGAGCAAAGGTCTTGGGGTGAAAAAGTGCTTGACTTTTTCAGAAAACAGAAAGGCTAGTATGTTTGGGGTAGCTATAACAAGTGAAGAGGAGAGTGTCTTCAGATGATGCCTGATAGATTTGTAGAGCTGGAGAGGCCCCAGTTAGCAATCTGAATTTTACTTAAATGTACTGGGAGAGTTGCTAAACCGTTTTAAGCATGAGAGTCATCTGATCTGTTTGCTTTTGCTTTAGATCTGGATGCTTTGTTAGAGAATGGACTGAAATGGATACAGGGAAACCAGTTAAATAGATTAAGCAGTTGTTCAGTGAGAGAAAATGAAAAATTAATTGAGAATGTCTTATTTTATATCTCATCATTGCTTATTGAATGTGATTTTTAATTTTCAGGACTGGTTGATCTCCCAAAAGAGAATTTTGAAGCAGCTTACAACGCTATCACATTACCAGAAGAATTTCATGATTTTGACACCTATAATATGAAGTAAATTATTTTATTTACTTTCTCTCAACTTGATTTTTTTGGATATTTTATTGTTTTCATATTCAAATTTTGTGACGGCAAAAACCAAACAAGTACACATACAGTTTACGAAGGCTTAAATTTAGTGTGATAATCTCAAGTACAACAACAAAATGTATGCTTATGTTTATTGGATGTAGTATGCAATATTGACAGTATATTTATCTATTCATTCAGTAAATATTCATTGAGTGCCTTTCCTAACCCTGTTCTAATCATTTCCTGCTCTGTTCTAATCACTGAAGAGATAGCAATGAATCAAACACAGCTCCTGGCTTCCTGGATCTTCCATTTTAGTTGAAGTAAACTGACAATAAATAAACAAGTAAATATATAGTATTCCAGAAATGGTCAGATTATACATAATAAAATAAATAATAGAATGGTCAGGAAAGGAATTTCTGATAAAGTAAGAACAGAAACCTGAAGGACATAAAAGAACAACTCATTCAATAATGTGGAAGAAAGTTCCAGACAAAACAAGTGGAAAGGCCCCAAGAGTGCATTGGACATTTTTCAAGGAACAGAAAGGAGGCAAATGAGACTGGAATGGAGTCAATGAGGTGCTCAATGGCAGAAAAATGTGGTCAGAGATGCAGGAGCTGCAGATGATGTAGGGCATGGTAGTCTGCAATAAGTCTTTTATTTCACTCAGAGATGAAGCGCAGGTGAGTTTTGTTGTTTTTTGTGGTGCTGTGAATAGAACTCAGGGCCTTGGGCATGCTAGGCAAGTGCTTTACTGCCTAACTACACCCCAGCCCCCAGAGTGCGGTTTTGAATAGAGGGGTGACCAGATCTGACTTGATTTCAATGTGTTCCCTTTGGCTACTTATAAAGGTAAAGAGAAGAAGCAGAGAACCTGTCAGATTATTGTAGCAAGAAGTCCTGGAGAGCGGCTGGGGTTGTGTGGCTCAGTGGTAGAGCGCTCGCCTCGCATGCGTGAGGCACTGGGTTCCATCCTCAGCACCGCATAAAATAAATAAATAAAATAAAGATATTGTATCCATCTACAACTAAAAAAAATATTTAAAAAAAAAGAAGTCCTGGAGAAAGAAGATAGTATCTGTGATCAGTTCTCACTCTTCCTGTTATCAAGGTGGTAACAATTTATGGAAATGTGTGGAAGACACAGCCAACAGAATTTGTTGATGAATTGGGTATGGCTCTAAGACAAAGAGGTGAAGGATGATTATATGCTTTTAGGCATGAGAACAGAATTAGGATAACTAGGAAATGGCAGGTTAAAGAATAGGAGGGAGAAGTGCATGTAAGTTTTGAAGTGACTATTACACATTTGCAGTGGTCTGAATGTATGTGTTCCCCTTAATTTAGATGTTGAAATCTATCCCTAAGGTTATGGTATTAAGTGGTGGGGCCTTTAAGTGATGATTAGGTGATGAGGATAGAGAGTGCTTGTGGATGGCGGTAGTGCCCTTATAAAAGAGGCCAGGGAAGGCTTCCTTGCACCTTCTACCACCAGCAAGAAATCCCCATCTATGAGGGACAGTCTTCACCAGACACGGAATCTGTTGGCATCTCGATTTTGGACTTCTCAACCTCCAGAACTGCACAATAAGTTTCTGTTGTTTATAAATGACCTCGTCTCATGTATTTGTTGCAGCATCCCCAAAGACTGGGAAGTCCAAAGTCAAGGTACCAGCAGATTCAGCATCTAGTGAGGCTCTACTTCCTGGTTCATAGATAGCAATCCTCTTATTGTGTCTTCATGTGGTAGATCTTGCAAGGCAGCTCTCTGGGGCCTAATAAAGGCACTAATCCCACTCATGAAGATAAAGTCTTCATGACCTAGTCACCTCCCAAAGACCTCACGCCCTGATGTTAGCAGTTTGGCGATTAGATTTCAACGTATGAATTTGGGGGAACACAAACATTCAGAGTGTGGCAGGAGTGAACGTCTATTTTGAATCCTGTTTGTTAGCACAAGTGGGATGAGGACTGAGAACAGCCACTGGATTTGACAACCTGGATATGTGTATATATAAAAAACTCATGTTTATATGGGTATATGTATATTATGTATATATGTATATATTTATGTGTATGTATATTGTGTATATGTATATATAAAAATTTCTGTTTATAAATAATGCTTTGAGAAAATAAAAATCTTTATTTTATAATAAAACTTATTTTTTGGTTTTAGGGGTTTTTTAAAGGATGATTCAAATTCATTGTGTTCTATTCTTATGTTTTCCTCAATCTTATATTCCTCTATAGTGCAATTGATGTTTCAGAACACTTTACTCAAAACCAAAGTAGACCTGAAGAAATTACACTTAGAGAAGATTATGGCAATGATCTACTTTTCCAAGCAGGGAGCTTTGGTGAGAATATATGAGAAATCAAAATTAAAAGTCACAATCAATTATATTTACATTTCTGTGTTGACACAGTGCCAGTAGAAATATCTATAGAATGAATATTTTCATTTATAAATATAATGCCCAATAAATTTTTCCCTTGCCATTTTGTGGTATAAATATCAATTCCAAGACTCAGTCTTAGAGTGTATTTCTTTTGCAGTGTATGTGTATTTGTTGATTACCTACCATATGTCAGCTGCTACATAGACATATGTAGACATATGTAGTACCAAAGTTTAAAGGAGCTGTTTCTGCCCTCAAGGAACTTCAGGCTTGGAGAGAGACGTGCAAATAAACAATTGCTATAATTAATACAAGGTTTTATATGTATGCTGTATAAAATGTCTTCAAATATATTTCCTCTAATATATAATAAATATTAGTTGTAAAATAACAGATTTTAAATCAGCTTGGGGATGAAGAATAGGAAATACTACTACTGAATATAGAGACTGATTATAAAACAAACTGATTTTTGAAATGTTAAAATATGTTTGGGTGAGTGTACATGACAATTGAAGTGATAAGTTTTAATGTAACTGTATAGTATTTTTTCTTTTTTCTGACATTTACCACACTCTGTCTTGTAACATGATATTTATACACTTTCTTTATTTAAAACTTCAAGATATAAGCCTCAAGTTTTTGATATTAGAGTTGACATACATAAAATTACTCTGTCAATTGCTATAAAACTTCCTAAAGGTTTACTTCTAATTGCTGTACTTATTATGAACCAACACTGGTCCACAGATCATATTTTGTGTAGGAAAAATCTCTTGCTGGCAAGCTTCATAAGGGTAGAATCTGTGCCATGTTCATCTTTGAATTTCTTATGGTACCCAAAACAGTGAGCATAGGGGAGGATGGCCTGAACCTGTCTTGGGTCAGGGAGGGAGGTCAAGGATGTAATGCTTGAGCCACATCTCTAGCCTCAGCTTCTCATCCATATTCTCGTAACTCTTGCTATCTGTAGTCGTTTCTCAAGCAGTCTGGTGAGGGACTGGTTTTATAATTTTGTCAATTTCCAACCTATCTGTATTGTATTTTCATTTTGTATAAAGTAAACAAATTACTAGAATTGAAAATGGATCACTAGAAAAATTTAAAAGTTCAAGATATAAACCTCAAGTTTTTGTTATTAGAGTTGACATACATAAAACTACTCTGTTAATTGCTATAAAACTTCCTAAAGGTTTACTTCTAATTGCTGTACTTATTATGAACCAACACCAGTCCACAGATTATATTTTGTGTAGGACAGTGCTCTTGCTGGCTATATTCCCAGACCTAGAAATGACATTGGCAATGACATAATTGTATTCTCTTAACTGCCCCAAACATTCTTTTTACAATTTCCTCTGTAGATGCTACTATTTTAATTCAAGCCTGAAACAACTTTAAGATTACTTTCAACTGCACCTTCTACCAGCTTCATAGTAGTGCTGATTTAAAACACGGACACACACATGCACACACACCTAAAATGTCTCTTAGGTCTTCTTTTATTCACTTAGCCACCAATACAGTTCACTAGTACCAAAGGCCAAGAGTACAGCACCACCCACCTGCAAATCTTCATTCTCTTTCCACATTTTACACATCTCTGCAAGAGCAATTATCTTTACATTTTATTTTTTTCATATCACGTTTTTTGCTTAAGTACCTTGGGTCCCTGTGACACTATGTCAAATCCCTCTGCTTATCCTCGAGGACTTATATCCATCTATCACTTTTATTTTATCAACCTTGTTTGTTTTAGTATAGACATTTTATCCAAGTAAGTATCTTCCATCCAATCAATACAATTTAGTTGTTTACAGTTCTGTATGTTATATAATTTTTTAAGAAGTGGGAAGAACATATTCTTAGCAGATAACAGACTTTGGTTTGAATCTGGATTTTCTCTTTTGACTTGCTCTGTGATACTGAACCTCTCTGAACCTTACTCTCCTGTCTATAAAGTTGAGATACTACTAGTAGCATCATAGATTATTTCCTTTCTTCCTTCCTTAGTCTTCTCCATCAATATGGGATTTTTCTCTCCTTCAGAAACTACCTCAAGTATTTCCTTTGAGAAATATTTAATCTTAACCCATCATATTCTGGGTTATGATATAAAATGAAAGTTACGATTATTTCTTTTCTGTAATCTCAGATTCTTATGATGCTTAATGCTTAGAAGATAGTGTCTGTTCATTAAGTCTTATTATCAGATAGACCAAGGCTAATTGTTCTTTGGGGAGCTATCAGACTGTACCTGGATGATGTCAACATATTTTTAGTTCTTTTTGAAGAAGTTACCTAATCCTTTCTGTTGAGTAAGGCTTTAATCCAGTGGAGGAAGTTTGCTTAAACAAAAACAACAACAAACTCTTCCTTTCTAAAATCACAGAAGAATGTTCAATATGAGTGATGCCTCATGATTTTCTTTACTGACTAACATTAACATGGGTTTTGGAGAAAACCAGCCTCTGAGCTTTGAGGTTTTGGAATCTTAGACCTAAAGATTCACATGCAAGGGAGGGAAAGAACATGTAAGAGCTGACTTGTGATCTGGAGCTTTTGGTATAACAGTGGCTATCAGGATGCAGGCTTTGGAGTTGGAGTTGGGTTCAGATTCTGGCTCTGTCATCTATTAGTGTGTAATTGCGCCCGTTACAAAATCTTTCTGTGTTCTGTGAAAATGATCTGTGTCCTTATTTGTACTATGAGGATTATAATAATCTCCTCTATTATGTGATATAAGACATGTAATAAGCACTCAGGTAATATTAGCTGTTTTAATGTTATCATTTTTACTGCTTTAACTCTTAACATATTCAATGGATGTTGTGAATTCATTCTTTAATGTTTTATTTATCTTTCCATTTTCCTAAGAAGGTGGATATGCTTCTTATTTTCCAGACTCTCATTAGGGGTAAACCATTTAAGCAACTGTCCTGAAAATGATGTAATGCTTGGTCAAGCAGAACTTGACCTACCTACAGTAGAAGAAATCATTCTATCATCATAGTATTTCTACTTTCTAGGAGATTATTAAACTATATATATATATATATATGTATATATATCACAACTATAAACTAGGAGATTATTAAACTATATATATATCACAACTATAAACTCTACCTAATGTTTTGGAATTTTTTTCTATTGTATTGGGAAGATTATAAACTAGAATTTTAGTCTCTACTGAGTGACTTTAGCTGAACAATTCAAATAATTTTTTTAGCTTTCATTTTCCTCATTCATAAAATAAGGGTGGATTATGCTAGATAATATCTCATTTTCCTTCTAACCCTAAAATGTGTTTCTATGACTAACTTAGCATTAATGACATATATTATTTAGGGGAAGAATCTGAAATTCTCAGAAGACATAGCTTCTTTGATGACAACATATTACTGAACTCCAGTGGTCCTTTAGTTGAATATAGTTCTGGAAGCTTTGTTGGAGAAAAATCTTTGTTCTATGACAGTGGAGATGGATTTGGAGATGAAGGAGCTGCGGGAGAAATGATTGGTATGATGTCTGGTCATAGAGAAATCAAATATTTATTTCAACTATTAGTAGATTTATTACATCAAATTAAAATTTCAGCTATGCCTCTGTGTCATGTTGGTCAACTCATTTCTCAGACAAGCTTTCAAAATCTATGGTACATTTAATCTAATCTTAAGTAAATAGCCATCTATTTAAATACATTTTCTATAAAAGTTGGAAACTACTGGCCATTTTTATGAATTCCTAATTTGGGGAAGGGAAGGAGTGAATTTAGTAGATCCTTCAAAATATATACTAGATTATATGCTGGAATACATAGCTTTCTTTGACACAAATTGTGGGACAGCTATTCTAAAGAATCTTTCTGGCATTTTACATTACCGTTTTACATTTACATTATGATATTATTATAATCATAGAAATAAGGTAAACAAAAACCAAGAAAACTAAATGTACATATTTAAGCCCATTTTGTCCCATCATCCCAGATGTGGAACACCTAAAAAAACTCATATAATATATAATATATAATTATATGACAATATAATTATATGATTATATAATAATAGGAAAAAGAATATTATATTGTAGTATAATATTAATATTATTATATTAATAATATATTATTAATTATATTACTATTAATTTTAATTAATATTGATATAATTAATCATATCAATTATTATAATAAATTCTATTAATATTATATTGATATAATCATAATAATATAATTATATTAATATTATGATTAATTATAATATTAATTATAATATAATATTAATTATATTAATATTATAATATTAATATAATTAAGTATAATTAATATTAATATAAGCTCTAGATTATTATTTCCAACCATTTTACTATGCTTGTGTCAATTTCATTGAAATACTTGCAGAATCAAAAACTTTGAGCTTAGTAAGTTTAAAAATTGTTTGTTAGCTATTCATACAAAATATAGTTTAAAATATCTTCCAGTTCACATTAAAACTCTGATTATTCCTTCAAAATGCCTGGTATAAAATAATGTTAATAATGTGTAGTGAACAAATGACAGATTCAAGTCTGTATGACAAAAGAATGTATTGTGTTTTTCAAGACAATCTATTGCAGGATGATGAGAATATTCTGTTAGAAGACATGCCTTTGAACAAAGAAATCTCCCTGCCTCCTGAGCCGCCCCACGCTACACTGGGTATGTTGTAGTTTTCCTCTGTGTAGAAGGTCAATAGATACTAATATTCATATTAAGCCTCAGAACTTCTGAGTTCAAGCAACAGTATAGTACAGTAGAAGATAAAGACTGTTATCCCTCAAACTCTTAGAGGGATTCCAGACAGTATAGGAGTTGGGTTCTAAGACAGGTAGAATGAAGGGCATTTAATCAGGATTGAGTTGAGTATGAGAACATATTTAAATACTATGCTAAAATACCATGATTTAGAATCACTGGAGTAATATATGTTACATGGTAAGAAAAAAATTTTTAAATGGTATGGCTTGACAATCATTATAATTTGAGAGAAATTGCAAATATGGGGGTATCTTCCCCTTGAAATTCTTAAAAACATATCTCAGATAATTTTAGGTCTTTTAAGCTGATTTTTCTCAAACATTAAAGGTATAATTAGTCCAATTTAGATTCTTCACATTTTTTTTTTTTGGTACCAAGGATTGAATTCAGGGGTACTCGACCACTGAGCCACATTCCCAGCCCTATTTTGTGTTTTATGTAGAGACAGGGTCTCACTGAGTTGCTGAGGCTGGCTTTGAACTCACAATTCTCCTGTCTCAGCCTCCCAAAGTGTCTTCACAATTTTTGATGCTATATTTGCTTTCTAAAACAATAATCAAAATTGAAAATATAAAAAAAGGAGTAAAAATTTAGTTTTGTTTCTTTATGAGTCAATTAATATGTGATCCAAAGAATATAAATATTTTAGTAGACAAATCAAATTTATGTCAGTCATGTATTGCTACCACTCTTTTCATTGCTACCGAGTGTAGCCTACCTTTAAGTGTCTTGTGTGCATAGAGAATGATGATAACTCAATTCACCTAAATACTGTGGGTCCCAGTCCACATAATCTCTGAGTCTCTTCATCTCTATTAAATATATGATTCTAAGAATTCAGATAAGACTCCCATTAGCAATATAAATTCATTCTGCTTTTGCTTTAACTCTCATATAGTCTTCTAGCCTGCAACATGACTTTATGTTTTTATAATTACTTTTATGTGTGATTAGTAGAACCAGATAATCCAAATGGCATGTGTCTACCTGAAAATGAAAAAATGGATGAAACAACATTATTATCAAATGAAGAGGAAGGATTTACTCTTGATCCAATTGATATTTCAGGTCAGAAGCACTTTTTATCTCCATACACTGCTATCATACTTACTTTGAAATTTTGTAGTAATTCACAAAATATTATAGAAGGTAGTCAATCTAGTAATAGCATTTGTAATACAAGAGGAGAAGAGTGTGAAGGAAACTTGAGGAGATTCTTTCATTATACTCATTCCTATTTAAATCATATGTCCAGTTTGGGAAACTGGAAAATTAAAAACTGAGTTCAGTTCAGGAAGTTATTGAGCCATTATCTGTGTTGGGTGTAGAAATAAGATGACATGGTTCCTGCCTATAGGAAGTTTACAGTACAATCAAAATAAATAAGCATGTGAGTGAATATAGAGCAGAAGAAAGGCATTATGCCCTCTAACATTTAGCCTCTGACATTTAACATGTTTTTAGAAATAAACAGTAAGTATGAATCTCATATATAACTATATGAGACTCATATATAACTTTAGGAACATTCTAGTTTTAAATAGTATAATTGATATAGATTTCAGTTTATAAGCTCGGGCATGCAATGAATAAAACATTCAAATTTTTTCTTTACTAAATTTAACTCTGAGCTGCTATCCCACAGGGTTGGTGGGAAATTTCAATCTGTACAGCTCCCCTATCTGCCCTGATTGTTGCAGTACTAAAGTTTAGGGGAAGGGTGTAGGAGGTGAACCTGTAGTCATCAGCCACACCAGTTAGTAGTGTCCGTGGATCCAGCTACATAGCTTGTGCTCCCAGGATTTTTACTAAAGCACACCAACAAGCAGGTTTCTGTTTCTCCTGGCTCCATCTGATCTCAGATCTTCATTCTCTGGGAAATCAAACCTTCTCTCTCCTTTTGCAGATTTACTAAAGAAAAGCTTGCCTTCTGCTTTCTGCCTGGTAAAATTCCCTAAAGGAGTGAAATTCCACAGACCTAGCTTCCTACTTTGAATTTATACATGAATTTCCTTAGGGGAGAGGAAAATACACTGTTACATAGGCATTTTAAGGACTTTCCAGATTGGTTAACTTCCCTTTCAATAGAGTCTCTGCTGTGAGCTTCCTCAGTTGCCTATTTAGAGAGTCAACAGTGTCCCTCATAAGTACTTTTGAGCAGCACCTTCAAAAACATATCAGCTTTTGGCTGCTCAGGAATTCTAGCTGTGCAGAAACTTTACAAAGCATCATATTCAGAAAAGAGAAAAGGGATTTTCTTCCCAGTGCAACTCTGCAGGTTGTAGATATTTCTTAGATATGCAGTACCTAGAATATTATTTTACGAAGCTGCACGACCAATCAAATTTATGCCTCTTTCTTATGTTTAGACATTGCTGAGAAAAGGAAAAGCAAAAAGAGGAAACTGCTCGTAGATCCAGTCAAGGAGATCAGTAGCAAAACTATGCATAAACAGCTTACTTCGTTTGCGGATACACTCATGGTTTTGGAACTTGCACCTCCTACCCAAAGATTAATGATGTGGAAGAAGAGGGGAGGAGTGGATACACTGCTGTCGACTGCTGCCCAGGATTTGATTCATGCTGAACTGAAAATGGTAATCATTTCCATTCTATACTGAGTGCAGTGTTTGTTTATAAATAAACAAATCCATATTTGCATACATATGTGCAACAGAATTTGAACTTGTGAAAAATAGTCCCTCATTTTAAAATTAATTTGTTGGATGTAATTTCTGCTCTTTAGCATGTATGCTTATGCTGTATTGAATTACTTTACTGGTGGAAAAAAAACAGGAAATAAAAATGTATGTTTTTACAGTTGTTTACAAAGTGCTTTCTGTCCTCTGGCTTTAAACTTGGAAGAAAATTGATACAGAAGGAGTCAGTAAAGGAAGAGACGGGAAACCAAAACATAGTAGGTGAGATTTCCTAATTTATTGATGTTGAGGGAAATGTGGAAACAAAAATTTCAATTTACATTTTAGAATGAAAATGGAATCCAATTCCATATTTTTTAGTGGAGATGCTATCTCTACAAAAATATTTTAATTTAAAATAGTTACTTCAAGCCGGGCGCGGTGGCTCAAGCCTGTAATCCCAGCACTTAGGGAGGCTGAGAGAGGAGAATCGCGAGTTCAAAGCCAGCCTCAGCAACGGCGAGGTGCTAAGCAACTCAGTGAGACCCTGTCTCTACATAAAACACAAAATAGGGCTGGGGATGTGGCTCAGTGGTCGAGTGCCCCTGAGTTCAATCCCCAGTGCCAAAAAAATAAAAATAAAAATAAAATAGTTACTTCAGTATTTTATTTTCCTGCTTTTCAGGAAATTTTTTGTCCTAGATACTTCATTAAAAAGATGAAATACGTACACTATGTGAACCATTCTTATTCTTACTCTTTCTCACTTTCCCATCCCCAAAGGCAGTACTCACAAACCCTCAAAAAAGAAAATCTTTATATCTAGCAGCATAATGTTTAACTATAAAACAACTAATATGAAAAACTATGTAGGAATAAGAATAGCACTTAAACTTTACAATTAAACTGAGGTAGATATTCCCATCCACTCAGAGGGTACATGGAGTATTAATAATGGCTGCTTATTATTGTCACAATTATAATGTAATAATAAAACCAAATTGTGTTGTCAGTGAACCTCCACTTCCCAATCACACTTCCTAAAAGCATTAAAATCTACCGAACAACATAATGAACTTGAGCTATCCACATTGTCTTGTGAGTGAACGTGTGCGAGTGGATGTGAAGGGGAAGGCTGGCCGAGGATGGGAGTGAGGTGATAAAGAGACGAGAGGGGAAGGGAAGATCAGTATGTGAGACGTAGGGAGCTGTAAGAAAGTTTGTGTACCCTTTAATTAAATTCTTGGATTCCAAGTGGTCTCTCCAAAGTTTTCTTTTATAACAACTGAATCTCAATTCAAGTTTGAAAGGTATGTTGGTTCGAAAGCTTGAATGAACACTGCTTTCCTTTCCTTGATAATTCAGAGGTCTCCATGATGGAAGAAACACATTTCCAGAAAGAGTTAATTCAACCCCAAACTTGGAACAATGTGATTGATGAATTTAAGGGTAACTATCATGAGGATATCAATAAAAATATTAACTCTGAGGTAAGTTAACCAGAGAGAATCATAAAAATGTTTTTTTCTGACACAGCTATAGTGAAGGACTGTTGCCTCTGATCTTTGTACATTTATAGTTCATATTTCATCTTACATCATTCTGTGGTTTCTTTATTAAGTGGCCATACTATAAAGTAAAGCATTATTTTTATTTGTAAGGCAGTATTCTCTACTAGTTTAGAACAGTGAATCACAGAGTAGGGTAGTTTTACATGGAAATATTATTTTGCATGATAGATTAAGTGAATGATATTCAGTTCTTGAATCTGACTATGTACTGAGAATCTTACTAGGCTCCACATTCAATATGTCATGGAATCTTTTAGGACTCTAGCCAATAAACTTATGTTTTATTTCTATCATAAATTCACCTTTCCTACCTCTAAGAATGTTTTAGACTTACCAATGACCTTGACCTTGAATCTGAAAAATTACATGAAATCCATGACCAAAATTTTTATTTGAAAATATAATTTTTATTTGAAAAGCAGCTATTTGAAAACATAGTTGGAAACAATGTGCTTTAAAATATGTTCTCAATTATCATTTTATTAATTGTACACATGTAAATATTATAGTTATACCAGATAAAAATAAACCAGTGCTTTTCTGGTCTCTTCTGTCTTCACTGTATTTGATAACCACTCAGGGAATTCAAAGTTAACCCACACTGAAATTGAATGCCCTTGGAAGGAAAGATAGCTTCACAGTGCATTAAACATGTTTTAGTAAATACTTGATAATATACTAGATATGTACTGGGTTGCCAGTACTATCTCCTGTGTTTGGGCTCGGACATTTCTTACAATGCACCTACTGAAAATTGTGAATAGGCACACTTGTTTAGTTTATGATTTTTGAAAGGAAAATGTAAGTGAAGTTATCACAAACATATGAACAATACAGAATTTTTCCATCTGCTTGAAATGAAAAGAAGGAAAGAGATTGATGTACCAGTTCTTTGGAACCTTACTCCTATATGTTAAAACATACATGTTTTAACCTTTAATTCCATTCTTAGGTGGCTTCTAAGAGTGACAATTATGAAATATAGTGAAGTATGGGAGCACATTTAGTTTGAAGGGACAGGAAAATATTGATTTCAAATTTTCAAATCCTCATAAAACTATTTTTGTATACAACTACAAAATTAAGAGTATCTACACTGTGGAAATAGAAAAAGTTAAAAGATGAAAAAAATGATAAGACTCCACAAATATGTACAATAAAGAATAAAATATAGCTAAGTACAATAGCTGCCTATTATCCCAGCTACTACTAGGGAAGCTGAGGCAGGAGAATTGCAAGTGTGAGGGCCCAGGGCAATTTGATGAGACCCCGTCTCAAACTGATCGGCCAGGGGATGTAGCTTAGCAGTAGGGTGAGGCACTGGGTTCAATCCCCAGTACTGTAAAAACAAAATAATAATAATACATTTTCATATAGTCACTAAAATATTTTAAAGCTGAAGTGAAAAATCAAGCGAACTATGTTAGAGGAGGCTCTTAAGATCAGGGATGGAAGCTGGGAATGAAGCTTGGAGAAAACAGGGCTGACAGCTTTTATAGCTGTGCAAAGGGGAGGAGGGGACAGGGAATGGGAGAATTTCTGGCTTCCTCTTTTTCCTTCTTCCTTTGTCTTTTATTCCCCTTTCAAAGGACACAGTTTTTCCTTCCCTGTTACCAGTGACAGCTCCAGCAGTGGTGGCAGAAGGCCCGTCATGCCCTGGGTAGGGATATTAATATCCCTTTCCTCACTCCCTCTGCTTGCCCATCGCAGGTCTCTTTCCTCTGCCACCTGGTACTGGCCTGAGAAGGAGGGGACTGGGGCTAGATGAAATGCTTCAGAGGGAAGTGATCTCAGCGGTAGAGACTTTTGATGAGGCCTGAGGTGGAGAGGGGAGAGCAAGAAAAAGGGTGAGAAGCGAGGCGGAGGGGGCGGGCAAGGTCTTCATCAGTGTGAAGCACATGAGAGAAAGGAAGGTTAAGTCAGGGCCTGCCTATCTGGGAAACTTCAGAAATAATATTTTGAGAATATGGGTAGCATTTTAAATTAGTTTGAGAAATGAATATTCATTTGATTAAAGCATTTAACAAAATTCGATAGTACCTGTGATAACCACTACCAGAATGACCTATCTTTGCCTAAATTTGCTTTAGCAGGATCTTATGGAAATGGTTTCTTCAGCTGCTGAAGAATCACCTTTGATGAATGCTTTCTTGACCCAAGAAAATTGTCCAGTTGAATTGGTAAATATATGTCTAGTTTGGGGGATATTCTTAAACACTTTGTTCCTAAGTATTTAATATTTAATCTAAAATTTGTTTTTTTAGGGCTGTCATGTTACTTTCTAAATTTATAATTTAAATTCATGGTTTAAGCAGAGATGTAGTTAGTTCTTTTATTTTCTTTATTTTGAAACATCAAGTAATTTTAGGGAAAAGCATTAGATTTTATCAAAATTTTTTAAATATTGAGAAATCACTGTCGTAAGCTTTTCTAATTAGCATCTCTAGAGAAACCATGCCGTATTAGGGATGTAGTCTAGGGCATTTAAAATTTTATTTTATTTACAAAATAGGGAATTTTTTCCCTTAACATATGGCTCAAGCTTGTATCTGTACAAGACTTTTAGAAATCAGAAAATGGTTTGCTTATCAGACCACATGTTGATAACAAAGTAAGAAGTAAAATCTAGCTCACCTGCCCGCCTGTGTACTACCTGATATCTCTGGTCCTTGTCCCAGAATACAGAAGGCATTTTTAAAAATTAATTTTCTTTCCTTTTTTTTTCTTTTTAGATAAATATGACAGTAGAGTGCAGAAAGCATTTTTAATTGTAAGGAAGTTCAGCAAAAAAATTTTTAGTAAATAATATAAAAACATCTACTAGTAGTACCTGATGTTAATTTGTTCTAAAGTGTTATCTTTATAATCAGTTCTAAGACTATTAGATTTTTTTTTGGATATAAAAAATGGACTGAATTCTCTAGAAAATCTAGGACAGAAAAAAATAACCTGAACTTTTTACCTGAAACATCCAAACAGCTAAGCCAGAAGTGAGCTGATTCATTTTTGCCATTCTCTTTGCTTCCATAGACACAGGTTATTTTCATACATGGCCAAGCAAACCATAGCGCAGCACAAGTTCAGCTGTTTTAACAATCCACTGGGCTTTCCCCACAATGGATCAGTTGTAGTGAGTCCAGATAGAGCAAATGGACAGGCGCTAGCAAAATACACAGACTATTCTGAGCCTTTTTTCTGGTTAGTTGGGCATTATAGGTGAAGTGACTGTTTCATGGATCTTTAACAAAACTTTTTACATTTCAGAAATAGCATTTGTATATTTAACAATAAACATGAGTATAGGTAAACTAATTTACTCAAGGACAGACTAGATGGGAATAAACATGAATTGTAGCTAGAGAGATTTCAAAAACTCCTTAGAAAAAAGTGACAATATTTTTAAAATTAGTCTCACTGGGATGCAAGATGGGGTACAAGACAGGCGGGACCATGCCCTATAGCTGGTCCTGGAAGCCAGCAAAGCTGGTGGGAATGGGGACTCAGCAGTTGCTAGACAGGCTCAAAAGAGTCCCTTTAGCCTCAAATGATTTAAAATGTTGAGAAATGTAATTACACTTCTTTTCTTGTAAACTTCATGGTAGTTTTGTTTTGTTGTTGTTTGAGTTAATCATAACTTCATTTTCCCCCATTTGTTCAATGTCTGTACACCCACCCTTGATTATTTTTTCAAACTCTCTGACAATATAATAGAACCCTTTTTAGTGTATATATCAAATATATTAATTGATCCAACAGTTCTTTTTTTTCTCTTGAAGATAACCTCTCTGAGCTCATTGTCCTCTTGTTCAAATCCAAGCTAATTGCTCTCTAGATCTGCTACACAACTTTTACCTTGGGACATTCATCATCATAAATGTGGGAATTTCCAGAATATTATGGAACTTTCTGAAATTATCTTGGAGTCCATGAAATTGAAAGTACTTTGAGGATTTGTTTGATCTCCAGAGATTTATAGGAAGCTAGACAAATAGCAGACATGTGATAACCTAACAGTGAACACGAAGTTGGTGGCATGGTCAGAGTTAGTCTAGAAAAATGACAAACTAGGTCAGATCTGTGCCACTTGCCTTCCCCCAACCCTTGGTAGGCCTGCTCTTTTATCAGATTCATCAACACCTTTCCTAGGACAATTTCTGTTCTCAGAAGCTCATAAGGTGTTAGTTGGAAGGGGTAAAATTTTATCATTTTAAATATTGAGGTATTTCAGGAAGTGGTTAAGTTTTAAAGACTGAATAACATGACAAACTGTGGGTTGACCTTTTTGGACAAGACATCCTCAAAATAGACAAGGTTTCCAACCCAAATGTCATACACTACTAAACACCAGATATTTAAAGCTGGTATTTATTTTTAAAGCTTCGGTATCACCAGGTAAATTCAGATAAAGGCCTTTACAAGGCAGTTTTTCTAGAGCTTAAGTTTACTCTTGTCAACTGAGTTAGATGGACTAGAAATAGGATAGTCTTAACGGGAGCAATGTCTTTGCTGACATTACTTTTCAAAGTAAATAAGGGCACAGTGCACTGGGACCATTATCCATGCAGAATGCAGAGTCTCCTCCTTTGGATTTCCTTATCAGAAGACGGTCTGGAGAGCAAAGGTATAATCCTGCACATGTTGATCTATATTTGTGTTAGTCTTATTCTCTCCATTATCAGATCATAAGCTCTTTATCTGGTAGAACTTGGTGTTATGATTACGTTTCCTATGGCAGGGAATACTATGCTTGACAAATAGTTAACATTCAGTAAAATTTGCTTAAGTGAAATATTTTATTTATCAATCATTCAAACAGGAGTTATCAGGGAATGAACAAAACATTGAAGCAGAGAGATGGAATAGAAGATTACTTCAGATGTTAAATAGTTTACGGGTAAGATGGTCGGGTTTGGCAACTCTTTTTATTTTTAAATGCAGTCCTGATTGAGTAACCTTAAGCCCAGCTAATAATTCAATTGTTATGGAAGAAGAAGAGAGTGGATATTAAAGGACAACTAGCAGTTGCTGCTACAAAGATGATACAAAAATTAGTTCACCATGAAGCTTCAAGTGTAATTATATTTCTTTTCTTGTAAATGGTATGGTTTCTTGTTGTGATGTTGTTTGAGTTGTTACCTCATATTTTCCATTTGTTTACCATCTATACACCCCTACTTAATTACCTTTCCAAACTCTATGACAATATAATAAAACTCCTTTTAGTATATATATCAAATTATTAATTGATGTGTCAGTTACATTTTTTTCCCCTTAAAAATAACCTTCTTGGAGCTCATGATCCTCTTGTTCTAATTCAAAGTAGTTGCTCTTAAGGTCTGCTCCATAGCTTTTATCCTGGGACCATCCTTTATCTTAAACATAGGAATTTCTTTGTTTCTTTTTAATTCCTCTATTTCTTGGTGCTTTGATCATTTTTTATCCTAAAATTTTTGGTAATTAACATCCTCTCATGATTTTCTAAGATAACAGTGTGTAGGAAATTTAGATCTTACTGAAAATTTCTTTATTTTACCTTGAACTTGATCTGTTGTTTCTGGACATAAGTTGGAAATAATTTCTCTCAGATGTTGAAAGCTTTGTAACATAGGATTCTTGTGTTATTGAAAAGTCAGACTCTGCCTTGGTTGGTGATCCTTTGTAGGTGATCTTTATTTTCTCTCTGGACGTTTTTAGATATTTTCTTTATCCTTAGTGCTCTGAAATTTCATGATGATAGGCTTTGGGTTTTTTTTTTTAATTTTTAAGTTTATTGCGCTGACCATGTAGTGGGTTCTTTTAATCAAAAATTTCATGTTCTTGAGCTCTAAGATTTTTCTCCCTTGGATTTCCTCCTTCTTGTTTATTTGTTTTCTCTTCTTGAAGAGCCTATGGATCTGATAGTGAATCTCCTGAATTGATCCTTTAATTTTTCTTTTTATTTTTCTTTTTGGTACTGAGGATTGAACCCAGGGGTGCTTAACCACTGAGCCACATCCCCAGCCCTTTTAAATATTTTATTTAGAGGCAGAGTCTTGCTGAGTTACTAAGCACCTCACTAAATTGCTGAGGCTGACTTTGTTTTTTGTTTGGTTTTTTTTGGTACTGGGGATTGAACTCAGGGGCACTCGACCACTGAGCCACATCCCCAGCTCTATTTTGTGTTTTATGTAGAGACAGGGTCTCACAGAGTTGCTTAGCGCCTCGCCATTGCTGAGGCTGGCTTTGAACTCGCGATTCTCCTGTCTCAGCCTCCCTAAGTGCTGGGATTACAAGCGTGAGCCACCGCGCCCAGCTCTGAGGCTGACTTTGAACTTGCAATCCTCCTGCCTCAGCTTCCCGAGCCACTGGGATTACAGGTATATGCCACCATGTCTGGCTGATCCTTTAATTTTTAAAACATCTTTTATCCAATATATTAACTTCCCTGGTCTTTGTACCCTTTCACTCTCTGGAAGATTCCTTCAACTTTGTATTATTATTATTATTATTATTTTGGTACAGGGATTGAACTCAGGGCCACTCGACCACTGAGCCACATCCCCAGACCTATTTTGTGTTTTATGTAGAGACAGGGTCTCACTGAGTTGCTTAGTGCCTCACTTTTGCTGAGGCTGGTTTTGAACTCATGATCCTCCTGCCTTAGCCTCCCGAGCTGCTGGGATTACAGGCTTGTGCTGCCACGCCCTGCTCCTCAACTGTGTGTTCTAAGTCTTTTACAAAATTTTTATTTCTGCTTTCAACTTTTTGTTTTTCAGGAGTTTTTAAAAAAGATTATTAACTATTATTTTATAGAATCCTAATCTTTTTATTCAATTATTTATCTGATTTTTAAAATAAAATCTTTTTATTTTATTTTATTAAAATCATATACAGTTAGATAAGTTTCAATTTATGTGTACACCTGTGAAACCATCATACTCAGGGTAATATGAACATATCTAAAACCCCCAAAAGTTTCCTTGTCCCTTGATAGCCTTTTTCCTATCATTTGCATTGCCCCCACGTCCCCAAGGCACCACTGATCTGCTTTCTCTATCATTCTAATCACTTTTAATAGATGAAGTGAAAAACTTCTCTTAACTTCAGAGATTTCTGGTTTTTTTTGTCCCCTGCACTCTGTTTCCTCAACTCTCTTGAATACATTCTTTTCTGCTTTTAATGTGAGAGCTTGTACTCAAATATCTGGTGGTGATCTGTTCCTATTTAAGAATAAGACACCAAAAAATGGATTCAAAGGATTCAAAGTTATATACACATGGGTAGGGCTTGTTTGTAGGCTTGTGGTCCTGAGAGCGAGCTAACTGGGTGGTGCTCCTCTTCTAGACATTATTATCTACAGGATTCTTTTCCTTAGAATGGTGGGTTTCTTCAGCAATCTTTAAATCTGCTGCCTAGGAAATATAAGCATGATGCCAGTGGTTTAGGAACCAAAGGAAAGGGAGAGGCTGGTTGCTTTACTGCGCAGATGTGGAGTGACACTTTGTGGTATGATACTTCTCCTTCCCCATCCACAGTGCCAGTGTCCCAAGTCCAGAGCCTCAATGGTTGGTACCTTCAGAAAGACACCTTTTTGCCTCCTGCTTTATGAGTAGTCGTCTGGTTCTGTGAGGTGACAGAGTTCTGGTTCTGTGAGTGACAGAGCGTTTAACTCTCAAGGGAATTCTGGCTTCAGTATTACGCCCACCCTCAGCTTAAGACATTCTCATGTCTCCAGTTTCTGGGTTTCCCCAAGGTCTGTGCTTCATACTGGCTGACCTTTGCTGGCTTCCCTCCCTGTTGACACTGGGGGTTCAGCCTTCTCTATTCTGCTGTCAGTTATGTATTTCATTTCTTTGTCTTTATTTCTTTTACTTGTCACTTTTTTATTCCTTCGTATTAGAGGGTTTCTGTAGGGAACAGAAATAAGTACATATGTTCAATATTGCATGTTTGCCCCCTCAATATTTTTCAAAAGAACTTTGAAATTGAAAAAGCTGTTCCTCGGGTTACAGTTGTGGCTCAGTGGAAAAGCATTTGCCTAGCATGTGTGAGGCACTGGGTTTGATTCTCAGCACCACATAGAAATAAATAAATAAAACAAAGGTGCACCAACATCTAAAAACTATTTTTTTTAAAAAAAGCTGTTCTTGCTCCCTCCCAGCGGTGGTTGGAGTGGGGAAAACACCTAATCCACATCTTGTCTCTCAAGGGAGGAAATAAATGAAGATTGAGTATACCATCTCTGAAAGGTTACTGACTCTGGGCCACATCTTTGGTTAAAATAAAGCACAATAAGATATTTCACTTTAATTTATTAAGGATTATGACCTGGAAAACTTAGAATATTTCTAAAAGTACTTCACAATATTCACTACAATTTTTTTTTTTTGGTATGGGGGATTGAACTCAGGGGCACTCGACCACTGAGCCACATTCCCAGCCCTATTTTGTGTTTTATGCAGAGACAGGGTCTCACTGAGTTGATGAGCGCCTTGCCGTTGCTGAGGCTGGCTTTGAACTCGCGATTCTCCTGTCTCAACCTCCCAAAGTGCTGGGATTACAGGTGTATGCTGGCTCACTACAGTATTTCTAACTAAAAAAAACTATGCTTTCTAGGAATCTGATTCCAAGGCCTAGGCTTTAAAAAAGATGTTATCTGGGGCTGGGGTTATGGCACAGTGGTAGCGTGCTCGCCTAGCATGCGTGAGGCACTGGGTTCGATCCTCAGCACCACATAAAAATAAAATAAAGACATTCTGTCCACCTACAACTAAAAAAAATAAATATTTTTTTAAAAAAGGCGTTATCTTCATCCATAATTATATACTTTATTGTACCTCAATTATTTCTAGTAGGTACACAGTGTCATATGATGAATGCATTTATCTTTTAAATCTGTAGGAAGAAACTGAAAGATGTTTACATAGTTACATAAAATGTATTTTCACATTTACCACTTAAGTTGTTTATTGTCTTCCCTATCCCTTAGTACCTTTGGGAGAAGAAGCCTAATAGCTGATCATTTTCTTTGTATTTGAAGCCTCCCAAAGTTCTGTGGATGTTTTTCTGCCTGAAAGTCTAAACTATTTGCACTTTCCATAGAAGGCATTTATGTTAGTTAGCATCAATGTTTTAAAAGACCTAACATTTGTATAACACATCACAAAATTACATAACACTTTATAGGGTTTTTTTTTTTTTTTGCATATATTTTCTTGATGAACCAAACTAGTGCCGAGTAACCTATGGAGTTTTCATAAGTTTATTAAAAAACCTGTTTGTATTCCCCCATTTAAGGATATCATAGTGACTTTTCTAAAATTTCAGATGGTATTTTGTTGTTCATTATGCATCCCCAGCCTGCTTGACATCTGATGATTTTGTTTCCCTTTCTGTTCCTCTTTTCTAATTATTTTCCCAGGAATCCAACAAGATGGGAATGCAGTCCTTCAGTCTGATGAAGCTCTGCAGAAATAGTGACCGAAAACGAACGGCTGCCAAGTTTTATAGCTTTCTTGTTCTGAAAAAACAGCAGGCCATTGAGCTGAACCAGAGTGCTCCCTATGCAGATATCATAGCTACCGTAGGACCGATGTTCCATAAGTTGTGAAGGAAATCCAGAATACGCAGGTTTACACCATCACTGGCATTTCTGCAGATTGTTCAATTTAATGCAGAAGCCACTAGGAAGCCGCTGAAGGTCTGACATCTTTAGATCAGATTCCTGTTTCTACTTCCTCTCTAGGATTCAGATCCTATTCCCTCTCTGTAAATTCAAAATAATCATAGCTGTAATTGGAAAACTAGATGCTTACAGAAATACTTTATTATAACTATTTTTTTAACTTAGCTGATTTGAATGTATAGCCTTTATTATTTCCTTGATTTGAATGTTCTATTTAGGGTACATTTAGGATTACATTTTTAAAATACTATATGCCTTCAAGAAACATTCAAGGATTTTTTTCAAATGATATTTTACATTGGATTATTTACATAAATTCTGTGGGATTAATGAATAATTAATGCTTTCTTATTTCTACACAGACAGTAATTTATTTAATTCTAATGCATATCATCCTTGATGTGACCTAATGCCATAATTTTTAATCTGATAACTGAAGAATTACAAAATTCATCTTTGTTTTAAAATTCCTAAGTGGCGGGCTGGAATTGTGGCTCAGTCGTAGAGTGCTTGCCTAGCATATGCGAGGCACTGGGTTTGATTCTCAGCACCACATATAAACAAATAAATAAATATCCATCAACAACTAATAAAAATATTTTTAAAAAAAACAAAACTAAAAAAAATTCCTAAGTGGTTTTTTGTCTATTTATAGGTCATTTATCTTTTTTATTATTTAATTATTATTGTAACTACCACTACTGCTTCAGCAAAACTAAATATGCTTTTTATGTTTAAAAAAAATCAACAGACACTTGTTCGGCATGTTGTCTGCAGCTAAAATTTGAGCAAAGATCACTACAATAATTGTTCTTTAACTTGGTGCTTACATTTTTTACATTAAAACAATTTTTTTCTTAAAGTTTGAGTTAGGAGATTTTGTATTATGTCCTATGTACTCCATAGGTCACTGTAAAATGAAGACTATAGTGCTCTTTAAAATATGGTATCTGGAATTATGCTACAAACAACTAAATTCTAAATAGCCTCTCTGAATGAATAGGTTATAAGGTACAAATATCAAATTTGCTTTTATAAATTTTCTTTTCTTTTTTTAAATTTACATGGAGAAAAATTGACTTCTTATTTTTGGTACACAGTTCTGTAAATTTGATAGATAGATAGACAGACAGATGGATGCATATAGCTATCATCACAATCAGGAGAAAATAGTAACATCACCCTAGATGACTCCCTTGAATTCCTCCTTTGTAGTTATACCCTTCCGGCATTCTAATGTCTGGCAACCACTCCTCTGCATGACTACACTTTTGTTTTTTGGAGACCGTCATATAAATGGAATCATATGGCTTGTAATTTTTTGAGACTGGTTTCTTTCATTCAATATCACATCTATGAGATTCGCCCAAGTTGGTATACACATCAGTAGTTTGTTCCTTTTTATTGCTGACTAGTATTCTGTTTGTCTGGATATGCCAGTTTATTTACGTGTTTACCTATTAAAGGGTATTTAACTTGTTTCCAGTTTTTATAATTATAAATAGAGCTATATACATTTGTGTACAATTTTTGTGTGAATGTAAGTTTTGATTTCTCTAAGCATGGGTTTGCTGGGTCAGGTGGTATATTTAACTTTATAATACATTGCCAAGTTATTTTCCAGAGTGGAGGTACAATATTGCATTCCCACTAGTAATGTATGAGAGTTCTAATTTACTTGTTATTTTGAGATAATTTTCACATGCAATTGTAAGAAATAATACAGAGAGATTGTATACCAGTTTCTCCCTGTGGTAATGTGTTTAGTATAATATCATAACCAGGAATTTGACATTGCTATAATCCACCAACCTCATTCAGATTTTACCAGTTTTCCATGTACTCATGTGTATGTGAATTCAGTTCCATGCAATGCTGTCACATGTGTAGCTACGTATGAACACCACTAGAGTAAAGAAGCAGAATAATTCTATCCCGAGGTTCATTTCTGCTGCCTTTTATTAGCCAGTCATCTCCCTCCCTGCTCTTCTCCTTAGCTACTGGCTACCACTAAGCTGGTCTTCATTGTTATAATTTTGTCAGTAATACAATTGACTTTCCTGGGTTAACTTTATATCCAGTGACTTTGTTAAGCTCAAAAATTAGTTCTAGGTGGTTCTGTTTGTTTTTGTGGAGTCTTTGATATTTTCTACACAGACAACCTTTTTGTCTACATTAAGCAGCAGTCTTATTTCTTCCTTTGCATTCTGTATGTCTTTTCTTTTTCTTACCCTGTAACACTGGCTAGAACACCTAATATGATGTTGAATAGGAATCACGAGACTAGACATCTTTGCATTGTTCCCAGTCTTAGAGGATAAGTACTAATTATTTCACTATAAAATATGATGTGAACTATATTTGGGTGTATAGTTTTTTGTTTGTGTGTTTTAGTGAGGAATAATTTGTATCAATCAGATGGAGGATTGTATTAGTCTGCTTTCTATTGCTATAACAATGATTCTGGGTACTTAAAAAGAAAAGGGGCATATTTAGCTCACAACTTTAGAGGATGGAGATCCAAGATGAGGCAACTGCATCTGTTTGGCCTCTGGCGAGAGCCTCCTTGGCTGTATCACAACATGGAGGATAGCCTCGTGGGTGGCATATGTGCCAGAAGGAGAGCTCTCATGGTCATCAGGAAGCAAGGGCAATCTAGTGTCCAAGCTTGCTCCTCTTATTAATTATAAATAGAGCTACATACATTTGTGTACAATTTTTGTGTGAATGTAAGTTTTGATTTCTCTAAGCATGGGTTTGCTGGGTTAGGTGGTATATTTAACTTTATAATACATTACCAAGTTATGTAATGTACTTAGAGGATAACAGTTTGCTAGCCACGCTCTGTGCTCACAATAACTTAACCGCTGTCCACCTTTTAAAAGTTCCCTCACGTCAATACTGCCACGTTGAGGACTGACCTTCCAGCACATGAAACTTTGGGAGGCATCTGAATCATAGCAAGGACATTCCTTTCTATTCCTAGGTTGCTGAGAGATCTTTATTATGAATGGATACTGAATTTTGTTAAATGCTTTCCCTCATTAATTGGATCATGAGATTTTCCTTTTTGGGCTGTTAATATGATAGTATATACTGATGGACTTCTAAATTTTTAACCCATCTTGCATTTCCAGAATAAAGTCTACTGGTCATGGTGTACTCTTCCTTTCATACACACTGTATTTGGTTTGCTAATATACTTTTTTTGGTGGGGGGGGACTGGGGATTGAACTCAGGGGCACTCAACCACTGAGCCACATCCCCAGCCCTATTTTGTGTTTTATGTAGAGACAGGGTCTCACTGAGTTGCTTAGCGCCTCGCCCTTGCTGAGGCTGGCTTTGAACTTGCGATCCTCCTGCCCCAGCCTTCCAAAGTGTTGGGATTACAGGCGTGCACCACCGTGCCCAGCGATTTGCTAATATACTCTTAACAGCTTTATTTAGATATAATTCACATACCATATAGTATTCAATTCCGTGGTTTTTAGCATATTCACAGTGTTATGCAACTATAACCATTATCTAATTTTAAAATACTTTCATCACCCCAATTAGAAACCTCATACTTATTAGCAATAACTACCAGTTCCCTTCTTCACCCTCCACAGCCCTTGGCAACCACTAATCCACTTTCTGTCTCTAAGAATTTGGCTGTTTTATACATTTATATAAAGGGAATCATACAATAGTAACATTCGTACTTTGTGTCTGGTTTGTTTCATTTTGAAAGAAATCAGTTGATGGACGTGTGGGTTGTTTCATCAGTTGATGGACGTGTCATCAGTTGGTGGACGTGTGGGTTGTTGTCACTTTTTACTATTATGAATAACACTGCTATCAATATTAGTGCATGAGTTTTTGAGTATGTGTATTTTGATTATTTTGAGTATATAGATAGTAGTATAATTGCTGTGCTACATGATACATTTATGTTTAAATTTTTAAGAAACTATCAAATTGTTTTTCAAAGAGCTACACCGTTTTACATACCTACCAGCAATGTATGAGAATTCCAATTTCTCTATATCCTTGTCAAAACTTGTTATTATCCCTTATTTTTATTGTGGCCACAGTAGTGAGTGTAAAGTGGTATCTTACAATTTTGATTTGCATTTCTTCAATGATGCTGAACGTCTTTTTCATGTGGATTTGATAATATATTATTGAAGATATTTGTTGACAAGACATAATGGTCTATGACAAGACATAATGGTCAAAAACTTTCCAAGTTTTTCCTCCTATTCTAGTGCTCTGAAAAAGACTAGCGATTTGTGTTATTTCTTCTTTCAACATTTGGTAGAATTCACACCATAAAACCAGCTGGAGATCAGGAGATTCATATTTTGGAAGGTTTCAAACTATGAATTGGTTTTTTAAATAGTTGTAAAAGTTGTCTATTTCATTTTGGAAACATTTGGTGGTTTTTCAAAGAATCATTTTGTTTCACCTACATTGGTGAGTTTGTGTATGCAGAGTTGTTTCAAGCATTCCCTTATTATTCTTTATCTATGAGGTTCACAGTAATAACCCCTCTGTCATTCCAGAGGCGTTAATTTATGTCTCTCATGTCTCTCTTCTCCCTCCCTCTCTCTCTCTCTCTCTCTCTCTCTCCAGTTGCTCTAGAGGCTTGAAATTTATTGGTCTTTTCAAATATGTTGGTTTTTTTTGTTTGTTTGTTTGTTTGGTTTTTGGTACCAGGAATGAATCCAGGGACACTTAAGCACACATTCCCAGCCCTTTTTATATTTTATTTAGAGACAGGGTCTTGCTAAGTTGCTGAGGTTGACTTTGAACTCATGATCCTCCTGCCTCAGCCTCCCAAGCCCCTGGGATTACAAGTGTGTGCCACCACAACTCAGCCTTCTTGGTGTTTTGGATTCCTCTCTCTCTCTCTCTCTCTCTCTCTCTCTCTCTTTTTCAATTCCATTGATTTCTGCTCCTGTATTCATTATTTTTTTCCTTTGGCTTGCTCTGCGTTCCTTTTGCTCTTATCCTTCTAGTTTTATTAAGGTGGAAATACATATAATTGATTTTTGCTCTTCGTTTTGGGGGGAGGTAACCAGGGATTGAACTCAGGGGCACTCGGCCACTGAGCCACATCCCCAGCCCTATTTTATATTTTTATTTAGAGACAGGGTCTCACTGAGTTGCTTGGTGCCTCGCTCAGTTTCTGGCTTTGAATTAGTGATCCTCCTGCCTTCGGCCCCAGAGCCACTGGAATTACAGGAGTGTGCCCGGCTCTCTTCCTTCTTTTCTAATGTAAATACACAATGCTATACATTTCCTTCCAAGCATTGCTTTAACTGTATCACATATTTTGATATATTGTATTTATGCTTTTGTTCAGCTCAAAATATTTTCTAATTTCCCTTGAGACTTCTTATTTGACCTGTGAATTATTTAGAAGTATGTTGTTGAATTTCCAAGAGATTTTCCTGCACTTTTTCAGTAATAAATTTTGTCTAATTCCTTTATGTTCAGAGAACATACTTTAAATGACGTTGATTCTTTTAACTTTGTTAAGGTTTGTTTTGTGTACTAGTTTATGATGTGTCTTGGTGAATGTTCCATGAGGACTTAAAAGGAATATATTCTTAATTTTTAGGTAAGTGTCAGTGAATGTCAGTTGGACCTAGTTGTTAGTAGTGCTGTTCAAGTCTTATCTTGCTTTGTTCTACTAGTTCTGCCAAGGACTGAGAACAGCAGCATTTGTCTCCAGCTATGATTGTGGGTCTGCTTGTTCCGCCTTTCAGTTCTGCCAGTTTTGCTCTGTGTGTTATGAAGCCGTCCCACAGGCACAGGCACATTTAGAATTACTGGTGTAAATGGATTATTGTAATGCACGTATCTTCTTGATTAAGTGACCTTTTAATTTATTGTGTATTGATTATCCCTGGTAATTTGTTTGCCCTGAAGTCTATTTTTTCTTATATTAACAGTATCTAGTAATAACAGCCATTTCTACTTTCTTTTGATTAGGTTTACGTGGTATATATATATATTTTCCAGATTTTACTTTTACTTTGTGTTTAAAATGAATTTATTGTATACTGCATCTAATAAAGTCATTTTTATTCACTCTGCTAACTCTGTCTTCATTGGTGTGTTTAGGTCACTTACATTTAATGTACTTATTAACATGTTTGGATTTAGGTCTGCCATTTTGTTTACTATTTTCTTCCCTTTATTTTTCATGCCTGTTTTCCCCTTTCTTGCCTTCTTTTGAAATATTTGAACTTTTTTTTAGAATTCCATTTTCATTTATCAGCTGTGTTTGTGCTGTTAACAGCACTATTAACAACTAGGTCCAACTGACATTTATTGAAACTCACCTAAATCTTATTTATTTTTAAGGAAAATTTCTAATGGCTGCTCTAGGGATTACAAAATGCATCCTTTTTTTTTTTTATTTTTTTTTATTTAAATGCATTTCAAGTCATAGTACATAACCAGATCTCTGTTTTTCCATTTCTCTGACTGCAAACCAAATAAAGTCACACCATTAGAGTCTTCATAGATGTGCCAGGGGTAGTAAAGACCATCTCAAATAACCATCATTACTATGCCCATTTCCCTTTCCTTCCTCCCCCCTCTCCCAACCATGTTTAGAGATCCTGCATTTCTCCTATGTTTCCCGTTCCCGCCCCCCCTTATGTATTCTTATCCACTAATCAGAGAGAACATTCGGCATTTAGTTTTTTGGGATTGGCTTACTTCACTAAGCATAATGTTCTCCAATTCCATCCATTTGCCTACAAATGCCATAATTTTATTCTCTCTTATTGCTGAATAATATTCCATTGTGTATATGTACCACAGTTTCTTTATCCATTCATCTAT
>CM053401.1:154822127-154923276 GCA_028644305.1 Xerus rutilus | reverse complement strand
GTTGAAAAGGCTATCTTTGCTCCAATGAATATTTTTGGCTCCTTTGTCTAGTATGAGATAGTTGTATTTATGTGCATTACTCTCTGTGTCTTCTATTCTATACCATTGGTCTATCTGCCTATTTTGGTGCCAGTACCATGCTGTTACAAAATGCATCCTTAACATCTCATACTCTACCTAGAGTTGGTATTTTACCACTTCAAGTGGAGTGTAGAAAAACCGTACACCATACAGGTCTCCTTACACAGTATCTGTCTTATCATTATAGCTAAATACATTAAAAACCCATTACACAATGATACAATTGTTGCTTTCAACAATCTCAACTGTCAAACATATTTTAAAGAATTCCAGGGGAGAAGAATAGTATATTAAATTCACTCAGACATTTGCCATTTTTAAATATCTTCGCCTCCCTTTTGGTATTCCATGTTTCCTGGACATAATATCTTAGTTTTTCTTTATCTGAGAAAGTCTTTATTTCACTTTTGTTCCTGAAGATGTCTCTGCCTGGTATGGAATTCTGGTTTCCATCTCCTATCTCTTGACAATAACAGAAAGTCGTCCTGTTTTCTCCTGCCCTCTGTGGTTTCTGAGAAGTCCGTAACTACTCAAAGCATTACTCTCATATAATTAATGCATCATTTTTCTCTGATTGCTTTCTCAAGACTATATTCTTGGATTTTAATTCTTACGAGTGACTGAAAACTATGACATTGTTATCATTTGGTTCATCTCCTTTGGGTTTCCTCAGAAAGTTGGAAAGTGGAGTCTTACTTGCTCAGCTCTGCTTTGCTGCCTGTTTCCCACAGTAATTGTCCCTGCATCTGAAGCCAGAAAAAGATGCAAAACATCCGGGGCTCACTCTCCCTCAGGACCACAGCCACTCTGATTGGAGAAGTCTTCTCTCTCAGAGTTTTAGGCACCTGTGTGTTCCTGCTGCCCAAGGATTACCTGGGGGCTGGGGTGAGAGAAACTGAAAAAAGATTTGAAAAGAAAAGAAAAATGTATTTCCCCCACTTACTCTGAGAATCAGTAGTCTCCTTTCTGTTCCTCAAGTCAGAACCAGACGGATCATTTGTGAACTTTCTCTGTGTTGATTCCTGATTTTGGTGTATCTTGAGACCAGCCTGAGAGAGATCAGAGGAAACAAAAATGGTAAATTCCCCACTAGCTCACTAGTTCATCAAATTCTGTCTTTCCCCAATTTGCCTGCTAGTATTTTCTCTTCAGAATCCTCAAGTAGCTGCCCCTTGGATTTTGTTCAGGTTTTATTGCTATGTTCAGTGGGAGGAATACACTCACCCAGAACTGAAACGAAATTTGCTTTTGAAACTAAAAGAAATTTAACTATTTCCCAATTAGTACAAAACAAAACAAAATTCCTGACTTCTCTGAAATAATTTCATCTTGTTTTATACTTACAATCCTCATTCATTGCAATTAATATTATAACTAAACACTGATTCTCTTCTCAATCACTGTTTTCGGATGCTCAGGAGAATTCTTTTCTAGCTGATACCATTCCAGATGGAAATTATGGGGGTGGAAGAGCTCTCTTGTTTTGGAGATGTTCCTAGTGGAGATTTCTGGGAAATGTAGTCTTCTAACTACCAAGCAAAATAAAACATGGGAGAAAGACAAAATATTTGAATGATGAGCTCAGAAATTTTCTCCTGCTTAACCATATAGTGATTACGTGGCTTCTTTTGGTTTTGTTTCAAGTATAAAGAAGTCACATATGATTTAGGTGGGTGTTCTGACGGATAAAAAATTTCATCCATTAACCAGTTAATACAGCTTTAGGGTTTGTAAACAGCAGGCCTCAACATTTCACATGGCCTTTCAACTACAATATCTAGTCCTGCTACAGTTTCTCTGCCGTGTTTTTCCATAATGACTAATATGATAATGACCACTTGATAGGAAAATTCAATGTGATTGAATAGAGGGGAAAATATAGCTAATGCCAAAAATTCATATGCATTTATTGCAAGACAAGGGAAACCCCCCCCCCAAAACTGCATTTACTGCAAAGCACTATAGAGAAAGACTTAGCTTTGAAAAGTAACAGAAAATTTTAAAATAATGATTTCTTCATGTACATTATAAATATTAGCTATTTCTCACCAGGCCAATATTGCAGAGTCATGAAGTAAATCAGTGCAGTTACTTTATACATTCTTCTCTTAGAAGAGTCAGCTTGGAGAGGAAAGAAGAGGGTACCAAGTTCAGCCTTAGCAACAGTAGAGAGAGACTTAAAAGAGACTTCAGACATAAAGCCCTCCAGCATGACATCTAGCTGAGCTTTCTTACAGACAGCTCAGGCCTGGAATAATGGGTGCCTGCTTCATTGTTCATTCAATGTTTATTGAGCACTTACTATGTGTTAGGTATCGTGTTAGGCACTGGGGATAAAGCAAGGGAAGAAAAGTTCCTTCCCTCACGAAGCATATATTCTAGCGAGACAACTAGTAAGTCAACTGTGTATTAAATACAAGGCAAAAGAGTGGGGGAAGAAAGGGTTTGTATTTTATGTAGGGTAATCAAGGAAGGCCTCCCTGAGGACAGTGATATTTGAGCTGAGACCTGGAGGAAGTGCGGGAGTAAACCACTCCAGGCAAAGGATAGGTGAATATAAAAGCCTGGAGGCCTAGCAAGATAGTTCATGCCAGAGAAATGAGTGATGGGGAGAGCCATGAGGGATGAAGTTGGAGGGGTAAGACAGGGCAGATGGCAGAGGTGACACAGAAAAGCACCCCTGGATTTTGAGCAGAGAATGGCTGATCAGATAGGGCTTGTTCAGAAAAAGGGAGCCCCTCTGCACCCCAGGCCACTTCCCACACGTGGAGCAGGTGAGGAATCAGGCCCAGGGAGTGAGTTATCTAAAGTTGTATGGCTACAGTGGAAAGGCTAGACATGGAAAGTGGAAGTCCAGTTTCCTGGACTCTTTTTTAATCCCTTTGTTGGGGAAGACAGAAGAGGACCCAAAATGTACATTTTGCTTTCCTTCGTACCAATGATTCACCATTTTAATCTTTCAAAGGAAAACATTTCTGTCCCCAGAAACTGGGTGCTGCTATTATTTTCTTGGTAGTCCAAGTGTTGTTCACAGTAAATACTCAGACTTGGTCTGGGGAGTGGGAAATATTCTTAAAGGCCTTCAGATCAAATTACTACTTAACATGAGCCCACTGCGCCAGGGAGTGAGATTGGTGTCATCACCCCATGCTACAGATGAGAAAGTGGAGGCCCTGATTGCGAAGGGACTAGCCCAGGGTGGCGCAGACTGCCGGTGGACCCACGCGCTTTCCGCCACGCCCCAGCGCCCAGCTCTGCGGACAGGCTGGCGAGTGAGTGGCAGAGGGGCCCCTTCCCGGTGTGCTAGCGTCCCTCCCCCTGGGCCCTGGGGAACCAGAGATCAACTATCTCTTTAAGAAGGAAAGTGAAGACGGGCGGCTTACGCAGCTGCCGGCGAGCCGCCGACTGGCTGGTCCCCTCCATCCACCTCACCCTCCTCCCGCCTCCGCCCTCCCGGCAGCCCCAGCCCCGGCCAGCACCCGGCCAGCCGCCTCCAGCAGGGGCTCGGGAGAGCGCGTCGGCGGCCCGCGCGGGGCAGCCAAAGCCATGGAAGCCTCGGCAGGTGATGACAAGGATCCCGGGGACCTCCGGGCCCAGCGCGCAGCTGCGCCCGCCGCACCCCAGAGTGCCGGGTGCCAGGGGTGGGGGCGGCGCGGGGCAGCGCACGGAGCCCCTCCGGCCGGGGCGGCGCAGCTGTCCGCGGGGGCTCGGCTGCCCGGTGTCCCCGTCGCGCTCACCCGCCCTGTGTGTGTCTTGTCCCCGCTGCCGCAGGTTGCTGATCAGGCCGGGCGGCTGCAGCGGCGACTGCAGAGGCGCTGCGCCAAGCCGGGCCGGAGCGGTGCGGGCGGGCGGCGGGACTGCGGAGGCCGAGTGCACTCAGGTAAGGAGGCCGCGGCCGGGCGAGAGGGGCCCGCGCTGCTCCGCGGGGGCTGGGGGCAGCTGGCGACCTCTCGCTGCGACAGAATCCCCCGCAGGGCACCCGCGGAGCGGGATTAACGGTGACTCATCCTGCCCTCCCTTCATTCCCCTGCATCTCCCTAAGCGCCCCCACCCCAGCCTTGAAATTGACTAATGAGAGGACGCGAGTGCGGCCAGGAGATGCCCAGGGTGGGCGATGCCAGGAGCGCTTGTGGGGAGCGGCCCCCTCCCCGTGTCTGTCTGTCTTCCTCTTCTGGTATTTGGCAAACATGCCAGCTTTCTTTTTTTCCTTCTTGGAGGAGAAGCAAGGGTACCTGGGGGTGGGAGAAGGACGGAACCCCACACCTACTCCAAGGTCAAGTGCCAATGACTGTTTCTTCCTACCTTTCCCTGAGAAGCCTCAGCGCTTTGCAGTGTCTGGAAAAACTGTCCGTGACCCCTAGAGAGGGAGATCTGGGCCTCAGTCTCCCTTGAGCGTCTATGGGATGCCGCGTTCTCTTCCACTCCCCAGCAAGGAGCGGGGCTGTTGGCAACACCTACAAGCCTGGGAAGCCCCAGATTCCCTGCCTTAGCCCTGCAGACTCAAGGAGAGGCCTGGTCACATGCTGCCAGTTCCCTGGGCCTTTTCTGCCCATCTGGTGTTGTGGGCTAGGCTGGGCTGGAGGAGCTTCCTAGGAAAGATGATCTCTGCTGTTTGAGTGGGGTAAGGAAAGTGCTAGAAATTGGGGTTCTAGGCCCTAAACTTGCTAGTTGGCGACAAGTAGCCATCTTAAAATTCTTTAGGCGTGGGTGTCTGTCTGCTCATCTGTTAAATGCAGGAGTTGGATTCAATGGTCTGTACGGTTTAGTACACCCCTCAAGCTGCTCTTGTGGGGCGGGGGCTCTCTACTAAAGCAATTTAATTTTAGGTCTGTGAATTAATTGGGATTCCCTGGGTTCATCTCTTTCAACTCTGGACTTCTCCAGTGAACCAGTGACCTTGTAGGCCTCCTGGCACTGGAGTGTCACACAGGCCTATAGTGACATCTCTGTGCTGTTACTGCCTTTCTCCAAGTTTCAGCTTCCTCATCTATAATCTGGGAAGAGGGGTACCTGCTGGAAGCTACTGGAATGGTTCTGTGCCTGGCACATAGTAGGTTCTCAGCTACTCAGGACTTGGGAGATGGACTGGGAGCAAACAGAGGAGGGCTGCTTTAGTCTTCTGTCCCTCCCCCTCCCCGCCAGTCTTTCCACATCCCTGAGGATGGTGTCCCTGCCAGGAGATAATGTAGGCTGGAGTGTGTTGAGCCACCGGGCTGAGGGCCTGCAGCAACCAGGAGGTGCAAACAGTTTCACTGCAAGGGCTATGACATCATTCTAGCAAACGATGGTCCCAAGAAAGCATGTGTAGGCCAGCCCTGGGTTTGGAGCACCTGGCATCCTTGGGTAGAGGTTCCCAGGAAGCAGAAGTGTCTGATCTTGAATGCTGGTAAGGGGACAGGAACCAAGGCTTCCAGATTTCACATGAATCCTCCTGCTGCTCTCTTACCCTCCCTGAGACCAGGGAGTCAGGCTTGTGGTGCCTGTATTTTCTGTTTTTTATCTTCCCTCCAGGGCATCATTTCCAGCCACTATTTGACCTTCCGTGCTCCAGTTTATTGCATAGATAACTTCTGCCTTTGGACAGCATCATAAAAGAGGGTCCCCACTGGGGCAGACACGGCATTCTGCCACTGCACCATTCAGGCTACAGGGAGTCATTGTGTCCCCCCCTCTGCCCTAAATCCCTGTTCCTCTGTGAGCTCCCGCTGACAGAGGCCCCATCTGGCTCTTCTTCTCTGTGTCTCAGGCTCTGTGCCATTGAGCACAGAGTAGGTGCTCAATAAGTGCTGGATTGAATAAATTTGAGAAAATGATGTTCCTCCACCCACGAGGTTGGCTAGATCCTGCAGTGTGTGGGTGGTATAGGAAGGAGTACTTTCAAGTGTAGAATACTGTCATTATTATTATTATTACTAATACTGTCGTTATGGCCATTGTCAGTGGCTAACAGATTTTGACCTGTTCTTCTAGGGCTCCTGACTAGGGCCAAAGGGGGCAGATGTGCTTGGGAGATTGGTGATGATGGCAAGGAGGGGTCCAGATGGTGCTGGCCAGTGTGCGAGGTGACTGTGGAGGGGCAGGGCTGGGAAGAGTGACTCCAGCTGTGTGGAGGGAGGGAGCAGAGCAAGAGGATCAAGACAGGCAGCAGGAAATCAGGAGACCAGGCTGAGGGCCATTTAACCACCCCCTCACCCTGTGACCTTGGGTCAGCCAGGCCCCCTCTTCAAGGTCTCTGCATCCCCATCTCTATACGGAGGGTACTGGGCCGGATGGGTAGGGTCCCTTTAGGTCCTGACATTATTTCAAGTAGACTTTAAAAAAATAAATATGGACAACTGTTTATTCCTGAAATCATGTATAGCATACTAGACCAGCACCCATCTCAGGTAAGCCTCGCCCCAACTTAGGCCGATTGGAAAGATGAGGAAAACGAGGTTTAGACCAAGTGGTGTGCACATGCTGCATGGCTGGAGGAGGTGACTTTGTTAACCTGACAGGAGGCCTGTCCCACTTGCTGTCCCTCGTGAACCTTGCTGTGGCTAGGTTAGGTGCCCTTGTACGGGGGCTGGGGACAGGAGGGCTGGGAAGGATTCGTGAGGAGAGATCAGGCGTTTTCCTCTGCGGCAAAGGGCTGGCTAGGTCCAGTCAAGGGTGTGTGAGTCATGGCTGGAGCGTCTTCAGCAAGAGCCCTGCTGTGCTGCCGGGGGCGGGGGTGCCCCTGTACCAGGGAAGGTGGCTGGGTCTGAGCAATAGTCAGCACAGACACGCACTTGAGTGCTCCCTGTTTGCTGGGCTCTGTCTTACCCAGGCCGATTATTTGCCCCTCAGATCCTCCCAGTACAGAGGCACTGTGTATAATTCTACTGGCGAGAGCGCTAGGGTGGAGGGTTTGGGGCTCGCCCAGGGCTGACAGTTGACCTGTTGTAGAACCTGGAAGCCGCTGGCCTGGGCCTCAAGGGCCTGCTTTTAGTCTGAGGCCTCCCATTGTCCCAGTAAGACTGTAAGCCAGTCCCTTCTGGGAGTAGGTGTTCCCACCCCTCCAATGAACCGGATGCCTCTACTGGCCCTAAAAGGCCTGAGTGTGACCTTACTCCAGTGTAGGGCTGGAGGGGATTCCTGGTCCTCCTGGGCACTGCTTAGTGTCTGTTGCTGTTTATTAGCTAGGCCCTGGGCGAAAAGCACGGGGTATAGGAAAGAGTCAGGGGCAATCCCTGGTTTTCCAGAAGTTCTCTTCTAACAGGGAGAAATGGATACCCAAACATGTCAGCATGAAAACATGTCTAGGAGCTGTGTGGTGTGCTACGTGGGTGTGATCAGGAGAGCAGAGCAGCCTAGTGGGCCAGGTAGACTTTGGGGAGATGGCACATTGAGTCTGGGAATAAAAAGCAATGATAACAATAGGGCTCTACCAGCTCAGGACATTTCCAAACCATTCTAGAGACCTGTTACCTCTTTTTTGGGAGGGAGGTATACTGGGGATTAAACTCAGGGCCACGACCACTGAGCCACATCTGCAGCCCTATTTTGTATTTTATTTAGAGACAAGGTTGCTTAGCACCTCGCTTTTGCTGAGGCTGGCTTTGAACTCGCGATCCTCCTGCCTCAGCCTCCCGAGCTGCTGGTATTACAGGCGTGCACCACCGCACCCAGCTGACCTGTTAGCTCTCATCCTCAGCAACTCAGAAGGTGACCACAGAGTCTGAGGGGCCATCCAAACTCACTGTGTGGCACAGTTCCAGTTGAACTATTCATTTGTCCCAGGTGGACCAGAACTTCCCCTGTCCCTTGGAGGCTTCTAGAAGCAGGACTCTTCAATTCCTTTTGGAAAGCCTGCCTAAAGCCTGTGACCCTCTGGTAGGGTTGGGGAATTCTTGATCCTGTCTACCCTCGTTCCTCCCGTCTGGAGGGACTGCTAGCACCTGGAGAGTTACCCACGATTGCTCAGCAGGGCTGGACTCATCCCTCTGGCCACTGGGGCTGCAGTTCTGAACCAGCCACAGGAACTCTTTCTGCATCTGGGCCACCAGGGGCCTGAAGGGCCACCTCTCCCGCTGATGGGCAGCTGGTGCTGAGAGGTTGGGTGCAGGTAATAGTGAGGCTCTTGAAGAGGGGGAGGCCTGTGTGCCCCGGGGCTGCTTTGCATCCCCAATACATAGGTATTTATGAAGTGTTTGTCACCTGCCTGGCACTGTCCTCTGTCACTGAGGTGCTAAGCCGACCAAAACGCAGTGTCTAGGAGGAAGCCTGCACAGGGCAGAGATCCAGCACCTAGGAGCCTGGAGGCTTGGGCCCTCTCTGTGGCTCTGCCATCGACTCACTGGGTGACCTGAGACCAGGCCTTGTGCTCGTCTACACTTCTCAGAGTTAGAGCTGGTGACCTGTGAGGGCCCTTCCAACTCTGACAGGGGCCCTTCCAACTCTGACAGGCTGGCCATCTACAGAGCTTCTTCCTGTCCATAACCACTTTAGGGGGTGCAAGGATGGACAGGGTGCAGGTAGCCGTAACTTGTGGGAAAATAAGATAAATGTAACAAGAGGCCAGAAGGAGGACCGAGGGAGGGGCTGGGAAGGGTCTGCTCCAAAGCCCCGGCTTGAAGGTAAGACATCACAGAGACAGATGAAGGCGGTGGTCATTAGTTTTGTTTCATGCACTGAACCAGGAGCAGCAGGAGTCTGCTGTCACATGGGGACAGGAAGGCTGGAGGACAGGCAGAGGCACTTGGACTTGGATCTCACGGAGGTCCTTGGGGAACCCATCCTAGGTTGGCCAGCTTTTTATTGTGCCAGAGAAGGACATTTCAAATGACACTTAGAGTTCACTTTACTATCATGTAGGAGCATTTAAATACCTCTCTTCCCCAAATAAAAAGGCCATGCTACCAGAAAAAATGTACCACTTGAACTCCAATGCTTTTTTTTTTTCTTTTCTACAAACTCACTGCAGGCTGTCTACAAGCTACCACTGCAGCTCATTGGTAGAGCACTTGCCTCGCATGTTCCATCCCAAATATCACAAGCAAACAAACAAACAACCCCTGCTGGCACAGTGGCTGTGGGGTGGCACACGCTTGTCATCCCTATTGCTCAGGAGGCTGGGGCTGGAGGATGACAAGTTGGAGGCTAGCCTCAGCAATTTTGCCAGATTAGTCATAGAGTGCCCCAGGGTTCAGTTCCCAGGACTGCAAAACAAGCTATCTTGTACATTGTCCTGACTTTGCTCCTTTTGCTACAGACACGTGTCCTTGTGGGGCTCTGGAGTCAAGTGCTTGGGATTGGCTTCCTTTTGGCCTCGGAGCCTTTGCTTCCTCACCTGTAAAATGGGGAGATGGTGCTATCCATCTCCTAAGGTCATTGGAAGGTGCTAAAACAGAGCACACAAGCCCCCGGGACCTCAACCACAGTTTCCTACAAAGGCAACACGGAGGTTGGCTTTGTAGGAAACTGTGGTCAAGCATGCGTGTGACTGGCCACAGGGAGCGACCTTGATGTGGGTTTCAGATGCGGGGCGCGCAGTGCTCAGCCAGTTGCCCCCTGGTTCACAGAGGAGGGAGACTAGACCAGAAGGGCGACCCAGGCCAGGGCAGCCTAGTCTGTGAGCTCAGGAAGTCAGCCTTACTTTGGTGGCTTTCAACTGTTCGCTTCTGGGTCCCCGACTTCAAAGGCCCCAGTTGTGCCCCTTTGTGTTGGGCGGCACAGGCAGGATCGAATCTCTGGGGACGGAGGCCTCCAGACACCTCTCTCACCCCCTTGAAGACGGCCCCGCCAGGCCTCCTGACCACAGGATCTCTGAAAGCTTGATGGGCAGCCTCAGAAGAGAGGTCTCGGCAGATAGCCCGTGAACCCCGGCACACACCCTCACCCCAGAGGCCGCCGGAGAGGTGTCTGGCCACTCCTCGCTGGGAGCCCTGGTTCCTGCCTTTGGGAGCCAGGCTGGGCTGGCTGTTGGGGTCCAGCCTGCAAGCCGTCTGTCGCCCTGCCCTCTATGGCATGGCCCCGGCACAGGCACAGCTGAGATCTGGTTGCATTCTTAGAGCAGGACCTCAGGGGAGCTCCTAATCAGCAAGAAGAACCCCACGGACAGGGTTTCAGGGCCTCCTGGGATTCGATGACAGTCAACAGTCTTGTGGTCCAGTGAATCAAATATTCACCAGGCACCTAAGGTGGCCAGGTTCCATCCTGGCCCTGGTGGGGGACTGCAAAGAGGTATTTGCATCCATTTATCCCCCCAGTGTGTTCTGAGGATCTCTGGCACCGAGGGTGGTCCTTGCCCAGGGAGCCTTTCAGCCGGGTTGGAGGGAAGGTGCGTGGCTGGGGCACCAGCCTGACAGAAATGGGGTCCACAGTGGCCACTGACTTCTGAGTGCCAGGTGCTGGCCTCCAGAGAGCCTGCTGCAGAGGGCAGAGGTGGCAGTTGTGACAGCACCCCGCATAGTGCCAGCCACTCGATGTAGAGCAGTGCTGTTGTTGGCCTGGAAAACTGGGAAGACCCTGAGAAGGGCCCTAGCTCTGAGCCCCAGCACCACGAAACCAACACCGTTTTAGGCCCACTTAGCACATATTATCCACATTGATGAGGCTACCGGGGCTCAGAGAGGGGAAGTAATTTGTTCAAGGTTGCACAGCTGCTGGGCTACAGAGCCCACACTCAGATGCTGGTCTGTTTGGCATCATAAGCCATGTTCCTCCCTCTGAGCCATGTTACCTCTAAATAAGTGAATCCTGAAGGAAATAACTAAAGTTTCCATTTGTTGAACACACAGGCGAGGAGAGGCAGTGCTGCTGTGTGAGGTGGGGAATTTTTGTACATGAAGAAACTGGGACTCCTAGGAAGAAGAAACGGGTGGCCCAGGGTGGTGGACGCAGGGAGTGGCGGGGTCAGGACGCCCACCCCCGTGTGCTGGATGTGGCTTCCCACACTGAAATGACGGAGTAGTAAAGGGGACAAGCACAGCCCCAGGAGAGAGCTGGGTTCCTGCAGGCCTTGAGGACGCCAGAGCAGGACTTGCGAGTGCCAGCAAAGGAGGCGGATTCTGGCACATTCCAAGAGAGGACGTTCTCAGATAAAAACCATCTAGAAACAAGACCGTGCGTCTTGAGAGCCGGCTTCTCTCTTGGCCACTCACATAGGCCTGGATGACCTAGGAGCAACTCTTGCAATGGGCTGTGACAGCTGTGCTCGTCAGCCTTGTCACCCGGAGGGTCTGGGATTCTAGCACAGGGCTGGTCACAGCACTGATGCCAGCAGCAAGTGCCACTGCTGTTCCCAGAAGAAAGAGCAGCTGTAGGTCTGGACTGTCTGGGAAGGCTTTCTGGAGGAGGAGGAGGAAGAGGAGACCCGCTTAGCACATGTTCTCCACCTTTGACAGATTAGGATCCTGAAGCTCAGAGGGGGCAAGTCATTTGTTCAAGGTTGCACAGCTGCTGGCAATAGAGCTACATTTAGATGTAGTAGAACAGAGTCTGAAGAGCAGGTAGCGCCAGGCTGGGGGTAGGGAGAGGAGCGAGGCGTGGGGCAGAGGGCCTGCTGCTTTGCTGGCCATAGGTGGGCAAAGGCCATACCCTTGGCAAAGGATAGTCCCGTGTTCCCTCTGGTTGTTGAAATGGTGGCCTGGAGGCACAGCCACCCCAGGTCCCTCCCAGAGCCCAACGTTGCCTCTGCAGTGAGACGTGTGTGGAGGCCACCTCCCTCACATCTGGGTCACAGAGCCAAGCGGGAGGAGCCTCTGCTCCATCCTCTGAAGGAGCTGGTCTTCTGGGAGCCACCTGCCGCTCAGGGTGAGCACCGGGCTCCCAGTCAGGCCTGGCCTGTTTCCAGTCCTGTCACTTGTGAGCCAGGGACATCAGACACATCCGACACCTCATGTCACCCCCCTGGCCATTTTCTCCTCCACCAGAGAGGGATCGATTGTTCCTGCCTGAAAGGAGAGGGGACTGCGCTGGCAGCGGCCATGGGAAAGGGCCTGTGTGTGGGGACAGGGACATCCCTGCGATGCTGCTTCCTCGGTGGCTCCTCTGCTCCCTTGGTCCCAGCTCTCGTCCAGGTTAATGCGACACCACACTGTGCGCAGGCACACGGATGTGTGTGTGACCTTCTGGCATCTTCCTGGCAGCCAGGGGAGGGGAGCAGACTGTGGAGAGGAAGCTGAGGCACTGTCCCCTCTTCAGTCCCAGAGCCCAGGTTCTCCTGTCCCCTCTGTCCCTCTGCTGTCCTCGGTCGCTTCTTGGAGGAGGCCGGCGCCTGGCTGGTTCTCCCGCCTCCGCTCTTAGCTGGGCTCTTGAGGGCAAGATGGCTAATCCTGGGCTCTGAGCTGAAGAGCATCTTGGTGCCGTGTGGCTTCAGCGAAGTCCCTAAGTGACCTTGGACGCGTTCTACCCCAGAGCAGCAGTCTGCAGGCGTCCCTTTCTGTCCCATTTCCTTGCTCTTGCTATGCTCCCTCTCTGGGCTTTCTTCTGCTACTGCTGCTCCCTCGGCATCTTCAGATCCATTGCAAAGCCAGCTCACACGCCACCTTCCAGGGTCCTCTTCCGACTCCCACAGCACCTCCAGGGAGCCCAGGCCCTTCGTCCCCATGCTGAGCTCTGTGCTGTCACAGGCAAGAGAGCCCCTGCCCCACCTTACAGGTGAGGGGCTCCTCATTATGGAGGCTCCATGCCCGAGAGAGAGCAGCCCTGGGTTCCTTGGGAATGGCAGGAGATTGGTGGTGTGAGCAAACCTAACGATCAGCTGTCCAGGAAAAGGAGACCAGGATCCCGCCCTCCACAGAGAGCAGGACCCCTGGCCCTGCTCCCTGAATGGGCCCCAGCTGAAGGCACAGACCAGAGGTGGGCATACTCTAACTGCCCTCGCCGCCTCTACCGTGGATTTGCTTTGTGACCATGGGCAAGTCACTTAGGTTTTCTGTTCATTACCTTAGTAGTAAAATGAGCATCCCAATGAATCCCAGCCTCACAGGAGCAAAATTGGCCAGCTGTGTGGGCACACGCCTGTAATTCCAGCAACTTGGGAGGCTGAGGCAGGAGGAGCTCAAGTTCAAGGCCAGCCTGGGCAACTTAGTGAGACCCTGTCTCAAAATAAAAATAAAAAGAGCTGCAGATGTAGTTCAGTGGTGGAGACCCCAGGTATAAATCCCCAGTACCACATAAAAAAGGAAAAGAAAAGAAACCCCATATGTTTAAAGCCCCTTGCACAGAATTTAGTATATAATAGATGCTTAATAAATGCCAGCACCCTTCCTGCTAGAGTTAGAAAGAAAGAACTTCCTGTTTTCCCAAGATCCTGCGCCCCTTCAATTGATAATGAGCTCCCTCCTCACTGGAGGGGTTCAAGCAGGCCTGGGTGCCTGCAGAACAGGAAGGTTCTAGAACTCGAGTCACACTGACGTTGGCCTTTGACATCTTCAGATTCTTCCTGCCTCAAATTTCCATGATTCTGAAGACTTCACTCAGATCTCAGTAGTCAACTAGTAGAAATCAGTTGGGGTTCAGTTTGGGGTCTGTTTAGCACAGAAAAAAGACAATTCTGCTGGACTTGTGAGCTCATTGCAAGACTTCCTCCCAAGGATTGGCAAGGGTACGAACAAAGTCAGGCCCAGGAGAAGGGCTCGAATAGCTGCAGCGAGGGGACCCTGCCTGTGCACATGCGGCATGTGGCTGAATGTGTTGATTGGATTTGGGGAAGGCTACACCATGGCTGCTAGAATGAAGTTCCTTGGGAAAACATGGGATTGATTTGCCTCTGCCTTCCCGCTGCCCTTCACAAGCCAGTCACAGAGGAAATACTCTGGAAAAATGCTGAGTACCTGACAAATAGTCTTAGCGGGGTGCAGTGCTGCATTCCTGTAGTCCCAGCTTCTGTACTCAGGAGGCTGAGGCAGGAGGATCACAAGCTAAAGTTTGAGGCCAGCCTTGGCAGCCTAACAAGACCATGTCTCAAAAAATAAAAAGGACTGGGGGTGTAGCTCAGGGGTTAAGTGCCCCTGGGTTCAATCCTCAGTACCAAACAAATAAAAAGTAGCCTTAGGGTCCCTTTCAGATGGAATCCTCAGTTGAGAGACTCTTGGGTGTCCTAGAGACCACATGGCACTTTCATGCTCAGTGTGAGTGTGTGTGTGTGTGTGTGTGCGCGCGCGCTATGCGCCTGGCTTCCCAAGACAGCTCCTGCTTTCCCTCTCCATATTTCTGGGCTGCTCACACAGGCCTGGGTGTCCCAGAAGGATGTCCTTGCAATGAGACAGCTGTGCTCATCAGCCTTGTCATCCAGAGGGTCTGGGATTCTAGCACAGGACTGGTCACAACACTGAAGCCAGCAGCAGGCGCCACTGCTGTTCCCAGGAGAAAGAGCAGCTGGAGGTCCCTCTGTCTCTTCCAGCTTTACTGAAGTAGAGTTGATACACAGCAAGCTGCACATGTTTAAAGTATACAGTTTGTAAGTTTTGACATAAGTATATACCCAGGAGACTGGCACCACAATTAGACCATGAACACGTCCACCATCCGCAGAAGTTTCCTCTCCGTCCTTGGTAATTTCTCCCTCTCCAGTCTTCTCTCATCTCATTCCCAGACAACAACTGAACATTACTTTGTTTTTGTTTATTTTCAGTGCTGGGATTGAACCCGGGGCCTTACACATGCTAGGTAAGCGCTCTACCACTGAGCCACACCCAGCCCTTCCTTGTATTTTATATCCTCTGCTAGTTTATATAAATGGAATAATAGTGTGTACCTTTCTTGATTTAGTTTCTTTATATATATATATATATACACACATACATATACACACACACACATATATATATAGTGAATATATATGGGGGGGGTACTAAAGATTGAACCTGGGGACACTTTACCCCTGAGCTATATCCCCAGCCCTTTTAATGTTTTATTTTGAGACAAGATCTCACTAAGTTGCTGAGGCTCACCTCTAACTTGCAATCCTCCCACCTCAGCCTCCCGAGTCACTGGGATTACAGATGTGCACCACCACACCTGGCTTCAGCATTATTATTCTGAGAGTCACGTTGTGTGTATCTCCCTTTTCATTGCTGAATGGTATTAATCCGTTGTATGGATAAAGCATAAACCCTGGTTTGTTCGTCCATTCATTGGTTGGTGGATACTTGTTATGTTCCGGAGGATTTTTTGGTAATATAAATAAAACCACTATAACTATTTGTGTATAACCTTTCAAGGAACATGTACTTTTCTGTTTTCTTGGATAAATACCTAGGACTAAATGGCTAAAATACATATTTAACTTTCTGAGAAACTGCCCACGTGTTTCCAAAGTTCTGTACACTGTACGTTCCCAGTCCCAGCAGCGTGTGAGGGTTCGGGTTCCTGCACAAGTCTGCCAACATTTGGAAGGGCCAGGCTTCAATGTTAGCTATTCCAACAGACCTGGGTGGTTCCTCTCTAGAGTATTAATTTGCATTTTCTCAATGACTAATGACGTCGATCATCATTTCGTATGGTTATTTGCCATCCATACATCTTCTTTAGTGATTTGTTCATTTAAAAAAAAAATATGGTCAGGCATAGCGGCACATGCTTATAATCCCAGTGGCTCGGGAGGCTGAGGCAAGAGGATCACAAGTTCGAAGCCAGCCTCAGCAAAAGCAAGGCACTAAGCAACTCAGTGAGACCCTGTCTCTAAATAAAATACAAAAATAGGGCTGGAGATATGGCTCAATGGTTGAGTGCCCCTGAGTTAAATCCCCGTACCAAAAAAAAAAAAAAGATCATTGGACTCCTACATTGGATGAATTCTTTATACTCTGGATACAAATTCTTGGTCAAATGTATATTTTGCAAGTATTTTCTCCCAGTCTGTGGCTTTCCCTAGAAGGCCTTGTGGGTGTATTGAGTTTCATACTCATTATACACATGTGGGTGAAAAAAAGAAAACTTAAGAGAGAATCTAAGCTGGGCGCGGTGGCGCAAGCCTGTAATCCCAGCACTTGGGGAGGCTGAGACAGGAGAATCGCGAGTTCAAAGCCAGCCTCAGCAACGGCGAGGTGGTAAGCAACTCAGTGAGACCCTGTCTCTACATAAAACACAAAATAGGGCTGGGAGGTGGCTCAGTGGTTGAGTGCCCCTGAGTTCAATCTCCAGTACCAAAAAAAAAGAGAGAGAATCTAAGCGATTGGCCAGGCACCAGGTACATGAAGGCACACGCCTATAATCCCAGTATCTGGGGAGGCTGAGGCAAGTTAGTGAGACCCCACCTCAAAATAAAAAATGAAAAAATGGCTGGGGGGTGTAGCTCAGTGACAGAACACCCCTGGGTTTCATCCTCAGTATTACAAAAAATAGATCTGAGAGAGAGAGAGAATCTAAGGGAGAGACTGGCTTCCGGAGAGACCCCTGCTTCTGAATTCAGCTCCTCCTCCCGCTATCCAGAATCACGGAAGGCCTGCGCCTGGAGGTACTTGCGGTTCACAGGTCTCAAGAGCTTCATTTTGCAAACAGGGTCCCAGGGAAGTTCAATGTCAGAGCCCACACAGCACTTGGATCTGAGAGGAAGAGGGCCATGGCTGGCCCTTGATGCCTTGTTCTTGTGACCCTGGGTGAGTCGGGGAACTTTCCAACCTCCCTCGCCTCTGCTGTGAGATGGCCACCACGGTGCCTTGCTGGAGCAGAGTTCTGCAGCTGACCGTCCCCACCCTGAGCGTGAGGCCTGTGTCTGCGCCTTTGTGATCTAAAGGCCTCCAGAGAGCGGAGCAGGAGGCTGTGTGCAGCTCTGCCCTGGCGCTGAGCTCTGTCCTGGCGGATCAGGATGTTCCACTGCAGCTTGGCAGCCCTGGGCTCTGGCCGTGAGGGCCAGGAGGCGGCCATCGGCCCCTCTCGCTGGAGCCTTTAACTCAGTTCTCTGGCCGCACGCATGTACGTGCACAGGGGTGTGTAGGCTGAGAACCCCCGACAGATGGAAGGCTGTGGTCCACAGTGGAGCTGGAGCTGTCACAGCCTGTGGCTTCTGGCTACAGACGCCCGTGGAGGGGCTCGTGTGGTGGGGCCCCAGCAGGGAGCCGGGAACGCTGCCTCTGTGGGCCTCCGCCAAGCTGTGCACATCTGCACGAACTTGGAAGATGAGCAGGCTGGAGGGGGTCACGGGGACCTTCTAGGTGGAGGGCACGGTATGGGCAAAGGCTGGTGAAGATGGTTTCCCGAGACACTTGGGAAAGGAGCGTGGTGGGAGCTTACACAGAGGCCATGCCATCCCAATGGCTCTGAGAGGTGGCAGGTGTTACCTCCACTTTATAGATGGGAGACTGCGGTCCACGAGGTCAGGAGGGCTGTGCCCTCAGGTGTGTGCGCGCATGACAGCTGAGTCTCCTGCTGCCAATACTGTGCTATATATATACCCTGCCAGGCTTTTCCCAGGAGGTGGAGAGGACAGAGGGTGGGGCTCTGTCAGGGCCCCTCTTCCCCGTGCCTGGATTGTGCCTGTCATCTGTTGGCTGCCTGCCTCCCCTCGGCCATGTTAGCGAAGCCCAATTCTGAATCCAGCCCTGTTCCAGCACCTGGGAAGGCTCCAAGCCATGGAAGGCACGGTGCCCGCTTCTCTTAGCCCTTGCAGGTGAGCGGACAGCCAGCCAGGACTCAAAGCCAAGTTGGGGCAGCTCACAGTTCACAGGCCAGAATTGTCAGCGCGACTCTGGACACAGAGCCGGTGTCTGTCCGTATGTTTTAAGCAGAACAAAAACTGGGTTCTGTTATTAAGGGAGAGGGAGGATCTGACCTTTGGGAGGCAGTGATTAGAGTTCATCACCCCAAACCTCTTGGGGTCCCAGGCATCTCTGATATTTTATCTCCCTCGCTCCCCACAGGGCATCCCTCAGGCCCCCTCCTCGGTGTCTCTCAGAAGCCATCCCTGCTTTCCCCTCCTCTCTCCCACTAGCTTCAGCAGCCCCTTAAAGCCTCATTGTCCCTCACCTGGTCTCCTAGTATCTCCTCTCCTCTCATGTCCATTCTTGGCAGAATTAGCACAGGATCATCTTTTATAATAGAAGTCTGACCTTGAGCCTTAAACTTGACCTTCACCTTAAACCTGCTCGGGACGTTTTTTCTGTAGGCTGCAAAGGCATGCTCTCCCCGTCCTGGCCCCGTCTTCCTCTGCTTCCCTGCACCCCGACGCTGAGCCCTGCAGTAGCCAGCCCCTTCTCGCGCTTCAGGAACTTCAAGCCCCCTCTGAGCTGTCCACAGTGCTCCTCCATAGGCTGCTCTGGGTGCCCAGGAACAGCTGGGCATTCACCCTTGAGAGTCCTGCTGTGGTGCCTCTGACCCCTACAGAGACGCACTCACTTGCCTGCCCAGCCCCTCTCGATGACCGGGACTATCCGGGCAGAGAGAGCCATGGTGTGCAGGAGACGCTTGGTCAGTGTTGACTGACATAGCCACTCTGGCAGCCACGTAGGCAGAGCGTGCTGTCATAGGAGAAGGAGAAGCTTGGGGAGCCTCTCTTTCAGTCTTGGAGCTGGGCTACGTTAAAGCTCAGCCTCAGTTTTCCCCTAACCCCCTGGGGGTGAAGGCCACAAGGAGAGGTGGGAGGGGGAGCAGGATCATCTTGAATGACTCTTTTTTTCTTTTGTTAATGGTACTGAGGGTTGAATCCTGAGGTGCTTTACCACTGAGCTACACCCCCAGTCTGTTTTAATTTTTATTTTGAGACAGGTTCTTGCTAAGTTGCTGAGGCTGGCCTTGAACTTGCAATCCTCTTGCCTCAGCCTCCTGAGTTGCTGGGATTACACACCTGAACACCTGTGCTGGGCCTTGGATGGCTCTTGTGTCTGAGCTTTGGCTGAGGGCCAGTGGTTTTGTCGGGTAGAAACCCCGGCTACCGTGTGGATGTCATGAATAGGGGAATCAGGCAGTGACCCAGGCCTTCAGGAAAGCATTTGGCAACACATTCAGAATTGTTGACCCTATAAATCTACTAGCAGGGATCCAACCTGAGGAAAAATTCCTAAATACAGAGCAGTAATTGTGCATAAAGATATCTATTTTTGTATCATTTTTGACAGTAATAAAGTCTGTATGTTCAACAGAGAAAGATTACATTAATTATAATGGACCAATAAAGTGGAATATTATATAGCCCATAAAACACTTTCTATAGAGAATATGCCATATGTACATTTTAAAATATGTCATTTTAAAATTTTAAAAAATACAAAATTATAGCCGGGCGTAGTGGCGCAAGCCTGTAATCCCAGCACTTAGGCTGAGACAGGAGACAGGAGAATCGCGCGTTCAAAGCCAGCCTCAGCACTGGCGAGGCGCTAAGCAACTCAGTGAGACCCTGTCTCTACATAAAACACAAAATAGGGTTGGGGATGTGGCTCAGTGGTCCAGTGGTCCAGTGCCCCTGAGTTCAATCTCCAGGACCAAAAAGAAAAAATACAAAATACAAAATTACACACACACACACAAGTGCGTGTGCGGACACACACACTGTGGTCAGAACAGTGTAAAAATAACAAGGCTCCCCTTTCCCCCTGCCTGCCAAAAAAAATCTGTGCTCAGGCAAAAGAACAATCAAATTATTCAGTAATTTATCTTTAAGTAGCAAAACTGGAAGGTTTCTAAAAGGTGAGTGCTACTTTAATAGCTATCTTAAAAATGTAAAATCCACCCAGACTGAGCTAAGGAAATTTTTCCAGTCTGCATCCTCCTTGCCAGGAGTCATTGGTCTGTAGAGCAAGGAGAAGACGCTGCCGTCCACTGAGCACTGTACATCATCGTGTTAAATCTTCACAGCTGAACCTCATTAGCAGATGAAGCCAGCACCCCTGGGTCCTCTGCTGAGACTGGGTCTCATTTCCTAGCTGCCCCTAGGACAGAGCCTCTGTCCTTTTTTTTTTTTTTTTTTTTTTTGGTACCAAGGATTGTTGAACCCAGGGATCCTCAACCACTGAGCCACATCCCTCTTTTGCATTTTATTTAGAGACAGGGTCTGACTGAGTTGCTTAGGGCCTTGCTAAGTTGCTGAGGCTGGCTTTGAACTTGCTATCCTCCTGCCTCAGCCTCCCGAGCAGTTGCTCTCTGCTGTGCACCTGGATCCCCGTGACTGTGAAGCTCTGGCTGCTTAAGAGGAAGGACAGGTGAAAGGGACACTTGAGAGTGCTGTGTCAACAGGGTCAGGAGAGGGGACTGAGCCGTTCACCCAGTGGATTTTAAAGAGAGGGAAGTCAGTGTTTGCCAGCAGCTGGAAGAAGAGAACTCGTTGCTGACGGTGGCCAGAACTGGGGTGCTCTGCTTTGCCCCTGAGTTCAATCTCCAGGACCAAAAAGAAAAAATACAAAATACAAAATTACACACACACACACAAGTGCGTGCGCAGACACATACACTGTGGTCAGAACAGTGTAAAAATAACAATGCTCCCCTTTTCCCCTGCCTGCCAAAAAAAGGCCAGGACTTTCCTCTGCCCAAGCCCCCCATTGTTCTCACCATAGCTGGGAACCAAGCCAAAGAGCATTCATTTGGGGGCTGGATTCCCGGCGCCCCCTGTGCATCGCATGGCCCTGGATTCAGAGCGGCAAGCCTCGGGTTGAGTCCCAGCTCTGCCAATGATTGACTTGGTGCCTCCCCACCCCACTCCCACCACAGATCCTCCGCCTATAAATGGGACTAGACTTCATCAGAGATGCCAAACTCCAGTGCCAGGCAGCTAACAAACAAAGTAGATCAGGTGTAAGGGCAAGATCTCCGGTAAGAATTCTGTCAAAAGGGAGCCACTTCTGAGCCCTGGACAGTCATTGCCATGCAGAAATGTGGGCACAGAGCTGCAAGATCCTTAGTTCAAGACAAAACCAGAAATCTGGATTAAAAACATCTGAGCTGGACCCAGTGGCGCCTGCCTATAATTTCAGTGACTGGGGAGACTGAGTCAGGAGGATTGCAAGTTGGAGGCCAGCCTCAGCAATTTAGCAAGACACTGTTTCAAAATACAAAGGACTGGGGTGAAGTGCCCCTGGGTTCAACCCCCTAGTTCTCTCCCTGCTCCAAAAATAAATCTGGGTCTAAAATTATAAATGTTGACTCAAAGTAACATCCTTACACATGCAGGTGAAAGGAAGGTGCTCTGCAGGCGTGGTACGGCCTATGGGCTACCCATTTGGGGCCACTGTAGTTGCCTGCCTCTGAGCAGTTCTGACTCTGACCCTCTGGCTCCTGGTCTTCTGGTGACAACACTCCAGGGCAGAGGGGACCAAGGCCCAGGCCTGTGGGAGCTGGGAGGTCAGTCTTCTGAATAGGATGAGGGAGGGCGCAGGTCAGAGCTGGGCTTTGCTTTGCTCTTGCCAAATGCAAAGGCTTCCTGCTGCCTGCCGGAAGGGACATGCTCCGTGTACCGGGGCTCATCATGGGCTGCACACTGCACTTGGGTGGCAACAGCGATTAACCTCATGTGTCTGTAAGGAAATCAGCCTTGAGAGTGACATGGGCGGGCACCCCACTGCAGGCAGAGCAGGAGTGTGACTCTGTCACCTCGACTTCTTTTCGTTTTGGTTTGTTTTTGGTACCCAGGATTGAACCCAGGGTTACTTAACCACGGAGCACATCCTCAGCCCTAGTTTGCATTTTATTTAGAGACAGGGTCTCCCTGAGTTCCTGAGGGCCTTGCTAAGTTGCTGAGGCTGGCTCTGAAGTCGTGATCCTCCTGTCTCAGCCTTCCAAGCTGCTGGGATTATAGGCATGGCCCTCACCTGAACTTCTACACTACCCACCGGAAGGAGCCTCCAAGCTGGGTTTGCAACAGTGGATTCTCATGTGCGGTAGTTACATATTATCAAGTTGAACTCAGAGGGGAAATACAGAATCTGGTTCCTGTGAGTCTAAGGTCACGCCATTTGCATAGAGGCAGAGCCTTATTGTCTGTGTGCTTGTTTAAAGGCACCTTCTTGTTCCATGTGGCTCCTTCACATGAACCCCAGCAGCAACTCAGCAACCCAAGCCTGAAGGAGGCTTATCCCATCCGGGCATTTTCTCTGTGAGACCCTCAGTCTTTTTATGCATAGAAACCCCAGGGAGCAATTCAGCCCTGTGCTTGGGCCCGTCTTAAATGCAAACCACCAACAAAAATGTGGAAATAGGGGCAGTAAACAGACCTCGGTAAGGACACTGGTGTCCAGAGAGTGGAAACGAGGTCGCCTCACTTGACCTCCCCTGTCTGTGAGTCACTGGGCTTCGAGGGACTTCGAGTATTGATTTAGGGATTTCAAGTAAAATCTTAGCAAGTAGGTGAATCCATCCATAGAGACTCCGAGAAGAATGAGGATCCACTGTAATCTTGGCACTTTCTCTGAGAGCTGCTGTCAGGATTTGGAGTTGTTGACACAACTAACTGGATTTCCTGAGCATGGAGAAGTGATTTGGAGGGGCAGGAGGAATCGATTCTAAGTTCCAGACATTCCCTAGCTCGCACCAGGGTGCGTGGAGAAAATGCACCCAGGATAGCACCTGGCACCGAGTTGATGCTGATAAATGGAAGATTGCCAAGTTCAAGGCCAGCCGGGGCAAGGTAGCAAGACCCTGCCTTGAATTTAAAAAGTAAAAAGTGGGAATGTGGCTCAGTGACAGAGTGCTTGCCTGGCATGCACAAGACCTGGGTTCCATCCCCAGTGTTGCAAATGACAATAGGCAAATGCTGTGTGGCTTTCGTTCTTTCCCCTGAAGCCCAGCGGCTGAGTGTTGTGTGCTCGTCTTTGCTGGTCCCTGCGGACTCAGACGAAGGAAACCCTCCCCCTCCAAACCTCGCAGCAGAGACAAGCCCACTAAAGACGACTATGTGGAAAGGCTACCATCATATACGTAATTGTGTTGATTTGCTCAGAAGCCCATACTTAACCTGGGTGGTGGCATCCACCCAAGTGTGTGCACACCTACTTATTTGGCAAATACGAACTGAAAGCTTTCGCTGCCCTGGGTACTAGTCTAGATCCTGGGGACTAAATCAAGATCAAAATGGGCACATATCCATCGCTTCCTCATAGATCCTTATCTCCCTTATATTCTGAAGACGATAAACAAAATAAGCACATAGTTTAGATGTTGCTAAGTACCATGGGGAAAAATAAAAGTGTGAGTAGAGAGGGCATGCTGGGGGATGGGAGCTCGTATTTTAAATGAGGAGGCCGGGAGGTTCATGGAGAGGGTGCCTTTGGAGCAAAGACCTCAAGTGGGAAGAGATTACACCAGGCGGGGGCCTGGGAGCAGAGCACTCCAGGCAGAAGCATTCCAGCATGTGCAAAGGTCCTGAGGTTAGGAGTATGCAAGGAGACAGGGTGACTAGCGCACAGTGAACAAGGAGGAGCAGTAGGTGAGGGCACGGAGGTAGGGGGTGAGAAGGAAGGATGCCAGCACTTCACATCGGCTGGAGTAAGAGCGTGGCTCCTGCGTCGCAATGGGGTCTGTTGGAAGGGTTCTGAGCAGAGCAGCGACCCAATCTGATTTGTGTTCCAAAAGGAGCTCTCCAGCTACAGCGAAGAGATTGCAGGGGTCAGGAGACTGTTGCATCCAGGAGAGGGACGGTGGCGGCTTGGCCTAGGGACAGGACACTGCAGGTGCCGGCAAGTGTTGGATTCTGGCTACACTGTAAGGGAAGAGAGCTGGTGGGTTCTTCCAATGTGTTGACCCAGTCAGCTGGAATGATGGGATCACTATTAACAGAAAAAAGGAAAGCTACAGAAAAGTGCATTTTTGAAGGAAAAATCAGAAATTTGCATTTTGGACATGTTAACTTTACACTCTGTTAGACCAAAATGGCAGTGTCCTGAAATTCTGTTGTTTGGTAGACAACTCTTGGCCTATGATTTTTTTTTCATAGTAGAACTAAGAAAATATATATATAGGACTGGGGTTGTGGCTCAGTGGTACAACGCTTGCCTTGCATGCGTGAGTCACTGGGTTTGATCCTGAGCACCACATAAAAATAGATAAATAAAATAAAGATCTTGCATCCATCTACAACTAAAAAAAATTTTAAAAAGATATATATATATCTTTTTAAAAATATATATATATAAAATGACATCATAGTTAGGAATCTCTGAAATACAAACTTACAATATGTCAGATAAAGGTTTGGGCTTGGGCCAGATGTAGTGGTACACCCCTGTAATCCCAGGAACTCGGGAGGCTGAGGCAGGAGGATGGCATGTTCAAGGCCAGCAACTAAGTGAGACCTTGTCTCAAAATAAAAATTTTTAAAAAGGGCAGAGGATGTGGCTCCGTGGTTAAGTGCCCCTGGGTTCAATCTCCAGTACAAAAAGAAAAGAAAAGAAAAAAAAAAGATTTGAGGTTGGAATAAAGATCTAATATGTGGATTACATTAGAATAATGATAGACTTAGGTAAACAGGTGACCGCCACTGGTTCTGGAGGTGCATTTCCAGTGCCAGGACCTTACCAGGCACTTAACATGTGTCACTGCTCATCAGGGCCATCCTTGTGCCCAAGACTGTAATCAGCCCCATTCTACAGATAAGCAGACTGAGGCTCTGAGAAGTAAAGTAACATTTCCACCCTCATAAATACAGTGGCTGCTGATGTTTGGGATCCGAATCTTGGCATAATTGATTCCAGAGCGTTACTGTCTCCTATCAGGTCAGGTCTACTCCGGGCAGAGGGTAAAACTCATTCTGAGACCAGGGTTTTTTAACATGTTGGTGGAACCTCCCTTTTAAAGCATTTTAAAAGGCTGACGTTGGCTAAATGAAGAGTCAGGACAGCATCTTTCGTGAGGGAAGACTTCTTGGGAGAGGGGCTGATCATCACTCGCCCTCTTCCAGGAACTGGGAGCCACACAGGCCTCGTAGAAGGCCCTGGATCTTGTGGAAGGTGAAAGAATCCAGCACGGCATGTCCATGCAGGTGGACACGGGCTGGATGGGGATCAGCTGCCGAGGATGAAGGAGCAGCCAGCAGATAGAAGACACTGGGCTTCCAGCTGCCTGGCGGCCGTGGCTGGGAGGAGCCTGAGCTGGCCCACCTTGCAGGATCAGGTCTCCTGCGTCTTAGCTCACGCTGTGGCCTCTGGCAAGCCCTCTGCCTTCTGCTTAGAAACTGTGGTGGTTGGACCAGAGAATCATGAATGCTAGGAGAGGGAGCGGGAGGGGGCGTCCGTGGTACCCTGCTTGGGATGGGGGCTGTGGTCCAGGCAGCTCTGGCGACCTCTCCGCAGCCCTCTAGCCCTTTGGTCCTCGTAATCCTCCTTTGACCCCGTGAGGAAAGCACAGCGCACATGGGGTAACGTGGCTCAGCTCTGAGGGCCCTGTCTTCTTACCTAGGACCCTCAGTGTTGGCCGGTTTTCTATCACTGTGACCCAAACACCCGACAGAAACAACTGAGGAGAGGAAAGGTTTGTTTTGGCTCATGGTTCCAGAGGTTCAGTCCCCTGCTGTGGGCCCAAGTGAGGTAGCACATCATGGTGGAGGGGTGTCGGGAGGAGAGCTGGGGGCTGGGAGGCTGAGGAGGGAGATGGGGAAGGAGCCACAGGAGAGACGCACCCTTCACCGCCAGTAACCACCTCGCCAGCCATGCCCCACACATCTCCAGTGACCACTCAGACCATTCACATTAGAGCGGGCTGAGGAGGCTTGGTACAGCACTCATGGTTGAAGTGTTTCACCTCCCAACATTCCTGCCTTAACACAGGGGTGGTGGGAAAGCTCATACCTAAACTATAACACCCTCCTCACAGGCTCCTGTAGGAAAACCCATGCAAAATTATTTCTTTTGACACCTAGTGTTAGGCCGTCTTTATTTCTCCCAAAGAATTAATCTGCTTCCTGCTTTCTCCTAAGCCTGAGAACAAGACCAAGCATAATTTCCCTTTTCACCTAAGCGGCCAGGAAGCTCAGAATGAAATCCGAACCCTGTTACTGCCACCATGTCTATACCTGCGTTCGGGCTGTAGTTTTTCCTTCTTCCCTGGGCTTCGGTTTCAAAGCATGTTTTACAGCATGTCATTCGTGAGTTGCTTCAAAGTTGACAGAACTCCTGTCTTACCTCCTCGGCTTTCCTTCCAAGACTTCTTTACTTGAAAAGCTACCCTTTGTCTTGTTTGATTGAACCATTGCCTGGATTTAAATGGGGGTGACAGGTGGAGGCTTGTCACCAGAGTCAGCTCCCAGGCTAGGCTGTGCTTCCTCTCTGTAGGGCAATCCTAGGCGACTCACAGTCTCTTTCTAGGATTCAGTTTCTCTCTATATAAAGTGATGAGCTGCGACAGGCTCCACCCATGATCTATTCTAGGCTTCTGAGAGTTTGTTAGCCCTGTCGGTACTTGGGGTCAGTGCTGGGGGCACTGATGCAAGGATCCTAAGAACCAAGTCAAAGAGCTGAAAAAAGAGGAGAACCCACAGGGAGAGAAGGGCCACTGTCTGCCTCTTCCTGTGACACTTTAAAGCAGAAAACTTGAAAGGAGGGGCAGAGAGAGGAGCAGGGCTGAGGCTTGACGGCTCTATCAGTCAGGAAGCCCTGGGAAGCATCTGCTGCAGCCCAGGTTGCTGAAGGCCTCCATCTGCCAGGAGCCACTTGCCAGGTAGCCACCGAGCTGAGACTGGCACCATGGCCCCTCTGTTCCTCCACCTTTCCTTGGGTGGCTGAGATGTGCAGCTGGGATGGTGGAGGAATGAGAACCAGAATGTACCTGCTACTCCCTACCCAAACAGGAGGCCTGGCCCACCCAAACTGGGGCAGCTGGCCTGGTGGCTGGTGCCCAAAACTTCAGGAGTACCCCTGTGTGTGCTCTGACTCCATAAAGGGATATGCCAGATCTCTGAAGAGAAAAAGTAAGATCTCCTTCAAGAGGTAGTGGTACCCGGGCGTGGTGGCACATGCCTGTAATCCCAGCAGCTCGGGAGGCTGAGGCAGGAGGATCATGAGTTCAAAACCAGCCTCAGCAAAAGTGAGGCACTAAGCAACTCAGTGAGACCCTGTCTCTAAATAAAACACAAAATAGGGCTGGGGATGTGGCTCAGTGGTTGAGTGACCCTGAGTTCAATCCCCTGTACCAAAAAGAAAAAAAGAGGTAGTGGTGGTAACAGCAGGAAAGGATCCGTCTTTTAATTTCCCAGAACTGCCCTAGCCTTCCATTATATTCTCTCTTTGTTTTTGGTGCTGCTGGGGATTGAACCCAGGGCCTCACACATGTTAAGCAAGTGCTCCACCAAAGAGCTACGTCCCTGGCCCTCCTCGGCCCTCCATTTATTACTTTAGTTGGATCCCAAAGAATCAGGCAGAGCCCAGAGGGTGGTTCCCACCAAAGGCATGAGGTAGATGAGACAGTAAGAAATCAAAGGCCCGAGGTCACCAACAGGGACCATGTGATGTGTCTGGAGTTGCTGAGGGTCCCCATGGAGCATCTGTACAGCCCCTGGGCTGCTGAGAGGATGCAGGGTCCCTGGGAAAGGCCAGACAGGGGTCCTCGTGCAGGGACTTCTCTGCCTACAAGGCCGGCTCTTACAGGAACAGAGATTTACTCTGGTTCGGAAGAATTTTTTTTTCAACAAACTTCTCTACCACGCTCACCTCTCATCTGGTGAGCCTGCTTTGATGGAGGCATGAGGTGCCCCCGGGACATCCTCCCCTCATCTCCACTGTGGTCTTTGAGAGTCTCTTGGGAAGGTGGCTTATTTCTTTCATGCAGCATCGTGTGCGTCCCAGGTCCCTCATCTGATGAGGCCTTCGTGATGCAGGATAATGCAGATGCCCACGACCCCGAAGTCCAAGGAGTCACCTCATAACTCTCCCAACCCCGGCAGCTTCAGTTTTTCCAGGTGTCAGAGACAGTAGTCTCTGTCTGGCCTCCCTCTGTCAGCCTTGGTAGCCTGTCTCCTCCGGGCTGACCCAGAGCCAGGAGACAAGGATGGCCTTCTGGGCCCACTGCCTGCGGGCGGGTGGGGGAGGCACTGCCTGCGGCTCCCCTTCTGCACCACCTGCCGAGCAGTTCTGGGCATTCCCTCCCATCTCTGGCCCTTTACTGTGTATTTAAAATATGTATCATGCTGAGTGCGGTGGCGCACGCCTGTAATCCCAGCGGCTCGGGAGGCTGAGACAGGAGGATCGCGAGTTGAACGCCAGCCTCAGCAACTTAGTGAGGCCCTCAGCAACTCAGCGAGACCCTGCCTCTAAATAAAATATAAAAAAGGGCTGGGGATGCGCTGGGATTGCAGGTGTGCGCCACTGCGCCTGGCTTAATGCATACATCTTTAACCTACAAGCAGCCCCTCCCCCGGCCCCTGGGCTGAATGGCAGTGCCAGGGTCCAGCTCAGGGCCTTGCAGGTGCTGGGCGAGCGCTCTACCACTGAGCTGCACCCCCAGCCCTGAAACTCTTATAAAATAATCTTGCTTCAGACCTTCCACATGTAGAACAGATATGAGAAGAAACTCTTGAGGTGAAATAGAGAAGGAGGCCCGAGCCACCCCGCTGGGAGTCCCTAAGCCAAGTCCCCTCCATGGCATGCACACCTAGACCAGTGCCTAGAAATCTGAGTCCGATGATTGGAGGCTCCCTGGGTTGGTGGCCTCAGCCCTCCAGCCCATCTTGTTGCCCTGGGAACCCTTGCAGCCTTTGGCCAAGTTGTGGGTCCACCCTGCCCCTGTCCTGGGGTTGCCACAGTGAGAAGTGAGAACACAGTGGTACCCTCCATGGCTCTAGCCCTGAGGGTGACTTGTGCATGTCTGCTTCCCGAATCTGGAAAGGGCGGTCGGCTTCTGCTGATGGTGTGAAGGAGCAGAGCAGTGGTGGCTGGTGAGGCCATGAAGCCAGTGGAGGGTCTGCCCAGCTCAGCCTGAGTCGCCTGGTGTCACTAGCGCTCAGAGATGGAGAGCGCGGCCGTGGACTCAGCCAACCTTCCAGTCCCCGTCCCTCCACTGGCTCTCTGCTCAGGTGGCAGAGAGGAGCCCCCCAGGGTCTGCCCCCTTGGTGATGGTGCTCCAGTTTCCATGGCTGTCAGTGGCTTGAGTCACCAGGCAGATGGTTCTGTTCCCTGGGAATTCAGGGCTGCGATTTTAGGGTCGCTTTCTTCTTTTTCCGATGGCTAAGGCTTCGAAAAAAGATCATTGAAAGTCCATGTGGGGACTTTGCTTGTCTGGTCCGTGTACCCCCAACCCAACTGAGGAAAATACCATAGTGTCTGTCAGGGTCGGGGTGCAGCTCCCGAGTTTTACAGATGTGGAGACTGAGACCCCAAAGTCCTAGCAATTGAAGAGGGGGAGCACTGGAAGCATGTTGTTAGATCCAGAAGCACCTTGGAGACCATTTAGTCCAACTGCTGGATCCAGTCCATGTGTTTAGCCCACTGTGTGGTCAACGGTCACGTGTGTCCTTGTGTCTGTTCCTGTGAAATTCCCCGGGGCTGCTCCCTGAGCTTCAGCCCCAGGCTGGGCATGCTGTGTAGTCAGGAGGAAGTGGGGAGAGGGCCTCTGGGAAAGGCAGCAGGTGGCACCTGCCTACGCAGGTCCTGTGTGTGAGCCAGGGCTGGGCGGGGGAGGGTGCCCCAGGCTGGGCCATCGCAGGGCTCTCCAGGAGTCACCAGAGGGAGAGGGAGAAACAGAATTGGGACCAATGTAAATGGGAGGGTCTTGAACTTCAGGATCAAGTTTGACCTTGATTTTTATTGAACCCACAACCTCTGATGAATTTCAAGCAAGACCAGAGCCTTGTCTCCACCACTCCCGCCACTGTCCCTCTTCATTTCTCCCCTGGGAGTAGTCACCTCCTGACTGGTCCCCCTCCCTCTAATCTTGTCCTGTCCCAGCTCATTTCACAAAAGGACCTCAACCCAGGAGCTTTCTCAAGTGCAAATCTGATTGAGCCTCACTCCTTTAAAAGCACCTCCAGGGCTCCCTGTTGCCCCAGCTCAGCATCTGTGGCTCCCCGCAGCCGCACCCCACCTCCCGCCACAGCCACCTCCCTTCCCCTCTGCTTGCCGGGTACCCTAGTTTCCGAGGAGCCGTGCTGTTAAATTTTTCTCTGCCTTTGGCCAGACTGCTCCTCCCCTCCCCTTGGCAAACTCCCATTCACCCTTGAAGACCCAGCACAGATTTCTAGTTGGGACAACTTTTCTCTGACCTAGCTAAGGCCACCAATGTGCCTTGAATGTGTTTCAGTTTTGAATCTCATATCACATTGCAATTACTTTCAGATTACTGGCTGCTCCTGTGTATGTGGGGGAGTGTGAGTGTATATATTGTGTGACAGGCACCGACCTAAGCCCCACACGTGTGATTTCATGTTACATGCATGGGGGACCCAGGTCGGCTCTCACAGTAACCACAGAGGTCATTTCGTTAGTCTCCCACATGATGCCAAAGCTCTGAGGAGTGGCATGACCTGCCCAAGGCCTGCAGCTGGGAGTGACAGAGCTGGGACTCCAGCCCAGATCTGTTTGACTCTGTTGTGCACGTTTTCATCTCCCATTCCCTGGACTCCCGTTACAGGGCTCAGGAAACCCCCGGCCCGTGAGGGACCCGTCAAAGGGGCAGATGGTGCCAACCAGGTGGGGAAATGGAAGCTGGAGCAGGGAGGGGCTGTTCCCCTGGGGAACCAGCCAGGCTCCCTACGACTTAGAGTTTCCTTTCTCCCTTCCATTGCAAGTGGCAGACTCTGGCTGCCTGGGGACAGGGCTGTGGGACTCCAGGCTGAGCTGGTGGCATGGTGACAAATGCTATGGCAACCTGCCTCTTCTCTGGGGCCTGGAGGGGGAGGACCTGCACAGGAACAGGGCACATACTGAGGCTTCAGAGCAGGATCTTGGAGAGGTGGCTCCCTTTGAGACTGGGTGGCTTCTGCCTGCCCACAAGGGACGCTGCATGTCAGGTCCTGTCCCAGTAGGGGAAATGCCACTTCCACCTCCCTCCCGAATGAATGGCTGGCTCTGGCCTCCCAGGAGACTGTTGGCGGCATCTAGGTACAAATGCTAGCCCTGTTGAGGGAGGAAGGAAGAGGGGACTCAGAGGAGGGAGGTGTGGGGCCACCGGGCAAGGTATCAGCAGGGACAAGCAGAAACAAAGCCTTCATTGTACCAAGGCCACATGCAACTCCAAGCAAACGTGGCATCTTGCCTGCCTTTTAGGACGTGGGCCTGGAACTCCAACTGGACTTTCCTGGCTCTTTAGCAACTCTTGCCCAAGCTGGCTTGGAGGAAAGAGCCCCGTCCCGGGCTGGGAGTCCTGCCGGTGCTGGGCATCCTCCTGGAGGCTCAGCCTCCTGCTTGCCTCCTCCCAAAAGCCAGGGGAAGGGGGCGAAGATAGAAAATGGCTGGCAGAACCAGCCTGGTGAACTAGAGGCCAGAGCCCAGCAGACCTACTGTGGTGACCTTGGGCCTGAATGAGATCACAAAGCCTGCCTGGAGGGATGCTGTGGGAAGTAAGGGGCCAGCCACCTGGCCACAGAGGGATTCAGTCGATGACAGGTGATCCTTCAGCCCTTGCCCACCCAGGAGGAAAGACCGCTGGCCCCTGCCCATGCCACCCCCAGTTGTTCCTGGTCCAAGTCCTCCTGTGCCCAGGAGACAGTGAGCCATCCTAACAAGTGCTGAGGGACAGCGTTGGCCCCACCCCACACCTGCCCCCTGTGGCTATGGGAGGCCCTGCCTGGGTGACAGGGCGTGGGGGAGGGAAGTCTTGTGGAGCTGGGTGAGCAGCTCAGGTGACGGTGCGTGTCTGCGGCTCCTGCAGCCCGGCACCCGACACCTCCAAGCAGACAATGCTGGCTGTGTCAGGCCCTCCAGGGGAACAGGCCATCTTTGTGCGCCCAGGAGGCAACCCCGCCACTGGCTGGGAGGACCAGGCTCCTGGGAGGCCCTGCTGTGGGAAGGGGTGGTCCCTGGTGCAGGGACCCTGGGGTTTGAGACCCGGCCTTTCACCGCACACCCAGGAGGTGACTTGGTCCCTTCCCTCCTGGGGGCCGTTTCCTCATTGGTGAAAGGGGACTAATCACAGCACTTCCTCATAGGGTTGTTGGGAGGAGTCCATGGCGTAATGTACGTAATGTGTGTGGCACGGGGTCTGGCGTGCAGGGGGCTCCAGGCTGCTCTCCTCGCATGCAAGGAGGTCCACGGCACGGCGGCCCAGCTGAGTCTCCTGGAACCCAGGCCACTGTCCTCAGTCCCTGCTTGGAATGGAGACGGCTGTCTCTGGAGCTGGCTTGGAATCAGCACGTTGGCTGCAGAGAGCCCGGGTCCCTCTGCGTGGCGCTCCAGGGGCTCCCGCTGATGCCCACGTCGCCCTCCTCCCCAGCCAGCCAGAGCCCAGCCAGCATGGGGCCTCCCCTTCCCTAAACTGCCCGAGTCTCTCCAGCCACTTGTCAAGCGTGTCTCCAGGCAGGGACGCTTCCTGCGGGGCCCACTCACCAAGACAGCCGGGAGCAAGCAGACAGGGCCCCTGCTCCTTCCACCCGAGTGCTCACTTGCGTGCAGCCTGTGCCCTAAGTTCCTGGGACATGCCGAACTCAGCATGCGCATCTGTGCAGGCGGCTGCGGGCATGCCTGCATGCGGCGTGGGTGCAGGGACGCGCTGCATGCCCTGCGTCGGCCCTGTTCGTGTCTGCGCATGCGTGTGTCTTTCTACACGTGTGTTGGTATGTTGGTCTGTCTTGTCTCCCCTGTAGACGGGAAGCCCAGAGCCACACGCCAACTGGGAAGTTGATGGTCGCCGAGACCAGCCCAGCCTAAGTTGGGGTTCCTGGTCCCGCTCCAGGAGTCCTCCAGACCGCAGCCTCTGCCAAGGAGGGACACTGAAGAGCGGGGGAGGCGGGGGTCTGAGTGTCAGGGACCCAGTGCTGCGTCGCGGACGGGGGCCCCACGCCTGCTGCCCTGTGACCTCGGGCACGGCCTCCGCCCTCTCTGGGGCACATTCGCTCACCTGGAGGACACCGGGTTGGACTGATGGTAGAGCCACCCCTGAGGCTCTGACGATCGTGATTTTAAAGCGGGTTCCAGGAACCTGGGCACCAGCCCCTTAAATTCCCTGGTAGAGGCAGCTGCAGCCAGAGCCTCGCCCGGTCCTGGGGTGTCCTGGCAAAGGGTGGTGACTGGAGAAGCCATGCCAGGCAGCGGCCCCAGTGAGAGGATGACATGGCCCGGCCCGGCCCTCCCCGCGGCCCCCCCAACCCGCCCTCTCTCCTCAGCCCCGGGGACACCGCCTATCCCGCCCCTCACCCGGACCCGCAGCCTTATGGCCATGTCCCTGCCAGGGAGTAGACGGGCCTCTGCTGGATCCCGCAGGTGAGTCTCCCCCTGGCCCAGAACCTTGGCCTCGGGGGGCGGGAGGAGGGCAGGCCTGTGTCCCCACCGGCCACTGACCTGCAGTGTTCTTTGAGCAAATCACGTTCCCAGTTTTCCTATCTTTAAAATGGGCTCGCTAAGGCTCACCCTTATTTAAGGAACTATTTAAGGGCTCTAAAGACACCGATGTGAATGTTATCTGAAGGCTCAAACCCCTGGGCTCCTTCCAGGACTGGCCCGTCTGCATTGCTCCTGGAGGGAGGCCACCATCCCCTCTCAGCCTCCGCTGCCCTCTGGTAGCTTTCACCTCGAGTCCCTCCAGTCCCTACTCCTGCTCCCTGTTCTTCTCTCCTCTGCCTCCGTCCAGGCAGGGATCTCCTGCCCTGGGTTTGGGGGACCCTGGAAGTTGAGGACCCTTGGTAAAATAGAGGGGCCCCCACCCTGGGTCCACAGCCCTGCCCGGCCTCCGTTCTTGTCTGGGGACCCAGGAGGACCAGTCCTTCTGGTTTTCCATCTTGATTGACACTGTCTGTTCTGTCACCCCGTCTGTGCTTCCCCTTGTCCCCCTGCTTCTCTCCCTGATGATCCCAAAGCGGGAGCACGTTGGGCCGCAGCGGCCTGGCCGTGTTCGCCCAGTGTCCGCAGCTGCCCGCCAGCCAGAATGAGCACCTGCCTCTTCTTCCCGCCTCCAGGCGCACCTCTCCACCCGTGAGCGTGCGGGACGCCTACGGCACCTCCTCCCTCAGCAGCAGCAGCAACTCAGGCTCCTGCAAGGGCAGCGACAGCAGCCCCACGCCAAGGTAACCAGCACCTCCTGGGACCTGGGGGGGGAGGTCAGGGAGCAGCATAAGATGTGACAGCCGTGTGACCTTGAGCAGGTTACTTTCCCCGCTCTGAACCTCAGTTCCTGTCTTTAAAATGGACATGATAATACTCGGCTGCACAAAAGCAAATACAGTGCTTAAGTAACCTAGGAGTGATGCTTTCAGAACAAGGAGCCGAGGTAGGCTGCTCCCTAAGCGGAAGTGCTCCTCTTTCTTCCTGTTCCACCATACTTGGTGCATGACATTTGTCCTCCTTACCACAAGATGGCTGCTGTACCACCAGCCATTAGGTCAGCTATCCAGAAAGAAAAAGATGGAAAAGACCAAAGACTCCTTCTACGGTCTTTTTTTTTTTTTTAAACTCCCTGATAAAAGACACTTTCCCTGGGAAATTCTGCTGACACCTCACTGGATAAAACTGGGCCATGTGACTATCTCTCACTACAGGCCAGTTAATGCAGAGAGTTAGACTTTTCCCCAGCACAGTGCCACCCCAGACAAAATTGAGATTCTGTTGGGAAGAATACAGAATAGATATGGGGAAGCAACCAGCAGTGTTGCCAGCTTGCTCTTCTCAGGGAATGCCTTGAGAGTGGCAGAGTGGCATTTTAGAAAGCAAGATGTGTTACAAGTGTGCTGAGTTGGGGTCTTGGACACCGTGCACGAGACTGAAAGAGCAGGATCAGGTGGACAGGCGGGTAAAGGGGAACTGCGGGTCCTCGGAGACCAGGAAACAAGAGCCGGAAGGGGGCCCCTCACTCTGTTGAAATACCAGTGGGTGGTAAGGAAGCGTGGGACCTGCAGGGATTTGGGATTCGGCCACTTCCTGTCTCTGAGTCTACACTTCCTTGTCTGTGACATGGAGCTAATAATGCAGAGCTTCATTGAGCTGATGGCCACACACCCATGGCTCATCCCCATGGCCAGTTACTGCTGTTATCAGAACTTTGATGTGATTTGAAGGTTCTAGGCAAGAAAAGCCCAGGAGATGTCTTGCCCGCAGTTCCCAAAGCCAGAGCATCTCCTGGGAGGATCCACATTGCCCTTCCAGCAGAGAGGCCGTCATGTGTGGGCAGTGATATCCAGAGTTGTGGAAGCAGTCGTCTTCAGGACTTTCCACCATGATACGTGTGACAGGCAACCCCAGCTTCCTGCCTGTAACTTAACCCAGAGCCCCGAGGACATAAGGCAATGTGTTAACTTATACCTCGAAAAGTCTACAGTGGCAACATCAATATTTTTTTGTTAGTAGCAGATTTTTCTAACACATGTCATAACTGTAGCCCTTAGAGTGCTCTCAGCCTGAGCTGTGCTTCTGCAGAAAAGTCCCCCTGCTCATCACGAGGATCACTGCCCTTGGGTGAGCCAGGGGGACTTTTAGAGCCAAGCTTTCAAAGGCCCAAGTGGCTGAGAGATACACATTATAGCGTGTTTCCCTTGCAGGTTTTTTTTTTTTTTTGCTGGGGAGGGGTACCAGGGATGGAACTCGGGGTGCTTAACTACTGAGCCACATCACATACCCAAGCCCTTTTTTTATTTTTTATTTTCAGACGAGATCTCTCTAAGTTGCTTAGGGCCTTGCTAAGTTGCTGAGGCTGGCCTCAAACTTACAGTCCTCCTGCCTCAGCCTCTCAAGACACTAGGATTACAGGCATATACCACCACACCCAGCTTAGTTTTTTTAATATAATTTTTTTCTTTTTTTACAAAGATAGAGTGGTAAATGTAAAAATACTCATGAAAACAAATGGAAAATGTTAAAACAGTCACTTCCCTCTAACCCTCTGTTTTTACTAGTTTTATCTTGGCTCCACCACTCACCACACCCTAGGCATGGAGGAAAAATCTGCATCCCTCTGGCCAAGTCCCTTACATGGGAGGACAGGTATAGATAGGGCCACATGGGCCTTAGGACAATCCATGTGACTGGCTTCCCTTTTGGAAAGATATTTTTTCAGATCAGAGGGAGAAAACATAAGCCCTCATCCCATGCCACCCCCTGCCCCTTGCCAAGCAGTAAAGAGGCCTGCATGGGAATTGGCTTGAGTTGCGCCCGGGGACCACGAGGCTAGTACATAGAAGGCCATTCCTCCTCCTTCTCACCACTGTCGCCACATTATCTTCAGCAGTTTACAATCTACAAGCACTTGTTCCTCAGGAAACATTAGAGAGATTCCACAAAACCTTAAAAATTGCCTCCAACTTTAGGCCTCACTGGGGCCTGTCTTTTCCAGCCCTGTAGAGCGTTTGCCCTTCTCTAGGTCTGGAGGTCCCTATTTCCTGACAGAGCAGGGTGAGACATGCCCTCTTGTTGTGTGGGGATTTTAAGCAAAAATCCAAGGAGGTTTCTTTAAGAACACAAGATCCCGCAGTGAGGAAGCTGTGGGTGTAGCCGTCTGGGCCGCAGTCTGTTGTGGAATGGGGGCAGTGGCGGGGAGGTCCCCTTCCCTGGGGAAAGCCTTGGCCAGCCCTGGCTCCCGGCACCGCTGCCCTCTGGGTGGAAATTCCTCCTCCTCTGCACAGTGGGGTCTTGGGGGCCACATCCGAGCCATGTCACTGCCGTCTGCCCAGCCTGCTGCCACTCAGGGTCCTGCAGTTGATGGCCCATCCCCAGAGCCACAGGTGTCCCCACATGGGTGCCCGGACAGTGGAAGTGTGGACACACATGTGGCCTGGCAGAGGTGGTCGCTGGTGAGGGCACCAGCAAGATGGGGGGTGTGCGGGCGTGCAGATGGGGCGCACTGCGAGTCCTGTCCTCAGATCTGCAGTGAGTGTGGCTCCCGCGACATCGGCAGGTGCGTGAGGGAGGGTGAGGGCAGGGTGCCTCCCTCCCCGTGCCCGGGCTGTGCAGGCTCTGGGCTCCAGAGAGCCGCTGGCCCGGCCCTCGTCCTCCGTGCCCGCCTGGAGCCTGCGCTTCCTCCCCGGCTTCAGGCCTCACGCTCCGCCTCTGAGCCCGGACTGGAAGCCTGGGTTCTGGGTGCGCACTGGGGCTGGCTGTGGGGCTGGGGGCAAGAGCCAGCCTCTCGGAAGCCCATGCCCCTTTGAAAGATGAAGGCACCCCTGCTCCCGGGGCAGCTGGCAGCTGGAAGGCCCTCGCTAAGGCGCCAGGTGCCCCTCCAGGAGACCCCACCCTAGCTTCACTCAGAAGAGTCTCCCTCACATCCAGAAGGCTTCCCTGCCTCCTGGGGCCTGTGTTGGAGGCCTGGCTTGGAGCCACTAGGGGCCATGGCCTGAGGATGGTTGGGCCGGAGTGCCCTGCCCACCCCCTGCAGCACCGATGCCGCGTGTGCCCTTGCAGGCGCTCCATGAAGTACACCCTGTGCAGCGACAACCATGGCATCAAGCCCCCCACCCCCGAGCAGTACCTGACCCCGCTGCAGCAGAAGGAAGTGTGCATCCGGCACCTGAGGGCCCGGCTGAAGGACACCCAGGACCGGCTCCAGGACCGGTGAGCAGGCAGCTGGGCAGCTGGGGGTGCAGCCCGCCAATGTGACACTCAGAGGAATCAGGACCCCACCCAACCCCCAGCTCCCCTTGGCTCCCAGAGGCTGCTCCTAGAGGCTGCTCGGGTCTGGGTGGGGCCGTCCCTGGGAGGAGCTGGCTGCCACCCTGCCCCTCTGGCCACTCCTTCACTCCTTCTGCCTGGGGAGCTGGAATGCAGGGCTTCCTCCTTCCTCCGGCTCCACCTTCCTTTGCTGGCTCAGGAGCAGTGACGAGGGGCTCAGGGGCTCGTAGCCCACCGTTCAGGCCCAGAAGCCTCCATCTCCACCTGTTTCCTCCCTGCAGCAGATATAAGGTCCCAAGCTGCGTCCTCTGCGCTTCTCCCAGCCCCGGGATCTCCCAGGAGCCCTGCAGGCTTACCAGCTCCTCTCAGGACCCTGCAGCCTCTGTCCTGCCAACCTGGCAATGTCATCTTCATGATGGAGACTTCAGGCTGCCCCCCGATTGCCCATCACCTTAACCACTCTTCCCTGTCTGTCAACAATGTAGTCTCCCGAGCTGGACGAGGCCCTGGGTGGGGGACTGTGCTCAGAACAGGCACCACCACTGTGTCCTTTTTTCTTTTTTTCTTTTTTGGTTCCAGGGATTGAACTCAGGGGGCTCAACCACTGAGCCACATCCCCAGCCCTATTTTGTGTTTTATGTAGAGACAGGGTCTCACTGAGTTGCTTAGCGCCTCGCCATTGCTGAGGCTGGCTTTGAACTCGCGATTCTCCTGTCTCAGCCTCCCAAGTCTCTGGGATTACAGTCAGGTGCCACCGCACCCGACTTTTCTTATATAGCACCTTATCCTGTGTACTCAGTCACCATGCAGTTCACCCATCTAAAGTATACAGTTGGATGCTTTCTAGTGTCGTCACAGAATCGTGCAGCCATTACTACTGTGGAACTCCATCGACATTTTTATCACCCAGAGGGAAATCCTCTTCCCATGAGCAGTCACCATTTTTCTCGAGCTACCGAGTCCCTGGCAACCACTGAGCTCTCTGTTGGGTTGGTCCATTTGCATGTGTGGACACAGCTTTCCTGACCAGAGCTCTGCCACACAGCCAGCCCGGGTGGGATGCGTTGTGGTTTCCAAGTGTGGGTTTGGGGTGGGTTCTGGGGCCTTTTGCTGTGTTGAGCTGGAAGTTCTGTGTCAGTTTCCCATCGTCTTCTCGATGATCCCCAGGGTCTGCCTGACCTTTTCTCACTAATGCTCACAGGGACAGATGGCCCATCTCCCAGCTGCTTTTCTAGGCCAGCTCTGAGGCTCTAGGCCCTGCGTGGCCTGGGCAGGATGCCTGTCCTGGGCATGCACATACCTCAGCTCCTGTCACTCTGCCAGCTACTCGTGCAGGCATCTGTGGCAGGTCCGTCCTTGCTGTGCCGCCCCACTCCTGGCCCTCTTCAGAGCCCACCTCGACTCCTCAATGATGCCAGGTGCTGTATCCCCCCTGCTCCAGGTGTCTCCCCCCACAGGTCGCTTCCTTGGAGGGCTCATCCTTAAAGGCCCAGTTCAAACATAATGCCCTGTTATCCACTGAGTCCTGGATAGGGCTGGGAAGCCACTGCTCCCTGGGGTCCCGCCTGCTCCAAGGAGAGAGGAAAAGGACCAGCCAAGCTGAGCATGCCCAGTTCCTTCTTCCAAACCCATCTTCTTCCCAGGGGAAGGTGTGAGTGAGAAGTTGGGGGAGAGGCCAGGAAGGTTGACCAGGAGTGAGCCACACCCTGAGGCAAGAGGAATGAAGGCCACGCATCCACTTGTGCTGTTACATCTGTAACTTCTTTTTTTTTTTTTTTGGTTCTGAGGATTGAACCCAGACTGAGCCACATCCCCAGCCCTTATTTTTACATTTTTTATTTTGAGACAGGGTCTTGCGAAGTTGCTGAGGTTGTTCGAGGCTGGCCTTGAACTTGCAATCCTCCTGCCTCAGCCTCCCGTGTTGCTGGGATTACAAGCATGTGCCACTGCACCTGGCTTGTCATTGCTGCTCTAAGTGACTCTGATTCACTATTGCTGGGTTGTGTTCTGTTGGGTGGTCAGCTGCCTTCTAGAGGATGCCGCTGCTGGCCAGTCCCTGAGGCTCGGTCCCTTCAGCATATTGTGGAAGGAGATTCTGGGCCTAATCCCGGAATGGAATTTCCATTTTGACTTTGAGAAGCATGAGGTTCTTGATCTGGGACAGTCACTCCGCTGGGCTCAGAAACCCCACAGTAACCGCCACAGCGTCAGTGGATTTTACTCCTGTGCACCCAGGGCTTGTGGGTACTTGTGGCCTGGAGGGCGAGGCCTCACGACCTCCAGCCAGCCTGTCTTGCCCTGGTTTACCTCCAACCATGAGGTATGCTTTTCCAGCTCCCCTCCCTGTGCGCACCCTCAGGATTCACCTGTAACTCGGGGCTTTGGAAAGCCTGTGCTTTTCTGGACAAGCGTCTTCTAATGGGCTTGCTGCCGGCACTTGCCCCTGCTCTCAGGAGCAGCCCTGTCTTTCCTCAGCCATCTTTTTAGCCCCTCCTCTTTATAGAGAAGAAACTTCTAGCATGGGTGAGAGATAGAGCCACTTCTACCACTTCTCATCCTCCGCTTGAGAGATGGTAGAAACATACCAGTTCCCCCTGCCAACATCAAAGGTGGTCATTTCTCTCAGGCCACTGTCCTCTCCCAGGGGGTGTCTGGCCAAATGTCCCTTTATTTAAAATGTTTGCCACTTGCTTTAGTAGGAGGCTGCATCCCTTTCTATAAAGCAGAGCTTTTCTATCTAGTTTCTGTTGTTTTACATTAAGATTGCATTGGTTTTTTTAGCAAATTGCAGTGGCACATGCCTGTCATCCCAGTGGCTCAGGAGGGTGAGGCAGGAGGATCGTAAGTTCAAAACCAGCCTCAGCAACGATGAGGTGCTAAGCAACTCAGTGAGACCCTGTCTCTACATAAAACACAAAATAGGGCTGGGGATGTGGCTCAGTGGTCGAGTGCCCCTGAGTTCAATCCCCTGTAGCCCCCAAAAAGAAAGATTTTATAAGATTTTTATAGCCATAGCATTTATAAATTAAGAATCTTTGTTTGATCTCTTCTCTGGTTGGTGGATTTAAGTGTTAAAAGGCCTCTTAGCTCAGCCTCTGGGGGTGGACATGGGGGTGACATCTTCTGTGGACATTTCTTCTTTCCCCTAAAGGAGGCCCCTCCTGCCCTCAGCCCTGGCCTCCTGCTCCACCTGTCCTCCCTGCTCCTGGTGGGATAAAAGGGAACCAGGCAGAGAGCCCTTCCTTCTCTTCCTAGCTCTGAGCCTCTACAGCACAGAGCCCTGTGTCCTTAGTGACCCCACCAGGTCCTCGCCTCTCCCTGATGGCAGTGTCAGGACAGGCACGCAGGCAGTGAGCAAGTGCGTCTCATCTGCTCACAGGGACACAGAGATAGATGACCTGAAGACGCAGCTGTCACGCATGCAGGAGGACTGGATCGAGGAGGAGTGCCATCGTGTGGAGGCCCAGCTGGCCCTGAAGGAGGCCCGCAAGGAGATCAAGCAGCTCAAGCAGGTCATCGACACGGTCAAGAACAACCTGATCGACAAGGACAAGGGGCTGCAGAAGTACTTCGTGGACATCAACATCCAGAACAAGAAGCTGGAAACGCTGCTGCACAGCATGGAGGTGGCCCAGAACGGCATGGCCAAGGAGGACGGCACTGGGGAGTCAGCCGGCGGGTCCCCGGCCCGCTCCCTCACCCGCAGCTCCACCTACACCAAGCTCAGCGACCCTGCTGTCTGCGGTGACCGCCAGCCTGGTGACCCTCCCAGCGCCTCTGCTGAGGATGGAGCTGACAGTGGCTTTGTGGCTGCTGATGACACACTGAGCCGGACGGATGCACTGGAGGCCAGTAGTCTGCTGTCGTCGGGGGTGGACTGCGGCCCCGAGGAGGCCTCGCTGCACAGCTTCAACCTGGGTCCCCGCTTCCCCGCCAGCAACACCTACGAGAAGCTTCTGTGTGGCATGGAGGCCGGCGTGCAGGCCAGCTGCATGCAGGAACGTGCCATCCAGACGGACTTCGTGCAGTATCAGCCCGACCTGGACGCCATCCTGGAGAAAGTGACCCAGGCTCAGGTCTGTGGGACAGTTCCTGAGGACAGGCACCCAGAGCCAGATCCCCACCCTCCAGGGCCCAGAGACCCCAATTCAGCAGTGGTGGTGACAGTGGGTGACGAGCTCGAGGCCCCAGAGCCCATTACCCATGGGCCCACCCCGCAGCGGCCTGGAGCCAACCCCAACCCCGGCCTGTCCGTGAGCGTGGTGTGCCCCATGGAGGAGGAGGAGGAGGCCGCCACGGCCCAGAAGGAGCCCAAGAGCTACTGGAGCCGCCACTACATCGTGGATCTGCTGGCTGTGGTGGTGCCAGCCGTGCCCACGGTGGCCTGGCTCTGCCGCTCCCAGCGGCGCCAGGGCCAGCCCATTTACAACATCAGCTCCCTGCTGCGGGGCTGCTGCACCGTGGCCTTGCACTCTATCCGCAGGATCAGCTGCCGCTCGCTGAGCCAGCCGGGCCCCAGCCCGGCCAGCGGCAGCTCCCAGCTCTGAGGCCCGTCCAGCAGCGCCCGGCGGCCTGACCACTGATTGTAGGGATGCCGTTCTCCCTCTCGCAGATCCCCGCGGGTATCATCTTATTTATTTAGTTTTGGGTTTGGAACCATTTTTTCCCCCAACATTACCAGGGTCCAGGGCTGGGAGAAGGGTTTGGGGGAGACACCCCAAGACTTCCCGAGAGAGAAAGGTAAGAGAGGCCAAAGACCAGGGGTGAGGGGCACACTGAGTGGACAAACTACCGAGAGGGAAGCTGGCGAGGGCCCCCTGTGTCCACCTGGCCCTTCAGACAGGGCGGGCCCTGCTGAGGAAGTCTCTGACTAGATGTATCCGGGGAGGCTTCCCCCCTGTACCATCCTGTCCAGTGGCCTGCCCACTCCATGCCCTCTCTCCCAAGCCACTCCTTGTCCTATGCCCAGGTTTCTGGGCCAGTATTATCCCCCCAGATGGAGGCAGCTGTGGCCCAAAGTGCAGATAACTGACCCAAGGACTCAGAGCAGGCCCTGGAAACCCGGCCTAGGTTGGAGCTCCAGCTGCCCCAGCCTGTCCGCCCCTTGGGATTCAGAAGCACAGTCGAGGCTGGGGAATGGATGTGCTGGGGCTGGAGGGGGCAGAGGGCAAAGGTGGACTCTGTGTCTGTCTGTTCTCCCAGGCCCTTCCCATAATCCACCTTCTTGGTGTTTCTGGGTGTGTCCGATCATTCCTCCTGTGACAAAGCTAAGCCCGACGGGCTCGGTGCTGGTGGGCAGAGACCCTCACTGGAGACAGGGTCCTGTCTGGAGAATCCACCAGCAGGAAACAAGGCGGGTGGGGCAGTCCAGGGAGCCCCTCCACCTTCTGAGATGAAGCCATCTCATCTGCAGTCTCCGGGGCATGGCTGGACTCAGGAATCCTTGGCCAGTTTAAAAGCCGGAGGCCACGACGGCCCCTGGAGCTTGCCCTGAGTTACTCGGGGGGCCTCGGGCCTAACTTCCCTCTTGCACTATGTTCACTTTGAGGATTGGTTCTCATCCCAGGACCTCCAGTGAGGTGGCTGCTTTCTTTCCGGGGTGAGAGTTCTCGTGTCTTCGACCTATCTGCCTTTGGAGGAGGGTGCAGATTCTGGCAAGATGGAACTCAAAAAGGGTCCTGAAGCCATGGTGTTTGTCCAGGCCAAAGCAGGGATGTGTTTCCTGGGCAGGAACATGGCAGGGGGGTTGGGAGCCCTGTAGCCATCTGCTCCCAGCCCAAGCCCAAGCCAGTCAGCCTGGGAGGCTCGCTGTCCCTGACCCTTCCCTGGGATCACATCGGAGACCCCAACAAAGCTGGTGATGTTTATTGCCATGACTAGTTTACAGTCAGGTCCCTCCTTTCCCCCCGCAGGGGTTCCCTCCCTCTGGTTGTCCAACCCACCTGTCAGAGATCAGGTCTCATATGGGGAGTTGGCAAGACCCTAGGTCTCGCTCAGCCCTTTGGCTTAGGGGCCACGCTGGTTCCCTGCCAAGGTGGCTTGCCCTCACCCCGCTATCCCCACAGCCACTGCCTGACTCATGGGCTCTGTCCTTCTGCTCTGTGCCCTCCCCGTGAGGGGGCACTTGCATGCAGTGGCAATGGGCGGCAGCCCAGCCATCGGAGTAGGACCCCCCCAAGCGCTTTGTGCCTCCAAAGCTCCCCCACCTCGTTTGGGGCCTCAGGCAGCCCTCCTTCATGCAGCCCCCTCTCCAGCTGCATCAAGCCCGAACGCCTGGGGCCTGGCTGGGGCTGCCCCACAGGACACTGGGGTGGCGCCGTGGAGGAGCAGGGGACAAAGCCAAGGCAGGACTGGCCACGGACCTCGCCTCCTGTGCCGTGTACTCACGGAGCTGCGTAGCGCCTCCCTAGACACACTCAGAGCTTTGCAGACAAAATAAATGTGTGCACTCTATCTGCAACATCAACTCTACGTATTTTTCACCACTGGAACTTAGTCAAGCTCTGCAGCCCCTCTGCCCTTGTCTGCGTCTTGCTGTCTGTGGCCTTCCTAGTGTGTCTCGTGTGTCCGTGGACGTGGACAGAGTGCCTGGGGCTCTAGTCCACTCTGCCCTGCTGCTGGAGAAGCCACTTGGAAAGGGCTGGGCTGTGGGTGGACCTGAGGCCTGTAGAGGAGGGAGGGGGCTGGCGGACACCCTCCACTCCTGCTCTGGCCAGAGACCTGCGTGGGTCATGGGGGCCCCAGCCCGTAGCGTTGAGGGGTCCTCTCCTGTGGGTCTGATGGAGCCTTTCTCAGGCTTCTCTTCTTGCCAGTGAAGGAAGCAGCTCACTGCCCAGCCCCGGGACAGACCTGGGCCCACACGGCTGGTGCCCTGGTCCAGCTCCTGGGCATGTGTGTACTCAGTGTCCTGCATCTATGCAAAGGGGCAGTGCTGCCCATAGAGCTCCCAGCAGTGGGCAAGCAGCAGCCTGCTGGCTCAAACTCCTAGTCCTGACTAGCCAGGGCCTGGAACAGGGGCAGGAAGAGCAAGGCTGGGGCTCAGGGCTGGGCCTCCCAAGAGCACTTATCTTCCAAAGCTCCCCTTTCCCTTCTGCTTGAGCCCTGCTCCTGTGGGGCTGTGGCCCTTCCCACCTGCACTTGGCCTCTCGACTGGAAATCTTTGGGGCCCACTCTCCTAGCCTCTAGCTGGGGCTGATTAAGTCCTGAGGAACAATGTCCCCAGGAACCATTTTCTAGAACTGTTGGTCTCTTGGAGCCCAGAGGCCAGAAGCAGCCACTCCTTAGCTCTGAGGCCAGGTCCAGGGCAGCCCTGATGCCCCTCTGGTCACAGCTCAGGCAGGAATTGGGAGCTGGGGCCTGGGCTTCTGCGCGAAGAGCTGACCTTGGGCAGAGTTTATGACCAATATCCCCCAAGGGAATGACTTAGATGTCCACTGAAGCGCCCTTCCCGGCACCACTAGCACAGGGGCATCCCACCACACTTTGGGGAGGGGTGGGGCAAATTACAAAGTTCCAGGGCAAAGGCCTGCCGCACGGCCTCTGCCCAGCGAACTCACGACTCCCTTTCTGACCTAGGGACAATGCAAACAGGTCACAGTGCACTCATATTATTAGACCATTGACAGAGAATTCAGGGGACGTGGTAAGTGGGAGGTGGGGAGGGGTCCCGACTCTCGTCTCCTTTGTCCTTTTGTTCAGAGTTGTACCTGCAGCAGACAGCTCTGATTAAAGCATGAACACACAGCGAGACCCTCGGCCTGGTTTCTTTGTACAGTGTCATTTTCTAAGGGGGGATCATGGGGAGGTCCGCACAGTCCTTCCCCAGCACAGAGGGAAGCAGGGGGCTGTGTGTGGGTTCAACCCCGTCAACCCCTGCTGTGTGGGGCTTGGATACCACTGCCCACTCCAGATCAGGTACAGGATCTACAACCCTCTCCCCTGGGCCCCCACCAGGTATCAGACCCTGCTGGACTCTGCGAGGACCTTCCATTTCTTCCTCCCCAGCATCCCTGAAGTAGCTTCTCATGGCCATTTTGCAGATGAAGCAGCAGCCACGGTCACCCAAAGCTCCAAGCCTACAGCCCCCTAGGTCCAGCCATCCCTGTGCCCGACTAGGCAGGGCCAAGTCACCCCTCTCGGAGGCAATGCATATAAAAGTCCTGGGTGTCACCACTCTTTCAAAGAAAACCAGCCCTGGCATGTCACGGGACCAAGGATTCTGGAATTTCCAATTACCTTTGACGAAGGGATTGTGTGTCCAATCAAATCTTTATTCAAAAGACAGTCAAGGATTATAACTAGATAATCTATATTCAGTCTGCAGCAAAAAGCAAGGAAAGGCAAAGGTGAGATTCTCACGAAGAATGTAGTTCTGTTCTCTCAGACGGTGGAGCTGTTTTCCTGGTAGAGGCAAAATCTTCAAAGGGACCCAGCTACAATTCTAAGCCCGGCCTGTCCATGTGCCCAGCATGTAAATAAGTGCAGAGAATGGGCGAGGCCTTGGCTTCAGCACGGCTAGGACGGAAGCTCCCAGGAGGCCTGCGTCCCTGAGTGACAGACTCACGCCATCCAACACCACCCACCGGAAATGTGCTCTCCTCAAGACCCCCAGCCAAGGAAGCAGGCCAGCTGCAACCTGTCATCCAGAGGGCCACTGTCCTTTCCTACAGGAGGGTGGGGTGGCTGAGCTGCCCTCACGCGGCTTCAGACGTCTGGGACGGAGTGGTCCATGGTGTGGTGCAGAAGAGTTGGGGACAACCTAGACAGCGGCAGTGGCGACAGTCACTGAAAGCTCCTTCGCCCTGCCCAGCCCCCAGAGCCTATGCACCCCAGGGGGGCTGCACCCTCTGTTCTAAAACTTTCAATGACCAGAAGCCACCAGGCCCTTGGAGAGAGAGGAAGAGAGAGGAGAATGGGGCAAGCCGGGCCTGCACCCTGGGTCAGCCTTGGAAAAGCCAGGCGGGCCCGGAGGCGGTGGGGAGGCAGAGGGGGCACAGACTGACTTACTTTTTGACCATGTGCTCGTAGATCACAGTGGGAATGAGGGTCAGGGTGACGACATTTCCGGCTGAGGCCAGAATCTCCATGATTGCTTTGTCCTGGAGAGGAGGTGAGTGAATGGTCACCTTGAGGGCAGGGGGCCACAGACAGTGCCACAGGCCCCTCATGGCTGCTGCTAGAGGACACCACTGATGCCCAACTGCAGGGGCCAGGCTGCCTGGGACCCTGAGCCTGTCTGGCAAGGGTTAGGTGCAGTCTGGCTTGAGCAAGGACATGGGCCTCCCAACCTGAGAGTCAAAGAAGCATAACAGATCCCCCGCCCCCCAGCCCGTGAAGGCCAGCTGAGTGGGCCTGGTCTGGGGAGTGGCATCTCACTCCGCAGCTGGTACAAGCCATTGCTGTCACATGTCTGCTCCCTTGTGCCTGACAGTCTCCCCACCTTCCTTGGACTTTGTTCTTGGTGACTGTTGTGGTCAGGAGGCTCTTCCTAATATCTGTCCAAGATCCCTCCTGCTGTATCCTCTCCCTTTTCTCTGGGATCAGGCATGACGATCTAAAAAGGGCTTAAAAAGCTGAGTACAGTCCTATCGATTCTGAGTAGCTAGAGTGCCCGGATGTTAGTGAACTCACTCCTTTGAAAGCATTACAGTTCTTCTATCCTAACTGTTCTGGAAGACAGTCATGCTCAGATGGGGTTCTTTCTTCTACATGGACGGCTCAAAGCATCATGGTGAATTTATCAGTCACTCTACCCAGCCTCGGCTCTGTGGGGCTCTTAGGGAAGGGTCTGTCCTTCTATCAAGAGGCTCTAGATGGCTTGCTTCTTAACCTCACTTATCTTTCTGAAGTTGATTTGCTTCCACTCTATGGCCATCGCTGGTCCCACCTGGCACATTTCCTCCCATTTATTCTGGAACAACTAAGCCAGGTACATAAAGTCAAGGTTGCCAGGCCCTGAGTCAGGGCCAGAGGCTCTGATGACCATGCTGCAGTGTTGGGCTGCCTGGCACATGCTGCTTAGAGACTTCGAGTTTGTTCTCCTTGTGGTCTGAGAGGTAAGGGGAGGAGGACCCGCCTGGCATGCTCAGGCTGTCTGGCTGCAGGAGCGCTTACTGTCTCCCACTAGATGGTTCTTCTTGGGCTTTGGAACCAGAACCCAAGTGTGACTAGGGCCAGGGAGATGGGATGGAAATGTAGGCTCTTGCCAGGGGAAGGAGAACCCCATTTGTGAGGCCCTGCCCATGAGTGCCAAAGTGCTGGACACGGGACAGCAGGGGGCTCCCCCTCTACATCACACCTGGCTTGAGAACCACTCTCAGTGCCAGTGATTCAAGTCAGGATAAAGCCACTTTCGCTTGTTCGGGACCACATGACTCATCATCCACGGTCCATTCCCTAAAGTCACCCCAATTCCAGACCCACAGCACTGACCCCTACTTGCACCTTCTTGATTTTTAAAGGCAAAACTCACCACCACCACCCTTGAAAAAGGAACAAAGACCAGAAGTGGATTTCTTGAATATCATTTTCTCAAAAAATATCACTGAATGTGATCAACATGCAAACAGAAGCACCATGCAGATAAGGGTGTCCATGCAGCCAGCACCTCTGGGTGCCCGTGTCCTCACATGCTTTGCCACACCCCTCTTCCTGCACGCCCTCCTGTGTTAGTCGCAGTAGCCAGTACTTCCCGGGCACCAGCTACGTGCCTGGCACCTTGCAGAGCTCTAGGCACATGGTCTTACGGAATCCCAGAAACCTTGGGACGAGGAAGCTGCAGTTGGGGTGGGGGCTGCAGCCTGTCCAAGCCCTCCCACTGCAGGGGTCTCCTGGAGCCCACAGTTCCTGGCAGAGCCGGCCACCTCTCACCTTCAGTCCGATGACGTTCTGCCCATTCACCTCGCACACGTAGTGGTTGGTGAGGAGCCCGTTGCGGGCCGCAGAGCTCCCCTTGACCACAGAGACGACCTTCCCCTTCTTGATGAAGAAGCCTACGTGGCCCAAGCTGTCCTTGTGCATGGTGACCGTTCGCTGGAATGGTCTGGCAGAGAGGGACAGTGAGCTGGGCCTGGGGATGTGGCTGGAACTAGGCAGAGAGGCTCTTGGGCTCTGGCTACTCACCTGTCTCTAATGACCATGACGATCTTCTCCGCGGATGCCTTCTTTAGCGCCCGGTGGGCTTTTTCCGTGCTCCACCCAGCACAGTCGTGCCCATCAATCTGCAGGATCTGGTCCCCGAAGCGCAGCCCCACAAGGGAAGCGGGGGTGTTGGCCTGCACCAGCTGCACGAAGACCCCCTGGGGGAAGCCGGGCTTAGGATCAGCCTCCCACCCTGAGCCCAAATTCCTGCCTGGAGTTGTTATTCCCCTGGCGCCTACAGGGTACCCAACTACGACTCTGCTGGGCAGGTACAATGGTTACCCCGTTTTCCTGGGGAAGAACATGGCAGGCCACCCAGCTAGGAAAAAGCTGGATCAGGATTTCAGCCTCAATCAGAGGCTGCACCGCCCCTGCCAAAGGCATCTGACTTTCTTTCTTTCTTTCTTTTTTTTTTTTTTTTTTGGTACCGGGGATTGAACTCAGGGGCACTTGACCACTGAGCCACATCCCCAGCCCTATTTTGTGTTTTATGAAGAGACAGGGCCTCACTGAGTTGCTTAGCAAGCCTCACCATTGTGGAGGCTGGCTTTGAACTCCCGATCCTCCTGTCTTAGCCTCCCAAAGTGCTGGCATTACAGACGTGCGCCACCGCGCCCTGCTAGGCATCTGACTTTCTTGGCTCTCACTGTCTACAGGTAGTTGCCTGGAAGCCAGATCCCCGGGTGTCGGGGTGCAGGGAAAGGTAGCCACTGACCAACAGGTGCCCAGAAGGGGTGGTGGAGGGTCCCTGCTGCAACCGAGCCCAGCCCCGGAGCCTCGGGGGTTAGGATGCCCGTTCTACACCTCCCTCGCTGTGGACAAGGGCTCTCTAGCAGAAGCAGGGGGACCCCGCGCGCTGCCCTCTCTGGTTGGTGAGCTGCGGTGGCCGCAGCTGGGGGCGCTTTCCCGCCAAGGCGCGTCTGCTTCGCCCGCCACGCCCACCTTGTCGATGGCCTGCAGTCGCAGCCCGGTCTTGCCGCGCTCGTCCTTGCACAGGTGGATCTCGCGCACCCCGGGCTTGATCTCTGCACGCCGCACGCCTAGGTTGTTCCCGGACACCGGTGCCACCACCTGGCCAGGCAAGAGACTGGAGATCGCCTTCTGCAGACATTAGGAGAGCAAGGAGTCAGACTAAGCCCTAGAGCCGCGGGCCTCAGAGGTCACTAGGCTCGGGGCAGTCCCTGGGCTCACCCACCCCAGACCACACACTGCTCCGCAGGGGCTGAGAGGTGACATGGCTCCATGAAGCCACTAGAGGGCATCAAAGCCCACATCCCTAAAAAGTGGAGTGAGAAAAGGGGGTGGGTGGGCTCATTTTCCAAGGCAACTTAATATCAGGAAAAGACTCCTTTTAAATCCACTTAAAATAGAAAAAAATTACATTAAATAGTGTTCAGTGGCAGATGAAAGGGCTCTGTATGATTCTTATTCTTAAAAAATGAACCCCAAGAGCCGGGCGTGGTGGCGCAAGCCTGTAATCCCAGCACTTAGGGAGGCTGAGGCAGGAGAATCGCGAGTTCCGAGCCAGCCTCAGCAATGGCGAGGGGCTAAGCAACTCAGTGAGACCCTGTCTCTACATAAAACACAAAATAGGGCTGGTGATGTGGCTCAGTAGTCGAGTGCCCCTGAGTTCAATCCCCAGTACCAAAAAAAAAATGAACCCCAAAATATAAAACTTAATGAATGTTTCCTCCTAATATGCAGAACAAAGCAAAGATGTCTATTCTCTCTACTCTACTGAACATAGTACTGGAAGATCTAACCAGCACAATAAGGCAAGAAAAAAGAGAATAAAAAGCATACAGAGCAGAAAAGAAATCTAACTGTTCTTATTCATTGATGACATGATGGTCTACTAGAAAATCCCAAGGAAGCTAACAAGTAAATTTCCACAGCTAATAAATTAGCTCAGCAAGGTCATAAGATACAAGTCAACGTAAGAAAATAAATTCTTTGGGCCACAGGTACATGGCCCGGTTAGTTCCAGCTACTGGGGGAGCTGACGCTGGACGATCCCCTGAACCCAAGAGGTCTGTGCCTGCCTGGGCAACAGCAAGACCTAGTCTCAAAATATGTATGGTACTTCTTCTTCTTTCTTCTTTCTTTCTTTTTTTGGTACTGGAGATTGAACTCAGGGGCACTTGACCACTGAGCCACATCCCCAGCCCTGTTTTGTGTTTTATGTAGAGACAGGGTCTCACTGAGTTGCTTAGTGCATCACTGTTGCTGAGGCTGGCTTTGAACTCGTGATTCTCCTGCCTCAGCCTCCCTATGTATGGTACTTCTGTATACTAACAAGGAACAAGTGAAAACTGAATTAAAAATAAAACATCACTTATAATCATTTGAGGAAAGGGAGATACTTAGGCATAAGTCAACAAAACATGTACCGAAACTATAACAAAAACAACATAACACTGATAAGTGATCGAAGAAAATCTAAATAAATAGAAGAATTTCCATGGATTGAAAAACTAGTAAAGCTATCAACTTTACCCAAATTGATATATAAATATAACATAATTTCCATCTAAATCTCTATAAGACATTTTGTAGATATAGGCAAGGTTAATCTAAACTTTATATGGGAAGACAATAGAATTTTAGAATAAAACGGTTTGGACCAAAAGAACAAAATGAGAGGAATTTCTTTACCAAATTTCAAGATTTCTTCTGTAAGTACAATTACCAGGTCAGTGTGAGACTGGACCCAAGGATCAATGGTACAGAATCAAGCATCCAGAAACAGCCTCACACAAGAAAGAAGAAGGGCTTTTGACAGAGGTGCAAAAGCAGCCCCGGGGGGTGGGGTGGGGTGGGGGTGGGGGTGGGGGGATGCTGTCTCAACAAACAGTTGGAGCGGTTGGGCAGCCAGCGTCAAAAATGTAAACCTTGACCTAAAATTCACACCTTATGCAAAATTTAACTCAAAGTCAGTCATAAATTTCATATAAAACATAAAACTATAACAGTTTTAGAACATAAAGAAGAAAATCTTTAGGACTTGCTAAAAATGTCTTAGATGATAAAGTATGAACCACAAAAGAAAAAAAATCAAAATTCTGGCCTTGTCAAAATTAAAAACTTTTGCTTTGCAAAAGACCCCATTAAGAGTATGAAAAGGGCAAGGTGTGGTGGCACACGTCTATATCCCAGCGATTCAGGAGGCTGAGGCAGGAGGATCACAAGTTTGAGGTCAGCCTCAGCAACTCAGCAAGCCTGTCTCAAAATAAAAAATAAAAAGGGCTGGGAGTGTAGCTCAATTGCTAAGTACTTGAATAGCATGCGTTATGCCATGGGTTCAACCTCCAGAACCACAAAGAGAGGGAGAGGGAGAGAGAGACACAAAAGATAAACTAAGACTCAGAGAAAATATTTGCAAACCACATATTTCACAAAGGACTCTAGAATATATAATGAATTCCCAACACTTGACTTAAAAGAATCCAATTGCAATTCAGGAAAAGATAGTCAACATCACTAGCCATTAGGAAAATGTAAATTATGACCAGGGTGAGCAGTCCCTACACCTACCATGTGGTTAAAATGGAAAATGACGCTAACACAAAGCACTGAAGAGGATATGAAGAAATTGGAGCACTCGTGCATGGCTGGAAGGAAAGTAAAATGACGCGTCCCCTCTAAAAAATACTTTTGACAGTTTTGCTTTTTAATTATGTACATTTACCATATGACTTAGTAATTGTACTCTGGGCAATTTTTATTTTTATTTATTTTTATCTTTTTGGCACCAGGGATTGAACCCAGGGGTGCTTCACCACTGAGTTACAGCCCCAGTTCTTTTTATATTTTATTTTAAAACAAGGTCTCACTAAGTTGCTTAGGGCCTCATTAAGTTGCCCAGGCTGGTCTTGAGCTTGTGATCCTCCTGCTTCAGTCTCCCAAATTGCTGAGATTATAGGCATGTGCCACTGTGCCCAGTGCACTTTGAGCATTTATAACAAGAAGAGAGAGGAGAAAGAAAGGGAAGAGGGGAGCCTGTAATCCCAGCAACTCAGGAGGCTCAGGCAGGAGGATTGCAAGCTTGAGGCCAGCCTGGACAATCTAAGCAAATTAGCAAAATCCTGTCTCAAAAATAAATAAAAAGAAAATATGTCTATACCAAAACCTATACATGACCAGCTTTGTTTGTAATAATCAAAAACTGGAAACAACTAAAATGTACTTCAACAGGTTAAACAAACACTGGTATGTCGTATTGCAGAATACTTTTCAGCAATAAAGGAATAAACTGCTGGGTGTGGCAGTGCATATCTGTAATCCCAGTGACTCAGGAGGCTGAGGCAGAAGGATTGTGAGCTCAAGGCCAGCCTCAACAACTTAGTGAGGCCCTATGCAACCTAGCAAGACCCTCCCAAAATAAAAAATAAAAAGGGCTGGGGGTGTGGGTAGGTGGTAAATTGCCCCTGAGTTCAATTTCTAGTACAAATAAATAAATAAACCATTGACTCATATGACTTGCATGAACCGTGAAGGCATTATATTGAGTGAAAAAAAAGCCAATCTCAAAAAGTCACATTATACTATGTAATATTCCAAAGTCACAAAATTATACAGATGGAAAACAGACTAGTGCTTGCCGGGTTGGGGATGGCGTGGAGGAAGGCATGAGCGTGATCCCAAAGCAGCAGCAGAGTTGAGACTCTGTGGGGATAAAGTGGTTCGTGTCTTGACTGTGCTGTGGTTCCATGTATTTAAACATGTGAACTGCAGAATAACACAGAATTGCAGGCATTCATTGTGCCAATGCCAGACGCCTGGTTTTGAGACAGGCTATTTAAATGGAACCAGCGAGTGGGGGGTGGCTCAGTGGCGGAGCACTTGCCTAGCAGGCGTGAGGACCTGGGTTTGATCCCCTGCACTGCAAAAGAATAAAAGTAAATAAATAAACAAAATGTAACCACTGAAGAAACTGGGTGAAATATACTACTCTATACTATATTTGTGACTTCCTGTGAACTTATCATTTATTTTTGCTGGGTATTGAACCCCGGGGGGGTTAACTACTGAACCATATCCCCAGCTCTTTTATTTCTTTTATTTTGAGGCAGAGTCTTGCTAAACTGCTTAGGACCTCACTAAGTTGTGGAGACTGGCTTCAAACTTTCGATCTTCCTGCCTAAACCTCCTGACCTGCTGGGATTACAGGCTTGTGCCATCTTGCCTGGCTTAAACCTATTATTTAAAAATGAAAAGTTTGAGCCTGGAATGTATAAATGGTGGGGCACTTTCCCACCATGTGGGAGCCCTGGGTTCAATATCTAGCACCACTAAAAATACTAAGTAGATAAAATAAAAAGAAAAACAATAAAAAAACCTTAAATTACAAAAATGCATTTATCGTCTTATATTATTATAACCTAGGTTGAATGCATTTATGACCTAATTGTTGGAAAAAAGAAGGATTAAATAGAGCTGTACCCAACGCGGCCTTCTTTGCTTTGTGGTTGTATTTCACAGCATGACCACTAGGGGTCGCTTAAGAGAAGGACCCCAGGGTGTCACAGGTTTCCCCCAGGGTCCCACATGTCCTCATCCTTGATGATTTTCTCCTGTTAGATTCTCATTCATCTGTGGATTTGCATGTGGCCACTGTCATGTCCACAAACTTCATGAAACCCTGCAGCCTTGGCAAGATGTGAAGTTGTTCTCTGCAGTCAATTTCGTTGGCTCAGGAAGAAGCTGGACAATGGAGATGTTGACGGATGGGCCACGGGGATGCCAGAGCTGATGGCAAGGGGTTTTGGGTGGGGACTGGTCCTATTAGTGAATGCATTTTCAGTTGTATTTCTGCATAATGATTTGGTTTGCTCTCTGAAACCATGAAAAGCAGGAATCGAGTATCGGTTAACGTGGGGACCACGGCAGGGTGCTGAGTGCCTGCCATTGATACCAAGTCACAGGTAGTCCTAGTATTAGATGAACCCAGGTTTCCACTGGTTTTAATTTCTTCCCTTTGCATCCAGCTGGGTGAGGCAGTGGCCTGAAGCCATAGGTCAAAGGGCAGGGAAGACCTGAAATCATGAAACCCCGGAATGCTTTTCATGAAGGTTCAAAATGAGAAATGCCACTAAGAAACAGAATCATAAATAAGAACACCGTGGAGAAAGGAGACTCAAACAGAGAAAAAGGTAAGACCACGAGGGAAGAAGGCTTGGGACGTTCTGTGCCGCTGTTGGGCAGGAGACAAATACTTACACAGTCACCCTCGGGAATCTGAGGCAGGCTCTGCTGGACTTCGTGGCTGGAGAGGGAAAGACCCATATAGCTCTCCAATTCCTCCAGGTTTGGGTACAGAACTGATGGGGGAGGAAGAAGAAATGTTATCCAAGAGCATGTGTTTAGCCACCTCTGCCTGGCCATTCAGTTTTAGTAAAAAATGGAACCCAGGGACACTGTTCAGGGCTGTGTGCCTCTGAGAATGTTGTGTACCTCCAGGAATGCTTGCTGAAGATGCGGGCTGTCTCCTCCGCAGAGGCACGGGGCATGGAGACGTGCATATGGGGAAGGGAAGCTGCCTTTGTCCTGGAGCAGCCTGGGGCATAGGGCCCTCATGCACCACTGTGGAATTCCACTCAACGGGCTTTAACACCAGCTAAACATCCAACACAAAGCCAACGGGGGCCATGCGGGGTCCACAGCCATGGAGGACAGACTCTGAGCCCAGGGAACCTGCACAGAGTAGAGTGGAAGATGGAACCTGAGTTCCAGTCTGACTCGAAACTGCAAGAGCATCTCCAGGGGGCACCATGAACATCGGGCTTCCCCATGTGGCCTTCCATGGTGGCTCCAAATCAGGAAGCTACTGCTCTCACTAAACCAGTTTCCCAGTGTCCCCTGCAAGGGTTCTGGAGAGGGCAAAATGTGCACAGAGCCCCCACACAATAGAAGGTGAGAGGCAAGCCCCTGGTTCAGAAATGGCTAGAAATTGTGGCTGTTTCCTCAAGGTCAGGACTACCCCTGAGACCCAGGCAAGCAGGACCTGCCCCAGTCCTGGGAGTAGAATCCTCCATGTCCTTCCTGATGATGGGGACCCATGAGAACCAGCAGTGCTAGCGGGGGTGTTAGGTGTACACATTTGTATCATGCTCACTCACCTGAGGGTGGGGACACAGCTGTCTCCTGGGCAGGTAGGGCGGCCATCCTGGGCAAAGCTCTGGCCTGGGCCTGGGAAGGGGCAAGGAGTACCAGTCAGCTGTGACCAGGGCCCCAGGGATCCTCAGAACTGGGGGCTCCCTGAGCAGGGGAGTCTGGGTATTAGGTACATATGTGGGCCTGGGATGGAGGTGCCCCTGAGATCTCCAGGCTCCATGGCATATGTATGGCTTCTGCATTATGTTAAGTGAAATAAGTGGGGCCCAGAAAGACCAGTACCACAAATTCTCACTTATATACAGAAGCTAAAAAGTCAATTTCAAAGAAGTAGAGAATAGAACTGTAGTTACTAGGGCCCAGGAAGGGTTTGGGGCAGGGGAAGGGATGAAGAGAGGATTGTTAACGGGTGCAGGGGTGCAGCTGGACCGGAGGAACACATTCGAAATGTTCTACATCATAGTAAGACAACCGGTTGACAACAATGAATCAAATATTTCAAAATAGCTAGCAGAGAGGATTTTAAATGTTCCCAACACAATGATGACAAGTGTCTGAAGTGATAAATATGCCAGCCACCCTTATCTGACCACTACACAGGGTGGACATATATTGAAATGGTCTGCTGTGCCCCATAAATAGGTACAATTACTATAAATAGGTTTTTTACAAACATGGCCTCTGTAGATATACATCTTTCTGAGAGGAGGCTCTCCTGGGGCCAGTGCCCCACCAAATGTCACCATCCATTTTTTGCCTGTGGCAGCCAAGACACCAAAGCCAAGCTCCCAAACAAGATCTCAGTGGGAATTCTCAAAGTCCTTTGGGACCACAGGGCGGTGGGATGGATGGAAGAACAAGCTGGACAGACCAAAGCCACAGACCTGGCACCACAGGGTCTACCTGTAGTAGACAGGAAGTGTGGACACAGAGCTGGCCTGAAAGGCATGTCTGCGGCTCCTTGGTCTTGTCCACTCCTGCTGTGGCTCCATTGGCCATGGCCTCTGGATACCTACCCTGCCCAGGCCCTACAGTGGGACCTCCATGCCTTGGGACTCCCAGGAGTGCCCAATGTCCACAGTACCCTGCACCTACTAGGCAAGCCTCCCGTAGTTTCCCTGGGGTCATCCCCAAGGCCTCAACCAAGGAACCCAGGCTAATGGGGCCTGCTGGCTTACCTGGATGACTTGGTCTACCTTCAGGTCCTCCAGAGATGGGTATAGGGTGGACATGGCTGCTCCCTGGAACACCCTGCAGAGAGCAGAGGATGAGGGCGATTGAGGATGCAGCTCCCACCCTCCTGAGGGGAGGCTTGGAGATTAAGGGTCTGCCCTACATGCCACTCAGCACTCTCAGACATGAGATAATCATTAGGGGGAGTTGTTATCCATGTTTTAGAAATGGGGGGACTGGCTGGGCATAGTGGTACATGCCTGTACTCCAGCAATTGGGGAGGCTGAGGAAAATTGCAAGTTTGAGGCCAGCCTGAGCAATCTAGCAAGACCCTCAGCCACTTGGTGAGAGCTGTCTTTTTAATAAAAAGTTAAAAAAGGTTTGGGGATATAGAAAGGTAGAAGGTCAGGGAATTGTAAAGCACTCCTGAGTTCAATGTCCAGGAGAAGGAGGAGAAGAAAAAAAGAAATAGGAGATCTGGGTTTTGAGCCAGTCTGTTTGACTCCCAAGCTCATGGTCTCTGTATGAAATATTCCATACAACCATGTTTGACTAACACTGGGTTTAGAACCCAGGCCCAGGGGACCACCCAGGATATTCTATGGAGGAAAGGCTGAATCATTCTTCCCCACCAAATGTCAAAGGTCAGATCACTCAAGATCTTAATCCAACCCAGCAGGCATATACCAAGGACCTGGTGCATACCAGGCCTAGGTAAGGGGTATGCACAGAATCATCTCACAACCACAAATGGCAAAGTGGCAAATTGGCAACACTCCAAGCCCCTCCATCCCCTACCCTTGAACACACCTCTGGAGTTTGAGCTCCACTGTATACCACTGATTTCCAGACTCCCTGGGAACTTCTGATCTTAGCTAAAATGAAGCGAGGTCCTTGGAAATTCATAAAAACATGCACACAGGGTCTGAGAGTGTGGCTCAGTAGTAGGGTACTTGCTTAGCCTTTGTGAGGCCCTGGTTTCTACCCCCAGCACCACACACACACACACGCACGCACACACACGCACATACACACACAAACACAGGAAGGATTGAACCACTGAACGGAGCTTGCTCCACAGAGACTAGGGTGGTGGGCCACTATGAACATTAACATCTTCTGATTGTCCCTGGGGAGACTCAGTAGGGCCCCTAAGCAAGGTGCTCAGAGAAATTCAAAGGAATCTCAGCCTCTTGAGAAATGCTTTGTCTCCTTCCTACATGAAATGAAGGGAGAGAACCTTTATTTGTCTTTCTGGATTCTTCCCCTTTACCCACTGACCCCTGGCTCCGGCACACCTCAACCTCTGCTCCAGCTGGATGACCTGCCCCACCCCCTGATTACCCTCAATTCCTGCAGAAAGGTGTCCCTGGCAGAAAGGTCACTGTCCTTCTCACCCTGGGCCCTGCCCTTCAGGAGAAGCTCTGGGCCTGCCTCCCACCCTGAGCTTTTCAACTGTCCTCACACTGTTTTCCCAGCTGGATGGCAGGTTCTCAGGGTCAAGGTGCGTCTGTCCTATCAACCTACGTGTGACAGGTGCATGTGATAAAGGCATGCCTGGTGGTGGCACAGGGAACTGATAGGTGATGTGACTCCTGCCCGCCCCCTACGGACCAGCTCCTCTGAGCGCTTCCCTGAGTGACCCGCAGATGCCAAGGACATCCTCACGCATCTCTGTTCCTTCTCACTGCGCACCTGCCGCCCTACCCTGTTATTCCTGACCTCCACCCACTGTCCCTTCTAGTTATCAAATCCCTTCTCCGACATGTCACGTGTAGACCTCCTTCATCTCTCTGTCCCTCCCAGGGCCCCAACATCCTCCAAAAGTTTTTATCTCCCCTCTTTTTTGTATTTTTTTTTTTTTTTTTTTGGTACTAGGGATTGAACTCAGGGGCACTCGACCACTGAGCCACATCCCCAGCCCTATTTTGTGTTTTATGTAGAGACAGGGTCTCACTGAGTTGCTTAGCGCCTCGCCATTGCTGAGGCTGGCTTGGAACTCATGATTCTCCTGCCTCAGCCTCCCTAAGTGCTGGGATTACAGGCTTGAGCCACCGCACCCAGCTTTTACCTCCCCTTTGATGCTCTCAGATGGCAGACACCAGATTCCAGCACAAGGCCAGGATGTTGTGTCTGCTTGATGTCCCTTGGTGACACCCCATTGCCCTCAGAATCTAACCTACTTCCTAAAACGGCCCACAAAGACTTCCTGATTCCTCCAGAGATTGGAACTGGTGTCCCACAAACCACTTGTAAACAGATTGTATTTAGCCTTGCAGAGTATGTAACATTCAAATTAGTGGCCTAAAGGCAAAACTCAAGACCCTGCATTTATAATCTAAATTTCCCACTGCTCCAGAAAAAAAAAAAAAATCCTGTGAAGCTTTGTCACTCCCGGGCTCCATCTGAGTAGCTATAGTTGAGAAGCAGCAGACTCCAGGGCACCTCAGCCCCCCTCCCCCTTATTGTCTCTTACACCCAAGCCACTGTCCTGGATGGCATCAAGTCCCAGGAGACATTTGTTGGCAACAGTGGCCTCACTCTCCAGCTTTTCTTGCCACATGTCCTCCCTATTCCTTCTTCCGGCCCCAGTCACAATGAGCTACTTTCAGATACTTTAATGAATGTTCTTGTCTCTAGTCTTCAGGCCTTTGTGTGTGTCATTCCTTCTACCTGGAATTGCCCTTCAGTCCCTTCACCTTGCTGGCTAGATTCTAATGATTTTCAAGTCCAAGACCAAGGGACCCTTCTTGCAGGAAGCCCGCCTTGATTTGTGCTCCCCGTAGCCATTGCCCCATGTCGTTACTATTGTTGGTTGTTCAGTACTCCTGCAGTCACCTCTCTACTTGTCCAACTGTCTCATTAAAGTGGGGGTCCCAAGAGGCAGCCACTGGGCCTTCTCAGTCCCTGTGGAGCTTCTAGCCCCCAGCATGGAGACTAACGCAATAATTTTGCCAAAGCCTAGGAACCAACTTCCTCAACAAGACTCCTAAAGTGCAAGAAGCAAAATCAAGAATCAATAAGTGGGATGGATTCAAACTTAAAAGCCGTTTCTCAGCAAAGAAAACAATCAAGAATGTGAAGAGACAGCCTAAAGAATGGGAGAAAACCTTTAGCACAGGCACCTCAGAGCATTCGTCTCCGGGATATATAAAGAATTCAAAAAAACTTAACACAAACCCCCAAAATAACCAGTCAATAAACGGGCAAATGAACCAAACAGGCACTTCACAAAAGAAGAAATATGATCAGTCAACAAGTATTTGAAAAAGTGTTCAACATCTCTAGCAATTAAAGAAATGCAAACTAAAACTACACTGAGATTCCATCTCACTCCAGTCAGAATGGCAGTTATCCAGAATATAAGTGACAATAAATGCTGGCGAGGATGTGAGGGAAAAGGTTCACTCATACATTGCTGGTAGGACTGAAAATTGGTGCAACCACTCTAGAAAGCAGTATGGAGATTCCTCAGAAAGCGTAGAATGAAACCACCATTTGACCCAGTTATCCCACTCTTTGGTCTATACCCAAAGGACTTCAAATCAGCATACTACAGTGATGTGGCCATATCAATGTTTATAGCAGCTCAATTCACAATAGCTAAGCTATGGAACCAACCTAGGTGTCCTTCAACAGATAAATGGATAAAGAAAATGTGATATATATACACAATAGAATATTGCTCAGCTATAAAGAAGAATGAAATTATGGCATTTGCTGGTAAATGGATAGAACTGGAGACTATCATGCTAAGTGAAATATGCTAATCCCCCAAAGCCAAAGGCTGAATGTTCTCTCTGATATGCAGATGCTAACACATAATAAGGAGGTGGGGAGGGAAGAATAGAAGTTCATTAGACAAAGGGGAATGAAGGGAAGGGAGCCGGTGGGAACAGGAAAGACAGTGGAATGAATCTTACATTACTTTCCTCTGTTCATATATGAACACACCACCAATGAAACCCCACATCGCATACAACCGCAAGAATGGAAAATTATACTCCATGTGTGTATAACAGGTCAAAATACACTCTACTGCCATGTATATCCAAAAACAACAAATAAAAAATACTTGTAAAAAATAATTATATTGCCAGAGGCGATGCTCTGTGCCTGGGCTTTCACTTTCCTCCTTGTAAAGCACGGCTCTGTTATCCTAAGAACACCCACCTTCCTAAGATGAACCGAGGGCCAGAGGTCCAAATGTGCTCAGTTTGCCTCTCACCATCTTGTGATCATGCATGGAAAACAAATGCGAACATAACAGGCCACCCTTGCCCCACTTTTTCCAATTCCGAAGCAGGGAAGCAGTTACATTTTGGGCAGCTGCCCTCCGGGAGAGCAGAAGATCAGAGATCCATTTTTTGCAAATTGCTCCCAGACTGAGACCCTTTCACCACCGCCATATTCACTGAGTCTAGACCCTGTGCCAGGCTTGTGGGGAGAGAGTGTCTGAAGGCAGGTATTTCCCTGCTTTGTGGTAGTTCACCAGGTAGTGGGGAATGGCTCCCTGCCTGCAAAGATGCTCTGAGTCTCACTTGATCATTCAGCAATTCACCCCAAAACATTCCAGCAACTGCTGTGTGCTGGGCACCCTGGACTGTTTTAATCGCGCTGCTCCGATGTGGCTCCATTCAGGTTCTACTTCTTTGATTGGCTTTTCCAGGCCACATGATCCTCTGCCTGCTGACTGGGTCTTGTACATTCAGCCCCAACCTGTACTGCCTCTACTGCCTGGGCATTTTCTTGCACTGGGCTCCACAAAGGCAGGGGCTGTGTCCAGTTTAATACACTACCTATCTCCCCACAAGACAGTGCCCAGGATATGTATGCTGGCAAAACTTGCTATTTGACTGAATAAATCAGTGGTTTTCCAAGGGACATTGGAAATTTATGTGGGCATTTTTGGTTGTCACAAGACTAGAGGTATTCTACTAGCATTTAGGAGGCAGGGGACAGGGACATGGAGCTGTTGCAATGGACAGGACAGTTCGCCACAATACATTGTCTTCTGCCCCACACGACTTTCAGATGTCTTTCCTGCCAAACCTTTATGTAGCAAAAAAAAAAAAAAAAAAATTGTTCATAATCTGTTTCATATATAAATATAAAGAAAATATTCCTGGTGTAAGCATGTATTAGCCAGAAATGTATATATCAAGTTAATTGCGGGAGTTATATTTTGCTTTCTTCACCGTTTTGGAAAATCACTGTGAAAGTCATAAAACAGTGCGCCCATGCCTGCCTGCATTTGTAGCTGTCACGGTGACTCCACGTTTGTATACACTAAGCCTTTGACTCAAGATGTCAAAAATAAACTGTTGCAAAGTTCAGTTGAATATTGCCTCCTATTAAATCTGAACTTGTAAATTAGGTACAAGCATTACCAACGTAATCCATCTGAGCTCTTATGAAGAGAAATGCACACTTTTTAATTATAGCCCACTGTCGTTTCCCTTACTCCTCCCATACAAAGGCATTGTCTATACTAATTTTTAAAATACGTTTTTAGTTGTCAATGGACCTTTATTTTACTTATTTATATGTGGTGCTGAGGATGGAACCCAGTGCCTCACATGTGCTAGGCAAGTGCTCCACCACTGAGCCACAACTCCAGCCCCTTGTCTGTACTCATTTTTTCTTTTTCTTTTTCACCAAGGGGGAACCAACGCCTAGCATGAAGCCTCAGGACGAACTTGACCCTTCCCTCGCCTCAATTTCCCGTTCTGGGTAATGGGAGCAGCTAACACAAACTCCATGGGCTGAGGCACCGCAGAGAAGTTCAACGGTCCCTGGGGCGCGCCCTCCACGCTCCGCCTTAGCAGGCCCATCGGTCACACCTTTCGCCTACTTGCAGGCTGAACCCCTCTTCCTCGCCGCTCCCTCCCCGCCCCTCCTGCCTGCATTGCCTACAGCGCATGCGCAGAGCCCCATTAGGCCGCGCAGCGGTGCGTAGGGCGCATGCGTTGCGCCCACAGGGGCCCCCGAACGCGGTTCTCAGAATGCCCCGCGGCTCCCCAGAGAAAAATGGTGGCTTCCTCCCCGCGCAGGTAGTTGGCCGGGTGGGTTTCTAGAGTCGCAGCGCAGGCACTGTACAGGTGCCCTTGGCTATCGGCGTCCACAAAAAGAGGTCGGGTAAAGAAGCAGAGCAAGCGATGGGAAGGCTCGGTCGCGCTCTGCGGTTTACTGCACCGGAGGCTGCGCGTGGCAAAAGAGCCTTAAAGTGGGCGAGTGCCCCTTCGCTGCCATACCCTGGCCTCTGAGCGCCGCGTGGGGCTCTGGAGGAGTGGGTGACGTGGAGCCGTTCCTCCCTGCCTGGGAGATCCTGGAGGGGACAAAGGCCGCGCTGTCCGCGGCGCGTTGCTGGCATTGAAAAGGAAGTCCCTTCGCTCCCCTTGGTTTCAGAAGCCTCTCGAAGACCCGGAATATTTCCTGCCCAGTGTAACGTCACCCGTTCGCCCAGAGTCTGGCTTGAGTCAGCCTCTTGACCACGTGCTGCCCCACCTCACGCAGATTCACCCCAGGCACCACCAGGGATGGACGGATGGTGCTGCTGCTGCTGCCCAGGGAAGGGGATTTGGGCTCCACTGGGCAGATCACTTAACACCGCGAAAGCGGACCCACTGCCTCTGACAAGGGACTCCTGGCAGTTTGGTCTGTGGGATAAAGAAAAAAGGCTAGGGAAACCAGGAAAGAAGGCCCTAGAAAGTTCTAGCCACTGAGAGTGTAGTGTGCAGTATTGGGGATAGCAAGACTCAGGCCTGAGAGTCCAGCTGCCTTCTGGATAATTATTACCTCCTGATGATTCTCCTGAAGTTTTCCCCAGCTGTACTGTCCCTCCAGTGCAGCCCTACCAAATCCACTCGTGGGCTAAACCAGAAATAAAAGTTTTTGCTCAGATTCTGCCTCTCCTTCCTTTTGAAACTATACCCAGAGTATTTTTATAAGGATGAATCTTAAACTTCAGCCTGGCATTAAAATTTCCGTAACCTGAATTCTAATGATGTTCCATCTCACCTCTGCATTTTAATTCATCCCAAACTATTTGCTGGTCCTAAAACAACCTGATAGCTGTGCCTCAATGCTATTGTAGGTGCTGTGCCTTCTCTCTTGAATGACATTCAAGACTTCTCCCTCCTCATTCTTTTTCCCGCCCCACCCCCAAGAGATCAGCAAACCTCCATTCTCTAGACCACAGAATATCATATGTATCACTTATGCATCACTAATTCCACAAGTATTTATTAAGCACCTATTATGAGCAAGACCTCTTGCATTTCCTGGGTTGCAATTGTACTGTGCTGTATTTGTTTGCTTATCCTCACTGCTCAGGGAATGTTACTCATTTAAGACTCCCCAGTACTGTGCACAGTGCCTGCATGTAACAGGCTTCCAATTACTGCTTCTTAAAGGAGTTGAAAAGCAGAGAGAGAAAAAAAGCCTGAAAACCTAGATGTGCAGTCTACACATTCCCAACAGCCTAGAAAAGGATAAGAAAACAGCCCTGACAGGTAGACTAAGAGTGGCTTCTGCAATCTCAGTGGAAGAGTTGGCTCAATTCTTTGTTAATGGTTTCCTGCAAATAATTGTTTCCCCTGAAAGGAAAGAACCAATCTAATTCCTGTCTCCCTCCCTGAGGAATTTTCCTCTCCTTGAGTACTTTCCAGATTCCCATCCCCGAGCTTCTGTACTTAATGTTATAAGCAATAACGCCACCCACAGCAATCCAGCAGTCAGGTCTTGGGAGATCAGCAGGGCTGAAAGGGGTCTTCAGCCTCCGTATTTGAACTTAGAGAACACTTTGTTCCAAAGAGCTGAAGCTCAGGGACTCCTACGTGTTCCTGTGGACAACTCATCCCTCAGAAGACAGAGTGCAGGAGGGAAGCGTGGGTTAGTGCGGTGGAGGAATAGCTCCTGACGGCCAAATTAGCCCAGGGATCTGGTGAGTTGGGAAGGAAGAGGCTGTTGCTAGGCCACAGTCCTGCACTCCCACCCCCTCCCCTCAGGGCTGTACTGCTTGCTGGGGAAAAGCTGTGGACTTCAAGAAATAGAGATATTCCCCAAGGGGAACACCCAAAAGAGTCAGGGCAGGAGCCAGGACTTGGAGGGAGGCTGAACTGGGCTCAGACTGCCTGCCTCTGGCTTATGAGAGCAGAGCATGGCTAAGACCCTTTGGGATGTCATTTCTTTCTTAATATGGGTAATAGAACTCGCACCACAGAGTTGTCTGGGGATTAAAAGATTTTTTTAAAAGAGATATTTGGAAAACATTTAGCTTGGTAACTAGCACATAATAGGCATTCAATAATAGCAGTTCATTCATTCAACACGTTTACAGAGTGCCTACAAAGTCCAAGTACTGTTCTAGATGCTAGCAGTACAGCAGTGAACAGAAGAAGTGGTTCTTAAGGAAGTTGCTTCATAGCGAGGAGCTGGATAAAAAAGCTCCATAACAGGGCTGGGGCTATAGCTCAGTTTGTAGAGTGCTTGCCTCACATGCACAAGGCCCTGGGTTCAATCTCCCCCACCCCCCAAAGCTTTGTGTGATTTTATCAGCTGTGTTAGTGTGTTAGGTGGTGGGAAGCGCTGGGGAGAAGATCTAGCGAGATGGAGAGTGGAGAATGTTAGGAGTCCAGAAGAGCCTTCCCTGAGGGATGGGGGGCTTGTGAGGAAGGGCTAAAGGGGTGGGTGGGGAACAGCCTTCCAGGATGAGGGCACAGCTGTGGTGTAGGCCCTGGGGGTGGGGCCTGCCTGCTGTGCTCAGGAACATCTGACCACCAACTGAAGTCAGCTGTTCAGACGGGAAGCAGCGGAGGTGTTCCTAGCTTGGGCACAGTATGTCAGGTAGCCAGGACAGCCAGCACACATCTCTAAGCCCTTTCCTGAGACCCTGCCACAAAGAGGGTACTGACTTTGTGTACCAGTACTGACTCCTCGTTTCCATTCTCTCATTCTGTTGTCCCAGCTGGGCTATTTCCAGCCTCCAGATGAGGACACTGGTTCTTAGACCGGTAAAGCCACTGGCTGTTTTTCAGCAGGTTTTCCTTGCTGTGGCAGGAGGTGGTTTGTAGAAACACCTTCAGAAAAACAAGTAACAAGCAGAGACCTGGGCCCTCTGTTCTTTGTGGACACAGCCTCTGGCTTCAGCTGGGTCTGTGCTGCCAAGGTCTCCCTTTAAGAACGCAGGTATGGGTTCCACTCCTGGAGCTCTTGTGGTGAACTGCAGAGTGAGGGCCTTGGTTCAGTTTTCAAGGACTCCCCCCCCCCCCCGCCCCCGGCCTCCAGTGTTAAGGGTAACACCAAAAGCAGTGCAGAAAAGCAGCCCTGAACCTGACCTGCTACTGGAGTCAGAAGAGGAAACGCCAATTCATATGTCACTCGCAGAGTGAAGCAGCATGGGCGAGAACTGCCTGGAAGTCCCAGAAAGGAAGGGTCTGGGGCAAGGAGGAGGTGTGGGAGCAGGTCTCATTCATCTCTCCCCGGTCAGCACAGCCCCGCTCTTACCTGCAGATAGATGCTGCTGCGTGTCCTCCAGCCACTGCTCAGTGTGTTTCCCTCCCTGGAATGTAATGGCCCTTGTCCCAGCTAGGTTCCTGTTCTGGGAAGGGTAGTGCCCGCCCCTTGTTCAACTGACTCACCTTGGACTGGGAGGGGCCCAGGTCAGTTGTGGTTGGGTAAACAAGGCAGGTGGCTTCGTCTGGATTTGGAGGTGGGGTTAGTGCACACACAGCTGACTCGTGTCAACACAAAGAGCTGTGACTTGGGCATGGGCCAATGCTTTCTGCCCTTCTCCTGAGGAAGTCTGTGTTTGGTTTGGAGACCTCCTGCTGGTGCTGGCAATGGCCAAAAACTGGAGGGCAGTCTAATGAGTCCCTGGGTCTTAATAAGTGCCCATCCCTTGAGATCCAGCATTTCTTCTAGAAATCTTGCAGGGTAAGGTGTCAAGGCCCATATCCATGTTTTTTGGGGGCATGGGGGGCAGTACCGGGGATTGAATTCAGGGGCATTCGACCACTGAGCCACATCCCCAGCCCTATTTTGTGTTTTATGTAGAGACAGGGTCTCACTGAGTTGCTTAGCACCTCGCCGTTGCTGAAGCTGGCTTTGAACTCACGATCCTCCTGTCTCAGCTTCCCCAGCCATTAGGATTATAGGTGTGCGCCACTTTGCCCGGCTCCATGTTCTTTTGTTTTTGTTTTTTTTTAAATAGGGAAAGTCTAGAAATCCCAAATGCCAATCACTGTGGTCGGGTTAAATAAATCATCAAACTATTAAAGTCATTTAAGGAAGAAACTATTAGGAAATGTTCCTGACACAGTGAGATAGTGAAAAATCAGTATTGTGGTTTTGCTCTTATGTTTTGCTTTTGTTTTGAAAGGTGTACGTGACAGTCTAGGACATGAACTCAAATGCTGACTGACTGGATGTGGGGGCAGAGATAAGCAGGTTTTCTTTTCTTTTTCTTTTTTTCCTGGTGCTGGGGATGGAACCCAGGGTCTCACACACTCTGGGCACGTGCATCTTCAGCCCTGGCGAGCTTTACAGTTTGTATTTTTGTGTTTCCTCCATGGTCATAATGTGGTTTTGTGATTTTTGTGTTTTTTTATTTGTCTAATTATTTTTTTAATTTATTTTTATTTATTCTACTTAGGTATACACAATAGCAAAATACATTTTGATTCATGGTACACAGATGGAGCACAATTTTACATTTCTCTGGTTGTACGTGATGTAGAATCACATCATATCTGCAGTCATACATGAAGCTAGGGCTTTGATGTCCATCTCATTCCACCATCTTCACTGTTCCCATGCCCCCTCCTCTGTTTCAAAAAAGAATTTCAACTGGTGTCTCCTGGAAGGGGAGCTGAGGAGCTGTGTGTTGGGGTGGAATGGGATTTTTTTTCCTGTAGTACATTTTTTTGGTGCCTTTTAAATGTTGAAAAATGTAAATGTATTATCTCAGAAGGTAATTATATGAAAGTCCAGTTAAACAGAAAAGGAAAAGGAATTTAGTTTACATTCTGATGGGTTTGGTTAGATAAGGGTGCCGGGTGCCTAGGGAAGAATGGGGACCCGGGTGTTGGGCTTTCCCATGAGGAATGACGCAGGGCACCCACTCGGGGTGCGACAAGTATCGAGGCTGCTTGCCAGGCCATGCAGGCCCACGTCACGGTCCCCGAGACGCGCCGGGGCAGAACTGCACCAGCCTTGGGCAGCAGATCTTGAGTCTAACTTCAGGGAGGAGACACTGTAACTGCCTGTGGAGAGCCCTCAGCCAGGAGTGCCACACAGGGAGCAGTGACATCTCCATCCAGGTGGCCTCTCTCACCTCTGCCTTGGGGCCAGACAGTCCTGTTCCATCCTTTGAGAATTCATATCTTGTATTGTTCACATTTATCTAAGGCTACCAGGTAGACCCTAGGTTCCTTGAGGGCAGGGCCTGGTTGCTATATATACAATGACTCCTCTTTTCAAAATAAAAATGGGCATCTGGGATGACCAGGATGTATTTCTGCTTTGTTAATGTGTTTGCGCAACACTCTTGGTAAGTCTAAAACCTGGGTGGCCAGTGTGCGTGAACTCGCAGAAACTCCCTGACAGCGGCCATGACGGCCACCATGCCCTCCTGCAGAGCCAGAATCCTCTAGTCATCATGCTGCCCACCTGCAGCACCTGCTGCCACCTGCAGATGGCCCCTGAGGTGCTCAGTGCGGGCAGGGGCTTGTCTGTAGGCTTCTTATCCCAAGGGTCTGGCACCGTGCCCAGCACATGGTACATTCTCCATAAATAGTTCCTGAATGAATACATGCTCTTCCTAGCAAAGACGATTACAGATGTGAACTTCAATGACTTGGCCTTATTTTAAGAAGGATGGGGTCAGGGCATCAGAGGTGGGTCCAGATCTGTGACGTTACACAGTTACTAAACCTCTCTGAGCTACGATTTCCATATCTACTTGCTCTACAGGCTTGTCCTTAGGATTGAATCAATTAGTCATGTAAAATGCCTGGGACACAGCTGGCATTCGGTACATCTTAGTCTCCTACTTCCTTATGGCTGCAAAAACCAGTCTTCTGGTTCAAGGGAAAATGAAGGTGTTCTTAATAGAAGAAGGGAGAGTGGTTGCTGGGCAGAGAGGGAATCACTGCTCACCCCAAGTCTGCACAGATCTGGAAGGTATAGCACAGCCTGGACTTATGTCACTACACTTCATCTGTCCTGAATACTGATGATAGGAAGAACAGCATTTCTCCAGCTCCTAAATGCTGGGTGCTCCGCTGGGCACTGGGCATAAACTGATCTCATCAGTTAGTCAAGAATCAGAGACAGCACATTGTCCAAGGCCACAGAGCCAAGAGTAGCAAAGTCAAGACTTGGCTGAGAACTGAACGAAGGTACCTGGGCTCCCACCCTTGGGCATCTGAGTCATGGATTTCCTTTTAGGAAGGCCACCAAGAAGTCCTAGGTAGATGTTATGGTTTGGATGTGAGGTGTCCCTCCCATCTCATTATTGTGAGATAATGCAAGAAGGTTCAGAGAAGAAATGATCCGATTCTGAGAGTCTTAATCCATTCAGCGAGCTAATCACTTGATAGGATAAATGAGTGGTGGCTGAAGGCTGGTGGGGTGTGGCTGGAGGAGGCGGGGCATTGGGGCCATGGTTATGGGATATATATTTTGTATCTGGCGAGTGGACACTCTCTGCTTGCTGATCACCATGTGAGCTGCTTCCCTCTGCCACACTCTCCCACCATGATGTTCAGCCTCACCTTGAGCCCTGAGGAATGAAGTTGGACTTCTATGCTCTAAGACCTCTGAAACCACAAGCCCTAAATAAACCTTTCCTCCTCTACAGTTGTTCTGGTTGAGTCCTTTTAGTCACAGCAGCAAAACAGCTGACTAAAACAGAAGACTTCAGCTGTGTCCGGTGGTGAGAATCTAATTGCACGGCCACATAGACCTGCATAGAAAGCTGGGAGATGGAGCCTAGACAGGGCTTATTGCCAGATATTGGGGCTCATTTATTAAGAAAGTGGGGAGCATGACACTGGGTAGTCAAGAGCAGTCTCAGCCACCCTTGCCAAGGTGTGCTTGGAGGCCCTGGCCAGACTGGTCCTGCCTGATTCTGTGCCTGCTGAACCTTCCCAGACAGCAGCCTGAGGACATCTGCCTGGAAGGGAGTGTGAAGAGCCCTGAATGGGGAATCTGGCCTTGATTCCATGTTCAATTCCTCTGCAGGCCTCAACACTCCTGTCTGTCAAATGGGAATCAAGATCGACAGATCTCGAGCCCAGTCCCGGAGGGTTCAACCACAGGTGTCCTCTGCTAGAGCCTGCTGCCAAGCCCTGCTCTCTGGGCCTCCGTGTCCACCTTTATTCAGGTAACAGTTCGGGTGGATTATCTCAGGTTTCCCCCAGGTGTGCTACCCAAGGTCCCATAGAAACACCCAAGCCCCTGCTGGGCCCCAAGCACCACAGGTGACCATTGTGGGCATTTGACAAAACATGCTTCCTGCCATTTCTCAGCTCCATCTTGGCCTTGTGGTCTGGAGGTCCATGCCAGTCAAGGTAGGACAGGTTATGCTACAGCGACAAACGCCCCTGGGGCCTGTGGCTCCTAACACAAAGTGGATTTCCCTCACACACCACATGGCCACCGAGGACTGGCAGGAGTCCCCACATCTAAACCCAGGTCCCACAGTGATGGAATAGCCACCATCTCTAAGGCTTTTGGTAGCATGGAAGAAGGAAAGAGGCCTCCATGTGGCAATTAAATACGTCAGCCGGAAGTGACAAGTGTCACTTCTACACCATTGGCCAGGGGACCTTGCCAAATCACGCAGGGGCAGGGATGTGCCACCCCACCACATGCACAGGTGGAGATCTGACCACTTGTGTGGGGTCAGGGAGAGCTGCACAAAGGCCTGCTGGGACCTACCTGAAAGAGCTGACCTTTCACGGCCTGAGCTGATACCTGACAGTCCTCCCCGGCTGCTTTGGTCTGAATGTTGGTGTCGCCTCAGATTTCACACACTGAAACCTAATCCCCAACATGATAGTCTGAAGAAAGGGAGCTTTGGGGAAATGACTGAGGTTGGGGCTCCTGTGAACGAGGCCTGGGGAGTTCGCCCTTCTGTCGTGTGAGAATGTACCAGAAGGTCCCCACCATCCGTGCGGCAGAGAGTGCCTTGATTGCAGTTTTTCCAACCTCGAGAACTGCATGCAATTTCTGTTGTTTATAAGTTGCCCAGTGTAAGGTAGTTTGTTACATCAGCCCAAACAGACTGAAGGACACAGTCCCAGCCAGGAGCTGCAGTTCCCACCTCTGAACAGTCCGGGCAGTGTTCCCTGCCCTGCGGGATGTTAGTGAAGATGAGCTAAAGCTGGGGGAATGGCTGGGCGATGGTCTTCTCAATCCCAGCAGCCTCTGCGGAAGGTGGTATTTTTCAGTGGAAGGCCCTTTGAGCCCTTTGCTGAATTTGGGTGGGCAAGTTTGAGAACAGGAATTTGGCAGAGGGGAAAAGTCAAGTTGGAGAGGACTTTTGTGCTTAAGAATAGGTTCCCAGGGTTTCTTTGGGGTGATTTAATTTGGAACAGTTTTGGGGGAATTGACAAAGGTGGGGGCCTCCAAGCCTCAATGACTGCCCTCATGCAAACAGAAGATTTGGGGGTTCTTGTGAAGTGCACAAGGTAGGGGAGCAAAAAGAGCATGTTTAGTGACCTCCATGGACACCCTGCCCCGGCCCCCAAAGGTGAAGGCAAGCCTGGGGAGAGGTGCTAAAGCTGTTGACTTGCTCTGAGGTGAGCCCCAGCTCTTCACACCTTCAGTAACCTCGCTTTGTTGACAAGAGTGGGGTTTACTGAACACTGCATGCTGCCTGTGTCACAGTGCACGTTAAAAGTGACCAGTGGACACACAGGCCCTATGCTTCCCTGGGGCTGGGGTGAGCAGAAAGCACAGCAGAAGACAAGCCCCATCTCCTCTTCACAAAGCCTCAGCAGCCAAACCCAGCCTGTCGCCACATCCCTCCTATGAACAGAGAAATGAGGAGAGGGCCACTGCAGGAACTCCCGGGGACCAGGAGTCATCTCATTCATCTAGGTGAGCATACCGATGAGACGAACTGAGCCCAGAGGGAATAAACTTCTGGTAGTAACCCCAGCAGTCCTGGCACAGCCACGGTGAGAAGCCACATCTGCCCTCCTACAGACTTTAGAGGAGGGAAACAGGCTCCCGGCTGGAAGGGGCCTTGCTAGAGGTCACACAGAATTCCATAGCAGAGCCAGGATTCAAGGACTCCAAATCCTGGTCTCTTCCAACTGCCTGCCTGGGAAAATTGCCCAGCCCTTTCATCCACTCTTTGCCTTGTGTTGGGTGAAATTTGGGGTTCCCATAGAGAGAGACAGCATTATCTTAAAAACCTACTCAGGCCCAGACACTAGCTGGGCTGTTCCCTGGCCCCTGGCTGGAAGCAGACTTAGTACCAGGACAGATGTGCTCATAAGATTGTAGCGTGCCTGTGCGGGTTATCTCACTTAACCCCAGAAAGCTGTCAGGTGGGCCCTCTGTTCTCTGTTTTCAGAGAGGAGAGCAGATGATTAGGACTCAGTCTAGGGATAGCAGTCCAGATCACACCACCCTGAGGCCAGGCAGATGCAGGCAGTCAAGCAGGGCTGGCGTTTGGGGAGGGGCCAAGGACACTTACCCATAGGCCTCAAGGAGCCTCCTCTGCACCACACAGGAAGGCCAGAACAATGGGCTGGCGGTGGCCGGAGGCGCTGGGGAAACCAGGTTCCTGCACAGGAGAATAACAATAAAATGAGCCACCAACAATGCTGAGAACCTGTATGCCTGGACCCATGTTAAACATTTTAGAGGGATTATGGCAGGTACCCTATTATTGCCATTTTACAGATGAAATTGACACATGGAAAGTTTAAAGTAGAATGATCAAAGTAAAAAGTGAATGTGGAATATGAATGCAGGCAGTCTGGTTCCAAATTCTATTCTATTAACTACATTAAATTGTATATAATTATTTGCAAGGTAATTAACATATAATATTAACATATAATAATTGGGGGTTCAGAAAGGTGACTTCTGGATCACCCACCTGGCAGCTCAGGTAACCCCAGAGTGGGAAAGACTTCTCATTAGACCACCTGCCAGGGCAGGAAGCACCCACAGAGAGTATATAAAATAAAATATGATTATATATGTTATAGTTTAGATCTAGAATGCCTCCCCACAAGCTCATGTGTTAAAGGCTGGGTCACCAGCCTGTGCTACTCTTGGGAGTCTGCAGAATCTCCAGGAGGTGGAGCACAGTGGAGGGTTATTTGAGTGGCCCTTGAAGAAGGTGCTGGGAATGCCCCTTATCCCTTCCCCCCTCTATTTTTCTCCTCCCTCCCTCTCTCTCTCCCTCCCTTCCTCTCTCTCTCCCTTCTTCCCTCTCTTCCTCCCTCCCTCCCTTCCTTCCTTCCTGGCCACTGTGAGGTGAGCAGCTCTGCTCTACTAAAGCTCCTCACTATGATATTCTGTCTCCTCATAGGCCCAAAGGGAAGGGACCAAGCCACCATGGACTGAAACCTCTGAAACTATAAACCAAAATGTATCTTTTCACCTTGTAAGCAGATTATCTCAGGCATTTTGTCACAATGACAGAAAGCTAATACAGAAAATTGGTACCAAGAAGTGTGGTTGAAAGGACAAGACCAACGCCATCTTAAGACTCTGGGTCTTTGTCTTATCAACCCGGCAGCTACCACCCAAGTCCTGAAAATTGCGACACACTTAAGGGCACCCTGCTCTGGCGCCAGTGAGTTGTTTCACAATTTGGGCCAACCAATCAGGAAACTAAACATCGGGCCCACTACAGCCAAGCCTATCAGCCTAAAGGTCAACTGACCTCACACTGACCTCGCCTACCTTTACCCAATCCTATAGTGACAAGACTACTGTTCCCCTGTGCGCGCTTTCCTATATCCAATCATGTAACGCCAAGGCATGTACTCCCCTGCTTGCGGTTGAAACCCATAAAAATCCTTGCTCTCCTAGACTCAGGGCCGCACCTCCCTACCCGCTGCGTCAGTGAAGGTGTGCGGTCCCTGTTCGAGCTTGTAATAAAGGACCCTTTTTGTGATTGCATTGGAATCGGACTCCTGGTGGTCTCTGGTGGTCTCATGAGCTTGGGCATTACATTTGGGGGCTCGTCCAGGACCCCCAGACCCCCCAAACTGAAGGGTGAAACACTGGCCAGTAAGAACTCTGTGTCTGTGTTGTGTGTGTGTCTTCTTGATCGGTGCGTCCCGGGAGACAATTCTGCTGACCTAAGATGTGCCTAGGCGGACGCGCTGGGGGGCACTGGTCGGGGTGGTCTGGAAGACGTTCCAGACCCCATGGGTGAGGATGGAGCGCCTCACACTCTGCTTCTGCGGGAGAGGATGGCCATTGTGGCAGTTGTGCCTCCGGCCCCGTCTCTGACAGACCATTTTCAGGTTTGCTTCTGAACAGCGTTCAGTGAGCGTCTGTGTCTGGCCAGCCTTGTGGTTTCTGTCTTTCTGTTTGTCTTTTTGTGTGTCTACCTGACTGAGACTGATGAAATGGGACAAACACAAACTGAGTCTTATTTTAGATCATGGTAAGGACCTTAGGAAAAGAGCTAAAGGGCTAGAACTTGAAGTCAGGAAAGGGAAATTTTTTGTCTTTTGCAGCAATGAAGCAGAAAAAGCTTCATTGCAAGCTGCAACTTAGTAAAGACTTCAGTAAACCAAGCTACTTGAGAAGAGACCAGTCTGCAACCCAAGGGGAAAAAAAAGTGTCTTTTATTTTACCAGCTGCGTCATTTTTTCCCTAAGACTCTTTTTTCTTAAGTTCTATGTGTTTTTTGAGCTCATGACCTTAATCCTTCACATCTAGGATAATGTTTTCTGATCAGTCCTATTTTTATTCAATAATGGAGTTTTTTTTCTTTTAAACATTGCAATGGAAATCCATCTGCAGGCCTTTATTATTATTGTGTTGTATGTCTATGTGTGTGTGTGTGTGTGTGTACCATGTACATGATCAAAATTGGCAGTGATAATGAGTGCTCATGAATTAACACCTAAAAAATGGATCCAAATACCTTTGATTCACATGATTCAAAGTTTAATTTAAATTGGGTAAACAAATTAAATTAGTGAGGTCTTTAAAATCACTACCTCGCATTTTTCTTTCCAGACGGTTGGACAATGAAGGATTTAAAATTGCTTTGTCATCACTAAAACAAAATTACTTAATTTAAAGCCCAACAGGTATAATTCTATATACTTAAGCATTGTGTTTTCATAAATGGTAAATGAATGTAATTTTCTAACCCAGCCTAATTCTATCTTAAGATTGAAAGCCAGTTCGACAAGAGGTCATAAAGTTTTATTTTTTTGTTTTACTTGCTTAGACCATGTTTGGCTTTATTAGGTAATTGCCCTTCTTAAAATCTAAGTGGTGCCCTCATGCTGGAACCTGAGTTCTGTCTAGGATGTTGAGCCATGTAAATCATGGACTTGCTACCTGCTTCTGTATTGCTACTGCCAGAACCTTGTTAGTTGTAAACCTATCTTTATGATTCTCTGTGTTGCAGACTCCCCTGCTCCTGGACAGAGGTGCTGCCCTCACTGCTTAAAGGGGACAGCCACTGTACAGCTGATTTATGTATACGGTGTAGGCTTGCTTAATTTGATTTAAAAATTGGAGTCAATTATCCTTTCTTTGTGTTCTGGGTTCTATACATGAAGGCCTGAAGGTTTCTGCTATTTCATTTAAAGTACTATAAATAACAAAGTATTTCTTATCATTGAAATGGAGTAATTTGCCTAAATTCAGAAATTTACAAGGATTATTTTGGGATGTGAACAGAAGGAATTAAAGATTCTAGATATGGTACTTAGTAGAAGAAAAAAGGAAGTGTTTCTGGGTAAGAAAGTCTTCATATGGTAAAAGAAACAAGAGGATTTAAAGTAAGTGCTAAAGAAAGTTTAGAGTAAGTGATAAAAGGATCGAAATAATGAGAGTCTAAAATGAAGGGTAAATTTCAAAGGTTTATGTTTATGGCTAACTTGACTATAATTAATACAAGCTTATTTAATTTAAACTCTAATGTACTGATATAAAGCAAAATCCTGCAGAGATAGACGCGGGATTCCCCTTAAGACACCCAAGTTGGGATTACAACATGGCAGAAGGTAAGGAGCCACTCCTGGTCTATTGCCAGGCTCTATTGGCAGGTCTCAAGGCGGCTGCATGCCGACCTACTAATTTGGCTAAAGTTTATGACATTAGGCAGAAAAGAGCAGAACAAAAATTTGGCTAGAGTCCTCCTAGCGGCCACATCGGCGCCGAATGAAAGAAAAAAGAAACTAAGACAAATTGCTGGAGGTGGAGAAGAGAGACCACAAGGGAATCGCCATCTGATGCTAGGTAAGAACCAAGGTGCCTATTGTAAGGAAGAGGGTCACTGGGCTAAGGACTGCCCCCAAAAGAGACCCAAGACCAAAGTAATGTTCACCAAGGAGGACGACTAGAGGGGACGGGGTTTGGAACCCCTCCCCGAGCCCAGGGTAACCCTAAAAGTGGAGGGGAGGCCCATAGACTTTCTGATTGACACTGGAGCCCAACACTCAGTCTTTCTCCAGGCTAATGGGCCAATATCAGACCGTAAATCTTGGGTCCAAGGGGCAACCAGGACTAAACAATACTCATGGACTACCCGAAGAACTGTTGATTTGGGGATGGGACGGGTAACTCATTCATTTATGGTGATTCCTGATTGCCCCTATCCGTTACTTGGAAGAGACTTGCTCACAAAAATGCGAGCCCAAATTTCTTTCTGGCCTGACAGGGCTCATTTGACTGATGCTCAAGGAAGACCTACACATGTCTTAGTTATGGACTTACAGGAAGAATATAAATTATATGAAGGACCTAAGTCTCCAGACAAAGATATAAAAGACTGGTTAAAAGAGTTCCCACTAGCTTGGGCTGAAATGGGAAGTATGGGGGAAGCCAGACATAGACCCCCTGTTTTGGTTGAACTCAAACCAAGCACCCAACTCATATGGGTCAAACAGTACCCTATGTCCTGGGAAGCTAATAATATACATCGCCTATTGGAATTGGGGATACTCCAAAAGTGTCAGTTGGCCCGGAACGCTCCTTTACTGCCAGTAAAAAAAACCCAATTCTAATGATTACTGGCCAGTCCAAGATCTCTGTGAAGTCAACAAGCGGGTAATAGATATCCACCCAACAGTGCCTAATCCTTACACTTTGTTAAGTTCCCTTTCCCCAGAACATCATTGGTACACAGTGTAAGATTTAAAAGATGCTTTCTTCAGCCTCCCGTTGGCACCCAAGAGCCAAGAGATATTTGCCTTTGAGTGGCACGACCTGGATGCAGACACCAACGGACAGCTTACATGGACCAGATTGCCTCAGGGGTTCAAAAACTCTCCAACCCTTTTCAACAAGGCCTTACATGAAGATTTGGGTGAGTACCGAAGAGATCACCCTAACCTGACTCTCTTGCAGTATGTAGATGACCTCCTGATTTCAGCTCCCACACGGGAGGCCTGTTTGGAGGGAACAAGGGACTTACTACCGGTCCTTGGAGATAAGGGATACTGGGCTTCCGCCAAGAAGGCCCAAATTTGCAGAGCCGAGGTAACCTATTTGGGTTACATACTCTGACAAGGACAAAGATGGCTATCGCAGGCCTGAAAAGAAACTGTCCTGGCCATACCAGAGCCAACCTCACCACGCCAGGTAAGAGAGCTCTTGGGGTCCACAGGCTTTTGCCGGCTATGGATTCCAGGATTCACCAAGATAGCAGAGCCACTATATGAGGTCACTAAAGAGACTGGACAGTTTCACTGGGTTGACGCCCAAAGACAAGCCTTTAGATAAAAGCTGCTCTATTGACAGCACCAGCTCTGGGAACACCTGACATTACTAAACCATTACACTTGTATGTGGATGAGCAGAAGGGAGTAGCCAAGGGAGTATTGATTCAGAAACTGGGGCCATGGTGAAGGCCGATAGCCTATTTATCAAAAAGATTGGGCCCCGTGGCCTCCGGATGGCCCCCATGCCTGCACACTATTGCAGCCACAACCATACTCATAAAGGACGCTGATAAGCTCACGTTGGGGCAGAACTTAGCTATGACCACCCCTCACGCCATAGAGGATGTTCTTAAACAGCCTCCAGACCAATGGCTCAGCAACGCCAGAATGACTCATTATCAGACTCTGTTACTAGACCCTGCAAGGATTGAGTTTCAAGCCCCTGCTGCTCTAAACCCAGCCACGTTGCTTCCAGAGCCAGACCTGGACAGGCCAATTCATGACTGCCCTGAAATATTGGCCACAGTACATAATCTCAGGGCTGACTTAACGGAGGTGCCCTTACAGAATATAGATTGCACCTGGTACACTGATGGGAGCAGTTATATTAAGGACAATACCAGGAGGGCAGGGACAGCAGTGACCACGGAAACTGAGGTTGTTTGGGCTCAACTGCTGCCCCCTGGTACCTCAGCACAAAAGGCCGAGCTCATAGCCCTCACTAAAGCTCTGGAACTGGGAAAGGGACTGGCTGTTAATATATGTACTGACAGCCGTTAAGCCTTTGCCACTGCACATGTGCGCGGAGCCATTTACCAGGAAAGAGGCCTGTTAACGGCAGAAGGAAACCCAATTAAGAACAAACTAGAAATCCTAAACTTACTGAAAGCCTTATGGCTCCCCAAGAGATTGGCCATCATACATTGCCTAGGACATCAAAAAGGAGATTCAGCAATAAGTAGAGGTAACAACCTAGCGGACCAAACAGCAAGGGAAGTAGCCTTGGGAGAGCCAACCATGGCCATCGCCCTCCCGGACCCAGGAAATCCAACATTGCCAGAGCAGCCTGAACGGACACCTGAGGAGAAACAATGGGCCAGGGGTCTCCCCATGTCACAACAAATTAAAGGATGGTGGTACTCGCCAGATGGTAAGATAATGCTTCCAGGTAAATTGGCAGAGGACATACTCCAGAAAATCCACCGGACCACCCACATGGGGACTAGACGAATGATAGGCATGGTGCGGCAGGCTGATGTAAAAATCAGGGATGTCCATGCTAAGATAGACCAGACTGTGACCAGCTGCAAGGCTTGCCAGCTCACTAATGCAGTCCCCAATGCCAGACGCCCAGGGACTCGGCTAGGAGGTAAGCGCCTGGGGCCTATTGGGAGGTGGATTTTACAGAGGTCAAGCCTGGAAAATTTGGATACTGTTACTTGCTGGTTTTTGTTGACACTTTCTCAGGATGGACTGAGGCGTTCCCGACCAAAATGGAAACCACAAAGATAGTTGCAAAGAAGCTCTTAGAAGATATTCTTCCCAGGTATGGGTTTCCCCAGATGGTTGGGTCTGACAATGGACCAGCCTTTATTTCTAAGGTAAGTCAGGATGTGGCAACCTTTCTGGGGGTAAATTGGAAATTACATTGTGCTTATAGACCCCAGAGTTCAGGATAGGTAGAAAGAATGAATCGGACTCTAAAAGAGACCTTAACTAAATTGACCTTAGAGACCAGTGGAGACTGGGTGTCCCTCCTCCCCTTCGCCCTATATAGGGTGAGAAACTCACCTTACCAGATGGGTCTAACCCCCTTTGAAATTATGTTTGGCACGACTGCCCCCATTGTCCCTAAACTACAGGAATAGGTCCTAGGTGACTTCTCAGATGCTGACTTACTCTTTAAACTGCAGGGGACCCAGTGGGCCCACTGGCACGTATGGCCCAAGTTACATGTCTTATATGAGACTGGACCCCCTCTGGAACCCCACTGCTTCTGCCCAAGAGACTGGGTTTATGTCAAGCATCACCGCCAGGGGACTCTTGAACCTCGCTGGAAAGGACCATTCATCATCCTGTTGACAACTCCCACCGAGCTGAAGGTCGACAGAATAGCAGCCTGGATTCATTACTCGCACGCCAAACCTGCAGATCGTTTTGCCACCAAGAGTGACTATTTAAACCCAGACGTGGTTGTGGAATGGAGAGCCCAAAGACACAAGGACAATCCCTTAAAGCTAAAATTATCCGGGCCTACACCTTCTTAGGACTTCTGGTTATACATGGAGAAGACTCGAACCTTCATGTCCCTTACAATCTTACATGGAAACTAATTGACTCAGTGGGACGGATCCTCAACCTTACTTCTTGTGTAGCCCCTCAGAACACCTGGTACCCTGATTTGAGTTTTGACTTGTCCTTGGTGATGGCCCTCGGCAAAAGCAGGTACCCCTCAGGACAAGGTAAAGTACAATATTATGTCTGTCCTCCACCTTATGGGTCCCCATGGTGAGAAGAAAATTGTGGGACAATTGATGATTTTTATTGTGCTAGTTGGGGCTGTGAAACTCAAGGACCATGGATGAAAACTAGACATGATGCACTGATAGAGACTGTAAGGGATCCCAGATATATAAACAACTGCCCTTGGTATCCTGTTTCAGGAAATAATCTGGCACTCCCCTCTACCCCCATGTAACCAACTCCTCCTTAGATTCAAAGATAAACAGTTCCCATCATGGACTAGGGGTAAAAAACTTTGGAATTAGACAATATTTGTCAGGATATGATTATGGAGGAATAATAAGGTTATCTCTCATAGTGGCACCAACAACCTCTAGAGAGGGACCCAAGATTGTAGGACCAAACCCTGTCTTCAACGCCCACAACCCAAAATTAAAGGGTCGCCTTACCCCTGTACCTACCAAAGCTGCCCCCATATCAACTAGGGCCACTCCCAGTAATGTCAGTTTGTCTACCCCAACTCAGGGCCCACCCCACTCCCATGACTCAGACCCATTATGGGAACTCATGCTGCATACCTATCTAGCCTTAAATGGCACAAGACCAGATTTGACTGAATCGTGCTGCTTGTGTTATGATGCTAAACCCCCCTATTATGAAGGGATTGCTATACTAGGTAATTACACTACTACTACCAATCAGTCCCAATGCCGGTGGAATCAAGCCGGGAATGCCTGCATTACCCTACAGTCAGTGTCCAGTCAGGGACGATGTATTGGAAAAGTCCCTCCATCCCACCAGGAACTTTGTAAGGTTACAGAGATGACCCACAATAGTCAGAGTTATCTAGTTCCTCCAACGGATGCATGGTGGGCATGTTCAGATGGACTCACTCCCTATGTTTATGGACAACTACTAGATCAGAATTTTTGCATCACAGTTCAGCTAGTCCCAAGGTTAATCTACCATTGCCCGGAGGACCTTACCACCCTTTGGGAACCTCATTCTCCGGGCCTGGAACTGACTCTCCAAAGACAGGCAAGAGAACCTGTGACTACCCTTATGTTGGCAGTACAGTTAGGCTTGGGAGTTGCAGGAGCTGGGACAGGTATTTCTCCCCTGGTCTTACAAGAAAAACATTATGGCCAGTTAAGAGAGTCCATAGATGAAGACATAGGACGATTAGAAATGGGCATTTCTCATCTTCAACATTCTCTCTCGTCATTGGCGGAGGTAGTTCTCCAAAATAGTAGAGGCTTAGATCTTCTATTTCTGCAACAGGGAGGGCTCTGTGCAGCTCTCGGGGAGGAATGCTGTTTTTATATGGACCATTCAAGAGTAGTAAAAGACTCTATGGCCAAAATCAGAGAAGGGCTGGAGAAACGGAAATGAGAGAGAGAACAAAATCAAGGATGGTTCCAGGGCCTTTTTAATGCCTCACCCTGGTTAACCACACTAATATCCACTATTATGGGGCCTTTACTAATCCTATTATTAATCCTCACCTTTGGACCCTGCATCCTCAATCGGCTTATGTCCTATATAAAGGAAAGACTAGGAATAATTCAGTTAATGATTACAAGAACATCATATCAGACTCTGTCATCTGAGTCTGAAAACCAAGATTGGTTTTAGTTACTAATAGAGGGGGGAATGAGAGGACAAAACCTATGCCACTTTGTGACTCTGAGCCTTTGTTCTCAACCCAGCAGTCCCCCGCCCAGATCCTGAAAAATTGTGACACCCTTAATGGCACACTGCTCTGGCCCCAGTGAGTCATTTCACAATCTGGGCCAACCAATCAGGAAGTTAAGCGTTGGGCCCACCATAGCCAAACCTATCAGCCTAAAGGTCAACTGACCTCATACTGACCACACTCACCCTTACCCAATCCTGTACCGACAAGACCACTGTACCCCTGTGCACACTTCCCCTTACCCAATCACGTAACGCCAAGGCATGTACTCCCCTGCTTGCGATGGTAACCCATAAAAATCCCTGCTCCCCTAGACTCGGGGCCGCACCTCCCTACCCGCTGCATTGGAGAAGGTGTGTGGTCACTGCTTGAGCTTGCAATAAAGGACCCTTTTGTGATTGCATCGGAATCAGACTCCTGGTGGTCTCTGGTGGTCTCGTGAGTCTGGGCATTACAGTTTCCCCCTAGCTTTTTTGTAGATATAATACCTTTGCCATGTGGGTGATGATGATAGTGGTTGCCTAGGTTACTTTTCAGGGACTGGAGGCCACTTTTGCTATCAGCACCAACTCTTCACCTGGTCTTGCTGATGTCTGAAGGGTGGCTGGAATAGGATCTCTGTCTTCATATAGTGTCCATCCCTTTGCCACCTTAACTTTGGAGTCAGATTTTACTCAGCCCTGTGTACAGACATGTTGATTTCTGGTTGGAGATAGTAGGTGTTTTCTTCTACCCTGCCCTTGTGCCACTAGCAGTTATAGCAGCCCAAACACTGGAGGTCCTTCAGCCCTATTGAAAGGCTCAGCTTGAACTCCAAGGCCAGGATGTTTGCATGCACAGGGTGAAGGTGTTGACTACAAGAATACAAGTCATCCATGACTGCCTGGTGGTCCAAGTGTCATGCAAAAAGAAACATCCTTTGGAACTGTGCCCCAGGCCAGTGGAAATTACCAGACCGTAGCCACCCCAGCAAATCAATAGAAGCTTGCATCTCCCTTCTGGGAGCATCCTGGTCGCCCTGTCAGTCAGTGCTGTCCCCTTCAGCTGAAGCCCCATTTAAAGACTCACCTGCATATCCATGCTCATTTGACTCAATTTCATTTCTATCATCACCAAATCAAATTTCCCATCACCAGTATCAGCAAGACTCCACCTATTGTAGGCTTTAAGACTAAAGTTTGAGAAGAGAGCGCCAGAGTTCCCTGCTTGTGCAGGCCCCCTCCCAGAGCCCCCTTTTGGGCCTACGAGGAAAACTGGAGCACTGGCTGGAGGAGACAGACTCCTAAGTTTTGTGTTCTAGTTTGACCTCTACTATGGCCTGCTATGAGGCCCTGGGTGTCATTCTCCCTCTGTAGCCTCCAGTTTTCCATCCCGACCATACCACGGACCTCCTTGGGCTCTTACCACTCTCACAGGTGGTCTAATTAGGGTGCTGTCCTTTGGGGTCACCTGAGCTGCCACGGGGGTGATCCAGACATCACCTTCTAAACCCTCAACTATTATTATTACATATTTTCATATATTTATATAACTGCTTTTGAAAGTTGGCTCTTCAGACTCACCCAGCATCCATTTCCCCTTTTGATGTAGCTGCTCCCAGTTTTCCTCTGGAGAAGCCTCTCCTCTGCTTCTGACTCCAAACATTCCATTCCATTCCCAGACCTGGGAAGAAGCGAAGGGTCATGTGACTCAGTTCCAGCCAATCGCATCAGGTTTAGGACTGCCCAACTGAGGCTGGGTTCTTGGGCAGCCATCTTGCCTCCCTTGAGAATGGAGCCGCTGCAGAGCAGCCCCAGCTCAGGGAGTGACGGCTCCAACATGGTGCTGCCTCACCCCAATCCCACTGTGCATGAGGAGCCACTCAGAAAAATGCCTTTCACCCAACCAGTGAGGTTTTTTTTTTTTTGAAGTGGGTTTTTGTTGCTCATAGAATCCTGTTTTGTGAATGTTCTTGATCCTGACACCATTAATTGTAAGTTGAGTTTTTAAAAATCTATTTAATAAGTTTCTTATTTTTTTAAAAAAATATCAGATGTGCTCTTAAAAAAACTGAAAAGGTAGCACACACCTGTAATTCCAGTGGCACAGGAGGCTGATGCAGGAGAATCCCAAGTTCAAGGCTAGCCTCAGCACCTTTGCGAGGCCCTAAGCAATTTAGCAAGACTCTGTATCAAAATAAAAAGGGCTGGGGATGTGGCTGAGTGGTTAAGCGCCCCTGGGTTTATTCTCTTGTACTAAAAGAAAACAAAAAACTGGAAATAGGTATTTTTGTTTATAAAATTACATAGCACTGTTCTCTTTGGTAATAATGACCAAAGTTCTTCACAACTAGAGTGTAATCTTTTTTGGCAGTTTTTACTTCTTCCAGCTGCATTGGCTGGGTGGCAACTATCGGTCTTCTCTATATTTAATAACATTTATTTTCAAGTGGTATCATTTTATAAGTCATTATAAGTGATAATGAGGGATCCAATCTGGATCCCCCTACTGGGCTGAATCAGCCATGAATCACAGTTGGACAGCAGACAATGAGGACACCTAACTCACCCTCCACCTGCAGGCTGACATGTTCCTGGCATATCTTCATTCCGGAAATGTTAGGGCGGTGCTGGTAGGAAGGCTTTGTGTCAGAACTAGTTATAAACAGAGTCACCACTTCCTAGGGACGTCACTGAGCCAAGCAGAACAGAGATGTGACCTTAGAATGCCACTCCTCTGTTTCTCAATTGCCACATCTATAAATGAGAATAATAGTAACCTCATTAGTAACTTGTTTAATGTTACTTGTGGTGTTTAAGACTCCAGAGAAAAGCCAGGCACCATGGTGCATACCTGTAACCTCAGCTCCCTGGGAGGCTGAGGCAGGAGGATGGCAAGTCCAAGGCCAGCCTGACCAGCCTGGGCAGTAATAGCCCCATCACCTGAGTCCTTACATGGTCCTCATACTTCAGTGCCTCTCCTCGTGGATGTCCATCCCAGTACCTGGTGGACTGGAGAAGCCCTCCCTGGCCACCACATCCACAGGCCTGGTGGCAGGGGTCTCAATACTCACTTGGCACTGTAGTCAGGGAGACCTTGGGTTTGGATCCTCCTTTTTCCAGTTCTTAGCTGTGTAATTGTCAGTTCATTCTCCCACCTTACTGAGCCTTGGTGATAAAAGTCCCCACATGGGGTCCTGGTGAAGTTTTAGGTGAGGGTAGAACGTGAAGGGCTGAGCACAGCTTGGCACAGAGCAGCCTCCAGCTCACAGCCTGCTTGGACCAGATCTCTTTCCCACTCCTCTTTGCTCTGTATGATGTAATTATTTTCATTAATAATCATGAAGGAAAATAAATAATAGCAATGGCCAGAAAAGAAAAGCAGACAGTGAAAATTTTCTTTTATTGGATTTCACATATTTTTTTAAAATATTTTTTTAGTTGTTGATGGACCTTTATTTTATTCATTTTTTTATATGTGGTGCTGAGAATCGAACTCAGGGCCTCACACATGCAAGGCAAATGCTCTACCACTGAGCCACAACCCCAGCCCTGGATTTCACATATTTTATCAACAAAAAACTGTGAACATATTTATTTGTATTATAATATACAAAGTAATGAATTAATACTTTTTTACAAAAAATATAGAATATTTTAATAGTTCCTGAAAATTCCCTCAGGTTCATTGGCAGTCACCCAACCATTCTCACTATCAAATGCTGATCTGTTGATCAAATGCTGATCATATGCTGATCTATCACAAGGAGACGAGCTTTGCCAGTTCTAGAACTTTGTATAAATGAAATCACACAGTATGTGCTCTTCTGTGTCTTTCTTCTCACATTCAGCGTGTTTGTAAGATTATCTATGCTGTGTGTATAATAGTTAAGAATTAATACTTTTAGCTGGGTGTGCTAGCACATGCCTATAATCCCAGTGGCTCTGGAGGCTGAGGCAGGAAGATTGCAAGTTCAAAGCCAGCTTCAGCAAGTGAAGCCCTAAGCAACTTGGAAAGACCCTATCTTAAAACTAAAAATTAAAAAAGGAGCTGGGCATGTAGCTCTGTAGTAGAGTGTTTGCCTAGCGTGTGTGAGGCACTGGGTTCGATCCTCGGCACCACGTAACAAATAAATAAAATAAAGGTATTGTGTCCATCTACAACTAAAAACAATTTTTTAATAAAAAAATTCCTACTTGCATAGGTAGTGCCAGTACCTTATTACAGATTGCTATAATTCCTCCCTCCCGTCTCCTGGAACACTGCTGTCTTTCATTTCACTGATCCATGTGGTATAATCACCTCGTTCCTTCTTTAGTACCAGGGATTGAACCCAGGGACACTCAACCAGTCCTCTTTTATATTTTATTTACAGACAGGGTCTTGCTAAGTAAGTTTCTTAGGGCTTCACTGCTGAGGCCGGCTTTGAACTCGCCATCCTCCTGTCTCAGCCTTCAAGCTGCTGTGATTGCAGGCTCATCTCTCTCTCTTCCTGCTTGAATAGTTTCTGATGGGAAGTCGGATATAATTCCCACCCCTGTTCCTCTATAGGTAAGGTGAGGTGTTTCTCCCTGCTTTGGCTTATTTCAAGAACTTTTCTTTCTTTTTTTTCCCTGCAGTTTTAGTATGATATATTAGCTATAGACTTTTGGATATTTATCCTATTTTGTGTTTTCTGAACTTCCTGAGTTTGTGGTCTGATATCTATCTTTATTTGGAAAAATCCTCAGCCATTACTACTTCAAAAATGTCTTTGGCTCCTTTCTCTCATTCTTCCACTATTTCCATTGTGTATTTACCCATTTTGTCATTTTTTAAAATAAAATGTGCTAATTTTAATAAGTACTTGGTCATGCACTGGCAACCTCTTTAACATCTAGAGACTCGAGGTTGCAAACTTGGGACTCGTTTGTCTATTATATACACTATATAACCAGCAAAACAAAAGATGAACAAAACATACAGAACACTGATGTCTGAAAATGTCGAAGTATGAGCACACTAACACATTACCTCTTGCAATTGCTTCCTTCCCTCCTCCTCCACATCACGGAGCAAGTGCAGACAGTACTATCCTGCTCACAGAGGTGGCTTAACAGTTCCATTCCCCAAAGACTATTTCATATGAAGTTTAGCAAAAAGATATGTTCAAAGTGATATTTTACTCCTTCTACATTTAACATACATCGGGCACTTCTAAACATCTAGACAGACTAGATGTTTCAAGTGAAGACTCAATTTGTCCACTATGTACCTGACAGTCTGGAATAAACTGCACACATGTAACAATAGTTCTAATTTGAAAGTATCTTCAGAATATGAACATTCTGGCCCTTCACCAACCCAGTGGGCTAGAATGCTTGAATTTTCAGAAGACAATCCTTCCTAGGAATTTTAGCACGAAACATATAAAATTTGTTTATTAATTCTACTTTTGTCATACACTGGCAACCTCTTTAACATCTAGAAAGGCTGGATGTAGATTAGGACTCATTTGTCCTTTATATACACTATGTACACAGCAAAGTAAAACAAAACCCATAAACATAAGGTACAACTTTTAGATCATGGTAAGCACACTGGCATGTGCTCCCGAGGACCAGCACACAACTGTGTACTGCTCAACAGGGAGTTTGGCTATTGCCCCCCTGCACACACACAAAAATCATTTCATAAGAATTTTAACAAAAAGAAATTTCCAAAATGTGTTACACTTTATTTACCACTTCTACTTTTAACATATTCCAGGCACTTTAGAACATCTAGAAAGTCTAGATATTTCAAAAAAAAAAAGTACTTGGCATTTTTGATTATATATACAGAAATAAGGAATAAAATGCATACACAAAACAATGGTTATTATATGAAAAATGTCTTTTAGGTAGAACCAGTCTGGCACAGGACCTCCTTCTTATGGTCAAAGTCTCCTCCATGTCCTTTAACCCACTGAAGTAACATGGACAAGTGTCGCTCCTAGAGGTGGTCTAGCAAATCCATTTCAAAGTCACTTCCAGAAGACATCTCTGATTGTTTAAAACAAATTGCCATTTATACCATGTTATTTTCTAACTCTATCATACGTCGGGCAACCTCTTTACATTTAGAATGTCCAGAGGTAGCACAAATTCTAAAAGGTTGGGGGCAATTTGAGAGCAACATTTTCATATTATATACACAGGCTTTCTATAAATGGCCAGTAAATCTTCCCAAAGGGTGGTGGGCATTACCAATTGGTCACATAGGGCATGTGACTCCACCCTTTCTCTCTTTGGCAGAACGAACACCAACTGCCCGAGGGCATCTAAGTGTTCCACGCATGGTTGCTGGGTTTTGCTCACCTACCAGGATGGTTAAGGCCTTGCTTTGCCTTTTGGGACAAGGTGCGGGTCTTGCGGGCTGAAGTGTGGTCTCACGGTCCAGGTGCGGTCTTGGGGGACGAGGTGCTGAGCTCGTGGAGGCACACAGAGTGGTCATGGAGGGCCCTAGTCTCTTCCAAATTCCAATCCGATGGTGAGACTGTAAAGTCATCAGAAATCTATACTTCAAAGTTTTTTTCATCCTTTACATGAACCTCCCTGAAGACACAACAGTTCAGGATCATAGTTGCTTGACAAAGAGCTTTGAGAAAAAGCACAGGAGTACAGAACTTAACTGGGGACAGCGAGATCAGCGTGGCATGGTTAAAGATCTGGAGGAGTTCCTTACAACTGTGTCCCACAGTTCTTGAATATTCCTTTCTGGCTTGCTTTCGGTGCTGGGACTTGAACCCAGGGTCTCAAGTGTGGTAGGCAAATGCTCTTCCTCTACACTACATGGCATATGTTCGAGTTGGTCCACTGATTCTTTGCTCGCTGTGTCCTGTCTACTGATGCTCATTTCTGTTGTGGTGCATTTGCTCTCTTGCGTTTCTGTGTGGTACCTCCTGGGCGCGTTCCTCTCTGTGTTTACCCATCAGTCTTTGCATGTTGCTCACTTCTCCATCAGAGCTCTGAGCATATTAGTCATAGGTATTTTAAATTCTCAGTCTCATAGTGCCCAAATATCTGACTTATCTGATGATTTGGATGCATGTCTTCTCTCTCTCTTTTTCTAAAAATTTATTAACTTTTAATTATCCAATAGAATCTATGTATATTGTTTAGGAAAGAATGAGTAGAAACAATACAATGTAGAACTGATAAACTATTCAATATATAAAACTACTCAATATATAAAAATTATATAAATTATTCTTTATAAAGTAATTAAAAACAGTCTACAGAAGATGTAGGAGTAAGATTAAAAACATGAAATAAGCCGGGCATGGTGGCGCAAGCCTGTAATCCCAGCACTTAGGGAGGCTGAGACAGGAGGATCGCGAGTTCAAAGCCAGCCTCAGCAACGGCGAGGCGCTAAGCAACTCAGTGAGACCCTGTCTCTACATAAAACACAAAATAGGGCTGGGGACGTGCTCAGTGGTCGAGTGCCCCTGAGTTCAATCTCCAGTACCCCCTCCCGCAAAATAAACCATGAAATAGAATTAATCACATTGGTTTTCTGTACTCAACAAGAGCATTTCCCAAATAAAATGGATGATAAAATGACAAAAAAAAAAAAATCAGAGAAGGAAAAAAGAGTATAGAAATGAAAAAAATGAAGAAAATTAAACAAGTTTTTAAACATTGTTTTAAAATTAAGAAACTGACTTCATGTTTAATCTCTGATATGTTAAGTAATCAAAAGTCATCAATCTTATCCTTACAGTAACAAAAAATGTCTGAAAATCAAATTACATTTCTTGAACCCAACAATGTAGTGCTAGAGCTGTCAACTGGTGTATATTATCTTGAAGAGTTGAGACAGAATATGGGCTAATTTGAGATTAAGAAAACCTTGGGGTCCTGTAGACTAAGGGAAACCCTCACAGTTCCACAGTTTTCCTTCCAGATTCCCTACATGTTTTGAACTGAAGTTTCCAGAAAGAACTCTTGGATTGGGTTGTGAATTAAAAATAAAGTCAATTAAGGACAAAGTTTCAAAGAAAAATACTGGGAATATTGCAGTCAGAGGTGGGAGTAAGGGTGCCAGCGGGAGTGGTACCTGTTGATGAAACACTTGTGAAAGTCGTAGTCCTCAGACATAGACCCACTTAAAGGATGGATAAGATTAGAAAAAAACTACTTTGTCCCATATCTGACCTGTACAACAGCAAGGATCTGGTATAATAACAATCAATTACAGCTGAAAGAGTTGTAATGCACAGATTCTTTCTCCCTGAAGTAGTGTGTAAGGAAACTCAAACAGTGAGATAAAAAAAGTACAGGATGAAAACTTAAAGCCTCTGGTACCTTTAGTTGCAAGCAAGCATTAAACACCAGACAAGTCCTCACCAGATAAAATAAATACTACTTTCAGTGGCCTATTTATTTCATTTTTTATTGTTCAATAAAACATGTCTGGCTTTCAAAAAAAATTACAAGACAGGTCAGAAGACATGCTAAAATGTAGTCTGAAGATAAAAATCAGACTCAAACATATCATACATGTTTGAATTGCCAAGTTAAAAAAAACTAAAATAATTATGATTAATATGTTAAATACTCTAATGGTAAAAAAAAATATACAGCATGTGAAAACTTATAAACTATGTTAGGAAAAATGGAAACTGTAAGAATCAAAACAAAATTCTAGAAATCAAACATGATGAAATAGAAAGGAAGAATGCCTTCTGATGCCATCAGTCAAATTATAGCCTGTAGCCTCTTCTATTTGATTTTCCAATTCATTCTCCATGTTTGGGAAATTTTCTGATATTATTTCATTGAAGAGCTTGTGCGTTCATTTGGTTTGTACCTCTGTGCCTTCCTCTATCCCAATAATTCTTAGATTTGGTCTTTTCATGTTATCCCATAGTTCCTGGGTATTCTGTTCATAGTTTCTTACCGTCTTCACTGTGTGATCAACTTTATTTTCAAGATTATATATTTTGTCTTCATTGTCTGAGGTTGTGTCTTCCAAGTTCTCTAGTCTGTTGGTGATGCTTTCTATTGAATTTTTATTTGGTTTATTGTTTCCTTCATTTCAAGGATTTCTGCTTGTTTCTTTTCCAAAGTCTCTAGCTCTTTCTTGAAGTAATCTTTTGCTCCCTGAATTTGCTCTCCTATCTCTTTGTTGGAGTGATCAATTGTTGCCTGTATTTGCTCTCTTATATTATTCTGTGCTTCACAGATCATTTCAATTATGAACATTCTGAACTCCTTCTCTGGCATTTCATCTACTGTGCTGTCAATGGATTATATTGTTGTAGCATCTTGATTTGTTTGGGGCATTTTTTCCCTTTTTAAAAAATGTTTTCGGGGCTGGGATTGTAGCTCAGCGGTAGAGCGCTTGCCTCGCATGCGTGAGGCCCTGGGTTCGATCCTCAGCACCACATACAAAGCAATAAAATAAAGACATTATGTCCATCTACAGCTAAAAAAAAATATTTAAAAAAAAAAAAAAAGTATGTTTAAAAAAAAAAAAAAAAAATGTTTTCATGTGCCTTCCTCTCTAGCAATGCTGATCTGAGGTATTACAGTTTCTACCCTACAATCCTGTAGTGTCCCTGCAAGTTACCAATACCTCACCTCTGGTGTAACTGCGCCTGCAGGGACCTTGGAGATGATCTTCCTGGTCCTGGTTGTTGACTGTAGACAGATGTAGGCAGGGACAGCCACCGGCTGGTAGATGGGGGGCCGCTGTGTGGTCAGTCTGCATGTTTGTCTCTTCAGATAGTTTTTCCTTGCCTTTTAGCATTCCTTATAACTTGTTGTTGTTGTTGAAAGTCAGATGTATTGGACAGGATAGGAGGCAAATAGGTCTTTAAGGTGATGCTCCTTTATCTTGCTAGCAGTCTGGCTGTGTTGACTGTTGCCTTGCTGTAGGTGATACAGCCTTCTCTTTCCTTCAGTACTCTGGAGTTTGTCTCCTATGGTTCAGGTGGTTTTTGCCCTCTGAGATTCATACTGAAGCTTGGTCCCCAATGCAGTGGTGTTGGGAGGTGTGGCTTTTGGAAGGTGATTGAGCCATGGAGGCTCCACTCTCATTGATGAGATCATGTGTCTTTTATAAAAGGACTCTCCAGAGGGAGTTCATCCCATTTTTTGCCCTCTACCTTCTGCCACGTAAGCACACGGCATCCACCTCAGGAGGCTGCAGCATTCAAGGAGCATCTTAGAGGCAGAGACTGGTACCCCAACAGACAACAAATCCCTGGAATCTTGATCTTGAACTTCTCAGTCTCCATTTCTGTTCTGTATACAGTATCATCTGTGGTGTTCTGCTACATCAACAAAATAGATTAAGATATCTCCCCTGTTATCTTTTGGGTTCCCTAGAATCTCCTTAAGTAGAGTCTGAGTGGACTGGGGTGTAGCTGAGTGTTGTGCACTTACCTAGCATGTGTGAGGCCCTGAGTTCACTCCCCGGCACTGCAAAAACAAAGCTCAAAGAGAATCTAAGCCTTGAAGTCCTTGTACCTGTAACCCACTGTTACTAGAGGTGCCCTGTTGATGAGGTGGCAAGGTGTCGGGGAGAGGAAGCACCCCATAACCCTATGATTTGATCTTACACTTGTAATGGGCCTGCACTCCTGGACTGTGACTTTCACAAGTACTTCTCAGCTCCTGATCCCATCCTTGGGTGAGGCTCAAAGGCTAGAGGGGACATAGAAATGTTTAACTCTCCAGTTAGTCCATGCTAGCCAGGAACACTAACACACTCGTGTAATCCCAGCTACTTGGGAGGCTGAGGCAGGAGGATCACAAGTTGGAGGCCAGCCTTGGCAACTTAGTAGGACTCTGTCTCAAGATAAAATAAAAAGGGCTAGGGGTGGGGTAGCTCATTTGTAGAGCACTTGCCTAGCGTATGCAAGGCCATCGGTTCAATCCTCAATACTGTTTAAAAAAAAAACAGTGCTTAGTCCTAACCCCTTCATACACTTCAACCAAAACAACATATTGCAACAGATTGAATGCAGAAGTATATGTGAGAATTCACTTGGGTTCTATGAAGCCAGCACTAAAGAGATTTTCAAAAGTGTAAAGTAAAGCTATTCTTCTAATATTTTGTGAGAAAATATATTTCTGAACAATATACCTATTAAGGAAAAAAACAAAACTTTCCAAACTGAAAGACACATGTTTTCAGATTAAAATGAATTTTAAAATGCCCAATATTCTTTTTCCTAAAAGAAACACTGGAGGAGGGGCTGGGATTGTGGCTCAGCGGTAGAGCGCTTGTCTCGCATGCGTAAGGCCCTGGGTTCGATCCTCAGCACCACATACAGAGCAATAAAATAAAGACATTGTGTCCATCTACAAAAAAAAAAAAAAAAAAAAAAAGAAACACTGGAGGAGGAGTAAGAGCAGATAAAAAGAAAAGAAGAACAGCCCATGCAAGGCCACGTCATGAAATTCCATCATACCATAGATAAGGAGCAGATCCTGAACGATTAGGGAGAGGAATAAGAAAGATCACACATGAATGAGCAAAAGTCACAATGGCATTACACTTCTCAGCAACAACACCGGAAGCTGAAGACAATGGAGCAATGCCTCCATTCTTTGGGAAAATAATTATTCACCTCCAATAATATTTCCAGCCATACTGCCAGGCACGAGGCATTTTTCATCATTTGGTAGAATGTTATGATAACGGTCCCAGGGAGCCACCTTTCCCTGGACCCATGGTACTCTGCAATGTAACCTTGCTGTTCCTCCCGGTGTGAGTGGGATCTACTTCTTCAGCCCTTTGAACCTGGGCTGGCCTTGTGGCTTATTTTGACCAGTAGTTTATGAAAGAGGTCCAGCTGTGGGAGTTCTGCAGCTTTGAGAGTCCTTGAAGCGTCTCCTCTCACCATTTTTTTTTTTTTTTTTGGCCCTGGAGATTGAGCTCAGAGCCACATCCCCAGCCCTATTTTGTGTTTTATGCAGAGACAGGGTCTCACTGAGTTGCTTAGCGCCTCGCCGTTGCTGAGGCTGGCTTTGAACTTGCGATTCTCCTGTCTCAGCCTCCCTAAGTGCTGGGGTTACAGGCTTACGCCACCGCGCCCGGCTTTCCTCTCACCTTCTTGACACCTTGAGAGCGCTGCATTGTGAGGAGCCTGGGCACTTCTACTGGAGGGCGGGAGGCCTCATGCGATGTCCAGAACATCAAGCACAGCAATTTAATTCTCTATTAGGCTGGTTATTTTTCTTTGACATTGTTTATATATTTAGGATATGAGATTTTTTTAAAAATATTTTTTTAGTTGTAGATGGACACAATGTCTTTATTTTATTGCTTTGTATGTGGTGCTGAGGATCGAACCCAGGGCCTCACGCTTGCGAGGCGAGCGCTCTACCGCTGAGCCACAATCCCAGCCCTTAGGATATGAGATTTTTGTTATATTTTGCGAGTTTTTTCATTCCATTTTTAGAAATTGAAAATGTGTTTATTGGGCTGGTTTCCCACTCATGTTGACTCAGGGTGCTATTAGTGCTGCTTTCTTCTGCTTTTCTCCTAACATCCTCCTGGAAGCCTTGCTTTTCCTCCTGGCGCCTGGCACAGAACTGCCATTTGTGTGCGCCTGCAGACCAGGTGCCTGCAGACCAGGTGATTTTACGGCATGCCAGGCATTTCACACCCATGGTGCAGGAACTGGCAACAAGCTCTGTACCAGGTGCTGCTTCTTGTGTTTTCTCTTCTCCTCTGGAGGGGGATGAAGGGGATCCTTTGCAAGAGCCATGGTCTTCTGGGGAAGGTATCACTGCTAAAAAGCATGGCTCACCTTTTATTTGTTCATTGTATCTTTTATGATAGAGAAGTTTTCTTTTTCATTTTTAGGTCACATCTATTCATTTCCTTTATGTCCTTGAGGTTTTGTTTCTTAACTAAGGCCTTTTCCACTTGAAGATGTACTTCAATCCTTTTTTTTGTTTTAAAAAGAGGCAAATTAGCTAGGTATGGTAGTGCATACCTGTAATCTCAGTTGCTCAGGATGCTGAGGCAGGAGGACTGCAAGTTCAAGGCCAGCCTCAGAAATTTAGCCAGGCCCTAAGCAACTTAGGAGATCCTGTCTCAAAATAAAAAATGAAAAGGGCTGAGGATGTGGCTCAGTGATAGGGTCTCTGGGTTCAATCCCTGGTACCATAATAAGTAAATTTAATTTTAAAATAAAAAAAATAAGGGGAAAAATAGTAGTATAGCAAGTGGTTGGTACCATATGGTGGTGGCTGTGAAGAGAGAGAGCCGAGTCTGGAGTTGTTTTCTGTAAGGAGTGGCCTGGGGTGAGGAAGGGCCGGGCAGCGATTCCTGCCTTCTGTTGGGGCTCTTCCCCCCACATTCCCACGGGAAACGGCTCATACAGAGCATCCTGAATCTGAGCACTTATGAACTTGGCGTCACCCTGTCTGGTCAAGGCTCCATCCCCTCTTGTCTAGATCACCCTAACAACTGCTTCCACCCTTGGCCCTGTTTCAGTCATCACTGGGAAATAAACCACTTTAAAACCAAGTTATTTGGTCTCACAGTTCTTTGGTTTTCCTGGGCTGAGTGGTGAGCAAGGTTTGTTGGGTTTTCTGAGCAAGTGATGTTGTTGGTACCCTGGGCACTTGAGGGCTCGACTGGCAGAATGTCCATGGCGGCTCCCTCGCCTGGCTGGCGGTTGCTGCTGCAGTTGGCTGAGTTCTGGGCTCGGACAGTAGGTCTCCAGCCTCCTGTGTGGCCTACCACATGGCCCGGCAGAGCTGGTGTCCTGAGGGGAAGATGGCTGTCCTCTTAAGGCCTGAGCTGGGGCTCCCAGGACATCGTTCCACTGCCTCCCATGGGCAAAGCAGGAGCAAGGCCAGCCAATCTTCCAGTTTCCAGTGACACTTTTTTTTTTTTTGGTGCTGGGGATTGAACCCAGGGGCACTTAACCGCTGAGCCACATCCCCAGACCTTTTTATATTTTATTTAGAGACAGGGTCTCCCTAAGTTGCTTAGGGCCTTGCTAAGTTGCTGAGGCTGGCTTTGAACTTGCAATTCTCCTGCCTCAGCCTCCCAAGTCACAGTGATCACAGGTGAACGCCACCATGCCATCTTTTAAAAACAGACATCTCTAGTTTGCTGAAATCTGCCAATGGCATCATCATGCTCACTGTGCCTATAATGTAACGCCCTGCCTAAGTCTGTCCTGCACAACTCTTGCTCACCCCCTCCTGGCCTTCCAGTTGTTTCTCCAGATCCCCCAACATACTGGCCTCAGGTCCCTCTGGGCCTTGCCTTGGCAGCCTCAGGCTCTTCACTGCCTCGGTGAAGCCCTCCTCCATGTTGGATCGCCTCCACTAGAATGTACAGTTCTCACAGGTGTACCTTCCTGGGGCTCATCTTCTCTTCACTCTTAAAACCTGGAATGGCATCCATTACAGGAACGGCACAATCAGAAGTATACCCTATGCTTAACTGATTTCCCTAAATCTTAGGCATGTACTGCTTTGAGAAATACACCACTTAATGTTAAAATAGGAAAAACGGCAGTGCAGACAGGTTTGACAATACACCAGTCCCACGTACACACTGGCACGTGTTTCTACCTTTGTAATGAAAGCTGGTGGCTGTTTTGCTGGCAGGTGGGCCAGCTGCTGCAGCAAGCCGAGCCTTGGATGGGTCCAAAATCAAACTGCCCTTCGTATTCCTGGAACTTGGACCAATGCATCATGTGCTCTGGGCAGAAGCCAGGGGAGTGCTGCCCTTGGCATTTTAATTTTAATCCATTTTATGTCAGCTGTCCTTCATCATTCATTTATTCATTGAATTTAATTAGAGGTCTGAATGAAGTTTCCTACACTGGTTTCTAGATGGTTCAAGAAGGCACTGTAGTCCAAGGTTGTCAACCAGAATGAACCCAGGTTTATGCAGGATGTGTTAAAGGTAGAATTCTTACACACATCCCACATGCGTCAGAGAGAAAGTCCAAGACAAAATTAACAAAGGTTATCTTTTCATAAACTTGCAACAAGGGAAATCCTTTTGTAGTCACCTTTGTTTCAGCTGTGATTCAAAGCTGTCAAAAAGGATGGTCTATAGAGTACAAAAAGAAAATACTGCCGGCTGGGTTGGTGAACATTCCATTAGAGTAGGATTCCTGGAAGCGAGGAAGAGACTGACTGGTCTTCAGGAACATGTGTCCACCTTGATTAGCTTCAAGGGGGTAAGCCAGCAGTTTGGGAGCATTTCAAAAGAGGAAGGGGGTGGAGGGCTTTCTGTGGCTAGCCATTTCCTGGAACAAGTGCAGGAAGGGGGGCGGCAGAGGATGTTTTTTGCAGTCAAACCTTCATCGTGGTTTCATGGGGTAGGGAGGGTTAATGGCGACAGGAAGCTTCCCCTATGAATCACCACATTTCAAGTAATTAACATTTTCAACTTGGAAGGTATCTTAAAATTCATTGGTAACTTTGACCACCTGTCACCACTCCCTGCTTAGGTCAAATGAATGGAAAAACTCAGACATAGCATAAGTTTAGTGTCTAAGCCTTAGCAGAAGGAAACAGAATTACAAACAAGTTTTCCTGAATCCCAGGATGGTGAACGTAACCATCAAGCTTCTCAATAAAACAAAGGAAAGAAATAAAAATAGGGTCAATAAACAACATAAACCATTTCCAGTTGGGCACTCCTCTTTACTGACAGAACTTGATTATATTTTGGGGCTCCAGGACTCTGAGCTTCAGGGGCCTTCCACAGTCCTGGGGGATGGAGTGATTGGCCCTGGCCAGTCAATTCAGATTCAATTCTAGCCAGTGAACACGAGGGGAAATGGGAGCGTGTGAGGATGTCTTGGTTAACTCTATGCGGCTGGAACAGTACACCACAGATTATTAGGTCATTCATATTTACCAGCCTTCACAGTTCTGGAGGCTGGTAAGTTCAAGATCAAGGTGCAAGCATCTAGCAAGGGCCTTCTTACTGTCACTCCATGGAGAAAAGTAAAAGAGCAAAGACAGAGAGAGAGGGGAAAAGGGGACAGAATTCATTCTTTTAAAAGGACTCAGTTCAGCAATAAACCCATCCGTGAGATAATGGCATTCATCCATTTGGGAGGGCAGAGCCCCCAGATTCAAACACCTCCCAACACCAACACATTGAAGGTCAAGTTTCCAACACATAAACTTTGCAGGACATATGCAAGTCAAGGCAGAGGGCTTTGGGAAAATAGAAAGTGAGGCCGTTCTGCTGTGGGATATTGGATGCTGGACATAGTGTTTTTCAGTGTGAGGGGGAAAAACTTACACAATAGGAATCAAAACTCATTAAACCTTTTTTGCCTTCATGCCTCCTTCTAATAGTTTCTGTTAACACGGTCTAGGTATTTAGGAAAGAAAAAGGTTACATGTTCAAAGATGTACTGATTTTTTAAATGAAAGTGGGAAGGACTTTGAAATAGGCCCGTCCCTCCTCCTGAAGGGTGTTGTACCTAGCCCACCCTTTTGGAATGTTTCCACTTTCGATTGCCTTTGAGCTACTTTACAATTATATAAATTGAAGTAGACTGTAACATAGATTAGTCTTGTCCTCAGAAATGCAAACTGTGACTAGCGGAATATAATTGCTTATTGCTGTAGATACTGGCTAATTTTGACAGTTTTGTTATCTGTTATGCAAATTAATTTCAGCCCTCCTATTATACATTTACTCTTTGGAGTTTCTTTTAGACTGATGAAAACATCTCACTGATTCTCATTAACTAATGAGTTAAATGTTTTTTAAGTGCACACCTATAATCCCAGCAGCTCAGGAGGCTGAGACAGGAGGATCCCAAGTTCAAAGCCAGCCTCAACAAAAGCAAGGTGCTAAGCAACTCAGTGAGACCCTGTCTCTAAATAAAACACAAAATAGGGCTGGGGATGTGGCTCAGTGGTCCAGTGCCCCTGAGTTCAATCCCCAGTACCAAAAACCAAAAACCAAAACTTTTTAACATGCTCATTTTACATTTGTATGAATTGTTATTTTTATTTTTTGGCATTGGGGACTGAACCCAGAAGTGTTTCCATTGAACTATATTGTCATTCCATTTTTTTTATTTGGAGGATCTTGCTGGCCTTGAACTTGCAATCTTCTTGCCTTGGCCTTCCAAGTTGCTGGGATTACAGGTATGCATCATGGTACCTGGTTCATAATTTTATTTTCTAAACAAAAAGTTATCCTTTACCAAGGTAGTTACATTTAGTATATTCACTTGATACCATTTATAGTTCTCTTAAAACAGTTAAAAAAAAAAAAAGACTATACAGCAACATGAACAAATATTCCCAAAAAAACATTAAGGGGAAAAAATGCAGATTTTTTTTTTTTTGCTGTGATTAAAAGCAAAAACGTGTGCCTTTGATTAAAAGTAAAAATTGTAAATGCCTAGGGCAAGAACTTAGAAGAAACCGAATTTGTTAGGGTAGTGATCCTGTATGAAGTTTTAAAATATAGTTATTAATGTTTAAAAAGAATGACCTATTAGTTTTCTATTAGTATTTGTGAATGTGACATAAAGGAAGAATTGAGGCATGGGGAGATGTGACAAATAGGTATAGCAAAAATTTTAAAGAACCAGAGGTAGTCACTGAAACAATCTTTTCACTTTTTTTTGTTTGACAACTTTCATAAAAGAACTTTGGGGAAAGTAAGCTATAAACCTGGAATATTACTCCAGCAATCTAAATTTAAAAGGATTAAGAAAATCACTGATCAAGTCCTTGAATAATCTGTTGAAAATAAGCCTCAAAAAGAGCAATTCTAAAGCTGCCTCTCAAGGAGTGGGGGCATCTTTGGTGGTCTCTGCACTGCTCAATAAAGGACAAGTGTAACTGGCATCCACAGGGTGGGGCCAGGAAAGGTGTGGAACCACTCAGTGGGTCCACATGGCAAAGTCTTTCCACACCAAATGTCACCAAGAACACCAATTTAAAACCCAAATTTCCCCTTTGTTATTCTTCACCAATTTGCTTGTAGCCCATCTCCAATGGGACAGTGACTCCCTTCTGGGGAGGTGGTTCCATCTCACTTCTGTGTCACCTAAGAACCCAGCACAGTGCTCTATGCAGGACTCACACTTAAGGAACAAGTGACATGACCCTCAGGCAATTCCTCTGGTGCAAACCTACCCCGCCCCGCCCCCTCTAGTGTGGCCAAGGGGGAAGGTTGTTCACTGCTGCAGTTCTGCTGAGACAACACTGGACACTATAACCTACTGCCACCTGCCAACGCCTTTCCGGAACCTGTGCCAAAAGGCAAGGGAAGCACATGAAAGTAACCACCAAGACCCGGAGCTGAGAAAAGCCAGCATAAAGCACTTTTATTGCAATAGTAAAACTTGAAACTCATATGTGGTGCGGGGGAAGCGGGGACAAAGCAACAATTTCTCTCACCAAATCACTACACAGGACAGCGAAGGGTAAGAAGGGGCTGAGGGACGAAAAGCCAGGAAACCTGGAGATCAGCAGAGAGCCAAGCATCAAAAACAGGCGATGCTGAAGCTGCGGTGGCCAGCAGCGTTTTCTGAAAGAACACTCAAGGATGTGTCACGATGGCCGGGCTTTCATTGGGTGTTGAAGTCTACAAACAGCACCTTCAATTTAAACTTTCAATTAAAGTTCTTAAAATTTACGAAGTAGAACTTGGATAGCTTTGATATTATAAAAATTCTGCAAATCCATTAGAAAAACCACAAGATGGAGGAAAGAAAGAAAGAAAAACAAAAACAAAAATACAAAAAAAAAAAAAAATCAAAACCAAAACCAGCCAGGTCACCAAGAAGGTTTCAGAGGTCCCTGCTGGCCCAGGGACAGATACCTGTAGTGTCCAACATCGCAGTGAAAGTGATCTGCTTTCAAAAGGCAGAGGGATTCAGGAGAGGGTGGCGGGGCTGGCGGAGGCAAAGGCTCTGCCCTCCCCACTGCAGTTTTGGGTAGGGCTTTTAATTTAACCCAAGGACATTTCTCACATTGGAGAATAATTCAGCCCTCCACAGCGTCTCAAATCTGCTATGGCTTTGCAGCGCAGCAGCAAGAATGTTTAATATATAATAGATA
>CM053401.1:154796019-154821627 GCA_028644305.1 Xerus rutilus | reverse complement strand
TTCTCACATTGGAGAATAATTCAGCCCTCCACAGCGTCTCAAATCTGCTATGGCTTTGCAGCGCAGCAGCAAGAATGTTTAATATATAATAGATAAAAATTTCATCCAAAAAATAAAATAAAATAAAAATTCTTGCAAACCCCACCCCCCAACACCAATTCCTACTCTAATGTTAACCCATCACTTGTGCTGTTAATACCTGTACCTGTCAAGATACTTAAATGGAAACCTAGATCCAAAAGACTGAAACTGAATCTTCACCCCAAAATGAAAACAAAACGACTAACTTGAGGTTTATGGCATATAGTTTAGGTAAACACACATACAAGGAGAAAGGGGAAGAGGAAATGGAGGTGTCAGAAGCAAAGCTGAGTGACAGAACACATTCAGTCAGGGTAGATGTTTATACAAAGTGTAGTGGGACGCCAGGGAAAGCTCCATGTGGATTCATGTGCACGCGTCTGGAGGCACCGGATCCCTCCATGGCAGATCTGTTGGGGACAGAAAAATGTGTGAGTTCCAGCAACTCAGTGCTCTTTGTGGAGACAGACACAATACCATCTGCCATGTCAAGTCCCATTTCCAGCAGCGGAGACATCTTCTAGGAACCACATCACTTCTCTTCCAGGTAGAGACAGCCAGATGGGCCCTGGCTGGATTCCCAGGGGAGCAACTTCTTCCTGCTTAAACTGGTCCATGTGTTTTGTTTTGCTCTTTTGCTCTTAATCTGAGGTCAAGTTTAGCTTGTTGTATACAGCAGGAGGGCTGGACCCATACTACTGACAGTATAGTTTCCCATTATCAGTGGGTCTCCAACTTGGCTATGTATAGCCTGGCCTACCCAGGGCTTGAAAAAAAAAAACTTAATGCCTAGATCTCATGCTTAGTGATTTTTGATTAAATGGTTTAGGGTGACCTCAAAAGCTCCCCAGGACTTTGATGTGTAGTCCACCCCGAGAATCACAGCACTAATTGGTTCTTGTCATGGTGAAAAGACTTAGGAAATGTTTCAGTTCATTTACTCAAACCTACACTTTCTGGGTTGCCCTTGGCCTTTCCTTGGAGACCTTTATAGGAAGGTCTGAAATGTTCTTCAGCAGAGGGCAGGGAAGGTTAAGGCCAGGGTGGCTTACCACCTCTCTCTTTTCCTTCCCCTCTCTCCAATTCATCAGGGTTTACAGAAAGTGAAGCCCTCCAATTCACTCTTTTACATTTAAATGATTCAGCTCTCAAAGAATAGGAGAGGAGGTTTGGACCTCTGGGAGGACAGAGGCTCTCTAAATGAATTCCCTCCTGGTAGGAATGAGAAACACAGCAACTAGAGCTATCAAGTCCACCCAGGCCTGTATTACCTTGGTGTGCATCTACATCTAGGGACTCAGGCCATGGAGAGGAAGGTCACTGATAGTGAAGAAGCCTCTCACTTCTGGCAAGTCAAGCTTCCAAGTAGCTCCAACTGCCATGGCACAGGCTGGCAGCAGTTTGTTGCAGCTTTCAAACAAAAGCATCCTCACCCAGACCCTGACTATGCCCTCACGGTTCCAGGAGCAGGACAGGAAGTGAATAGAAAGGTCTGTGCCAGCTGGAAAAAAGATGACAGCATTTGCATGTTTAATGATTCTAATACCTACATGGAAAGGGATGCGCCACTGGGATATTCAGTTTGATATCCTAAGAAATAAGGGCAGAGGAAGGGAACCAGGAAATGGGTTCTGGTCCTATTTTGTCACTGCCTAGATGTGACTTGGAAGAAGGCATTTCTCCAGGGAATTAGGTTCCTCACTTGCTGCCCAGGATACTGATTCAGTTCTCTTAAGGTCCCTTCCCAGGACTGGTTTGAGCATGTCCTTTCCACCTCACAAGCATCCTTTGGCTTCATCTTTCCACCCCGCTCACTGGTAACAAGTTGGCCATGAGTGTCCTGGGCTTACTCCCCAGGGCAGTAAGGCCTCCCTCATATCATCTAAGAGGCAGTAACCACAAACCCTAGGGCTGAGAGAGCCACACAGTAGATGTGGTGTTCACATCAGAGGTGCTTCTCTCACTGGCTTCTAGAATTAGGGTAGAGCAAAGTCATCAAGAGTCTTATTTCTAAAGAACTAAAACACTGAAACTAGAAATTTGCTGTGTGTTTCCACAGTTCTCAGCTCAAATTTAGTTAATAGGTTACATAAAAAGACTAAACAACTGGGCGGGGGTTGTAGCTCAGTGGTTGAGCTCTTGCCCCACATGTGGGAGGCACTGGGCTTGATCCTCAGAACCACATAAAAAAACAAAGAAATAAAGATATTGTGTCCATCTACAACTAAAAAAAAAAAAAAAAAAAAAAAAGACTAAACAGCTGCCATCCTGGGTTATGGATGAGCTTATGGACAGCATAAGCTGTCCCTTTCCTTAGAGTGACCAACTTTAACATTCAAGGTACACACTAACATTGAAGACCACCTTACAGGAAAGACCCTAGGGGGAAAGAGAGCCCTGCGGCTTTTTTAAATTCTCTTACCATCGAACTCTGGGCCGAACAAGGGAGGAGTAAAGGTAGTTAGGGCTTTTAGCATGTTTCCTTACCCAAGAACAGGGAGCTGAGGGAGGAGCCACTCCTGTCATTCCAGTTTTAGAAGCTCCACGTCGAAGACAAGAGTGGCGTTTGGTGGGATGATGCCCGGGTGACCAGTGGCACCGTAGGCATAGTCTGGGGAGATAGTCAGTTTGGCTCTCTGACCCACACTCATCTGTGAAAAGAACAAGGAAGACACACTCAGCTGGTCATACATCTGTCTCTAGAGAAGAAGAGCTGTTTACCTGGGTGTTCTCTGGACAGGATGGTGTTTACTAGGAAATTCCAGTAACTCTGCACTTGCCCAGGCTTTAGGCAGCATCCCTCACTCCCTGAAGGACCTGGAAGTGAGCAGTCAGACTCCAAGGGTTCCAAGGGCAGTTTAAAAAATCCCTCCCGACACCCTTAAAGGTCAGTCAGGCCCACAACCTCTCTACCCAGATCTTACTGACGAACACCAGGCAGGGAACAACCAGAAGTTTCCCCTCCCAGTTCCTCAGTGATCTGTCACTTAGAGGACATGTGGCTAAGTGGCACCTATGCTCTTCTTGTAAAAAGACTATAGCCATCCCTTGATACTTGTGGATGCTCTAGTCCCTCACAAAAAACATATTAGCATATAACCTAGACACATCTTCTTGTATATTCTAAGTCATCTCTACATTATAATACCTAATACAGTGGTGTAAATGCTACCAAGTTTTTATATTCTGTTTTTTAAGCAGTCATGATAAGAAAACAGCCTATGCATGATTAGCACAGATTAAACTTTTCTCCTCCCTGAAAAATTTCGATCTTCGGTTGGTTGAATGTATTGTAGAAACTCTGAATATAGAGGGTTTTTTTTGTTTTAAAAAGCAAATACACAGATCAAGTAATACTTGGGGATAGTCTACTTTTCTGTAGTTTCTATTCATACTGAGAAACTTGAAAGCAGATAATATTATTTTCTAGAGTACAGAATAGCATGTATAGTGAGCTCCCATTTGTAGAAATATTTATATTTACCCCTGCTGTATAAACAGAAAACATCTTTCAAAGTATAATGATAACTACAGTGTTTTAAAATGGAGAAGAGTGTGGTGAGTAACCAGAGAGGAGGGAAAATTTTGCACTTTAAAAAATAAATCTGCAAAATTTTCTTTCAGTTTCTAATCAAATACATCAATAGGTATAAACGTCTTTTCCCAAAACGCTGAGCAGGTTTTCTGCCGTATTTCTACCCTTTACTTATTTCCACTCTGTTCATGTGTGCACAAGTGGCATTCTGATTGAAGAGGAATGTAGTGGTGTTTCTAACGCAATTAAGAATCCACACTCCCACAGCACGTCTCAAAAACTGGGACACGCTGGACCACAGTGGCAAGGACAGTTAAAACGTATGGCTTTATCTAATAAACTTCAAAATAATCATTTTCTTGACTGAGCAATTCTACTTTTAGAATATCTGCTAACAACTCGTCTCAATGGGATTGGTTCCACAGGCATGTCCATGCAATGGAAAGAATGCAGTCATTTTGAATGTTCTACCATGGACAGACGCCCAAGACATACTGTTAGACGAAAAACAGGGAAGTTGCAAAACTAGTACTTGTTGCATGATTCTATATCTGGAAACAAGAAAAGCAGAATGCTAACAATGTCAAAAACGAGGGGCATAAGACAATCCTCCCTTCTTCCTATGCCTTTAACTGGTTTGCTGAAGGCTTCTGTGCAGGGAGTTTAACAGATGTTCTATGTAGTTCTCAATCTACCTCAACATCTCACGAGTGACAGGGTTATGCTGGCCCCAAAGTACTGTGTCAAGGGGAGTCTGGGCATCTCCCAGTCATTCGTCATGCCTCGCCACACCTGAGCTATGAAGTAGGTTAGTAACACCATCTCAATGGCAGTTATGGCACCTGGGACATACGACATAGTCATTGTCCCAGTGCAGACACAGACACAGCGGATGTCTGTGGTGTGGACAACAGTTGGCACAAGAGACGGGGATGGACTAGACTCAAGAGCTAGCCAAATTACAGGGGACGGGGCAAAATGGCATGGTTGACAAGAATTCCCAAGGGAAGCTAAATACGAAGGGCCTCTTCTTCATACTGCCAGCCCTTTTCTCTTCAGGTACAGAGACCCAGACACCCAGGAGTAGGAAGGCTTAAAGTTTCAGTTTATTTGGAGATAGATAGCTCAGTGATATTTTATAGAGAAAGCAGAGCACTGTGTACTCTGGAAATGAGATTGACAGAAATCTTTCTTCTTGTCTTGGCTAAATTTCCAGTTCTCCTTGATGAGAAGACAATAGACTAACCACCCATCAGGCAGAGCCTATTATTCAGTCTGCTAGGTCTCAGCCCACTATGAACATCCCTTTACCCGATTAAAGCCAAGAAAAAAATATCTGAGCTTGACAGAATCCAATTAAATTTTGGCAATCCTGGGTCCCCTATTATCTCTTGGGAATTTTATAGTGTTGGCAAAACAAAAGCTTTTCCACAAATAGGGAGAAAGGAGGTGAGGAAATAGACTCAAGCAATATGTTCTTCCTGAGTCTGACCTCTCATAAGTTGTCTGATACAATGTGATCAACAAGACAAAAACAAATCAAAACTACACAAGATATCACTTTTCATTCATCATATTGTCCCAAGGCCAAAAGTTTTAATACCACATTCTGTTGGTGGTGCGGGAAGGAGACAGCACCCTCAAAGCCTGTCTGTGGCACTTCACAGTGTGCAATCCCCATGAACGCAACATTCCCCTGGCAGGACCCGATAAAACACAGGGTGCAGGGCACTTCTGAGAATCTGTCCTACAGCAACACTTGCATACATGTAAAATAAAGTCCATACAAGGTAAGTCACTGCAGGATTATTTATCACAGCAAAATACTGGAAATGCCATCATTAGGGATCATTTTAACACACCCATCAAATGCAATACTATGCAGCTATACTCCTTTATGTTCTGGTATGAAGTGTAAAAAATAGATAAAGTGAAAAAGCCACACACAGAAACAATGTATTTTGTATAAAGGCAAGAGAAAGAAGTATGTTTCTGTGTATGCTTAAAGAAACTATAACACAAGAAACATTATTAAGAAGTTACCTGTGGGGGTAATTAGGTAGATGAGGCAGAATGTGAATAAGACTTTTCTTTGATTTTTGAACCACGTGAATGTGCTACCTATAAAAATAATTTAAAAGCTAGATATGAGGAAATAAAACAAATGGGAGCATACCTGGGCCACCCCTTCTTCCCAGCCTCGGATCACCTCCTGCTTGCCTAGTACAAACTTAAAGGGCTTGTTTCTGTCCCGGGAAGAATCAAATTTCTTTCCATCTTCAAGCATCCCTGTGAAAAGGGCAGATGTAACATGAGCAATGAGGAGAATACATGAGGTGAGTCAGAAACTAGCAGCAAAGGACCCATCCCACATACCAGTGCTACAGGCACAGCAGGGTGTTCTAGGCCTGGGAGGAACTGCGGTACCCAGGGAGGATTTCCTGTGACCTCACTGAGCAGCTATGGAGTCCAGGTAGCCCCTTTGTCCCAGACCTGTGGAGGTTCCTCTCCAATTCCAAGCAGTAAGTTGACCACAAAGGGACCTTGCCTCCCAGAGGCAATAGCAGTTTACCTTGTCTGAAGGCAGGGGACATAAACTCCCTCCAGTCATGACTGTTCCAGCAACCTGTGGATTTCTTCCCAGACTAAGAATAACTGTGTTCCCTTTAGGCTCACACAATGGCTTACTGGGCAAGAGGCAGCATTCATCCCCCAATTCCCCCATCTCCTTTCACACAGAACATGTAACCTGCTCTTTCACTGTTCAGATGAGGCAAACCCCTCCACCACTTCTACTCCATGATCCTCTCTGTGGTTGAGTGTGACCCCCATATATTGCTGCTCTCCAGACTGGGGTGACTGGTGTTCATCTAAAGGAGAGGATAACCCACTTGTACCACAGAGTGCGGTAAGGAAAGATAGGAGGGAGGCTTTCTGCAACATTCTGGTACCAAGTATCTCATTCCAACAAGGAATCTGGACCCTTGCAGGCTGGCTCTTGAGTTGTCATAATCTTCCTGAGAAAAGGAACCAACCTGGGCTGAACCAGAGAAATGAAAGAACTTGTGCAGCCTTCATCCTACTTATTTTATCCAATGGTGCACCAGACCTCTGAAGCTCATTTCTTCATACATACTCATTCAATTCTTTTCACAGCACTGTCCCAATTCCACAGATGAGGAAACTGAGGCAGAGAGAAGTGAAATAATTTGATGAAGAAGTAAAGTTAGACTATAAATCCAAATACTGCATTCTTTCTACTAGACCGTTTCCTAGAAGCCAGCCAAACCACAGTGACATCCTCCAACAAAAGGGGGAACTCCAGGGATGGTGATCTCAGAGGGTGAACGTCATGAGAAAAGGGAAAAAGACATCTGTGATAGACATCTGCAACTCTACTATTCAAAACACACCATCAGCACCAGTCTCTCCGGAAGTCAATGTAAGCCAATTGTGATAGCTGACGCCGTGTTTCTGAAACTCACACTGGAATCCCAGACGGGATGGGGCCAGCCAGCTGTTGATATATAACTGATTCAAACTGATTTTACTGGAAGCTGAGGGTAGGCAACTACCAGGGTTCTAAGCATCATTCAAACGACTCACCCAAACAAGTCTGCTGTGTGTGTGTGTTTAGGGGAGGAGGGAAATCCCAACCTAAAAAACACGTCAATATTTATAAGAAGGACAGGGAAGCAGAGATGAATGGAGAGTGTTATCACAACCACAAGATTAAGTGGACTTTAACAAGGAAATGGGACTGGGAGTGGGTGCTGCTGTCCTAAAAGAGCAGGAGGGCAGACGGATGTCCTGGGGCAGAATGGGCACAGAACAGACACTGCTTGAAGCCTGGAACTGAGAAACTCCATGCAGAGGCAGGAACTGGCACTCCAGAATTGGTGAGCTGGGGTACAGATTTAGCTCATTCCTTCACTAATACACAATTATCAGCTGATAAAAGAAGTGACTAATGGTAGGACTGGAATAGTTTTCTGCAAATGAGTAACCAGGAAAGACAGAAGCAGTTTCCCAACTCCACAACACCTACTGTGCACATGTCCCTTGGAAGATTTGCTTCATGTACTGAACCCACCACAACTGAGCTCAGTGGTAAGGCAATGAACCGCTATAATGCCCAGAATCCTCTCCCTGACATGAACCGCTATAATGCCCAGAATCCTCTCCCTGAACAGACCGGGAGCCTTTCCATTCACTTTGAGGTTGCCTCTAACAGAAATTTGGAAATCAACTCCAAGGCTCTGTAACCTGCCCAAGGTCAGTCTCTTAGCAAAAAGTCTTTATTTAGCCCAATGGGGGCTGTGAATCGTGAAGGGGACCGATAACCAGAAATAGCCTCTTCCTGGTCTGCACTCCTTTGAACAGACCTTGAGTTGGGGCCCAGGATGAAGGGTAGTCCCTGGCCTCCGACCTTAATGTCTGCAAAGGCGGGCTGAACAAAACTCATTACAGCATGCCCAGAAGGGCACCTGGAAACAAGGCTGTGGCAGCATTTGGACACAGAGCCCCAGCTCCTCTTTCTGACTGAATATCCCCTTCCAGGAGCAGTAAGAGCCCAGGTTAGATGAACCAGATTAATCTAAGCCTTTCACTGTGTTGGTGTGAAGGCATATGGGCCTGTTTAGGCACTAGGACTACTTAGTTCAGGCACTACTTCACCTGTTGTGAATATCTACTACAGTCTTTTAGGAAAGTCCTGCCTCACTAGCAAAAAGAAAGACATTCAGGAAGAAAGCCCCTACCCTCCAATTCTCATTGAATGCTGCCATGTGAGGATGTGACGTCTGAAGCTACAGTAGCTACCTTGTAACTACGAGAAGGTCACAGCACCAGGGCTCTGAACCAACCCCAAGCCACCTCCTTTAAGACTTATGTTCTAGGTGGGCAGAGTGGCACATGCCCGTGATCTCAACTACTTGGGGAGGCTGAGACAGAAGGACTCTAAGTTGGAGGTCAGCTGGGGCAACTTTGCAAGACCTTATCTCAAAATTTAAAATAAAACAAAGCCTGGGGTACAGCTCAGTGGTAGAGTGCTTGCTTACTAGCAGCACGAGGCCCTAGGGTCAATGCCCAGCAACTGGGGGGAAAAAAGGAGGGGTTCTGAGGTAATTAAAGTGTACTCTGAAGGTAAACTATTGAGATAGTAAAAACATCAGTAGTTACCAGGAGTTAGGAGAAGAGGGAGGAATGAACAGATGGAACAGAGAATTTTTAGAGCTGTGAAAACAATCTTTATGATACTGTAATGGTGGATATATGTCATTATACATTTGTCCAAACCAATAGAATGTACAACACCAGGAGTGAATTCTAATGCAAACTATGGACCTTGGGTGATTATGATATTATGATACAGGTTTATCAATTTTAACAAATAAAGCACTCTAGTGGGTAATGCAAATAATGGAGAAGGGAAGGCTATGCATATGCATGCAAGGGGCCAGGAGATACATGGGAAATTTCCACACCTTCCTTTCAATTTTCCTGAGAATCTAACACTGCTCTAAAAGGTCTTATTTAAAAAAAAAAAAGTCTGCTATGTTTGTGTACTGAGGATTGAACCTACGGGTGCTTTACCACTGAGCAACATCCCCAGTCCTTTTTTAAAAATTTATTATTTTGAGACAGTGTCTTGCTAAGCTGCTAAGTCTGGCCTTGAACTTATGATCCTACTGCCTCAGCCTCCTGAGGCTTAAAGTCACATTTTCAGTTACTTACAGGTGAATGCAACCTAACTGGTAAGTTTTTAAAAAATTTACATGTCAACTCCAATGTACAGTTGACATGAAAGTAACAAAGAAATGGAACTTGACAACCAAGATCACAAAGTGGTATCACTTATCTGTGATAACCAGACCAGTGTTTTATGTCAGGACTCAGTAGACACATTTTGTATATGTATAAACAAAACAAAATTTCTAGGTAATATTGTTACATGTGATACACTTCTCATTTTTTACAAGAATTGGATTGTGACCCACTAAATTTAGTTCATGATACACTAATGGGTTGTAAGCCATGGTTTAAAAAATACAGTTTACCTACAGGTGAATTATCCTATTTTATGCCAAAGATGAACATGGCCCAAACCTGGGCAAGATCATATTTTGATTGCAATGAAAAATCACAAGCTATTGAGACAGACTCCCTATGTTTTCCTTTTACTCCCCAGCCAATGCAGTATTAAGCAACCTCCAGATGTTCCATGTACTGATGGTGCTTTGCTGGAGGTAAGATGCCTCAACAATGTGGATGGCAGGAGCACAAGATGGGACGCAGTCTTCACCTGCTGCCAGGCCACTCCAGAGATGTGAATGTTCTTCAGTGCAGAGACTCTGGGTCTATGCAGATGTTTAATTCCTGCTCTCTTCAGCTTATGTGGGACACTGAAGGACAAAGCCTCTCTGCCTGTTACCTTAGGAAACCATAAAAGTCAGGCAGCAGAATTTTGCCTAGGATCCTGATTCTCCTATGCTATTTCAGATGAGCTGCTGTCTCTGGGAAGAGGATGAGAGCCATACTCCAGAACTTCTGACCACAGTCATCACCTGTCAATCTCCCCAACTTCATCTTCACAGGAAGGGCTGGGGGTGGGCGTGTTCCTTAGGCCCGAGGAGGGGTTCTCCCATATTTCAAGTCCAAAAGCTAAGCAATAGTCTCAGAAAGAGCATGGTGGTATGTGTCTACATGGATGTCACAGAACTGGCTCAAGCTATAGGATAAGGAGATGCTTGAAGCAGGGCTTTCTCAATGGGGAACAAACTCTAGTATGGATGCGAGTGGGAAGGCTATGGGGAGAGGCTAAGAGGAGGGCAAGCAGTGGTGTCTGTAAAGAGGCAGGAATGAGTGTATACTAGGTAGTGTTCTGGAGTGGGAGTTATGCTGGTCAGCAATGATTGAAGGACATAAAGAAGCGGACGGTCAAAAGTCAAGATGGAGGAAAGGGATCAGATTTACCTCTGAAACAACTAAGTTAACAAACACCCCCACAAAGAAACCAAGGAAAAAACCTAAATAAAACAGGCAAATCTCTGGCTTTTAAGATACTGGACACTCATAATAAAAGACAGCAATCTCCAAGAGACGGGAAACAAACAAGGCAAGCCTATACTTCCTCCAGCTTACATCCTGGGGAATTTCCAGGGGGAGGCTTAGGCTCAGCAACTGGAAGGGAACCCAAGACCCTTAGAGTCTACAGGCTCTACAGACTTGATCAGAAGAGTGCTGTAAGCCGGGTGTGGTGGCTCATGTTTGTAATGCCTGCACTTTGGGAGGCTGAGACAGGAGAATCTCAAGTTCAAAGCCAGCATCAGCAATGGCGAGGTGCTAAGCAGCTCAGTGAGACCCTGTCTCTACATAAAACACAAAACAGGGCTGGGGATGTGGCTCAGTGGTCGAGCACCCTTGAGTTCAATCTCCAGTACCTCCCCCCCCAAAAAAAGAATACTGCAGAAAGGTCTGCAGAGGGTCCTCCTTGAGTATTCATCAGAGCACCAACCAGTGCACATGTCTGGAGAAACTAAGTTCAGGAAAAGAACCATCTAAAAGCTTTAGAGGGAACAGTGACCAGTGCTCACATAGGATTAGTGCCTGTTTCCACTAGACAGAATAGAGAAAAGCTTGGTTCACGAGACACTAGGTATAATATGCAAGGTCTCACCTCTGTAGCAGAAAGTAATCAGCCCTAAATTGAGCACTGCTTCAGACTTCTAACAAATCACAAAAGTGGACCCACAAGGATGTAGTAACTTAAATGTGCCTAACAGAGAGCTTGAGAAGATGTATAGAAATAAAAACATCTTACACTCCAAAAGGCAAAATTCACAGTATCTGGCATCCAAAAAAGCAGAAAAACATAACCCACAATGAGGAGAAAATGGTACAAAAGGACATTAAGACTCAAATTTCCAGATATGAGAATTAGAACTCATACAACCTATGAAATTAAAAATGCATGGGGCTGGAACAACTGGATCCACACACAGGAAAGCAAAAACTTACATTCATACTTCATTATCAAATGCTGACTCAAAATGGGTCACAGGCTTAAATGTAAAAGCTAAGAAATCTTTGTGATCTTGGGTTAGGCCAAGATTTCTTACATATGATGTAAAAACGCACAACTCATAAAAGGATAAGTTGAACTTCATCAAAATTAAAAGCTTCTGTACTTAAAAAAAAAAACCACACCATTAAGAGAATGAAAAGACAAGTCAGACTAAGAGGAAACTTTTGCAAAGCACATTTCTGGTAAAGGCCTGTCCTGAGTACATAAAGAACTATCAAAATTACCAATAAGAAAACAACCCAATTAAGAGAGATGAAAGATTTAAGTGGATACTTTATTGAAAAAGATGTATATGATGGCAAGTAAGCACATGAAAAGACCTTCATTCTTTTTTTTTTTTTTTGGTACCAGGGATTGAACTCAGGAACATCTCCAGCCCTATTTTGTGTTTTATGTAGAGACAGGGTCTCACTGAGTTGCTTAGCGCCTCGCTGTTGCTGAGGCTGGCTTTGACCTCGTGATTCTTTTGTTTCAGCCTCCCAAAGTGCTGGGATTACAGGCGTGTGCCACCATACCTGGGTTCAAACATTCTTTTTTTTTTAAAAAAATATTTTTTTTTAGTTGTAGATGGACACAATGTCTTTATTTTATTGCTTTGTATGTGGTGCTGAGGATCGAACCCAGGGCCTCACGCATGCGAGGCAAGCGCTCTACCGCTGAGCTACAATCCCAGCCCCCAAACATTCTTAATAATTACAAAAATGCAAATTAAAACCACCAGGAGAAGTAACTACTAATACTGATCAGAATGAGTAAAACTAAAAGACTGAAGCGTTGAGTCTCAGGGAGGAGGTGAGGGAACGGGGCTTCTCACATATCCACTGGTGGAGTACAAAAGGGGCAACTACTGCAGAAAACAGCACCTCCCACACGACATGGCCACTCTACCACTGAGCAAGTATCAAGAAGAAAGGACATGCTATGTCCATATAAAGACTTGCATGCAAATGTTCAAGGCAGATTTATTTGTAATAGCCAAAAAACTAGTAAATGATCCAAAAATCTATTAACTAGTGAATTGATAAATACGTCCATGTGTAGAAAATATTCAGCAATAAAAAGGAACAAACTATTGATACTTGGAATGACAAATGAATCTCAAAATAATAATGCTGACTAAAAGAAGTTACACAAAAGAATACATAGTGCATGATCCCATTTATAGAAAAACTTCAGAAAATGCAAACCAATTTCCGCTGACAGAAAAGCAACCAGCAGTTGCTAAGGGAGGGTAAAGAGGAAGGATTTTAAAGGGAACAGAGCTTTCAAAGAAACATATCAAGACTTATGAAATTGTATACTTTGAAGGATGTCAATTATGCTTCAACAATATTTTTTTTTTAAAAAGCAAAAGAAAAAAGTAGGTAGTGACATTTACTAAAGTTCTGCCTATGCTTAGCTCCTATACCCATCCTGGCAATGGATGAAAAGTGCTTCCTGTCTGGGAGGGGGCAGGCAAAGCAGGCAGCAGGTGAAGTCTCAGCAGTTGCTCCAATTTTAACTCTGGAGCTCTCTGTGCCAGGACCTAGAGCCCTTGAACTGTGAAGCCACCTCCATGTTAGAGCTGAAATTTCCTAGAGAAAGCACACTCTGCAGGGAGGAGGCAATCGAGACTACAGTTCAGACAAGACAGCTGGCATTTTTAGGCTCAAAAGGCCATTCTCAGCAAAAAGCATCACCCACATTACTTGCTATATTGACAGAGCTCACCACTTTCACTTCTGACTACACAGACCACACCTCATGATCGAGAAAATGCCTGGACGAGCTCCACATTCTTGTTTCAAGTATTCCAGTCTTGGATCTTAGGACTGAATGTAGCTTGAGGTCACAGATCTGGACTCAGAGTCCCCATGGCACTCAGCTCAGCCCTTGGCACTTGCAATGCTGGCATTCACAAGCACTTTTTGGATTTGTTTCACTGTGTGATTTTTAAGAATCAGGGGTACAAGCAAGAAGCTTCCATATTTAGACCCTCTTCCCTTTATGGGTAAGAACAATCTGAGGGGTAATCCCAGAATAGCAGTCTTTACTTTCAGCACCTTTAAGTCACTCATCAGTCAGAAAAATGTGAAAATTTGGGGGCCTCCAGTTAAAAGCACAGACCATGAAAGAAATGAAAGCTATGGCTGCATGCAGAGCTGACATCACCCTCACCTGGGTCTCCTCCCAAACTGTTTAGCAGCTCCTTGGGGAAGAGCCACATTCAAATCCTTGGAGAGGGAACAAGAGGGTTTCAAAAGAAAAAAAGAGGAGTGTGGGCGAGTCTCAAGTCCATCTCCACCATGGCAGCAGGCTCTTCCTTGCTGCTTACCTGCTTAAGCATGTTCTTGTTCAGAAGGAATTGGCAGAGGGAGACTTGGCCAGCAGCTGCTGGGCAGACAAAGTGTCCCTGGTGCTTGGCCCATGCCACAGAAGCAGTGGTTAAGACCTAAAACTAAGACTTGGTCATTACTACCCCTGGCACATCTATGAAGACTCTAATGGTGTGACTTTATTTGGTTTGCCATCAGAGAAATGGAAAAACAGAGATCTGGTTATGTACTATGACTTGAAATGCATTTAAATAAAATAACTAAATTAAAAAAAATAAAAAAAAAAAACAAAAAAAACTAAGACTTGGAGATTTGTGAGGACCACTGGGTTATTATTTCATTAATAACCCAAGAGAAATAGAGTCATTTCCAGTGTACTCTGCTACGGAAGGCAGAGTTCCCATGTGCCCTCTACTGGGTACAGTAGAGAAGGTGACTGAAGGCACATTTAGAGAATTACAGCTTGAGCACATGTAGCAAAAAGTCAATTCACAATGTGGGGTACAGCTGCTCATTATTTTTTGCAGGAAGTTTTCATAGACATGAACCCCAAAATGGAAAGTTTTAAACACTAAACAGCAAGAAAACTAAACCTAAATCAAACAATAACAAAATGACAGAACAGCCCAAGCCCCAAATCTTCAGAGTTCTTGCCCTTTGCAGGTGGGAGAGGGGGAAAGGATTGCCACTTTCAACACACAGGTGAGCTCTGTAAGAAGGGCCAGTGTGTGTGTTGAATAGAGCTGGGGGTGCCCAGCTGAAGACACACATTGTTCTGCTGATTTTTCTGTGAAGCCACTTAGAACCTTGTGGGCGAGCTGCCTGAGGCCTAATGGCTTAGCTGTTTTCCTTCCCTTTTCTCATTAGACACAGAGACTCTGAATCACCTTCTGCTTAACTGCCTTACCAGAAACTCCTACGTGACCTACCACCCACATACCAGCCCCAGAAGGAACGGTGAGGCCTCCCTACCGCCTTTCTCCAGCTCATCTTCACTCCTTCACCCCCATATGGGTTCTTTTTTTTTTTTTTTTTTTGAGTTGTAGATGGACACAATATCTTTATTTATTTCTTTTTATGTGGTGCTGAGGATCGAACCTAGTGCCTCTCACATGAGAGGCAAGCCTCTACCACTGAGCCACAACCCCAGTACCCCCATATGGGTTCTTTATGTTTAACAAAGAGTGGAGGTCAGCTGTATTTGCTTCCAAACCTATTCATGGCAGTTATACTAATTGTGTACAGACGATGTAATTAAATAATACGTAAATTAATGAAATATGTTGTGACTAGAAAGAGTGGTCCCAGCTGACGGCCTGGAAAGACTTAATATGGGCAAATCATTATGGCTAGAGAGTAACTGCACAGTAGAGACCACTATATGTTTGGAGAAATTGTAAAAAGCTAGAAAGGTGTGACATTTAGGTGATCTCTTACAACAGTCCTTGCTCTACTTAAAAAAAAGTCAAACTTGGTTTTGGCAATCTCCACCAGTGGAGCCTAATACTCAAGAAGAAATTCTTTTTGTTCTGAAAGTTCTCCACTTTCAGAACATCATTTCCTTATGTTCTGCATACACACCAGGGATACTCCCACCCCAGGACCTTTGCACTTGCTATTCCCACTGCCTAAAATGCTCTTGCTTAAATAGTCACATGGATCACTCCCTTACCTTCCTCAGGTATCTCTTGCTCAAATGCCACTTTCTCACTGAGGCCTAGAGGTACAAGGTGCTGGGGTACTGATCACTCCCTACAGGGTAAGCACTTCAAGGATACCTTTCCTGAATACCTGAGCAATGGCTTTGGTGTACAGTGGTTACAAGAGGAAGAAGTGGTTACAATTTTATTAATCCACAGGGACTGAATAAAGTCCCAAAAGTTATAAATTATTTTTTCTCATTCTAGCCTAAAGGAAATAGAAAAATACCAATCATAACAGAAATGTGGGCTTTGTCCACCCCAAGTAGAGTCTAATGCTAAGTCCTAATTGACCACTCATTCAGTCACTCAACACCTACTCCCATACCATAGTACATCAATGTTAAGCACTGATGGGGAGACCTTAGAGAACAACAGTGAGGTTCTGGCCTCCTCCGTCTACTGGGGAAAGAGCTGTGATATAAAGACTTGGAAAGAGCTTGCCATGTAATGGGGAGTGGGGGCAGTGTGGTGGCACCAAAGCAGAGGGGCACAGAGACTTGTGCAGGGAAAGGCTGGGCATGTTCAAAGAACCAAGTGGAGGCCAGGGTGACCTGAGTTCTTGGGACAGGAAGAGAAAATTACAAAGCGGACAAATGATTCCCAGTTTATGGACACAATAAACCCATTAGTGCTTCATAAAAATCAGTTTTTGACCCCCAAAATGATTAAGTTACAGTCTATGGGTGAATGAATTTTATAGAATATAAATTATATTCAATAAGGCTGTTCAAAAAAAGTCTATGGGACCCACTGGAAGGAGCCAGAACTCTTTGGCAATGGCTGAGAACAAAATTGGAGCAGTGAAACCAAGGAACTGATTAATCAATTCCAAGTTCTCAATGCTGAGACTATTTCAATGACACGGGTATTAAAATAAGTTAGAAATCATAAACTGAAGCTTATTATCAGTGACAACAAAAATACAGCTAGTCCTATCAATAAATGGACACTAGGACAACACTGTATCTTTTACATATATATAAGCCATCCTGTAAACAGGACATTGGCACACATGGATATGGTCCTTAGAGGTCAGCCTCTTCAAACTCAAGGCAGGTAGAGAGAAGCAAAGAAGAATTTCAGTGAACAAAGAATAATGAGGGCAGCGGGGCATCATTTCTGTGGCCCAGAATACCCAGGCAGTACACCAACACATCACTATGCAGTATACATTGTTCCAGAAAACAGCAATTTTTGAAACAATCAATAATTCGAAATACAGTATATTCCTTGAAATAGCTTAATTCTAGAAAATAATGCATGCATTTCTTATATGATGTATCAGTTATGTATATAATATACTTTGTAAAGCTGAACATTTAGAAGAAGTAACTTAGTAACAAAGCTTATGAAATCTTTACAACTATAGCCATTCACCTATTATTTTTCTCCAAAGAACAGAACTCTAAAAACATTATTATTATTTTGGTACTGAAGATTAAACCCAGGGGCACTTAACCACTGAGCCATATCCCCAGCCCTTTTTTGTATTTTATTTAGAGACAGTCTCACTGAGCTGCTTAGCACCTTGCTGTGGCTGAGGCTGGCTTTAAACTAGTAATCCTCCTGCCTCAGCTTCCCGAGTCTCTGGGATTACAGGTGTGTGCTACCACGCCCGACCACAATTATTTTGAAGTTACCCTAAGTGATATATTTGTTGCTCAGGTTCCCCCCCCCCCCCATGGGTTTTCCACATGTAGGATGATGGGACAAAACATAAATAATTTCATTGATTTTTAAGACTCTCTGGAAATTTTAGGAGTTCATAGTATACTAAAAACAGAGGGAAAAAATGTTGCCATTATTGGGGATGAGTTTGACACTGATTTCTCACTGTAAAAAATAGTATTTAAAGGGAAGGAATTCATTTTACCCTATCTTATAGAAGACAACTAAGACAAGGAATGAGAGAATTTAAAAAATTGCCACTTTGTGAATGCCACTGAAAAAAATGTCTTCTGGTAGAATTCTCCATAAGTGGAAATACCACCAGGTGAAAACTGATGGGGACAGGTGTCTGCAGGATTTCAGAGCACTCACAGATCACTGCTACTTGGAAAGGGAAAATTGTACCTTTACAAAGATGGAATTCAGCATCACAAACGGTGGTACTTACCAGATATGTACAAGATGAAGTACCACACTGACATCTAACTAGGGTCTATCCAGACATCTAACAGACACTGGACATGTAGTTTACAGGAAACCAAGAGGGGGAGGGCGGGGGCAAGTTAAACAATACCAGGAGGAAACAATGGGGCAGATACAGGATATTCTATAGGATAACTAGCCTGCTCTCTTAGAAAAATAAGGGTCATTAAGAAAAAAATAGTGCACATAATACACAAATTAAAAAATGTGGGAAAAAATAATAAACATTTTTAAAAGAAAAAAAGTAAATTTTAAGGACGAAAAGAAAAAATAGTGCAAAACTCATAGATTCAGATTACAGACAGAACATCTAACTGCAATGAGTGAACAACTGAGTTGGTGGGTCTTAAGAAAAGGATAAAAAACACTGGAGAAAACTGGGGTGTTTTCAGTGAGTTTGATGTTAGATACTATTCAATCGTTTACATTTAAACTTTTTCTTGGATGTGACAAGGAGGAGGATAAGGAGAGTAACCCCGTCCTTGGGGTATGTTGAAGTCTGCAGAGGTAAAGGTATCATCATGTTTGCAACTTAAAATGGCTCAGCAAAAAATACAGATTACAGAACTGTTGCTAACTCCTCTCCTGTATGTAGACAGAAATGGCATTTATGATAAAACTGGAATCTAGGTGGTAGCACATGGATATTCACTGTTCTATTTTCATTTTCCTTACTCTGAAAACTTTTCCATGAAAAGCTGATACACACAAAAGATGCAATGGGGCCTCTGGTTCATCTAAAGAAAAGGAGCTGTCCCCCACATTTATAGAAGACAATGAGGGCATATGTTTTGTGATTTTGATAATGACACTCCCAGAAAAAAACAGTAGCTTCCATAGCAAAGTATTTCCACAGTGTTACTATCTTACCATGCTGAGGGGATGGAGGAGAACCAGGACTGATGCCTCAACCTGCTCATACAGCCAAGCTGGTATAGGCCAACTTCAGCCCCTCTGATTCAGTGCTGGCCACAACCATAACTAATAAACCTCCCTTGGTCCTCAAATGCAAGAGAACAGCTGTAGCATTCTTAGCCAATGAACACTGGGAGCAATGTCTTCAGATGAATCCCTACTCAGTGCCATCTCCCTTCCCTAGGTGCCTATTTCCTCGTATGTGAAACAGGAGGAGGCCCTAGCCCAAACAAATGCACCAATATGCATGGAAAGCCACATGCAAAACACATCAAATCCATGAGGTGGCATGAGAGTGTGGGCTATCCAGGGAGTTCAGTGTCAAGACCCTGGCTCTGCCTTTGTCTCGCTCTCATATCACAAAGGACAAGTGGGGGACACACCAGCCAGTGCTGGGATACAGGGAGCCTGACAGTATGTGTAATGACATCATCACTGTCACATGGCCCCAGCTCAACACCCTCAGCCACTCTTCACTGTTGGTTCCATTTTATAGGTAGCACATGGAAGCAGAGAAGAGCAGGGCCATTTTCTCAAGTTCTCAGAGCTTGTTATATGGTAAAAGTGAAGACTGAACCCAGAAAAGGACCTCCAACCTCTCTAAGGATCACTATCCATCTGGCATCACCTCTGCTTATGGTCTGGGCTGGCACGCATTTGGGATGCAACCAGAGTCCTGTTTCTGCCCTTACCTCCCACAGTCCATTGTCCACACAGAAGCCACAAAGGAGGGGATTAGAATTCAAGCCAGCTTAAGAGCTTCCAATGGCTCCCACCTGACTCAGAGGAAAAGCCACTATTCTCCTAACAACCTGCCACGATCCACGCCAGCCTCCAGGCTTGGGCCCTGTGTGAGCTCTCCCCTCTACCTAGAATGCTCCTCCCCGACAGCCACAAGGCTCACTCTCTAACTTCCTGAGTGATGCAAAGTTGTTGTTTTGTCATAGGCCTTTTCAAAACACTCTCATTAAAAGCAAACTCCCCTTCCTGCTTCTCTCTCCAGGGTCTCTTGACCTGTCACAGTCTCATGGGAATCTTCACAGTGGGCTGAGTCCCACCAGATCAGGTCTTTGTCTATTGAATTCACTGGCCATGTCTCATCCCTGGCCTCTTGTTGTAGGAAGCAAAAGGTCCTGTCACATCCTCACCCAACAGCTCCAGCCTGTCTGCCTTGAGATTGTATCCATCCGGGGGAAGCCATTTGAGGCATCTCTGCTTGGTGTGAGCCTTCCTTCAGACATCAGCTCATTGACCACAAAATAGCTGGAAGGGCAGTACATGACATAAAAAGCAGAGAACAGCGGGGATGCAGGCTAAAGAAAAGCAAGAGGCTTGAGGGGGCCGCAAGAAAGTAGACACGTGCGCTGGGAGCCTCAGGTGCCCTCCAGGAGGACCCCTGAAGAGATGAGGCTGAGGGACCCTTGGTTTCTCTCAGGCAGAAGCCAAGAGGCTATGGATGACTTAAGCCTGACCCAAGGATGAGATGTCCAGCCACTTTTTAAGAGGATTAAAAAAGAATTCCTTCAATCCACTTCAAAGTGCTCTCACAATAGCAGGCACATGGCCTGCTGATGTGAGTAAAAGGGACATGAACCTAGCCATGTGCCAGGGAAAGCTCAACAGTAAAGATGACAAAGCTACTGGAGGCAGGGAGTGGGCTCTGAGAATCAACTCCACCCTCAAGGCACCTAATTGGTAGTTACCTTCCCACCTCCTCCCACCTAATCAACGCATGTCACACTCATAGGAGATGGCTTAGATGCTGCCAGCAAAGTTTTCATTTTTCCCTCTGGCACTACAGAGAGGTGGTGCAGGTCTTTAAGACCATGCTCATGCGATGCTCTGCTAGAGGTCATGGAAGGCACCCGTGGGAGCCTTGAGAGTGACATCAAAGGCCACTGACAGTAGCCACTTGTGGCGTCTGAAACATTCTAGGGGTAAAACAGGACTGCATTATGCTCTGGCGGCAGAGGGGGGACCTGCTCTTTCTCTGGATCCACCCCAAAACAACAGTGGACACCTGGCCAGAGCTAACAGTCAAGACTGTACCTCTAACCTAAACCTGGGTCAGCCAGATTCTCCACCTCAGGAACTGTAATCATCAATCATATAAGCAGAACAATCTGAACCGGGTACCCAAAAGGAGACAGAGAAACTGGGTACCATCCACCAGGTGGGAGAAGCAGAAAAATGCATCTGTAACAGGATTACAGAAACAAGCAGGGAGGGGAAAAAAAACAATACAAAAAAACCACCAGAGCTGAAAACTAGGGGCATATTGAGAATGTTTTCTCTCTTCCTGGGACACAGTGGGCTTCCTGCCTTTGAAGCCCCCTCTCAAATCTTTATGATAACCCTCCCTTCTGATCATGTTCCCTCAAGATGGATTCCATTCCCTCTGACTTAAAAGCCTTAACTGCTACAGATGAGATCTCACAGTGCCTACCCCCTCCTCCCACGCCCCCACAGGTCTCAAACAGGTTCTTCCTGGGAGGCTGGTGGCAAAGACCCACGGGAACAAAGCCGCCTGCCTGTCAGAGAACAGCCTATTCTGTGAGCATGAGGCATAGCTGGCTTCTCACTAAGGCGTCTTTGTAGAGCTTATCAAAATGAAATAAGAGAGAAAGCTTTTGTCCTAATGCATGCCAGGGTCTTGCTGCTGTTTTGGGAACGTGTAGGTGGGTGCCACCCGCGAGGAAAACACAAACTTGAAGAGTCACTGGGAGCCCTGATGGTGTTCTGGGTCCCACGGCCATCTGTTCTTTTAGTAAAAGGCTTCGACATACTGTGTGGGGACATTTCACTAAGAGCACAGGGAAACGTTTCTGCCTACATGCGGGTGTCAGGTCCTCAGAAGTACCAAAACAGGCGAGCTAAGGATGAGGGGCAGACTTGAGAGTGGGACAAATGTAGCCAAGCACTTTAGTATGGCTACCTGCAACCTGGGGTGGGGAAAAGCTGCAGTGGAAGGCACCTCCTCACCAACTGAGTACCAGCTGGCTGTGGGAATTCAAGGAACTGCCCACTCACCCCAGCACTATAAATAAAGCAATGGTTACTTTTCTCAATGTGTGGACCAAAAATGACCAAACTGATGAGTTCCTCCACTAGACCTCCTAGGCACAGGTGCTGACTGTGGCCTATAAGGACAGTCATCTAAAACATCAAAACCACTTTCCAGTTTTTGTTCAATATGAGACTGTTCCCTCCAAAGATGGATTTCAATACTCCCTTCTCTGGCAGCCCTTTAAAGGTTCTAGTCTTTAACTCTGTCCACCTTCAGCCTCCATTTCTATTCAAGGAGAAAGGCCAGAGAAATAAAAGGGCACAGGAGGGAGGATGTTATGTGCCTTTTCCCCCTTCCTAATGTAAGTCATTTTCCCCAAGAAAGGGCTCCTCCCATGATGGAGGAGAGGAGGGCAGAGCAGTTTGGTCAGAACTGCCCAAGAAGTAGGGTGGGGAGAGGAGGAGGAGGAAGGGGGAGAAGAAACAGAGGAAGGAGGTGGAGAACAGAGGAAAGGGTGGGAAAGGGGAGAAAGGGGAAGGAGGAGGAGGGAAAGTTATTCAGTCTCAATTGTGGCTACACCAATCCCTCTCCAGTCCTGGATTCAACAGCTCCCTCCTTCCTCCCCCACCCCATACAACTCTGGAGGACCTTGTAAGGGCATGGAGTAAAAGATGCTTCCAAGGCATGCAACTCTGATATCTGAACTCTGGCTAAGGGGTCTAAACTTTCCTTTGGCTTACATTACTGTAGAATACCCTCCCTGAGCCTCCAGTTTCCTTATCCTTAAAATGAGGATAAGAAAGAATTCTACTTGTAGAAGCGCCAGAGCGGGGTGGGGGGTGGGGGCAGCAAATGACACGTGCAGTTTTCGGTTAGCCGGTCCATCACTCCAGTGAGGCTTCGAGTGTTTCAAAAGGAGGAAAAAGACCGTGCCCATCTACTTCTTCCACAGCCAGATCGAAACACAAAGTAGTGACTTAGGAAGTGGGACGTTTCCCAAGCGCGGCACAGGGCGCATCCCAACTCCCCGGGCGGAAGGGGCAACTTCGCTGACTTGAATTACCTCACCCTTCTTATTTCCAATGGAGGGAGAGGCGGAGCCGGGGTAGGGTGTCCATCGGGACTTAGAAACGTTCTAAATTCTTCCCAAAGGTCCCTGACCAGGGCTCGGGCCATTCCTGAGCGTGTGACCTTGGGCAAGTGACTTGCCCCGCTGCGCCTCAGTTTCCTCATCTGTGCAGTGGGCATAATGGCAATACCCAAGGCACAGCACCGCTTTGAGGAGTGAAGAACCGCCTGGTCGCAGCCACCGCTCACAACCGTCCGCTCCCACTGTCCCGGTTCTGCAGGCCCGAGGTTGTCCCCTCCGGGCGCGGCCACCACCCAGGCCTCAGCCTCGGGCCACGCGGGCCTCGCCGCCGCCACGCCCCGGGTCCCCAGGCCGCGGCTGCCGGCCGCACCCGGGTCGGGGGTCGCGGCCCGAGCCCCCCACCCCGCGGGCGCGCCCGACTCACCGGTGTAGTGCACCACGCAGGTCTGGCCGCGCTTCGGGAAGGTGCGCCCTGAGGAGACAGACAGACGCGCCGGGTGAGCGGGGGGCTCGGCGGCGGAGCGCGCGGGCCGCGAGCGCCCTACTCACCGTCTCCGGGGGAGATGGTCTCCACCTGCACTCCCATGGCGGCGGCGGCGGACGCTGGGCGGGCGGCGCGACGGGCGGCGTGGACGGGGAGCGGACCTGGCGGCAGTTCCGCTGCTCTGCCTCGTCCCTCCGCGCGTCGCCTGCGCACGCGCGCGCCCCCGCACGCCCCGCCCTGCGTGCGCGCCCTCCACACGGCGCGCACGTTCCGGAAGCCCCCGGCGCCGCGCAGAGGAACCGGAAGCCCCGAGGCCCCCGGATGCAGCTGGGTTTGGAGACCTGTCCAGCCTGCCCCTCCCTGCCTTCCTCTGTGCTTCCAGCCTGGCGGGGATCTCCTTGACCGTGTTTCCGCCTCTGGAAAACACGAGTCGTAATTGGGGGTCGGCCAGTTACTGACTGGGTGACTTTGAGCAGGTTCACAGTTCCACACACAGCTGCGCATCCTGCGGAGTGGGTGGCTGTGAGAAGGCAGTGCCTTTGTGTCATGATAGCGTTCAGTAAATGGCTCAAGTTTCTGGGCTCCTCTTTGGAGGAGGAGTCAGTGTTTGCATTGCTCTGCCTGAAACCTGTCCTCTGTTGTCCGAATACTTCCATTCATTTCACCCATACTTCACAATCGTGTATTCTCATGGAGCCCCTGCTGTTTGTCATGCATTACGGTAGATGCTTGGGAGATAGCACTGAAGAATATTCTCAGAATATTCTCATTCTCAGACCTCAAAGAACTTGGTCTGGTGTGGAAGACAAATGACCATGTAAAGTTTCCATTCTCTAAGTATAAATAGAGCAATATATGGTGTCATGCCATGACTTAGCTTGGAGTATGGTGAAATGCTTTCCTGAGTTAGCCAGGTTTAGCCAAGGTCTGAAGCATTGGCCAGCTGTGCAAGTGCATGTTGGAGTGGGGAGACAGAAGAGAACATTGTGGCACAGTCTTAAGACCTAGGGAGGCAGGTGTGAACTAATCCCTCTCTGGTTTCTCTGTTTGTGCTCTTGTAGTGTTTTTAACAGGATCTCAAAGTTCTCTGACACTGTTCTCATTGTCTACATCCCCTTCCCTAGAATTTCAGTGAGTTTGTGATTGCTCTGTCAATTTTTATAGTAGAGTACAGGCTGTGAGAGAAACCAAATTAAGAGTGGCTGAAATGAGAAGTTACTGCCTTTCTCATGTAACAGTCCAGAGGCAGATGGTTCAGTGCAGGTAAGAATTCATGGGCTGTCCAGGCACCCATGTTTCTTCTTATTGTGCCTCTCAATCCTTAGAATCTTACCCTCGTATGTATGGTCCCAGATGCTCTCCAACATGCTTTCCTTCCAACAGTGGGAAGAGGGAAAGGAGGAGTGAGAGCACATCCTCTTTCCTTTAAGAGCATGACCTACAGGCTGCACACATCTCTTCCCCTCATACCTCACTGAGGAAGAGCAAATTTAGCTCTTCATTGTGTGGCCAAATTTAGCTTCATGGGAGGTTGGGAAATACAGTTTCCACTCTAGGTGGACATATGCCCAACTAAAACTCAGGGATTCTGTGTTTACATAAAGGAAGAATGGATATTGAGAGACAAATTTTAAAAGAGCAAACTCAGCTGTTGCTAGGACACTAACCCTACAACCTAGAGAACATCAGACTGCAGAGAGCATAAATTATGAAGCAAGAAAGCCACCGGGAGGTAAGAGAATTCTTGCATCCAGTTTCCCCTGAAGCCCAGCAGGAGGAAACGTGCTTCATTTTCATCCTGTAATCCTGTGGTTCTTTCATGGCTCTGCATTGGGCATCTATTCAAAACAGAGTCCTGCCTTTGAGACAGAAACCATAAAAATCCATAGATATAGGACTTTTAGGTCTTCCTGTGAGGATTCCCAAGATCCTCATGTTTGCATCTCTTCTTTCATACACTTTCTTACTGAGTAAAGGAAAAAAAGCATGTGGCTATCCTTTCAGCTGCTGGTGGCTGTAAGACCAACGACCAGATGGAAGCAAAACAGGACCAACGCAGGCTTTTATTCCAAGAAAGTACGCTCCCGGACCAATTTCCCACCCAATCGCCAGGCTCGAATAGGTCGGGAAAATGGCGCTGTGCCTCGTGTTACAGAGGGTTATATGGCCTTTTCCCCATCCGGAAGAGGCAGGCCTGGGGCCAGGAAGAGGTGTTGACTTAGAGTCCAGTGTCTTCTGAGA
>CM053401.1:154717581-154795519 GCA_028644305.1 Xerus rutilus | reverse complement strand
CTCGTGTTACAGAGGGTTATATGGCCTTTTCCCCATCCGGAAGAGGCAGGCCTGGGGCCAGGAAGAGGTGTTGACTTAGAGTCCAGTGTCTTCTGAGATTGGTTTTGGTGCAGCTGGTGCTGTCAGATCCCTTCCGGTATGAGCCGAGAGCATCACTGGGGGCCGCCATCTTGGTGTGCTTGGCGCATGCGTGCTGTGTCCCACGCATGCGTGCTGCGCTCGTCGCATGTGTCGCATGTGTACTAAATTTGTCGCGCGCGACAGTGTGTGGGCTGGCTCCGGACGGTGATGGGAAAAGAGGAGGTCTCTAGAATTGTCTCCCAAGGAACTTCCTGGTGTTGCGTCAGCACAGTGCCACGGCTCAGCACCGCGCAGCACAGCAGGGGGGTCTGGTTTTCTGTGTCTGCCCGCCGACCTAACAGTGGCAATATGCAACACTGGCCCGAGATAAATTGGACTACAGAACCAATGTGTGCTGTGCAACATAAGAGCCACTTATTAAGCATTTGTAAGTGTGTGTATGTGTGTGTGTACACTGAGGAGCTTGACCATTGGGTTACATCCCTGCCTCTAAGAAAGTTTTAATTTTTTCACTTCTAACACTTCCACTTTGCTCTTCCTTATGTTTTATTTATTTTATTTATTTGCTTAAGTTTCCATCTTTCCATTTGTTTTGAGATGATTTGTTCTTACTTTTTCTTTCTTTCCTCTTCTTCCTTTTTTTTTTTTTTTTTTTTGGTAGTGCAGGGATCAAACTCAGGGCCTTGCACATGCCAGGCAAGTGGTCTACCACCAAGGTACCTCCCCAACTCTTGTCCTTATTTTTTGCAATATTTTATAATAGCTGCTTCAGAGACTTGATCAGATAGTTTCAACAGCTGTGTCATTTCAACATTAACATGAATTGACAGTCTTTTTTTCATGTGTTGAGATTTTCATGTCTTTTCATATGTCAAGTAATTTTGGATTATATCTTAGACATTTTGAATATCATGCAATAATATTCAGAACCTTTTAAAAAATCCTGTGCTATCTTTGTGTTAGCAAGCAATTGTCTAGATTGGGCTCAGCCTATCTAACCTCTCAATCAGGCTCCTGCAGGTACAGACCATCATTGGTATTGCTGTTGCTGCCACCCTCACGAGGATTTCCTGGGGGTGCTGTACAAGCAAATGAAAAATTATTTTTTTAAAAAAGAGATTTCACCTGCTCTGTACATTAGGAGATCTTGTTCTGCTTATTGTCCTGAGCTAGAGATAGAAAGCCTCTCCTGAAGCTTTCTCTGTCTGCCCTGGTACTCACCTCAACCTGAAGAGTCCAAGATTGAAAATGCTACAGGGAAAAAATAAGAATAAACTTGTTGCTAGCTCAGAGGTACTTCAAACTCTTTTGTTCCTCATGTCTATCTGCTATTTTTTATTTTTCAGAGTTCCTTGATGGCTACCGCGTGCATTTTGTCCAGGTATAGCTGCATTCCTTGGAGGAGAAGGAGCAGTGTGCTTACTGCAAGCCACCAGAGGCAGATTCTGGCCCCTTTGATTTTAAAAAAGATCTCTTTCACCAGATATGGTGGTGCACACCTGTAATCCCAGCGATCCGGGAGGCTGAAGTAGGAGGATCCCAAGCTGAGCAACTTAGACCCTTAGCAACTTAGTGAGACCGTGTCTCAAAAATATAAAATGGGCTGGCAATATAGCTCAGTGGTAAATGTGCCTGGGTTCAATACCCAGTACTAACCAAGAAAAAAAAAAACACCTTTCTGGAGATACAGCAGGAGATGGATAAAGCCAGTGTAACCATATTAATAGTTGGGGAATCTGAGTGAAGGCTATGATGGGGAATCTCCATACTATTCTGGCCTATACTAGAATGATCCTTGAGGACATTATGCTAAGTAAAATAAGCTAGTGACAAAAAGACAAATATTATATAAATCTACTTATATGAATGACTTAGTCAAAACTATAAAGATAGAAAATAAAACGGTGGTTCCTATGGGCTGTGGGGAGGAGAGGTAGGGAATTATTGCTTAATGGGTAGGGAGACTTTGAGTTTTGGAGGGTGAAAAAGTTCTGCAGATGGATGGTGACAACAGTTGCATAATAATATATCGAGTGCCCCTGAAGTCAGCTTTGGTAGTCAAGATAGTAACTTTTATATTATATGTATTTTATTACAATAAAAAAATGGATGAGGGGATTCAGATATAAAACAAAACCAGCAATCTAAGAAAACAAGGTGTCACTTTTCCAGTCCAACAGGAGAAATTATGCTTCTGTAGTCTCCAAGGAGCTGTCATGTTGACCCAGCTTCACTTCCTACTGGTTGCAAGATTTGGGCAGGGCACATTTCTGGGCCAAGTTTTGGTAATATAGAAACACATAAGTAGTAGGTGGGCTACTGGGTCACCTCCAGCCTCTCAGCCCAATACTGAGCCAAGAGCACCAAATCTGGGCCTTCTTACCCTTACAACTTAAGTCAGCCTGTTGTTACTAGAGCCATGGAGCATACAAGACTCAATTTAGCATAAGACACAATAAAACTATAAATTTGGTGTGGTGGTACACGCCTGTAATACCAGAGACTTGGGAGACTGAGGAAGAAGGATCCCAAGTTTGAGGCCAGTTTCTGGTTCCAACCCCTGGCACAAAAAAAAAAAAAAAAAAGAAAGAAAAGAAAAAGAAAGAAAGTACAGTGAGATTGTGCTTTGAATTTAAGAGAAGAAACCCAAAGTTTCTGAAAGCACAATGTGTATTCCAAAAGGGGCTCTGCAAGTGTAACATTTTGGAAACATACCCAACTTGGGTGGGGGTCTGATACCCATCCCAAGTCAGAATTGCCTAAAGTCCTGAGCTCTTCCTTTCCCCCTTGACCTCCTGTAGCTCTCTTCTTTCACTTCTTGGAGAACAACTTATAGATTTTTTCAAGGTATCAAATATATAAGTGACTGACAGTATCTTCTCTCTAAACTTTGAAGTTTTAGTTTAAAGATTTGAAACTTCAGGCTAATGGTGAAATTTCAGGCATTCACCAGTAGATGGAGTGGATATATTTGAGCCTCTTTGAAGTCTTAGGAAGCTTAGGGAGTATTAGAGACATCCCCTCCATCCCACTCAAATGTTCCAATCTCCTCCATCCCACAAGTTTCCAAGGGGCTGTCCAGATTCTACTTGGACAGAAAACCTACTACTTTCGGGAGTAGGAACTTTCACCTTTGGAGAGCTCTGTGTTGTGTGAGAAGCCCCTGCCTTGGACGGGCTCTTCTCTGCTTGTGGTGGAAGTGAGTGCAGGAGGCCAACTCTGAAGGTCCCAAACTTGGTGGGAAGAAGGCTTGGGTTGGGGGAGGTGCATTGCTGTGTCAGGCCATGACTGAGACTGCTGAGTACTGCACCAAGCAGAAGACTTGGGGAAAGGAAGTGGTGGAACAGAGACGCCTAGCTGAAAATCTTATGCATTCCCATGGTGGACATTTGTGGTGTTTGTCTTTCTTTTGAAAATAGCACTTTGGTTTTCATTTGGGGAAGCACTCCTCCACTCTTTAACCATAATATTCAAGTGGAACTACTATCACTTGCAGTTCCAGACAGGGCATGTGACCCAAATCTCGCCAGCTGGATCTGTGTGTCTCCTTAGATACAGCAATTGATTTAGGGGTGGGCATATGTCTCGTGCTGTTCAGGTTGATACAAGAAAAAATACCATAAACTGGGTAGCTTATAAATGAGAGAAATTTATTTATTACGGTTCTGGAGACTGAGCAATCCAAAGTTGAGGCAGATTCCAGGTCTAGTGAGGGCTGGCTTTCTGGCTCTTAGCATCTTTTCACTGCATGTTCACAGGGCAGAAGTGGTGAGGGGTCTCTGGTTTCTTTCATGAGGACACTAATCCTATCATGAGGGCTGTACTCCCATGACCTAATAACGTCCTGAAGGCCCCACCACCTGATACCATCACCTTTGGGCTTAGGTTTCAAAATATGACTTTGGGAGAGGGGGACATAAACATTCAGACCATGACAGTACAGGACACACACAGAATGTTTTAGCTTGGGCTGCCCTAACAGAATACCATAAGCTGGGTTTTTTTTTCCCACTTGCAGGGCTAGGGATGCAGCCCAGTGCCTGGCACTTGCAAGGAAAACACTCTACTGCTGAACTATACCCCAGCCCCAAGCTGGGTGGCTTAAACAGAAGTTTATTTTCCCAAGGTCTGGAGGTTAGAATTCTGAGATCAAGTGCCAGCAGTTAGATTCGGGTGAGGGCTCTCTTCCTTGTCTATAGATAGTCAATTTCTTGTTTCCTCACACAGGAGGGAGAAGCAGGGGAAGAGGCAGACAGGGAGGCAGAGGGAGAGAAAGAGACAGAGAGAATTCTCTGGTGTCTCTTCTCATAAAGATGCTAAGCCCATCATGAGGGTCTGTGTCACCCTCATGACCTTATATAACCCTAATTCTTGCCCAAAGTCCCATCTCCAAATACCATCACATTGAGGGCTAGGGCTTCAGTGTGAATTTGGCAGGGGCATTGTTCAGTCCACAACACAGTTAAGTAATCCTGGATACTTGTGGGCACAGTTACTGATTTAAGAGAATCCTGATGATAGTAGATCCAGCAGTGCCTGAATTGAGATGACCCTTAAATTTTCCATTGTGTAGGCCAATATAGTCTTCTTTTTGCCAGTTCAAATTAGACTTTCCTGCTGCTTGCAACAAAAAGATTTTTGGGTAATATGATCCTCAAATTCATAGATTACTCAATCTGCAAAGGCTGAACTTACTGGCTTATCAGCTGTGTGTGTGTGTGTGTGTGTGTGTGTATCACTACAGGGGGTCCTCACATTTAAATGTGCAGGAAAATTGTCTGGTAGAAGTGATTGCTAGTCTTTACTCCTGAGTTTCTCATTCTGCAGATGTGAGATGTGACCAGAGAATCTGTATTTCTAAGAAGTTCCCAAGAGATGCTGTTGGCCAGGGAACTACATTTGGAAGACCACTAGTGTAATGGAAGCCCCCAATTCCTGCAATGAGGACACCTGGAATCTTAGTGGTCCAAGCTTGAGAGAAAGAACCATGGCGGTGTGTTCCAGTAATCCATGGGAAGTTTAATCACCAAGTAACTCCCAAGGGAAAGGTTTCTTATTCTCAGACAACCTTTAAAAATGTCTGCCTTGCCTCCCTTTTACCGCACTCAGTAAAAGTTCAGAGGCTGTTATGGTTTGGATCTGGAATGACCCTAGAGGCTCCTGTGTTGGAGGCTTGGTCCCAGTGCAGCAGTGTTCAGAGGTGGGCATGTGGGGAAGTGATTGGATCTTGAGATTAATCCATTGATGGGCTCATAACTGAATTGACCGTTGAGAATTTGTGAAAATTGGGAGGTAGGGCCTAGTTAGAGGAAATAGGCAACTGGGAGTATGCCACAGGAGGGTACATCTTGTCCCTGACCCTTCCTCACATGTGTTTGCATGTTCTCTCTCTGCCCCCTGGTCACCATAAGGTGAGCAGCTCTGCCCCACCATGTACTCCCTGCCTTGCCAAAGACCCAAGTGGATGAGACCATACTGAAAGCTCTGAAACCATGAACCAAAATAAATATTTCCTCTTTTAAGTTGATTTTCTTGGGTATTTCATCACAGTGATGAAGAGCTAACACAGGGGACTTATAAGATCTTCCAGGGACAAGTGGAAGGGAATAGAAAACCCTTCCCCTTGACTCCTTTCACGTGCATCATTCACAGCTATGGTATTCAGACCTGGTAGAATTCCCTGAGCCATGCCAGTAGCAAATTTCCTGTTCTGTTGCTCTCCTGATTTCTCTAAACATCAGGAAATTTCTATTCCGTTGGATCTAAACTGAACTGTATCTCTAAGGTGGTTTGGGGCTCAAGAATGATCCTTAGACCTCCATGGACTCAGATATTTAGTTTGGGAGTTTTGATCATTAGATCATAGTGAGCACAAACACTGACCTGTGGCTCTAGGGGGAGTCACAAAGCAGTATGAACCAATGGCCAAGATGGGGCTGTATTGCCCCTGAGGGTCAGAGAAGGGACTCTTCACCATCCACAAGGCAACAGGTAGATGACTCAACTGCAGAAAGTGCAGTGGTGGGTGTTCTGCATACAGTGATTTATCAAACCCCGACACTACGGGAGTTTGATAAATTGCTATTAGCCCTCTTTTACAGAAGGGAATGCTGAGGCTTAAAGATATTGGTAATGTCCCTATGGCTACATGTGTATCTTGAAAAATGGCCTCCCAAAGATTTCAGGTCCTAATCTTTGGGGCCTGTAAATGTTTCCTTACATGGAAACAGGACCTTTGCAAGTGTGATGAAGTTTGGGATCTTGAGATGGGGAGATCATCCTGGATTATCAGATCAGCTCTAAATAACATTTCATGTATAAAGAAGGAAGTAGAGGGAGACTTGACCTCTACCTACACAAAGAAAAAAAGGTAATGTGATCATGGAGCTGGGGTATTGGAAGATGCTGGCTTTGAAAGTTGAAGTGATGAGACCACAAGCCAAGGAATGATGGCAGCCCCTAAATGGCTGGAAGAGCTGAGGAGGGATTCTCCCCTGGAGTGCCTGAGGGTAGCACAGCCTGCTAACACCTTCATTTTACCCCAATTACCAAGTTCAGACTTCTAGCCTCCAGAACTCTTGACACAATTTCTGTTGTCTTAAACTACCAGGTCTGCAGCAACTTTTTACAATAGCCTCCACAAATATCCAGAAATGTGCCCAGGGCTGTCTGGCCCCCATCATTCTGTTTCCCCTGTATCCTGAAGCCATAACAGGAGAAAACAAATTCTGTTCTCCATGATCTGCACTTAGGAAGGGCTTGGAGATATATCTCAGCCACTCAGGACCACTGTCAACTACAGAAAAGCCAATTCTACTCCAGGGGTTAAATTCCAAGCTCACTAAAAGGTACCAGCTCCAGTCCCCCCACCCACCCCCAATACTAGTGATCAAACCCAGGTCCTTGTGTATGCGCTGCAAGCACTCCTTCACTGAGCTGCATCCCCAGCCTTTTAAAATTTTTTTTACAAAAATGGAGCACAACTTTTCATTTCTCTGCTTGAACATGATGTAGAGTCACACCATTCATGCAGTCATACCCGTACATAGGGTAATAATGTCCATCTCATTCCACCATCTCCTTACCTCCCCTCCTCCCCTCTCCTCCCTCCCCTCTGCACAATCCAAAGTTCCTCCATTCTTCCCATGCCCCCCCATCCCCTTATGGATCAGCATTCGCTTATCAGAAAAAACATTTGGCCTTTGGTTTTTTGGAATTGCCTTACTTTACTCAGCATGATATTCTCCAACTCCATCCACTTTCCTGTAAATGCCATAGTTTCATTCTTCTTTAAGGCTGAGTAATAGTCCACTGTGTGTGTGTGTGTGTGTATATATATATATATATATATATATATATATATATATATATATATATATATCACAGTTTCTTTATCCATTCATCTATTGAAGGGCATCTAGGTTGGTTCCACAGTTTAGCTATCGTGAATTGAGCGGCTGTAAACATTGAGGTGGCTGCATCACTGTAGTGTGCTGATTTTAAGTCCCCAGCCCTTTTTAAACATTTTTTTTAAATTTTAAGATAGGGTCTTGCTAAGTTTCCCAGTGTGGCCTTGAATTTGCAGTCCACCTGCCTCAGTCCCTTGAGTCACTAGGATTACAGGTGTGCACCACCATGCCGAGCTGTAGCATTACTCTTGACAGTAATGACTCTTCTCAGAAGACATCCTGTTAGAGACCCTGGGCCTCCCAGTGAATCCAGCAGCAGCCAATTGTCCTGGGGCCACCTTACCTTCAGGTGAGCAGCAGGGGCATCTGTAAACTTGGAGTCTCCACCATACCTAAAATACTCTTGCTCAGGGGGTCCAGGTCCGGAGCCCAGGGCAAGCAGACCTTTGCCGAGCACTCTCTTTATTAATTAATATAGTAAAATGTACTGATCGTAAGTGTACAGGTCAGTGAGCTGCAGACAACATGTACACTGTTTTAACCAACACCCACACAAGATGCAGAGTATTACACATGCAGGTGGCAGAGTTTACCACCCCAAAATGTGCCACTTGTTTTGAGCTGAAGGCATTTTAGAAACAGGAGGTGCAAGAAGAGCTTTGTGACCTCCCTCTTCCTTCCTGAAAGCTAGAGAGACCACGCCCCTGTAAAAGCTGTCCTCTCGAACCAGGAGGAAAGAAGCATTCCTATTGCAGAGCCTGGGAGTAAGGGATGAGAGAATTCTGGAGAATTCTGCCTTTAATCTCCCTATACATTTCAGCTACTCTCCCATAATTACTTCTCTTTGTACAACTTAATAGATATAAGCACCTAGTTTTTGCCACTTCTGGGGGTCTTCATTTCCTTCTGAAAGCACCTGTGTCATTTATTACATTTGTATACTTTTCTTCTGTTAATCTGTGTCAATTTTATTGTCAGGTCCAGCCAAAGATCCTAAGAGGGCAATGGGAAAGTTTTGCTTCCCGCACACCTTCCAGTCAAACACCTTCCAAAGAGGCAGTCACGGTCCAGATTTCTGTCCCCACAGGTTGATCTTAGAAGAGTGCTGTCCCATAGCAATTTTTGGCATGATAGAAATATTCTGTACCTGGACTGCCCAGTGTAGCATCCACTGGTCACATGCAGCTATTCAGCCCTTAAATGTGGTTAGTGTGGATGAAGACATCACATTTTTATTCTGTATAATTTTAATTAATTCCAGTTTGGACAGCCACATGTGACTAGCAGCTACCATATATTTTTTTTTTTTAAAAACAACCTTTATTTTATTTATTTATGTATGTATTTTGTATGTGGTGCTAAGGATCGAACCCAGTGCCTCACGCATGCGAGGCAAGCGCTCTACCACTGAGCCACGACCCCAGCCCCTAGCAGCTACCATATTTTGGACAGTGCATTCTATCTTCTTTGTCTCAACATAATGGTTTTAAGATTAATTTACATTGTTGTATGCCTGCATGGCTTCTCACTGCTGAATGAGGTTTTTAAATTTTTAAAAATTTTATTTTTAATTGTATATCAATTATATGTATATATATGTATGTATCATAGAATGGACCATTTTACCATCTTAAGTGTGCAATTTAGTGGCATTAAGTCTATTCACTTTGTTTGTTGTGTGACTATCATCTCCATCCACTCCAAAACTTTTCCACTTTCCCCAAATGAAACTCTTTGTCCAACAAACACTAACTCCGCAGTCCCCGACCCCCAGCTCCTGGCAACCATAACTCTACTTTCTGTTGTTAGGTGAGTTTTTCATTGTCAAGTTAGATTTTTAGTGCTGGCTAGCATTCAAGTCTCTCGATCTCACCCTGCATTGTGTAGGAGCTGGTCCTTGAAGGTTTGCTCTGCAGAGCCACAACTCATTCACATGCTTTGGCTTGTGCAGCTTCTGCTTGAGTAGAGGAGGCTTTTGGCAGCACAACCTTCTATTTCTTTGAATCACACTCTGGATGCCCCACTATGTGGCTGATAGAGACAAGATGACTGCTCATCGTGAGTTCTTGGCATCTGTTGAGGGACTTGAGTAGGGCATCAGCATTCGCTGAATTATCATGAAGTATCAGAGTCCCAGGCATGTTCTCACCAGTATGTCAGCAGGCCCTCCGCAGCCCAAGGCCATCTTAACCCCAACTCCTTAGTACAGCTGGGGCCAAAGCTCAGAGATCCCACCCTCAGGGCTCCTTCTTTGCTTTCCTACAGGCCTGTTCTCTTTCAATAGCTAGGAACTAAAATGAGCCATGCCCTCAAAATTGACGAGGAGTTGGGAGAAGAGATGCTGTTTGCATTAGAAGACTCAACTAAATAGCTGGAATCATGGTTAGGGTGGACTAATCAGCCTTAATAGATAGACTCATCATGTAAACATGTGAACAGAACAGATAGTGTGTTTGTCCCATAGAACCTTCCAGAGTAAATGCTCCAGCAGGGGCGGGTGGGTGCTCTGCTGCACATGCCCACTCTGGGACACAGGTTGCCTTCCAGTCTGCCAGTTTCAGCACATGGATCCCTAGGTGACTCTATTGTTGTCATTTCAGCTCAAGGGCAGGAAGAGAGAGCCTGAGGAGTGGGCATGGAGGATTTCCTGACCAGGCCTGGAGTGACACCAATCACTTCCAGCAAAGAGAATTTAGTCACAGGGCCATTCTCATCTGCAAGGGAGCTGCAAAGTGTGCCACCTAAGGAGAGGGGACTAGATTTTGGTGACCACTACGTGTGTTTGAAAGCTTCTGAGCAATTACACTTTTATAGGAATCTTCTGTGGGGACCTGCAAAGGATCTTCACTCTTGAACCTTGCTTCCTGAGTGCCCCCACCCCACAGTAATAATCAACTGTCACTGTTCTTATTGACTCCTTATTTCTGACTCAGCATTTACTAAGCAATCTGAAAGTCAGTTCCCCATCTAGATTCATCTACGGGAGAGAATGCCTGAACCCAGCGAACGGGCGTGTTTGGCTTGCTGGATAATTAGGTTTTGTGCTAGACATGCCATCTGCCCCAGTCCTTCCCTCCTCTCCTTACTTGGGAGCCAGATTTTGTACAAAGCAGTGAAGCACTTGTACGATGCCCGTCCACCCCTCCTTCCCACGCACACACTCTTGCACAGGTCCCTTGGCTGCTGGAAGTTGCCATGTAAACCGTTAATAGGTTAAAAGCAGAGGATCCCCAGCTGGGGCTTCTGGAACGCCACTGTATTCCTGCTAAAGGAGAAAAAAAAAAAAAGAATGGATACAGCTGGTTGGCTGGTCTTCTGCTCAGTCTTCCCTGTCCATCCTCTGCCCTCATTCTACCCAGGGTGCACTCATCGTGGAGTAGAGCAGCCATCTTGTATCCATGAGGACGAACAAATGAAGGGAGTCCGAGTAAGCTGTGGATCTGGCTGATTTGGTGTTGGTTCATTAACTGTAACAAAAGTATTATTGTCATATAAGATATTAATATAGGGGAAACTGGGGTGAGGATGTAATGTGAGAACTCTTGGTACTAGCTGCTCAGTTTTTCTGTAAACCTAAAACTGTCTTTAACAATAAAGCATATTAATAAAAAGTCTATATTTCCAAATGGAAATTATAGAAATAAAAAATATAATATGTGGTGGGAAGAATAATGGTCCTTGAAGATGGCTATGTCCCAACCCCTGGGTTCTGTAAATATGTTGTTTTGACTGGAAAAAGAGCCTCGAGGTGAAGGGATTAGCCTAGATTACCTTCATGTACTCCATCTAATAATGTAGGCCCTTAAGGAAGAGAATCTTTCTCAACTTTGGTCAGAGGGAGAAGTGACTATGGAAGAATGCTCAAAGGTACACCATTACTGACTTTGAAGGTGGAGGAAGGGGGCCATGAGCTAAAGAATACAAGCAGCTTCTAGAAGCTGGAACAGGTAAGCAACTGTCCCCTCAGGCACTCAGAAGGGAATGCAGTACTACTGATAGTTAATAGCCCCCTTAAACCCGTGCTGGGATTCTTAACTATGGAAGAGTAAGATAGTCTGTGTTGTTTTAAGATAACAAGTTTAGACTTGTTACAAGTCTATGGCAGCATTAGAAAATTAAACTAACAGAAATAAAGAATTCATTGAATGAGCTTAATAATAGAGTGGAGATGGCAGAGGATAGAATTAATGAAATCAAGGACAGAGTAACAGAATTCACCCCATCTGAACAAAAGAGAGAGACTAAAGGAAAAGGGATAGAGCCTCAGGGAACTGTGGGGGCACTAGCAAAAGGTCAACATTTGTGTTATTGGAGTTCTTGAAGGGAGGAAGAGAGAGTGGTGCCGAAAGAGCATTCAAATACCCACGCTCCTTGATTTATGGGATTACATCCTGCAGACCCATCACGATTTGAAAATATTTTAAGTAAAAAAATGGATCCTACCTGATCTACTGACCATCATAGCATAGCCACACAGTACACTAGGTGGTGCTGGCTGTTTACCTTCCCAATCACGTGGCTGGCTGGGAGCTGTGACTCCCTGCTGCTGCCCACCATTGCCAGGGTACCATATTGCATATTGCTAGCCTGGGAAAAGATCAAAACGCAAAATTTGAAGTATGGTTTCTACCAACTATGCATTGCTTTCACACTGTTGTAAAGTTGAAATATCATGAATTTGAACTGTTGTGAGTCATCAAGGACCATGTCTAATGGCTGAAAACATCCAAAATTTATTTAGGTATATAAGCCCATAGATTCAACAAGGTGAGAGAACTCCAACCAAGATAAAAATCAAAGAAACCCATTTAAAGAAGCATCAAAATTAAATTTCTAAAAAACAAAAAGTATTTAAGAGCAGCCAGGGAGTAATGGCCAGAGGGAAAAACAAACAAACAAATAAACAAACAAAGATGACAGTGGATTTCTCATCTGGAACCATGGAAGTGGAAGGAAGTAGTACCACAGTTTTTATGTGCTGAAAGAAAACAACAATCAGCTGTAACTTCTTTATCCAGCTAATCTATCATGCAGGAATTAAGAAGAAATAAAGGTATTCTCAGATGAAGGACAGCTAAAGGAATTTGTCACTAGCAGACTACTCTTAAAGACTGGGTAAAGGAAGTTCTACAAACAAAGGATATAAGAGAAGGAATCTTGGAGGATCACAAAAGGAAGACAAAAGAATAAAAAAGGCAGAAATATATGGATACGTGAAACAAACTATCCTTATGAGTTGTATAAATCATATTTCATGATTGAGATTGTCCTGATACTCAAGACAATGATATCAAAAAGCGGATGGTAAAGGTATCTAGGGGAAATGAGGTTTCCACACTTCTGTTGGAGGAGTAAAATGATAAAATGTTGATACTAGTAGATGGTGATGTATCATTTTATATATTGTAATATCTAGACCAACTATTAGTGAAGTATATAAAGAGATAAATAAATCAAAATTTAAGAATCCTAAACAATGTATAAGTAACCCAAGAGAAGATAAACAGGGACAAGAAACAGAGGAAACAAGCAGAAAACAAATAATAAAATGGTAGACTTGCAGCCGGGCATGGTGGTGCACATCTGTAATTCCATGGCTTGGGAGGCTGAGGCAGGAGGATCTCGAGTTCAGGGCCAATCTCAGCAATTTAGCGAAGCCCTAAGCAATTTATTGAGACTCTACCTCTAGAAAAATATAAAAATGGCTGGGGATGTGGCTCAGTAGTTAAGTGTCCCTGGCACCAATACCCAGTACTAAAAAAACAACAACAAACAAAAAACATAGACCTAAGCACTAACATGTTAATAGCTACTTTTGAGAAGTCCAACTCCAGGCCAGAATTCTATGCTAGCCTTTCCATGATCTGGTCCCTAGGACATTGTTGACACTGTTCTTTCTTTTCAGGACATGCTTCTTCACTACCACTTCTACCTGGGTAATTTCAGCTCATGTTTCCCACTTCAGTTAACACATCACCTCCTCCACGTCTTCCCGACCGCCCAGGCTAGAGGAAAGTGAATGCATCTGCTGCTTCCCAGAGGACTCTGGGTTCCCTCCTTCCCACCCCCAGCATGCTTTGTCATTTCTTCTTTTTGCCTGTATTTGCACCAACCAGGATGTAAACTCCATGTGAACAGAATAGTGTATATCTTGTTTGCTTTTGAACCTTAACTGGCACCTAGTAGCAGCTCAGAAAATGTTTGTTGAATAAATGATTCATTTCCCTCCTGAGAGACAGGCATGCGGCCCGCCCTGTCAGCTGGGCAAAGGTGAAGAGGAAAGCAATTGTGAACCTTCTAACTGTGTGTCAGGCTCCCCCAAGTCTTTGTTCATCCCTCACCATTGCCCTGTGAGATAGGCATTGCCATTCCATTCTACAGACGAGCACATTGAGGCTCCTAGAGGGGAAATACTGCTCACAGGGTCACCTAGTAAGTGAAGGACAGTCAGAATTTGAACCTCTTAGCCGGGTGTGGTGGCACAAGCCTGTAATCCCAGCACTTTGGGAGGCTGAGACAGGAGAATCACTAGTTCAAAGCCAGCCTCAGCAACGGCGAGGCGCTCCTCAACTCAGTGAGACCCTGTCTCTACATAAAACACAAAATAGGGCTGGGGATGTGGCTCAGTGGTTGAGTGCCCCTGAATTCAATCCCCAGTACCAAAAAAAAAAAAAAAAGAATTTGAACCTCTTTCTGGACTTGTAATTAACTTTGCACCACCAAAAGACACTGCCTCCCCTTTTATAGATGCCCCTTGGATTAGAGAGAAGTGATACTTGCTGTGTATCTGTTCTGTGTCAGGCACGAGCATGTTGATCTTCCTCAAGCTCACCAGAGACTGCTGGGGTAGAAATCAGAGGAGGAGAGCCACCTGCTAAGGTCACTTAGCTGAGAAGGCTAAGCCAGGTACACTAGGGTGTTCTGACTCCAAGGCTGGTGGGCCCAAGCAGAGAGGTTACACCTCAGAGTCACCTCCCAAGTTGACTACCAGGTACTAAAAGCTTCCATTAAGGCTTGTGGCATAAGAACAGTAAAAGACAAGAATCCATGACTCATCTGGGTGAAAAAGGGCAGAGAATGACAGGCACATTGACTGCTGGTGGTGACGGTGCACAGATGGAGATCAACCATGAACTTTGGGAGCTAGCCTTGGAGAAAACTGATTCTGGAGAGAGCTTGGGAGATGGGGGAAGTTCTCCCAATACCCTCCCTGTCCTGCTGCATGGGGCTCCAAATCACAGTGCTCACGTGTGTCTGCCTTCCTGAGGTAGACGTGGCCAAGGAGAGCCTGCCTCATTTTCCTTCTGCCAAATAGGAGAAGTTGCCCACTGCCCTTCCAAGACCCTCTCAAGACTGCAAGACTGACCTGAAAGAATTGTCATCAGGCCTTTGCCAATTGGTCCTTGGGGCCCAGACAGGTGCAAAAACTAACCCAGGTCACACAGGCTTGCCTGAGCAGGAACGGTGACAGAGCTTTGGATTCCCAGTGCAGTGCTCTGTCTTGCCCCAGAATATGCTCATGCCTCTCTTTCTCACCTGGACAGCTGAGGAGATGAAGAAGCAACTGCTAAGCAGCAGTGTGTAGGGGTGATGGTGGAGGATATGGTATAGACTGGGCCAGAATGGCAGCTGGGGTGATTCCAGAGGCTGAAGAATCCTGGGAGGGAAAGCCTATGTCAGGTCCGAGTGTCCCAGACACCTATGGTCTCAATTGCATTCTCAAATTTTCTAAACCATAACAATAAGTGCCCCAAACAAAATGACCTTTGGGGTGACCATGGGGGCCTTGACTTTCTTCCTGTGACTGAATTTGTACCTGCCTTGTGGGCAAGAAGTTCTCTTGTTGTCCCTGGGTCTCTGGTCCCCAGCTCTTCCCCTGTACCATATCCAAGAGAAGGATCTGGAGAAGAAGAGATGTGTTGCCTGTGAACTGCTACAGGCTGTCCCCTAGAGCATAGCAGATTTTCTGGTGGACAGTGATGCTTGGCACAAAGACACACCCTGGGGATAGGTCACTGCAGCTGCTGGCTACCCAATAAGAAACTGGCCCAGAGAGGCAGGTGCCAATATCTGCCTTCATCTTGCCCCTTGGAGAAAGCATGGCAGGACCTGCTACCTGTCCCCTGCTGTCTCTGAATACAGAGGTAGGAGGATGCGGGACACCCATGGAGGATCATGCATGGGTATAGCATTTCCTCATCCCACCCCAGGCTTCACAGACTCTTGCACACTGTCAGCCTCCCCTCTCCTCTCTCCATCTGACCTGTGGGGAGCCATCCGTGGAATGCATGGAGGACTTCTCTTCGGCATTGTAGCCATGGGAGAGACGGGCTGGCATTTTGAACCCGCTGCGGCATTCCACGGCCAGGTCTGCCTAATGCAAGTGCCCGCCTCTTCCGCTCTGCTAAGGAGTTCTTATTGCATCGCCGGGAATGGGCGTGCCCCTTAGGCACTGAGTGAGCTTACCTGTCTCCGTCTTCTTCCTACCTTGGTAAAGAATGCTTGATAGAAGGTCTTTGAAGTCCCCTCATATAAATAAAGCACACCCAGGTCCATTTTGCCGTTACCAGATGCCAGTTACCAAAGGTCAGAACCATCTGGGCCCGTCCTACCCCTGTGTTTTGAAACAATTTTCTATGTTCTGTGGGGCTTTTTTGCTGTTTTATTTCTTTTAGCCAGTCTTTTATGGGTCAGGGAATCTCGTCCTCACTGTCCACGCAGGACGTGGATGACACTGACCAGTCTCTGTCTCTGTCTTCGAAGCTCCACCAAGCCATACCTCCTTTATAAGCCCTCCCAGATTTCCCACCCCTGGAGTCTCCACAGCCATGCCCAGGACTGGGAATGCTCATCTTCTTTCCAACAGAATAATATGTTTCTCTAGTGAAACTATGGTCTCAGAAGGGGCAGGTCTTCCAGATGACCTCTATCCTCTGGTGTCCTAAGGTAAGTTAGAGCAAGGCCATGTTGACAGCACTGTGTCCTTGACCCCACTCCTTGCCAGTTCTGCAACCCTGGGAAAAGTGCTTTACCTCTATGTGCCTCAGTTTCCCTCTCTGTTTAATAAGGATGGCAAAAGACCCTACCTGATAAGGTGTGGAGAGAACTAAATGGGTTAATGTGAGTAGAACATGACCTTGTCGTTTCTCCTCTGAGCACTGCAAGCAAAATATTATTAGCCCATTTTTCAGATTAGAAAAATGAAGATCAGAGGGAAAGAATATCCCAGGCTCAAACAGTTAATATGCAAGAGGAATGGAGAGGAAACCTGGGTCTGACCCTAGGGTGGGGATAGGCTGCTTAGAAGTGGTGCTCACTTGGGAATTTTCTAGAAGGAGGTGGGAGAAGGCCATTCCTAGGTCACCTGGGGCCAGGCTCCTCCTGACTTCCTGCCGGATTCCAGCCCATGGCCCTAGGCTTAGTCACTGATGACCTTTGTCTGGCCAGCCAGGTAGCTTTGTTTATCCTGCTGGATACACATGGCTCCCAGCCCCTTCCTCCCCATGAGATCAAGCCCAGTCGCCCCCTGGGATCCTCATGCCACATGTGAAGGGTCTAAGCTCTTTCCTGCCCATGATCTCATGGGTCCTAATCCTGCAGGGCAGCCTCAGGCATGTTTCCGCTCTTCTCCAGGCCTCCTCTGCCTTTCCTGGTTGTAGAAGAGAGACTGTAAGGCCCTGCCCCCTCAGAGGACCACTATAGCTGCAAACCAGAATCCTACGCAGGGGCCATAGTTTGGATGTGGAATGTTCCCCAAAGGCCTGTATGTGGAAGGCGTGTTTCCCAGGGTGGTGCTACTGGGAGGTGGAAGAACATTTAAGAGGTATGGACTGGTGGAAGGAAGTTAGGAGTGTGATCTAGAAGGGGCTGCTGGGACCCCAGCATCTCTTGTCCTTTCCTGGCCATGATGTTAACAGGCTTCCTCTGCCACAGGCTCTTGCCATGACAATGTGCCTCTCCAGGCTACATAGATCAGCCCCAAAAAGGCAGGACCAATTAATCATGGGCTGAAACCTCCAAAACTGTGGGCTCAAATAAACCTTCCCTCTTTTTAAGTTGATTATCTCAGGTATTTGTTACAATAACAGAACAGCAGGAAAGGGCTAAAGGAGCAGAGTTGGTTAGAACAGCCCAGAAGGGAAGGAATAATCACTTCACAGAAGATTGCAGTGAGCATCACCATGTGAAATGTACTAATGATACTACCTAGGATGCCATTTGTGTGTAAAATAAAACACAACATGACACCCACATCTCATGTCTCTGGAGCAGTGTTCTCAGCTGCAGCTATACTTAAGAACCTGGACCTGGGTTCAACTTTCTTTTAAACTTTTTACTACAAAAACTTTCAAACATGTCCTCCAAATAATGAGACTAGTACTATAAACACCCCTGTACCCACCCCCAGCTCTGTCCATCTTGCATCAGTTATTCACACACCCACTGGTTTTATTCCAGATTAGCTGAAATCAAATACCAGACATGATGTCACTTTCCTCATGAAAGCTCCAGTGTTGTCTAACAGATGATCTGCCAATATCAAACTTATGAACATTAATTTCATCTAAACTCAGTTTGTACTCAGATTTCCTTGATTGTCACAACTGTGCTATTGAGACCAGGGCAAAAGCACAGTCAGTGTAGATAATGAATAATTGGGTCAGGAAGATGTGGGACAATTCAAAAGGAAATAAATGATTCCAGCAGCTTAGGAGGCTGAGGCAGGAGGATCACAAGTTCAAAGCCAGCCTCAGCAATGGCAAGTCACTAAGCAACTTAGTGAGACCCTGTCTCAAAATAAAATACCGTAGGGCTGGGGATGTTCCTCAGTCTTCAAATGCCCTGGAGTTCAATCCCCTATAACCAAAAAAAAAAAAAAAAAAAAAAAAGCTAATACCTCCAGAACACTGGGTCATCACCCTCACTTGTTGCCAAGGTCACCTTCCTCCAGGAAATTGTTCTTCCCAGCAGCAAGGAGTTGTTAATGAGTACCCCTTGGAGGGTTCTCCTTTCCTGCCTTTTCAGGCAGATATGGAAAATAGGGAGAGGCACTCCCTGGATGGCTCTCTTCTTGCCCTTTTGGTCACCATGTAGGTGGAATGGGAGGAGGGGGCATGAGAAGAAAGGAACCCTGAAATCTATAAAGGGGCAGGACACCTCTTCTCCCTTGGGGCACCAGCTCTGGACCCCCTCCTCTCCAGAGTGTGTGTGTGTATGTGTGTGTGTCTCTCTCTCTTTCTCTTCAATCTTTTAAATAAAACTTTTTGGTCTTGCCTTGGTATTTCTCGAGTGTTCAATCTTCAACACCAGGAAATGGGACCCAATCCTGATTTCCAAGACTGGTTTCAGATGGGGGCTTGTCCGGGATCATCACCAAGATAAGCTCCTCCACAACCCACATCTTCCTGAGGTGCAACTTTCTGTCTTTCTCTCTGGAGGACAATAATGGGTACCTGTCGGCTAATTAAACACAGTTCGTGCAATCTGTCATCCAACAAGGCTCAGGTGAGAGGATTCACAGCCTAGGTGCCTCCTAACACCTGTCCTGCAGGTCAGGTATGTTGGGTTCAGCCAAAGTTGTCTCTCACTGTCCTATCCAGGCTCAGAGCATATCTGGCACGAGTACACCGTGTCCCTAATTCCAGTCTGCCTTTGGATGCATCAAGACAGACAAAGGGTTGGAACCATTATGAGATTCTGGCCAGGGCCACTCCCTGATGAATCTTAAAGGTTTCTTCCCTGACCTCCTCTCCCAACCATCGTTATGGGTATCCTGTGGTGACTGGTCCATAAAAAGGCACTGAACAAAAGCCCCAGTGATGTATACCTCTGGATGAGCCATACTGCACTCCTCTCGAGCATTCCCCTCCCCTGGCCAATCAGACTCTGACTGTTCGGATTCTAGGGTTGAGAGAGGGACATGGAGTGGTTTGTAAGGAAATGCCTGGGTTTCCTTTGTTCTCCTATTAAGCCTTTACAAGCCTGTGGGGATTCCCATTATTGTTTCTGTGCTCCTGTGTCATCTGTTAGCTTCTTTGACTGCAAAAAGGGAAATTTATATGTACCGCCCTCTAAAGATTACTTTAGTCCATGGTGAGTGTCAATTCTTTATTCCAGTCTTTGTACCTAGTGTTCTGCTGTCAAGCATGGTCTCAACACAAACTCTGATAGAGAATCATGGCCATCAGAGGGAAATATAAATTTTACCATTCTGCAGATTAGCCTGTTCTGTAAAAGGAAGGACATAGTTCAAGATCCTATATGCAGGCCTAAGGACATCTCAGCCCTTGTTTAAAAATAAAACCCCAATTGTGCCAAAAATGTAAATTAAATTCAACTATGATCCTCCATTCTAAGTGAGGCCCAAATTCCCACCCCCTAATTCATTATCTAATGGGAGGCTCAACACAGACAGATCAAGATTCATTACAAAAAGGGGTCCCATGTTCTCCCTGGGATTACCAGTCTTACAATAAGGGTGGATAATTCCAAGGCTTGCATCTTTTTCATGATAACACATGAAAAAGCCCATGGGTTATGACCAGACTGGTGAGGTAGCTGTTAAATCCAGAGGTCATACACAGGGAAGGAGAGGTGGAAACTACTGGCCACAAGAGGCTCCAGAGCTCTGATCTGATAAAGATGTTCTGCTTGCTCCTTTACTAGAGTAACTATAGCTCTGTCATTTTGTTAGAACTCTGTTTTTTGTTTTGTTTTGTTTTTAAATTCTATGTATTTGAGCTCATGGTTTTATGGTGAATTCATGTTTGATCCTGCATATCTAAATTAATGTAGTTTTCTATTCCATTTTATTTTATATAACTATAAAGGTTTTTAAACTCTGTTTTTGTTCAGAGACCAATTTTCAAGGGTTAGCTCTCAAATAAATTGGAAAAATCTCCTTTCACACACACACAAAAGGAGATAGATGTGATGGTTTGAGGAATAAATTTAATAGCCATTGAGGACAAGCAGCCACCTAAACCTTTGATTTCAGTGTTCTCCATGGCTGTTGAACTTTATACCTAACATTTCCAACTGAACAAGCCTGCCTTATATTTAAGTCATAATGTGAAGTCTGATAGGTTCTATTCTAATTTCTAACAAGTTAAATCTAATAGAGGCTTTAATAAATATCTGTAGTGTTTTCTCCTTGTGAAGATCTACCCACAAATAGCTACATATCTTTGTTTCCTGTTTTATGTATGTGTGCACACCTATGCATTGTATTGTTGTGTCTACATATGTGCTCATGTCCATATATCATGTACATGGTATAAAAATGGCATAGATAAATGAGTGCTCATAAAGTAAAATTTAAATGAGAAATGAATCCAAATACTTTTTAGTTCATGTGACTTAAAAAAGGTTTAATTTAAATTATGTAAACAGATGAGAGTAAAGATGTCTTTAAAATTACTAACTCACAAGTTTTTCTAGGTGGTCATAAAATTAACAGAGTGTTGGTTTCTATAAAATGTCTATAATGTAATATCCATTGCTTCTAGGATTTTTCTTCAACAGGGAGGATATGGCTAATACTGTTAGTTACACTTGTCTGATATCTTGGTTTTTATAGTTAAAAATGAGTAAATTAGATTTAACATAAATGGTATTAATCTTCGTAAGTGTGTTTATTAAAGGAGACATATGATTAATGTACAAAGTTAAAGTGCTAAAACATCAACTGCTAAATATAAAATCAAGTACTCTTGACTTAAGTTCCATAAGATAATATATTTAAACATTATGTGTGTTTTCATAAATGGATAAATTAAAAAATGTTCAAGCTTGCTTTGTTTCTGTTTTCACTAAAAACAAGCTTACTAAGAGTTAAGATTCTATCAGGTGTAATTTATATACAAAGGATATAAAATGTTTCAGTTAAAGTACTATAAAAATAAAGTATTTTATTAAAGTGGAGTAATTTTTCTAAATTCAGAAATTTCATAAAGATTGTTTCAGAATATGGATTTTTAAAGGTGTCAACTGATAGGAAAGAGATATAAGAAGGTTCTAGGTATGGAAATATATTTTAGCATGGAGTAGAAGGAAAAAGGAATGTTTCTAGATGAGAAAGTCTTTGTGTGGTAAAGTAAAATGTTGTGGAATGTCTAATGTTATAGAAGATTTGTGGAGGGTAAATTTCAAAAATTTTTGTGTGTAACTAAGTTGGCTATGATTAGCAAAATCAGTTAAAGTTATTTAAGGCTTTTTCCTAAGGTCAAATATTAATGTACAGATATAAACCAAAGTTTAATCCTCTATACATTGAAGTAAAAAAGATTTCTTAAAACATTAATTTGCTCTTATCTATCAAGATAATTTCTTGCACCTGTTAAGTCTTATTCTTCAGAGTAACTAGTCTTAAAGAAACTAGGGTTTATATAACTCTTGTTAAACAACTGTTACTTTAGAGTATTACACTACATTCCAGATTCTAAATTTTTTTAAAAAGCTAAACTTGGTTAATATAAAAACATCAGTGTAATTGTGGCTATTACTGGTTTCTTTGTATACTAGATGTATTCATACCTTGCAAGTATGCAAGTCTTCAAAATATAAAATTTAGAAGAGTATTTTACCAAGCTGGATTTCTTCAAAGTAAAGTTTAAAGTAAAGGCTTGGGATTATAAAAATTATGTTTCTTGGTTCATAGCTATTACATGAACTAAATATGTTTTTATTCTTATTAACTTCATTTTACTTTTTCTTGTAAACTTTATAACTATTGTCTGTTAAAAGTACAATTTTACCTATTGTCTTACAAAAGTACAATTTTCAATATAACAATCTGAGTTAATTTGAGATGATAAGCCATCACCTACAGGACAGACAGAATGTAAGGCTAACTTCCAGTACTAATACTGACCCCAATTAAATAGAAGGGGTAAAATAACTATAAAGTTATAGACATTAAAGGTAAAGCCCACTACTCTTACTTTGAGACTGGCAAAACTGGCTTGCTGGATGTTTAAGACCAAAGCTTAGAGACTAAAGTTAAGGAAGTAAAAGAACCAAGAAAAGAATAGCCAATATTTGGCTTTTGTCCTCTGAGTCAGCTTGGATGCAGGGAACATAGAGACTTCTCTAAGCGTGTTGCAACTCTGGGCCACATGACCTCCCAATCAAGGGGATCAATGGAACCTTGGAGAACAGAAAGCAACCAGTGTACATGCTGCAAAGATGAGGGTCATTGGAGAAGATGCTTCCAAGGGAAGCCACATGGTCAACAAGATCCTGACCCATCCTGGAAGATGGCATCAGAGGAGTTAAGAGGCTGCTCCCAAGCTTCCAAGAATGACTCTTTGAGAGAACTCAGCTGGTTCATAACTGTAGATGAGAACAAGGTCAATTTGACCAGCTTGGTCTTAAACAGCTAGCAAAAACAGTTATAACCAGAGTATAGCAATACTTGGGCATTTAAAAGGAAAGACAAAAGTTCTTTTAACTTAAGATGTATGCTTGTGTCAGCCCCACCAAGAGTGAGACTGGAGGCTATAAAAAAAGAAATTCTTAGACAGGAGTCCCTGATAACTATCAAAAGAGACTATCAGAATCAAAATTTTTTTAGTCAATTTAAGGCCTACAAATCCTCCTAACCTCCTACATTAACAGACTTGATTTGTTTGCCGTTATGATTAATCTAGCCCTAAGTGACAGAAATAAAGAGATCTCTACTAAACAGGTTATGCCAATAAAAAGGTATTTTACAAAAATCATATGACATTAGATACGCTAACTACATCTTATGGGGGCACCTGTGACATTATAAAAATTGTTTTGTGCTTATATTCCTGATAACTCTGACAATGTAACTAATGTCATTAAAGATTTATATTCCCAAATAGTGACCATGTCCCCACTGGCCTTCTCATGGGAACAACTTCTTACCTCTTTGTAAGAAGCATCTGCCATAGACATGCTGGGACATGCTGGGAATCACTAAGTTGCTGGCCATAAGGAACAGTAGCCATAGGCATGCTTAGTCATGCCTGCTTGCAATTGGTAAGGAGCTTTAAGGGACACTAGCCATAGGCATGCTTAGCAATGACTATCTACAACTTATAGGGAGCACAGCTCATGGATATGTGCAAGGAATATACCCAGTTGCAATTACATTATCTTACTCGACATAACCAATGAACACTGAGTTTCACTGTGTGTAACCAATCACCAACGTACACCACCAACTTGGAACTGTATTTAAACTACTTGTCCTGCCACATTGAAGAGCTTCACTCTGAGGACATCAGTGAGACTGGCCACCCTGCTGTCCATCCCCAGATTGACTCTATCATTCCCTGACATCCAACAATCAGCTGGAGAGAACCACTGGACAACAGCAACGTCTGCTTTGGCTAAGAATAAGTCACGCAGCATCGGAGGTACTTTGGGGCTCATGGTTGCCCTAGGATTGTGTGAATTGCTTGTAGTGTTTAATTAGAGTGCATTGAATGTTAGTTGGGGTGCTCCAGCACACCAAACACTTTTTGCATTAATTGTTTATATTTGATGATTGGTGTGATCATATGTATGCTTGCATTTAAAGACAATCCACCTCTGAGTAATTATTAATAGTGCCACTTGTGACACTCTTACACCTCCTGGTAAAAATTTACTGGTTTCAGAGAAAACATCATGTACAACCAGAAGACTAAGAAGTTAAACTCCATTGATGTATGATGTGTCAAAATTCATTCCCCTCTCACTTAGGACTAATTAGAACAAATTTAAAAATTACTGGTTTCTGTCATCAGCATGATATTCATTGACATGTTCCAGATGCTGAGACATTTATTTTGTATTAATCTCATTTCAGTACTCATGTCTTTTTGTTTCTCTCATAGAGCACCTGCCTCTCAACTGACCTTGAAACCTGTTAGTTATGAACCAGATTTTTACCAGGAACCCCTCAACTGATCCAAAATATTCCTTAAAGGGAAATCCAAACTGCTTGCCCCACATCACTCCCTCTCAGTGCAAAGAAGCCAGAGTAGTTATCATCATCTCCCCTTATAGCAGTAAGGGTCTCCTTAATAAGAGGGGGATTGAGACCAGGCCAAAAGGACAGTCAGTGTAGATAATGAATGATTGGGTCAGGAAGGTGAGAGTTGATTCAAAAGGAAATGAAATGCTAATACCTCCAGAATACTTCCCCCTCTCCTTCACCTGTTGTCAAGGCCACCTTCCTCCAGGGAATTGTTCCTCCCAGCAAGGAGTTGTTCATGAGTACCCCGTGAGGGGGGAGGGAGGGAACTCCCTCCTGCCTTTTCAGACAGATGTGGAAAATAGGGAGAGGCACCCCCTGGATGGCTCTCTTCTTGCCCTTTTGGTCACCATGTAGGTGGAATGGGAGGAGGGGGCATGAGAAGAAAGGAACCCTGAAATCTATAAAGGGGCAGGACACCCCCCTTCCCTTAGGGTACCAGCTCTGGACCCCTCTACTCTTTGGGGGTGTCTCTCTCTCTCTCCCCACTCCCTCTTCCCTCCCCCTTTCTCTGTTCAAACTTTTCGCTATTGCTTTGGTGATTCTTGGGTGTTCAGTCTTCAAAATCAGGGGGAGAGGACCCAGTCCTGATTTTGAAGACCGGTTTCACTATCTAACAGTTGGTTTGAACTCATCTGAAGCCCTGGGCTGCATGTGCACTGTATACTGTCCTACCTTTTGCTCCATATACAGACTTTCTCCTGTTCTCTCTTCCTCTATCTCCTTTTCTTCCTTCCTTTTCTTTCTCTCTTCTGCAATTGCTCTGTGGAAGACAGTGGTTCATTTTTGCTGGAGAAAGTCTTCTGTGGGGTGGTATTTAACATGTTCCTCTGTCCACTGCATTCCCCATAAACTAGTAGCTAGAAGAAGAGCTCTGTCAGATTTTTGTGTGATCTTAGAAACACTGCATCTGTGTTTCTGATCCTTACTGCATCAGCCCTCAAGGATGTAGTGTCTGATTGTTCTAGCCAGGATCAATCTCCACCAAAAAAGTTCCTGGAGAAAGATATAGACAAACCTACATAAATACAGTATCTCATACTAGACAAAGGCACCAAAAACACACTGTTAGGTCAGCTTAAGATCTCGTGTCTCTTCTTGCAAGGCAAATGCAGAATGTACGATATGCCGCCACGGGTCACAGGGAAGGAAGCATCAAGCAGCCCGCATGCGCAAAGGAACAGCCAACCAGACTCTGACACGTAAGCAGTAATGGCGCCTCCTACCAACCAGTGGACTTTTCCTGACTCATCCTGGAAAGACTCTGACCTCAGCAGGATCCCCTGACCAACTCCAGGGGAGCACAGAATTCCAGATATCTCCTCTTCCTGCCTTAAGCCTTCCCCTTCCTGACCAGGCTCTTTAAATTTTCTGTACCGCGGAACATGTGTGCAATTTTTCCATTCCGCTCTGTTGAAAGGGGAATTCGCCTGGAAGTGTATTTCCCAATAAAGCCTTTGTTAGGTGGATCAGGGTCCAAGATGCCCAATTAAAGGGACCGGTCAGGGCAGTTGCAGTCAGCAGCTGCGAAAAGGAGCGGCTAGCCAGACGCTGACAGTCACCAGTAGATATGCCTCCTGTCAATCAGCGGGTTTTCCTGACCTATCCAGGAAGGACTCTGGCCTTCTCTTCCTGCCCCCAAGCCCTCCCCTTCCTGACCGGGCCTTTCGAATTCTCCCTACACCATAGCCCCAGCGCCATTCTCCGGGACACACTCTGATGGACAGGAGGATTTGGCCCAAGAGCGTGTATTTTCAATAAAGCCTTGCCAAGTGGCTTTAATTCATCTCCTTCTGGTCATCTAGTCTTTACAGCTTACCCAGCGGTTTAATTTGCCTCCTTTTGGTCATATGGCTTTATACATACTTTGGAGAAAAGATAGACTGTTCAACAAATGGTAATAGGAAAACTGGAAATCCATATGCAGCAAAATGAAACTAAATCCCTATCTCTCTCCCTGCACAAAACTCAACTCAAAGTGGATCAAGGACCTAGGAATTAGACCAGAGACCCTGTGCCTAACAGAAGAAAAAGTAGCCCAAATCTTCATCACATTGGATTAGACCCTGACTTCCTTAACAAAACTCCTACTAAAGTGCAAGAAGTAAAATCAAGAATCAATAAATGGGATGGATTCAAACTAAAAAGCTTCTCAGCAAAAGAAACAATCAATGAGGTGAAGAGAGAGTCGACATTCTGGGAGCAAATTTTTACCACATGCACATCAGATGGAGCACTAATCTCCAGGATATATGAAGAACTCAAAAAACTTAAGAACATAAAAACAAACAACCCAATCTGCTGAACAGACACTTCTCAGAAGAAGATATACAATAGATCAACAAATATATTTAAAAAGTTCAACATCTCTAGCAATTAGAGAAATGCAAATCAAAACTAAGATTTCATCTCACACCAGTCAGAATGGTAGCTATCAAGAATACAAACAACAGAGGCTGGGATTGTGGCTCAGTTGTAGAGCACTTGCCTAGCATGTTTGAGGCACTGGGTTCAATTCTCAGCACTGCATATAAATAAGTCCATTGACAACTAAAATAAAAAATAAAAAAATACAAACAACACTAAGTGTTGGCGAGGATGTGGGGGAAAAGGCACACTCATACTTTACTGGTGGGACTGCAAATTGGTACAACCAATCTGGAAAACAGTATGGAGATTCCTTAGAGAACTTGGAATGGAACCACCATTTGACCCAGCTATCCCACTCCTTGGTCTATACCCAGAAGACTTAAAAACAGCATACTACAGTGACGCAGCCACTTCAACGTTTATAGCAGCTCAATTCACAATAGCTAAACTGTGGAAACAAACTAGATGCCCTTCAATAGATGAATGGATAAAGAAACTGTGGTATATATACACAATGGAATATTACTCAGCATTAAAAGAGAATAAAATTATGGCATTTGCAGGTAAATGGATAGAGTTGGAGAATATCATGCTAAGCGAAGTAAGCCAATCCCAAAAAACCAAAGGCCAAATATTCTCTCTGATAAGTGGATGCTGATCCATAATAGGGGAGGGGGCATGGGAAGAATGAAGGAACTTTGGTCAAAGGGGAGGGAGGGGAAGAGAGGAGACATGGGAGCAGGAAAGATGGTAGAATGAGATGGACATCAATGCCCTAGGTACATACATGACTGCACATGTGGTATAACTCTATATTGTGTACAACTAGAGAAATGAAAAATTGTGCTCCATCTGTGTACAGTGAATCAAAATGCATTCTGCTGTCATGTATACTTAAGTAGAATAAATAAATTTTAAAAATGAGAAAAAAAAGTTCCTGGAAAGTTTTTTTTTTTTTAAATGGCGCATGTCGGTCAGGTGCAATAGTACACACATGTAATCCCAGTGGTTTGAGAGGCTGAGGCAGGAGAATTGCAAGTTCAAGGACAGCCTCAGCAGCTTGTTGAGGTCCTAAGCTACTTAGTGAGGCTCTGTCTCAAAATAAAACATAAAAAGGGCTGGGGATGTGGCTCAGGGTTTAATCTCTGGTACCAATAGATAAATTAATTAATTAATAAAAAATAAAAAGGCACATACCTGTCACCACCCCAGATTGATCCAGAATATCTGGGGGCAGGACTCACATATTTGAGTTTTGTGAACCTTTCGCAGGCATTTCTAAGGCACACAGCGATAAGAGCCACTAAAGGTAGACATTTAGGTATGGATCGCTTTAACCTCATTCCAGCACTCACTGGTGGTGTGATTGGAGAAGGCATGCCTTCCTGGCCTCAGTTTCCCCATCTGGTAATGGATGATAATTGCACACACTGCACGGAGCTTTCAGGATTTCCACGTCTGCCGAGTCAGTATGAACCTGCACTTGATGGACACAATCACCTCTGCCCCTAGAAGCTCAAGGTTAGGCAGTGAACACTGTGGCTTACAGAGGTGGGGTGACCTGCCCAAGGTCACACAGAGCAGAAGCTGAATCCAGATCCTCCTGCCTGGCGCTGCTGGAGCAGCAGATGCAGTGGTGGGTTCAAAGCCAAGGAGCTGGGCCTCTGCCTTCTCTTGCCTAACTGACTCTGATGGGAAGCTGCCCCAAGACACTCCCACATCACTCTGGGCTCCACCTCAGCACCTCTGAGCCATCTGAACCAGAGGATTTCTGAACTTTTTTTTTTTAAGCCACAATGGTGTTTTCCTAAGGACAATTTATGCAAAGAGTCAGAATACAGAAAGCAAACTGATCAATGTAATCTTATACAAAATGACAAAATGAGCCCATGGATCTTCAGAGGTCCCAAAGAATGAGCTCTTAAATGCCTGAGCCAGAGAGAGTGACCTCCATCTGTAGCCCCAATCACTGTCCAGGGCCACCATGGGACCAGCCAGGCTGTGGCTGTAGGTGGTGACAGGATGTTTGCCAAAAGAACATGAAAAAGTATCCAATATTTTCAGGTCATTGTAAATCAGAACTTTTGGCTTTGGCCCTAAAAATAAACACTATGAAGAAAAAAATAGAAAAAAGGAGCTGTGGAGCTAAAAGTAGGAAAGCCCAGGCCACAAGCAATGAGTCCACATTACCCTTAGAACACACAGGCTCCTGGCCCAGCCTATGTGCCACTTCATAGAGCTATTTGGAGCATTCTGAGACAGGAAATAAGAATAACTATCTTTATTTTTAAAAATAACTAGAATGATAAGAGCTATTATTTCTCTAGAACTTAAAGTATCTGGAACCAGGTTAGAAACTTTAGTCCTCATATCAACCCTGTTTTATAGATGAGAAAAGTGAGGTTCAGAGAGGTTAAGTCACTTGCCCAGGATCACATAGCAAATCAGGGGTGGAGTCAGAATTCAAACCCAAATCTGTTGGGGTTTGGAACCTGTCTTATAATGCTGAGTGTCCTCACTTCCTGGATTTTGGGCAAAGCTGAGCAACTTCAGGCAAGCTTTTACTGTCTCTGTGCCTGTGTCTCTTGCATAAGAAGATAGTGGGGGGGCTGGGATTGTGGCTCAGCGGTAGAACGCTTGCCTCGCATGGGTGAGGCCCTGGGTTCGATCCTCAGCACCACATACAGAGCAATAAAATAAAGACATTGTGTCCATCTACAACTAAAAAAATATTTAAAAAAAAAGAAGATAGTGGGGCAGGAATTCAGGTGTCCCTCTGTCCTCTACTCAGATTCCATCCAGGATCTTTCCCCAGAGTTTTCCTCAGTGGTTGTTACCTGGGGAAAGAGGAAGAGTAAGCACTTCTGTGGAGGCAGGAGGGATGAGCAGCCCTGGAGAGCCCAATACCTCCTGCCGAGGCGAGGCCATTCCTCCAGTCACAGAAGCAGAAAGGATGTTCTGATTCCAGTCTCTGCCTGGTGGGTTCCTTGGCACCTCTCCCCAGTACCAAGTGCCAGGCCTCCGAGCTCCAACCTTGGTCTGCAGGGAAGTGCGTCTCTCAGCTGTAGCCAGCTTCCAGTCATCCTTCCTGAGACCTCAGCCTGCACACCTGTGAATGGGGCCCATGTTCTTTGATGCTACAGCGGGGGTCCTGCTGCTGGCCACTAGCTGCCTTAGCAGGATTGCGCCTCATCCTGATCCAAAACCCACTTAACTACTTCTGTGGCTTGGAAGGGACTAATAAATGGTTCCTCTCCTTCAGCCTTTCTGTCCTCAACTGTCCTGAGTTCATGGTCACCCCTATCAGAGAGAGCCAACACCCACCACTCACAAGGAAGCCATCAGCAAGTCCCAACACTGCCAGGCCCCAGTCTGAGCTTCTGTGGTGTCTCCTCCAGGGACAAACACACTCCTTTCTGGGTTCCCTCCTCCAGCCCACCCCCATGACCCCTGCAGCAGCTGCAGCAGCAGGGCCTGTGACTGTCTTGCATGAAACCCAGGCTGGCATCACACATTCTCCCTAGGCCCTCCTGCCCTGTGCTGCTGCTCCCCTGACACTCCCCAGGTCTTTCTGCCCCAGTGCTGCTGGCCTCCATGCCAGTCGGACAACAGACCAGCTCTTCTCCCATGTCAGAGTCTTTCCCTGGGTGGGCGGCCCTCCCCTCTGCCTTTTCAGGAAGGCTTCCCTGACCACATGGGTAAAAATGAAATGGCACCCTCCCTACAGCCTTCCCTGCCTCTTGCTTTGTTTCCTTTGCAACTCAGAGCACCATCACTGATTGACTCTGCAGGCTGCGTGTGCCCTTCCCCAAGAACATCCCTTCCATGATGCCCAGGAATTTGGCCTCTTATTCACTTCTGTATTCACACAGTGCTGGGCCAATAATAAATGCTTAGGAGATATTTGGTGAATGGATGAATAAATAAATAGTGCTCCTGGCTGCATACAGTAAGTGCTTAACAAATGGGAAAACTGGGCAGGGAGGAGGTGAGAAAAGAGTTGAGTTCCTCCTTCCAGGCTGGGGGTAGGAGAAAAGTAGTCAAGGAAGTCTCTTCTGCCACCCCTGATAAGGGATCCAGAGACTGCTGGGAGGAGCCAGGTGGGTGCACCAGGTGGAGGGGAGGCAAGACTTCGTTTCTGATCTCAGCTCCTGGATCAGGCACCTGGGGCTAGCCAAGACCAGAAGCTTGGAGTAGCCCATCAGGCCAACACATGGGATATGTCAAGGCAGGTCTTTGTCCAGTTAGATCACCTGACAAACTCTCTTTTTTTCAGTATCAAGGATTGAACCCAGGGTGCTTAACCACTGAGCCACATCCCCAGCCCTTTTTATGTTTTCATTTAGAGACAGGGTCTCTCTGAATTGCTCAGGACCTCACTAAGTTGCTGAGGCTGGTTTTGAATTACAATCCTCCTGCCTCAGCTTCTCAAGTCACTAGGATTACAGCTGTATTCCTCTCCATCTGTCTTCCCCTGACAAACTCTTAGCCACTCTGGGCTCAGCTCTCTTCTCTCTCCTGCATGGATGGACAGGTGACTTCCTGGAACTGCCACCCTGGGTATGTGTGCTCTGCTTGCCTTCTCTGACCTGGTTGTACATGACTGGGAACTCCCTCCCTGTGTCCCCACTGCCCTCAGGGCTTCCCTTCCCTCTGTTCCCTAGCCTTGTATCCCCTGGTTTATGAGAAAGATGATCGAGTCTCTGACCTTCCAGAGACCAGCATTGCTCAGGTGAGGAGGTCCATGCTAGAGGACCTGCATAGGGACTGGACACTTGAATCCTGAGACCTGCTATCAAACTGCTCCTCTGGATCGTCAGCCTGAGACCAGACCCAAAATCTAGCCAAGGAGAAAACCACACTTGCTTCTGCCTTTCACCTCTCCTTTCCTTTGCTGCAAAGGAACTCCACTCCCTGAGAAAGACATCATCCTAGATACATGCAAACATTCTTCCCCGACCTTCCTGACAGCCTGGGAGAAAGGCCTCCCTGTCCCACTGTGCAGAGGAGGAGACTCAGGCTCCTACAGGTCAAAGGCTATGGTAGGCCCTCCCTGGAAAACACAGGCTGGAATACAGCTTAATTATTCCTTTTCTTGGTTGGCATGTTCTGTGACCTGCATAGCCATTAATTTAGAAACCTGGTGAAGGGTGATGTGGGATTAGAAAAGACAAACAGATACACATAGAGAGACAAAGCTGGGACCAGGTGGGAATTACACTCTGATAGAGATAGAATGACCTAGAGCTAGCTCAGCATGTTCATTATATAGGTTTTAACATCAAAAGGATTTTTCATAAAGCCAGCCTCAGCAACGGTGAGGCACTAAGCAACTCAATGAGACTCTGTCTCTACATAAAACACAAAATAGGGCTGGGAATGTGGCTCAGTGGTTGAGTGCCCCTGAGTTCAATCCCCAGTACCCTCCCCCGCCAAAAGGATTTTTCATGAGAAAGTTTCTTCAAAGCATGTAGAATAAAGGACAAACTTCTGGGCAGCCCAATTATAAGGATCAACTTGTGCTTATAATTCTTTACCCCCAGCAGCTAGTGTTGAAATTCAGGGTCAAGACTGATAGTGCCATGGCAAGCACAGAAGCTCCTTTGAACAGGGCATCACCATAGCAACTGGGCAGTCTCAACCTGTGCCTTTGCACAAGGAGTTCCCAGCAGAGGTGCACTCCTGTCTCTGGACAGAGAATGTAATTGAAATTGAAATCAGTGCTCCTGACAGGCATGGAAGCATTCAGGGAACTCACAGCCTAGGTGGGGACAATCAGTAAACAAAGGTGATCCTGTACTTCAGGGAGTCACGTGAACCCAGGAGGCTGTGAGGGGCCTGACTCAGCCCTGGGCTTCCTGGAGGAGGACGTTGCCCTGGAGGAGAAGCAGAAACTGAGCAGAAAAAGAGTATTCAGGCCATGGGAATGAGGTGAGAGCCCAGTCAGGGAAGAAATCCATGTTTGATAGAGTGAGGAGGGATAGGGGAGGAAGGATGAGAGATGATAGAGGAGGAGGAAGCCAGGACCTGTTCCCATGCAGGACCTTGTGAGTCCCAGCTGGGAAGTGGACCTCTGTCTCCAGGTTCTCCAACAGGAGGGCCAGCCTGGGATGTGGGTTTTGGATAAGTCACCTCATTGACGGAGGGTGGAATGGCAGGGGAAGCCAGGAGTCAGGGAGGACCCATGGAGGCTTCTGCAAGTGACAGATGTTGGGGCTGGGGACATGGCTCAGTGGTAGAATGCCTACCATGAATGGGCAAGGCCCTGCACTCAATACCCAGCACCTTCCCCCTAAAAAAGAGCCAGTGAGGGGTGTTGTGCCTGGACCAGGGTGGAGGTGGTGATGGAGAAAGTGGTGCCTTAAAGGACATTCCAAGGTGCTCCCAGCCTCGACCACACTGCAGCGCCCCACATGGGAAACTGCAACTCCACCTCTGGTATCAATGGATCTGCTGATGACCCACCTACCCTAGGCCCAGACATGGGCCCCATGGACAGTTTAGGGACAGTCTGAAACTTCAGGAGCAGCTGACTGCTGATTCCCTGGGAGTTCATCTGGCCTTTATCCAACTAGGACCCAAGTGGAAATCATGGAACCCGGGGATGTTTCTTGACACATCTGATGGACTTTGAGATTGGGCAGGGAATGGCACTCAAAGTAACTTCTGCCTTCTCTGGGTCATTCCTGCTATCACCCACCTCCAGCCTCCATGCCCCTGAGTGATCACCCAGGGTCTGCTCAGCAGTAAATGAAGGAGCATGTGTATCTGTCCCTCACACTCTCCACACATGGGAGCACCTGACTGTTGTCCCTTACTATTCCATGTGGTGACAAGGGCTTTGGACCAGACTGCACAGATAATTCTCACCAAAGTTCTGTCCCCTTGGTGCTTCTCCTCCAGCATGTGGACTGAGGGTGGCCGCTGTGTGCTCCTGCAGGTGCCTGGGCCACATCCATTCCAGGCTCAGCACATCAAATTTCAGTTCTGCTGGGTCTTCTTGGTGCCAGAACAGTGCCTGGCTGCCGACCCTTGGGGGCACATGTTAGGTGAAGGGGAGAGGCCCTGCAGGGACACTCATCTGCCTAAGCATGTTCAAGGCAGAGGGCAGGAGAGAATCAGACCTGGAGGAGTCCGACACTGTTAGAGTGTTGGATCCTCACACTGTCTGGAACATTAGCTGTGAAATCCCATTTTACAGATGGGGAGGTTGAGGCACAAATGCTTAAGCAGCATATCCCGGCTGGCAGAGCTGGTGTTCACATGTGAGCTGGCTGACCTTCGGAGTCTGTGTTAACTGCTGCCCCATGAGTTAAGGAAGGGGCAGGGAGAGGGTGTCACCAGGGAAGTGTTTGTGGCAAAACTATATCAAAGGGCCATGGAGTCTTTTTGGGTCAGATCTAAATCCCAGCTCTGCCACTGGCTGGCTCCGTGACCCTGGGCAGGTCATGGCTATATGAGAGCCAGCTTCTTTATCTGTAAAGGTGAATGGACTCACTATTTCTCATGGCCATTATCAGGATGAAATGGAATGACGCAAGCCCGGCCTGGCTTGTGTCCAGTGCTCAATAAATGGCAGCTGGCATTGCTACTGTTAAGCTACAAACCACCTACCCCTCCATGGATTCACTTAACAGGTACACACAAATATTTATTGAATAACATATGAATGACTGATAGATGATAGTTAATAGTAACTAATTATCAAGTCCCTACTATGTGCTGGGCCCTGGGCCCTTGGAACATTGGTTATCTGTCCATCACGGCTCCCAGGGCCTCCTTTTGGCCTCTCTTCATCTCAGCCCTTTCCGGAAGTTCAGAGCTGCTCCAGACAGAGCAAGAGCCCTGCACTCAGATGCTTCCCTCCGGGTCCTTGTCTGTGGTGATGGCCTCCCTGGGCCTCCACCAATGTCCTTCTCACATTTTTGGCTAAAAATTGAATTTAGTGAGATATGTCAACTTAAAACGGAGACCCAAAGAAACAAGGGCTTAAATGCTCCCTCTTGTATAGGAGTCTAATCTGCTGCGGCAACTCTGCTCTGCAAAGTAGTGTTGAGTTCACTACATACCTAGGCTGTGACCCTTTTTGGAGTAGATACTCTCCCACTAAGTCTGCATTCCAGCCAGAGGGAGGGACAGAAACAGAGTACATCCCACATATCCTGTTGGTCAGACTTTATCACTGGACTATTCCTAGGTGTAAGGCAACCTGGGAAATGCACTCTTTATGTTGTGTTAAAAACTGGAATTTGGGCAGGGCATGTTGGCGCATGCCTGTAATTCCAGCCATTTGAGAGGCTGAGGCAGGAGGATCGCAAGCTGGAGGCCAGCCTCAGCAACTTAGCGAGGCCCTAAGCAACTTAGCAAGACCCTGCCTCAAAATAAAAAATAAAAGGGCTGGGGATATGGCTCAGTGGTTAAGCATCCTTGGGTTCAATCTCCAGTACTGTAAACATCAAAAACAAAAACTGGAGTTTCTGCTATGGTGAGAGAGGAAGGAGAAAGATGTGGGGGATAACTGGGATTTTTCTCTCAGAGAAGAAGCCACCTTGCTGGGAAATCTGAAGGCTTTGTCTAGGGTCATGCTCAGGACCCCTGTGACTGTGCTGAGACCGTTATAAAGTTAGGGATAGAATGATCCCTGAGGTACATAGGACATGTGCCTGTCTGTGTACGAGTGTCCTGTTTCTCAAGAGGGTTGAAGCCAGTGTAACAGGCAGCTGTGTTCAGCTGCAGGGTACAGAGTGCTCAACTGAAGGAAGGGGGCTTTGCCCGCAACATGTTCACATCTGAAACAAGAGACCAAGGCAGGCCGTCCCAGGATTGGTTTGGCATCACTAGTACCATTGACGATCTCGGAGTCCCTGGATGCTTCCACTCTGCCACCCCTTCAAGCTTTCAGGATGCTGCAGTAACTCCCAGCATCTCCTCCTCAAAGAAGAGCACCCTAAACAGGAAAGAAGGGGAGGAGCTTTTTTTTTTTTTTGGTGTAGGGGATTGAACCCAGGGACACTCTACTACCAAGCTAAACTCCCATTACTTTTTAATTTTTATTTATTTTTGAGACAAAGTCTCACTAAGTTGCTGAGGCTGGCCTCCAACCGGCAATCCTCTTGCCTCAGTCTCCCAAGTCACTGGAATTTCAAATGTGTACCACCAGGCCTAGTGGGGCAGGGGCTTTTCATTCTCACACCTTCCTCTTATCAGGACTTACAATCTTTCCCCTTAAGTCCACAGTTTGATTACTGAGACTGGGCACGTATGCACTCAAGCAAGGGCAAGATTTGCTAGTAAGGAGCCCAGAGGCCAGCTACAGTGATCTGTGGGATTAGATGCTCCCAATGAAAACTGCCTTTCATGGGAAGCCAACTATGTGACGGAGAGTCTATTAGCGTTGTCTTCATTAACTCTCATGGCCGTCTGTACAGTACAGAAGACCAAGGCCTTGAACTTGGGACTTAAGGTTTCCAAAAGGACCTGTAAAACTTGTCTTGGTTGGATCTTGAAAAAGACGGGAACCAGGCAGCCCAGCAGGACTAATATCTGTTGAAGTGTGTGCCCAGAGCACAGCACACACTCCATTCAGCTCTGACAGGCAGGACAGCGCCCGCCCTAAGATGTCCTTGTCCTCCCTGGACCTGCCTATGTCAACTTATGTGGCAAAAAGTTGTTAGACAGTTGACTGTAGAACAGGGAGGAAATGTTGGATGACCCAGGTGGGCCCAATGTCAACCCAAGACTCCTTAACAGTGGATGAGGTTCACGGAAGAGGAGGAGAAGGTCTGAGTGGCTTTAGGTGAGGCGGACTCTGCCTGATAGGGCTGCTTTAAAGACTGAGGAGGGAAACTGGGCCAAGGAGTCTGTCAGCTGGTAGAAACTGGAAAGGACAAGGAAATGGATACAACCCAGAAAATACAGAGAGAAACATGGCCCTGCTGGTGCCTGAACTGTAGCCCAGTGAGAACTGGGTCAGACTTTTGACCTATAGAACAGGAAGATGGTTATGTTGCTTTAAGCTGCTACATTTATAATGAGCAGCCACAGAAAACCAGTGCAGTGGCCCGGCTATTTGCTTGTAGAACAGTGCTCTCAGCCCTAGCTTGGCCATCAGAACCCCCGGGAGCTTTTAACAATCATTTTTAACTTATTAAATAGATTAATATCCATTTGACAAATTATTGAATTGAGGGCTACTATTTTCGCATTCCTTAGTATGTGGAAAAAATGCATAACAGAAAGTGTATAATACAAATAGTACATATATGTATTATATATTTTCTTATACTGCATTTATATAATATAATTATATTAATTATAATTAATATCATATTAATAATTAACATGTCAATTAATCAATGTTAATACTTTATATTACTTAATTATGATTAATATATTTATATGTATTTATATGCATACACACATATAGTCCTTAAACATCATGCTGAATGGTTGTTGAAACCATTCTGATGCTGTGATTATTTAAAAATTTGGTTGGAGCTCATCGGTATTTGTGTGGTGAGTTTATATTTTTTGTCGGCTCATAAAGGCAGCTCTCCCGCTTCATGACAACAGCAGTTATCGCCTGCTTCCCCTGCCCCAGTGCACGCCGCGTTCCCATTAGTACCACTGGTTGATAGGAGTGGTTCTCTGGGGACTCAGGAGGGCTGTTCTTTATTTTTTTATTTTATTTCATTTTTAGTACCAGAGATTGAACTCAGAGGCACTCGACCACGGAGCCACATCCCCAGCCCTATTTTGTGTTTTATGTAGAGACAGGGTCTCACTGAGTTGCTTAGCGCCTCGCCGTTGCTGAGGCTGGCTTTGAACTCGCGATCCTCCTGTCTCAGCCTCCCTAAGTGCTGGGATTGCAGGCGTGTGCCACCGTGTCCTGCTAGGAGGGCTGTTCTTGAGGCAGTATCTGAACTGCTGGGGATTGTGATTCACCCTCTTTGGGAAATACGCTCTCTTTTCTCCTCACTTCCTGAGAATCACTAGTGTAGAAGACAGAAATATAGCACCGGAACAAACAGACTGGTAAACCAGCGTGTTCACTGGAGACTTTTTCTCCAATAGTGTGAGAATATCAATTGCTAGCAGTGGTGAGTTTGCCATGAAAATATGACACTTAATATGTTTACACCAGGCATGGTGGTGTATGCCTATAATTGCAGCCACCGGGGACGCTGAGGCAGGAGGAATGAGAATTCAAAGCCAGCTTTAGCAATTTAGGGAGGCCCTAAGCAACTTGGTGAGACCCTGTCTCAAAATAAAAAGTAAAAAGGGCTGGGACGTGGCTCAGTGGTTAAGCACCTGTGGGTCCAAACCCTTGTACCCCCGCCCCCCAAAAAATGTTGTTCGTGAGAAGTATTAAACTGTAACATCTCCTTTCAGAAGAAGAGAAACATTAAGGGTGAAATGCTTTATCTGGGCAAAGAAGCCAGTGAAATAAGTGATATGCTGTACAACTATCCTGCAGTCTATTGGTTGCTTATATTTATCCCTTGATCCAAGATCTTGCTTTTGGAGAAGTACTGGACACCTCACATTCTTTGTGTGACAGACTCTGGATATTTGTTGTTTATTGCATCTTCATGTTGAAATGCCCTTCTTTATTGTCCGTTTGTTCAAGAAATATTTGATTGGCTTCTCAAGGAAAGGTACCTGCCTTATGGAGTTGGTCTGAGGATTAAATGAGATAATGCATGGGAAGAATATAGCTGATAACGAGGTACAGAAAAGAACTTGATAAATGGTGCCTTTATTAATAGAAGAGCAATCGGTCCCTCTTACCGGGTTGACAAATCCTCACAGCGCACCCTGCTGGTGAATCTTGGGAAAGACATGCTCAAGTCCACGCAGAAGGGACAGTCTGTTGGTCCACCCTTTGACCTGGCATTTCCACATTTGGGAATTTTTTTTCTCCATAGGTTGTATGTAGAAGCTGCCCCTTCACAGAACAATTCGTAATAGCAAATTAAGACACCCACGTGTCTATCTCAACAAACTATCTCCAAAATCTGTTAAACGTAAAGAAGAGGGAGACTGGTGGGCAGGCTGGTGGGCAGGCTGGTGGGCAGGCTGCCATTTGATGGAGAATCATTACAGATTCATTTGACTCAGATGTCAGGGATGACAAAGACAGTATTAACTCATGTGCCACTAATAAAGACAGACCACTGCTCATTAGACTGGCACAACGCTTAGAACTTTATATTTGAGAGCTCTTTAGATATGGAATTGTATCATATGCCAATTTTAGGCACAGATGAAAAGGAAACATACAGGCAAAATAAATGTTATGGCTTTCAATGATGTTAGGCCTGCCTGGTCGTATGGTGTATTCTGATTTTAGAGGTGTTAAAATGTGGAAAAACAACATATGTCTTAGACTAGAGAGTATTGATTTGTATTTAGGAACTCTAGAAGGATACCCAGGAAATTCCTGGGGAAGGGGGGTAGGGGACTTCTCAAGCAGGAGATGAGGTAGAGGCAGAACTTTGTGAATATATTCCCTTGTGAATTTGAACCTTGTGAATATATTGCCTATATTAAAATAATTTTAATAAAAGCCATTCCCATACCAGAGTCGAGACTTCGAGCTTCATTTAGAGGCACAGTTTCTCCTTCTCTGTTAAGGCCAGGGTTGCAGGAGAGGCAAGGGCTAGGAAAGGACTTGCTGGCTTCCCTGTGGCCAGGGCAGATGCTCTGAGCCCCCCTCTGGGGGCATTTATGGGCTCTTCAGTTCTTGGTCCACTGTGGGGGATCTCACCCGTGCTTCCCTGGAGGAGGCCAAGTGCGAGTCTGTGGCTGATTGCTCGTTTCCCCCTCCATCCTGGAATAAGACATGCATCCTCCACCCAGGTCCTTGTGTCCTTGCAGGGCAGGACTCAAGGCAGTCAAGTTCAGCCGGCTCTACAGGCCTGCCTCCGGTCCTCTGGAGATGCTGTGTGTCCCTGGGCCCTGTAAGACTCCTGGTGTCTAGGCTCTGCAGCAGCCTCTCCCATTTGAAATGGCTGGGCACAAGGAGAGGTCTGGTGCCTTTGCAAATCCCAAGGGAAGTAAAGCGTGCTTCTTTTGCCTGTGGACTCAGGGCCCTTCAGCAGCTTCCTTCAAAGAAAACTCTTCTCTGATCTGCAACGCCACCCTCTGCATTTCATCTGGGGCAGGAGCCAGAGTCACACAGTTGCTTTTTGACCTCTTTGTCAGCCCTGTGTGTGGGCAGCATCTTGCCTTGGACTGTAGGCTTGCCGGGCTCCCTCTTATTTCAGGGCTGCAGTCAAACTGGAAAGGAAATAGTTCTATCTTAGTATACCGTCACTTGGTTGGTCAGGTCAGGAACTTCCCAGGGTGCCCTAATCAGTACCCAGCAGTCTACCAAGCCTGACCTTTGCCTGCTGCAAGAGGTCCTCCCAGAATCTGATTTAAAATAAGCTTGTAGCTGGGAATGGTAGCACATCCTTGTAGTTCAGCTACTGGGGAGGCTGAGGCAGGAGGATCACTTGGGCCTCCCAGGGTTTGAGACCACCCTGGGGAACATAGTGAGACTCTGTCTCTAAAAATGAATAATAAAATAATCTCATGGTACAGAGAGCATGAGGATGGAGTTAGATGGCTCTTGGTTGGAATCTCAGTTCTGTCATTTATTAGTGGTATGTTGTTGACAAATTCTCTCCTCTCTGATTCTCAGTTCACTTATCTGTTGTATAGTGTGATTGCTATTCATAAGACACTTGGTTTCCTCTGTGAAATGGCAATAAAAATGGCCATTCATGGGGGCACACACTGTGTGAACTTGAGAGTCTGAGGCAGGAGGATTGCACGTTTGAGGCCAGCCTCAGCAGGTTAGCAATACCCTGTGTCAAAATAAATAAGAAAAGGGCTGAGGAGGTAGCTCAATGCAGTGCCTCGGGTTCAATTCCCAGTACTGGGGGAAAAAAAAGGTGATAAGAGCAACTGCCACATAGAAGAGTCAGGACTTAATAAGATCCTGCCTGATAAAGTGTTCCCAGTATCTGGCAAGAACTCAGTCAATGGCAACTATTACTTGCACTTATAAAATTCCTTTTGTGACAGGTGCAGTGGTGCATGCCTGTGATCCCAATGGCTTGGGAGGCCGAGGCAGGAGGATCATGAGTTCAAAGCTAACCTTAGCAACTTAGCGAGGCCCTAAGCAACTCAGTGAGACCCTGTCTCTAAATAAAACATAAAAAGGGCTGGGGATGTGGCTCAGTGCTTAAGTGCCCTGGGTTCGATCCATGGCACCAAAGGAAGGAGGGAAAAAAAAAGCAGCACAAATTCCTGCCTGGGTGGATTAGTATCCAGTGGCGAGCCATAGGAAACACACAAATGGAGAACATACACTATCAGATGGCAGAGGCTAACGAGGGTAATACAAGACACAGGGATAGAGCGTGGTGGGCGGGGGCTGGGTCCTCAGGCTCTTTGAATCTTAGAAGTTTCCAGGGATACCAGGAAACTTTAGAGAGTTTCCTGAGGGCTTTAGAGAAAGAGGTGGGCATGTAGACTATCCAGGGCAGGGGCAGAGGCAGGGCAGGGGAAGAAGAGGAGGTTACTGTAGTTGTAGGAGTGAGACATGGAAGGTGGCCCAAGCGAGGAGTGGATCTGAAGCTGTCCCTAGAGGACTTGCTGTTGGACTCGATGTGGCCAGAGGATTGAGGCTACTGAAACAGAGAGGCGAGGTCACAACGGTCCAAGGACATGTTTTCTACTTTGCTTCTCCGGCCTGGCCTGTGAAGTGTGGCCTGGAAGAGGGGACTGGGAGGCCAAAGCGGCATACCAGACACAGGAACAATGCCCTTTGGAAAAAAGGAAGATCTCCTATTATTTGGGCCTGGGAGGTGTCTGGAGGCAGCAGTTCCCTGGGAACTTCTGGAGGTTAGTCTAGAGCGAGTGGCAGGGAACCCACATTTCCTCATCGGCTGCATTTCTTGAATGAGCTCCAGGTTATCTTGAAGTCCCTGGCGGGGAAGGATATGCTTTGTGCTGTTGGTGGGCACACACAGGGCTGCTGGCCCTCAGGAAGGCACTCTGATAATGTCATCCAAAGCATGAAGACATGCCCAGCACTCACCCCACGTGCTGCTCCCTCCCAGGCTATCTCCTAAAGTGGCACTCTGATCTGCGACAGGGATGCTGGCATGGTTAAGACCCAACACCGGTCCCGGTGGACTAGTTTAAAGTGCACTTGTAGAGAACTAGCATTACCATACTTAACTTGCCTTTTCACTGATAGATTTGGGGCGTCTTTCCATCAGGACGTATCCCAGGTGTTACAATGCATGCTAGGCTGGGCCGATTAATACCAGCTGTTTTCCTTACTCATCAGCCATGTTGGGATGACCCCAAATGCCCCAGTGAAAAACAATGCCCTGAATTCAGAAGCCCTGGGACTAGTGGCTGAGAATCTTGGGGATCCCTTCTGGGTGAATGGACCTTTCCTTCTCAGCCCCCAGAACAGAAAATGGGCTGGAAACTTCCTTCCCCAGTGTAGAATAAGATCTGTGCTATCTTTCCGGCCTTGGACCAGAAACTGGACTGTCTGGACTGCACCAGCTACACTCACATCCAGGGCTGGGTGGAAATCCCAGAGCCCCCCCTCTGCAAACTACTCTAAGTGAGGCTGGGTGTACTTGGATGTTTTAGGATCTCTTCTGGTGGGTGCTAATTAATGTAAGCAGAAACTCCCCCGGAGGGGCTGGGAGTGGGGCCTGAACGCATGCATACAGGGCCTGGGGTTAGAGCATAGGTTCTGGAGGCTGCTGGCAGCACTTTACCACTTACATCTAGTCTGTGGCTTGGGCTTCAGGTTTGGCACCATAGGTGGGACATTCCTCATATACCAAAGCACTCAAGATAGCTGCTGTTAATTCCTCCAAGGTATCTGTTAGAAAGTACAAAACTCCAACGTCCTCATTCTCAATTTTAATGGTCAAGGTGACAGTAATTTTCATTTTTCCAGATCTGCAGTTACCTCCACCACTGGAAAGAATACCATGGTAGATGCTGCAGCCTGGGGAGGTCACTGTGTTTGGCAGGTTTGGGACGGGAAGCACCAAGCCAGGCCCCCTTTTCAAGACAGTCTTGGTTGAAACCACGAGCCCTTCTGCAGCTGATACTCTGCCTCCCTTCCATAATCCTAGCCACACTGTGGTTAATGCTGGTTCCTAGCTTAGGGAAGGGGTGAGGCAGCAAAGTGCCAGTGACTGGTCAGGACTGCTGCAGGGGGTGTGGTGGGGGGGAGGTACACGGCAAGGCTGGCAGATGGCCAGTGGATAACTCTTCATCCAAGACCAGGTGATTCTCCTCCCCACACTTGTGAGGATGCGGGGCCTTCACCAGGCTGGGGCCACTGGGCAAGCTGCTGCAAGTCAGCTCAGCAGGCAGATGGTCACTGTCAAGTGAAACCTACAGCCCAGTCACGTGCTGTTACACTTGTCCTTAAAATCTGCTCACCAGAAGACTCTTGCAAACCAACATGGAGGCCAGAGACATATATAATGCTTGCCCAGCACGCATAAGACCCTGGGTCCAATCACATGGTCACAAAACATACCACCAACATGACAAAAGGCACTTGTAGGCCAGGACAGCCAGTTGGCCACACGGCACTAGTGAAAAGCTGTGCCACTCTGATGCTGTTTCCTAGGCCAACATACTGACTGCACTCATTTGGGTTGGCATAAATTGTACCCAAAGGAAAAATGTCCCCCTACCTAGCTCCTAGGCACAGACGTGTGCACACGGAGCAAACAAAGCAGAGACAACTGGGAATCACCAGGGAGTAGCCTGGGTGGTAGGGGCAGAGGGCTGGGGCAGGCACAGAGGCTTAGCAGGTCAGGGCGGGAAGCGGACTTCCAGGGCAGTCCGAGGGAAGGGCCCACAGGGAAGATTCTCTTTCTCCTGAAGGAGGGAGTGCCTGCAGGGACCCCACCCCTCGGAGGCCCTTTGCTGCAGTTTACTGTGGCTGCAAAGTCTTCCCACATGCCCTCTGCCCCTTCCTTCCCTACAGAGGGGAAGTCCTCCAGTCACCTGTGGGTGGCAGGAGAGATGTGGCTGTGTGTTGTATGCCACAGTGAGTTTTATGGAGGATGAAAGTTCCCCCCATTCCCCGCCATGCCAAGCTAAGTAAGATTTTACAGCAATCAAAGTCTGCTTCAGTGGCAGTTTCCATACAACATGCTGGTGATATTTCTTCAATTTTTTTGGTTGTTTTTTATTTTTTTCTTTAAAGTTCATTGATCGTCACAAAAACCCAGGAAATGCAACTAAGAAGAAAACAAATGTCCAACTGAGATCTAAGGACCCAGAGCAACGGAGGAGACGTGGCACTGGACCGCTGGGTGTGCACGGGGGACAGGAGGGCTGATCCCCACGGGCATGGCTGCAGCGTGGAGACACAGGAGGGTGTGAGGCAGCGGCCAGGTGGTTATGTTAACCGCTGCACGATGACGGCATTGAGCAGGTTGGCTTCCTTTAGGGTCTGGTTCTCGTCAGCCAGCTCTTTGTTCGGGAAGGTAGTCATGAGGACAAAGCTGGTAGCAGCCATGGCCGGCCGGGCGTCCACGATGAAGAGTCGGATGTCGCTGATCCTGGAGGAGTGGGGGTGGGTGAAGGCGGTGAGCAGGACCCTCCCTGGCACCCACCACCCCGGCCCTCAGAAGGATGAGCCCTCCAGAGTCCCTTCCCATGCAGCAGCCAAGCTGTCACTTGGAGGCATCAGGCTAGTTCCACCCCTGCTTCCTCGGGATGAACACCAACACCCCAGTGCGCTGCCGCAGCTGCCCACGCTTGCCCTCCCCCCTCATCCTCTTCTCCCTCTTTTCAGTTATCAGGCCACACTGCCTTCCCACATTTGGGTCTCCCCAGAAGTGCCTCTGCCTCCCTTCCTGGAATCCTAACCACACCCTGGGCCTCTGCTGGAATGCCACCTCCCAGGCAGCCTTGCCTGGCCTGGTTTCCATCCCCATCTTCCTTTCACAGTAACAATCAAGTTGATAAATAAATGGGATGCGCTGATTACTGTCTTCCTGTGGACCATGAACTCCACAAGGGTAGACATGTCTCTCCTGGGAGGCACTCAAAAGTCTCTTTCAGCAACTCCTCAGGGTCAGGGATTCCTTCTCCACCTGCTGCTGGTGTCTTGAACCTGGTATGAGAATGATGTTCCCAGAAACAGCCTCCTTCCCCTAAAGTGCTTTAATGGAAGTTTCCTTCTGCCTCCAACCCCTGGCTTCTGTGCATCTACAGTGTGGGCCAGCTCAAGACCTGGGTGTATGCGATGCAGCCCGAGGCCTGGGCAGACCAAGTCCTCACTTCCACCTGGGTGAAAGCATCCTCCTGGGACTTCTGGGTGGACTGAAACTGAGGCAAGTACTCAGGTCAGTGAAATGGGCCACTCCCCCATCCAGAGAGCACCCAGCCAAGCTTCTCGAGGCTCCAGCTCACCCTGGGCTTGTTACATGTGCTTAGCCTTACTCAACACCCAAGGACGCCAAACCTTCCACCGGCCCCACATATGGGTCCAGGCTTGGCTGGCCTACGACTGGTGAAACTTAAGACACCCTGCTTTCCAGGGAGGAGCTGCCAAGTACCTTTACTGGTGACAGTCCTCCAGCACCTCCCTTGCTGGTCTCTCTAGCTCTGGTTGCCTCAGTTTTTCCACCTCACACACAGAGGACAATCTGGCCTGACCCAGCCCAGACAGCTGAGACAGTGAGCAGGTATTCCCAGAATTCCCAAAGACCCAGACCCAGAAAAATCTTAACAGTCTAGTGCTTTTCAGAGGCCCCGAGGGAAGAGAGGTGGAAGAAGCCAGGTGGGTGAGGTGTGGGCCCTGCACCCTCCCCGAGCTCCATCACCACAGCAGTTCTAAGGATGAGGAACAAGACCCACAGGAGGGAGTGAGCTGCCCTTGGCACACTAACTGGTGAGGGGGACCAAATGCTTCAGATTTGTAGTGCCCCTCCTCCCTGCCTGGGGAAAGCCTGCTCATGCTCAGAAAGGCTCCCTGCTTCCCAGGCTCCAGGTCACTGCTAGCAAAGCCAGGCCAGGCGACACACAGTACCTATGGCTGTGGTTGAACTTCTGCACCAGCCTCCCGCCATCAGCAAGCCGGATCTGGATGTTTGTAGTCGGCTCTGACTCATCAATCAGGATGGAGGAGCTGGCTTTAGCTTCATTTTCCGCCTGCTGGGCTGGAGAGCTGGTGTTCAACACCTGGGGGGCCGTGCTGAGGGGACAGGAGCACATCAGGACAGAAGCAGGGAGGGAATGGGTCTCAGCTTGCTAGTGGATATCGGTTGTGCACCTGGCCTGTGTCTGGTACTGCTGATGTAGAGACCAGGACAGAAGGAATCCCTGCCTGGAGGGACTCATAAGCCCAGGAGAATCCACCCTAGCACCAAGTCACTGCTGGCTCCCTTTCTCCTGAGGAGGAAGAAAGGCTCAAGACTGGAGAAGCCGACAGCAGCTGAGGGGAGCACTCCATGTCTGCAGCAGAGGCAGCCTGGGCACAGTCTGGCAGGTTATTGGTGGGGATGGAATCTTCAGGCCTGTGCCCCCTAGGGCAACCTCACTCATGTGCCTACCTCACACTCATGTGCCAACTATGGGGTGAGGTAGGGCAAGATTTCCCAAAGGCCAGCTGAGTGCCAAATCTGTAGGGATTAATTATATAATGAGCAGGACATGGTGTCTGGCAGAGAGTTCCAAGATCAAATCTTAGAAGTGGGTGGACCAAGGGCTGGGGACATAGCTCAGTTGGTAGAGTGCTTGCCTCACATGCACAAGGCCCTGAGTTCAATCCCCAGCACCACACACATACACAAAGTGGGTGGACCAGGGTCTGATTCACCCACTAGCTCAGTGGCCTTGGACAAGTTACTTGAGCTCCCTTAATTTCAATAAATGCAGTAACTGGACCTTTTTTTTGGGTGTGTGGTATTAGAGATTGAACCCAGGCCTTACCCTTGCTAGGCAAGCACTCTACCGCTGAGCTACATCCCTAGCCTTTTAAAAATTTATAACCTGAGACAGGGTCTAAGTTGCTGAGGTTGGCCTCTAACTTGTGGTCCTCCTGCCTCACCCTCCTGGGTAGTTGGGATTATAGGCATGCGCCACTGCACCCAACAGTTAACAAGGACTTATAAGCAGGGTTAATGCTGCCTATCTTGCTTAGTTTTTGTGAAAATTAAAAGGGGAGAATCACATGAAGCAGTCTGGGTGATTGACAAAATGTACATGAAACTCCCAATACTCCATAACTATCTGGAACCTTCTCACTACTAAAACACCCACCTGCCTCATTCTTATCCTTCCTCTTAGAAAATGAACTGGTCCAGAACTTTGCAAAGAAAGGCTATTAGGTAAGAGTTTGTTGGCTTCTCCTTAAAAGCATCCTGTACCTAACTCTTCCCTCTGATTTTTATGACCTAAAAAAGCCACTTGTGCCGGGTGCATGACTGTAATCCCAGCACTTTGGGAGGCTGAGGCAGGAGAATTACAAGCTCAAGACCAGTTTCAGCAACTTAAGAGAGACCCTATCTCAAAATAAAAATAGAAGAAAGGCCTGGGGGTGTACGCTCAGTGGTAGAGTGGCCCTGAGTGCAATCCTCAATACCAAAATAAATAAATAATAAATAAGAGGCTAGTTGTAGCAAATCCAACTGAAGATCCTCTCCAAAGTGTGCTCCACAGGACCCTAGTCCCTTCAGATACCTCCAGGAAGGTTTAGAAACACCACGTACTATTCCAGTAGCATCACAGGGCACTAGCATATTCAGTACCTTGAGAGAGGAACAGCAAGGGCATCTCATTGACCACCAGCCTTTTCTGATGTTATACTTACTAACCTGCAGTAAGAGTATTTCAGAGAACCCAGTTTGTGAAACACTGCCCGGGAACAAATAAATAGCAAAAAGTCTGTTAAGTGAAATATGGGGTTAGAGAATACAAACTAGAGCTCAGAGGAGAATGCTTGCCACATTTATGCCTGCGGAACTGCTCCCACTCATCAGCCTCAAAGTTCAAATGTGGGCAGGATGCACAGGTAAATCACACCGCCACAGGCCTGAGTCGCCTGGAAACAATGCAAAGGGCCTGTAAATGCCTCACTTCTTCTAAAGCTGTCTTGTTCATTAGTTTTAGAGGCATTAAGCCAACTCTCCAATTAGACTATAGGCAGCAGACCCTTCAAGTTATGAACAAGTCCCAGTGCCCATGACAGGCACTCATGTCCACCAGTAAGGGGACAGTAACATTTCCAGTCAGGCCTAAAATGAGGAGGTTGTTTCAAAGCCCTTGGCGTCTGTTCAGGTAGGGTGGGGGAGAGGGCACGGAGTGACAACTACACCTACTCGGGGCAGGTGTTGTCTATGGGGACTTTATACCCCTCCCTGGATCTCTACACCACCCCTTGAGACAGATGTTATGTCCATTTTACAAATGAGAAATCAGAAACGTGTTGTACACCAGTTCTAAAACTTTTAAATACTTATACAATGAACAGTCCCACCAGCTGGGACTTTGTCAAGCTTCCTTTCTATGGTTTACTTCATATAAATAATACTCGTGGGCTGGGGTTATAACTCAGTGGTAGAATGCTTGTCTAGCATGCACGAGGCACTGGGTTCGGTTCTCAGCACCTCATATAAATAAATAAAAGGTCCGTCAACAACTAAAAAGATATTTAAAAAAATACTTGTATTGAAAATGCTTTCTCAAACTTCTTTGCTCCTGGAGAGCCTGGTGTGCTTGTCACTTAGGAGCTGTGTAACCCTCAGCAGTTACTGAACATCCTGGGACCTCCATTTCCCTTTCTGTAAATGGAGATATTCCTCTGACTCCTGATCTTTTAGGGCAGGCAATCCAGTGAGTGGCAGTCATTATTACTAAAGAGAGCTTGTATGCACGTGATCTGCAGTGGCCCCGCCTGCCCTCTGTTCTCAGTTCTACCACTGAACTAAACTAGCACTGTGGCTTCAAGCGAGTCACTTGACTTCCAAGGGCTTCAGTGTTTTTGTGTAAAACAAGGAACTGTTCTCTGGGCAGATCAAATGAGATGGTGTGTGCAGAGGGCTGGGCACCATTCTGCTGTTAGTGCCCTTCCCGGCACAGGCCCCTGTAGAGGCCTGCTATCTACCGCTGGAAGGCCGAGGAAAGGCTGAAGCATGGACATGGCTGTGTTGCTCTGACACACACCAAGTAAGGGGAGGTGGGCAGCAGGATGAACACGAGAGCTGTAAAAAGTACCTTTACTGAGCCAGGCCCTCCGCTGGACACTTCATACCCATCAACAAACTCACTTAGGATTCAGCTTATAAGATGGGGGCTCATCATCTCCACTTTTCAGATAAGATATGGAGGCGTAGTGGGGTCAGGCAATGTGCCCAAGACACCAGTGTTGGTTTGAGGTGGAGTCAGGATTCAAGCCCAGCCGTCTGGCTCCAGGTCCTGTGCTCTTTTGAACACCATCACATTCTTGTGCCAGGTCCTGGTGTCAGACAGATTAAGGCCTGGATTTACCCCAAGACTCAGTTTCCCCATTGATAAGAGTTCAGTACAATCTCCAAGGTTGAAAAAATAGCTAAAAATATGCACTGTACCAGGCATATATTAGAAGTGCAAACATATTTATGTGGCTGTGCAAGAACATTCAGGATACCTATAGCAAGATGGGCAAGAGCAGAGACTGGAGGGAACCCCGCATGGCACTGACCAGCAATGTGGCCCTGGGCAAGGCCTGACCTCTCCAAGCCTCAAAGTCCTTATCTGTAGAATGGGTATCAAAACAGGATTAAAGGAGACGATGCATGGAACTGATTCACAGTTCTCAGCTGATAGAGAAAAACTCTCAAATAGCTGCTTACTATCTTTCTTCAAGATTCTGCCCCATCATGTCTGCCATCACTTGGCGATGGCACTGTCTACCCAGGGGCTGTAAGTAGAAGGTCACCTACAAGGTATTCCCAGCCAGTGCTGCTCTCAGGGTAGATGCGGTAGAGGACAAACTCCAACACTGGGCCTCATGCTTCTTCAAATAAAAGTGAGATGCTCAAAGAGCATTAGTTCCAAACTGCCCTATTTACTGTGCAGGACAGATGCACACATCTGTCCAAAGGACCAACCTGTATCTAGTTTCCTGAGAACTGCTCCCACCTGGGCCACTGCAAAAGTAAGGGCATTTCACCCAGAGGCTGGAGAGACTGAAGCAGACTTTAGAAAACGAGGCATTTCTGCTGCCTCCCTGAAAACACCGTAAACATTCATGAGTCACAAGGAAACTCAAGTCTCTCAGATCAGGAGCCTCAATCACCTAAAAGTTCATTGGCTTCATAGTGGAATAAACTAGCATCAAGAAACTTTCTTGGGCTGGGGATACAGCTCAGTTGGTAGAGTGTCTACCTCGCACGCACAAGGCCCTGGGTTCAATCCCCAGGACCACAAAAAAGATTTCTTGTCACAATTTTAAATCCTGAGACTCAGTCAGGCCTGGTGGTGCACACCTGTAATCCTAGTGACTCAGGGGGCTGAAGCAGGAGGATTGTTTCAAGACAGTCTCAGCAATTTAGCAAGACCCTTAGCAACTCAGTGAGACCCTGTCTCTAAATGAAAAATGAAAAAGGCTGGAGATGTGGCTCAGTGGCAGAGCATCCGTGGGTTCAACCCCCAGTACAAAACAGACAACACAAAACAAGAATAGAACTCTAGCTGGGCGCAGTGGTGCACATTTGTAATCCCAGCAGCTTGTGAGGCTGAGAAACAAACAAACCCCCAAACTAAAAACAAACAAAAACCTCTAAAAACATTTATTTTAAAAGTTACCATAAATGGTATATATGGTGCTCAATTTAAGTTTTTTATATGTGCCCTACATCTAGAATGATGGGACTTCATGGGTTAATAACGAATGAAAATAATTATCAGGTGCTCGCCAAAGCTCACCACAGCTGACGTGGAAGTTCATCTGAGAATGGCAGCCCTCAATGAGGCAGATGAAACGATAAGAGCAGGCTAGCTAACATGATTATTTTGGTTCTGGTAAGTCACAAACCACTGGTCTCTAACGTCCTGAGCTCTGACCCTTGCTCTTGGCATGCATAGTCAACAGGGATGTAGGGGAAACCAGGCGAGCACCAGGCAGAAGCTGAAAGGGCCTCACTGCTGGCAGACCAGGTTCTGAGGCCTTCAGATGGCCGTGAAGAGAAAGGCAGAGAGGGTGTCCTGCTCTGCTGGAGTGTGGCAAGGAATGCCAGTCAAAGGCTTCAGTTCCAATACTAGCTCTGCCACACACCAGCCATGTGCCCCAGGGCAAGCTAAAAACCCAAGAGCCTCGACTTTCCCCATGTAAAATCAGGAGAGTACTGGCAAGGAGGGTCACTATGCTGAGTGCCATTCAGATGCAAAAGTTCCTTCAGAAAAACACTGACAAAGTGAACCCATGGCCCTAGTCAAAGCTGAGTGGGACCTCAAGAGAAGGCAGCCTGCCTATAAGCTGGCCAAGGGCCTGGTGGGACAATGCAGCTTGTCAGGGATGGCAGCAACTATTAACCAATCAGATCCCACTGGGAGTATGAATGCAAGATAGAGAATAACTGTTGGCAGAAGGCACAAAACTGAGGACACAGGGCAGAAAAGTCATGGAAGAGAGGCAGGTAGGGCCAAAAAGGCAAGGATAGAAGCTGCTGAGCTGCCACAATGGTGGGACACCGGCTTGTACAGGGGCCAGCAATAATCCCAGGAGGTAAGGACTCTCAGCCCAATTTATAGCCAAGGAAACTGTGGCTACCCAGTCCAAGGTCAGACAGCTTCAAAGTAAAGAAACAGAGACTTAAACTGAGGGTTATTAATCCCAAAGCCTACATTCTCCATATTCTTCACCCATAAAAATAAGAACTGAACGACTCTGTAAATAGTAAAGAACTATCCACAGTGAGGACGCAAGGTCTGCTGGGCTTGGCTGGTGTTCTTCCTTACCTGCCCAGTTTCTGGCCCTCACCAGTGAAGGCTTTGAAGGCTCCCTTGGGCTTCACGAAGTCCTCGTCCCGATGGTCCTCCATATCCAAGTTCACCTGCCCACCGTGCGCTAGCCTCCGAAGCTCAGCTGGCACCTCCCTGAGAGGGAAAAGGCAATGCTGGGGCTGGCAGATAACAGGATGGAAATGCTAATGATGGGTAAGGAGAGTGCCACTGGTAGGAACCTGCTGCTCCTGTGGCTTCCTGTCTACCTCTGCCTTCTCGTCTACTCAGCCACAGCAGATTGGCCACTTGCTTTGCTCCAGACCCAAAGGGGAAAAATGGACACAAAGTTTTTTGAGCAGATCCGTTCATCTGTACTTCAACTGTGCTAACCCTAAAAAATTTACTTCTCAAATCGTAATTGTTCTGCCTCTTCTTTTCCTATCTGCCATCTCATTCACTTATCTGGAACTCAAGAAGGGCTTTTCTGCTCACCCTCTGCGGATGGACTCCAGAAACTGGGCATTGGCTGGGTCTTGGTAGCTTCTGAGTTCACCATTGTCCAGGCTGAACCCACTTTTCCAGAGCTTCAGCACTACATGAACCTGTGATGACAGGAGGTAAGCAATTATTATTTTTGGTACTGGTAACTGAGCCTGGGGTACTTTACACTGAGCTACACCCCCAACCTCTGTTATTTGTTATTTGGGAGACAAGGTTTTGCTGGTCTTGAATTTGGGATCCTCCTGCCTCGGTCTCCTGAATTGCTGGGATTACAGACATGTGCCACCACGCCTGGCAGGCGGTAAGCAATTAAAACGTTGACAGGAACCTGCAAATCAGTAGGCTTTTACTATTTCACCACATTGTTACTAAATAGACAAGCAAACATACATATAGACACGTGTGCAAAGGGAAATCAATCAACAACCAAGCAAATAAGCATTAACCTAAAGTAAGAAGTTGACATGGCACAGGTTGGGAGCATGGGCACTGTATCAAGGAAGCCTGGGGTTGTGTCCTGACTTTGTCACTCATTGGTGAGTTGGCTCTGAGCAGATGCCAGATGACTCAGTTGAAGCTGTGGCCTGCTCCTCAGTAGGACTGCTAGTGTGGTTGGTATGTAGTGTTCTACTAAACTACTCTGGCAAATCTACTCATGGACTATTTTGCAGTCATTAAAAAAATGATATCTATAATTTCTATCAACAACTCCCTATATGCATTCTCAGAAAAGGGTCTAGAAGGCTAAAATCAAATGCCTTCGTAACTGCTGCCACAAGAGGAAAGGATTTTTACTTTCATTCAGATTGAATTTATTTTGGAACAAAACCCAAAATGGGCTGGAGTTATGGCGCAGTGGTAGCGTGCTCACCTAGCATGCGTGAGGCACTGGGTTTGATCTTCAGCACCACATAAAAATAAAATAAAGATATTCTGTCCACCTACAACTAAAAAAATATTTAAAAAAAAAAAAAACCCCAAAATGATTTAAACATACATTATATAGAATTACATTTGGGGTGGGGTTGTGGTTCAGTGGTAGAGCGCTTGCCTAGCACGTGTGAGGCACTAGGTTCGATTCTCAGAACCATATAAAAATAAAGCAAGGTACTGTGTCCATCTACAACTAAAAATATTAAAAAAAAATAAAGTAATATTCACGAGGCTACATGAAAGTGTTTGTGGCATAATATTAAAGTTTTAAACAGATTAAAATTTATCCATATGGTATGATAGCAAATTACAGGGAGAAGGAGCCTATGCATGTGGAAAACAGTACTTACAGTAATAAGGCAAACTAGAGAATCCCAGACACAACGTCCCTATGCCTAAGATCCATGGAAATCCTAGAAAACTTCATTTGTCCCCTCCTCTACCCCTTCTCACCAGCCCCTTGCCCAGCCAGAGAGCCGCCTCAGTAAGCCCCTCTATTTAGACCATATAAGGGCACCATATATGAGGCCCCACGCCCCTGCCCCTTTCAGAGCTGCTGGTTGACATATAACACACAACCGATCCCATCCAGAAAAAGGGCAAAAGAGCCCACCAGCTTCCCTAAGGAAGGTGGGTACACTCACATCTTGGCTGGAGTGCCGCCTCCTTTCCCCTGCCACATAGGCAGACTCCTCCTCTGGTGCTGCCCCAAGGCGGTAGCCACCACCTGCAAATGGCTATAAAGGACAAGTTCATAAACACCTGGTGACAGGACTTCTCAGATTGAATGATGTATCTTAGGTGAGTTAATGTACAGAAGACAGGAGTCCTGATCATGCCTATTCACTACTAGATGTGCTTTCTCTGAGTATCAAACTCAGTGCCCACAGGGCCACGCACTATGGTGGATGAATTAAGTGGCCAGGATTAGGGTGGAAAGGGGTGGTGGTGGGGTCCAGCTAGAAGGAACTGCTGCTATTAAACTCTAGTTAATTACAGCCATGTAGGAATCCAGGAGCAGGATAATTCCAAAGACTTTTTCATTTCCCCAAAGACAGAAATTCAGATTTTATATCAAGTTGGTGGCAAGTCAATTAAGACAAAATAATGCAAAATACTGAGCTGGTCAAATTGGAGAGGCCAAGCCAAACACACCCACAGGACCTGATCTAGATCACAGCCCAATTGTGGTTGCATGTTAAAGGGTGGGAGAAACTATATTAGTCTTCTGCATAGGAGATCAAGTAAGCAAATGAGGGGAAAAAGCAAACTGGTCATGACTAATCGAATGAGCCAAGTCTCCTTCTCTGGGGGAACCCTGAGTCCTATGGGCACAAGACAGGGACCGTCAAGCTCACTCTAGGTTTACTGGTCTCTCCGGGGCTCTTGGTCACTCGTTCCACAGCTACAGCTCCATGCTCCTTGGCACCTTTGAAGAGATCATCCACCAGCTCGTTGGGACTTTTCTTCCGGGGAGGGCCAACTATCTGCTGTCCACTTCTCTCTGAGCCCCCAGCATAAAACCTGTGTAGAAAATAAACTTCTTATACCAAACGTACATTAAAAACAAACAAACAAAAAACAGAGCATGCGCCAGGTTCTGGGCCCAGTGAAGCAAAGGGCATAATGCCTGTCTTAAAGGAACTTACTGGCTAGTTGGGAACACACAGACAGAGGCAGGCAGGCACAATGCAATGTGAGCAGCCATGATGGCAGGAAGGGGACTAGGGCACAATGAACTGGGGAGGACAGCCAAGGCTTCCTACACAGGCATCTTCCAGGATGAGTCTTGAGGATAAGGTTATCAGGGAAAGGCATTCCAGGCACGCATGTCAGCATGTCAGCACAGGAGTGTGCCAGCTGGGAATTGTCCATCTGGAGGCCAGCACCTCTCCGGGAGGCAGCAGCTGCAGTCCTAGTCAGGTGAAGCTACCTCCAGTAGCTCTGGGTTAATGGTGGCAGTGGCGTGGTTAGTACAAGCAGCTAGGCTCCAGCACTGGCTCTGCCACTGTGACCTGGTAAGCCAGTGCTCTCTCTGTACACTATCCTTGTCTTTGAAATGGGAAGGAGGGAGCACATGCCCTACCTACCTGCTCCTTAAGTCAGGGCGGTGAGGTTGAAATCAGCAGATGTATGAAAAAAACAAGCAGAGTAATGCACACATGTGAGGTGGTGTGACAGCACCAAAGCTCCCCCAAGACTCACCTCACCATCTTGTGACATACACTGGAGGACCAGAGGAGATAGTACTGGAAAAGGTCAGGAAAGCTCAGATCTCAAATACAAGCTCCAACACACCCACACGGGGCTTTGTAATGGGCTAAGGCTGGCTTGAGATTAAGTCAGTAGTTTTTATTTTTTTACCTAGGCCTGAAAAGCAGGTGTCATGTAGCTGCCTCCTTATCACTTAGTCACAGCCACATCACAAAACCTAGGAAAATTAGTCCCAATCCTCTACTCTCTAGAATTCACCTGGGAATGTGAGGCAAAGCTTAGGTCTTGACAGGGCAATGTCCTTTCAGGTCTGAAATCCTGAGGGGCTAAGAGTGCTACGGATGTGAAATAATGGAAGGCCTGGACAGGAAACGGTGGAGGCCATTTAGGAGCTGAGCATTCACACACTTAATGACACTATCTCTCACTCAAGGAATATAAAACCCTAAAATTAACATCCGTCATTGAACTTTGTATTTAAAAGGAAGGTTCTGGGGAATACAATATAGGTGAAATAGGAGAACACATAAAATTTCTTAGCTCTCTTGCCAAAGACTAAGTAACCACTGTGAGGAAGCTGCATTTCCATAATGACTATTATCTTAGGAATATTTGGTAGAGCGAGGCAGACCCATAGAGAATCAAAAGCCATAAAATGAGGCCCAAGTCAGTTAATTCTCACTCAGTCCAGGAAAGTTCTGCTCAACAGACCTTCAGGTTTTTGTTAAAGGATCTCCAAGCTTTGTCTTATGAACTGGGAGCCTAGAATCAAGAACCTTAGGAATATGCGTGCCCTTTGACCTGGCATCTTCACTCTAGGAATTACTGTAAGAAAATAATCTGAAATTTGGTCAAAGATTAATACACAAAGATGCTCACTGCACTGATATTTACAGTAGTAAAGAAACTGGAAACAGCTAAGGATGTATCTTAGTGGTAGAGTACTTGCCTAATATGCTCAAGGCCCTGAATTTAATCCCCAGTACTGACAAAAACAAACAAAAACCACTCAAAATAAGCAAACAAAAAAACTGGAAACAACCTAAATGTTAGATAGTCCACAAGACAGATTATTATTTAACCACTGCAATGGCCAGGTGTGGCGGCTCATGCCTGTAATCCCAGAGACCAAGGAGGCTGAGGCAGGATTTCATGTTCAAGGCCAGCCTGCATAAATTAATGAGACTATCTCAAAAAATATAAAGGACTTGGGATATAGGTCAGTGGTAAAGAGAGAAAGAAAACGCTCATGAAGAATCTTAATGACATGAAGGGTTTAAGTCCTAGCATTAGTCCAACAAAAGAAAACTAAAATCTGATCTTTACCTTGCAGAATACAACACAGAACAAAGACCCACTGGGAATATACCAAAATATAACTATAGTTACCAAAGGGCAAATGAATGTTATATTTTACCTTAGCCATATTTTCCATAATAGACATTAATTTTATTACAACATTCCTAAAAGTTAAAAACAACCTGTGTGTGTGTATTGGGGGAACACACATTTAGAAACCTATTATTCTATTTATTATGTGATGTATTGCTTTACCTGTAAAACAAAAAAGCTGGAAAGAAATACATCACAAGTACTGATACCTGGTTATGTCTCTGTTGATATGAATGACTTTTCCCTTTTGATTTGTTCCTGCCCCATAATATTCCTCAATAAATATACATTTAAAAAATCAATTTAACAAGATAAACCCAAAAATCCACAGAAGGGGGTGAAGGAAGTAACAGGAGACAGGGGTCATTTCTAAGCCACAGAGAGTACTGTTAGGATATACCCCTCTCCCAAGTAGTAACAACTAACAGTAACTGAACATATGTTCCATGTCCTATTCTAGGTAACCTACACACCATTGTGAACTTCCTGTGGGCTGTGCCCCCATCAAACTTACCTCTGTCCCTCCTCCTCTTCCTCGTCCTCATCTTGGTCATGAATGAGGTCTCTGAAAGATGTCACCCTATTATCACTGGAGACACAGAAAGGAGCAAAATGATTTCAGGGAGTTTAAAGGAAACCCCATCATCAGCTAAGGAGTTGAGAACAATTAGATGTATTTTAGTTTTGGTGGGATGAGAAGATGCACATGGAAGAGGGTTAGCCCCTCCTAAGTTTATTCATAAAATAATGTGGCATTTATTTCTTCAAAGCCACACAGGACTGAGAATCAATTAAAAACCAGTACTGTGAGGTAAAATGGATCTAATTTAAGTTGTTCTGGGAGGGGGGGCAATGAGGTCTTTACTTCTTTAGAAGCATACTACTGTTTGAATTTTAAATACTGATGGAATGCCTGCATGCCAGGCACTGAATAGATGCTGGTTCTATACAGATCATCAGACAGTTCTCACTAGTAGAAGAGACGGGCCAGGCAACCATCCATTAAATTCTGTGCCAGAGGGGCACAGAGAAAGCACATGGAGTCTTGTTAATATGGAGCCTATTAAGGGGGAGGGGGGGAGACACTAAAAAATACCATTCCATCTCCCCTCCCCCAATCTAGGGACTGAACCCAGGAGTGTTCTACCACTGAGCTACATCCCCAGTCAATTTTTACTTTTTTATTTTGAGAGGGTGTTGCCAAGTTGCTGAGGCTGGCCTCAAAATTGTGATCTTCCTCTCAAGTTGCTAGAATTACAGGCATGTGACACCACACCCAGCTGACACACCGCATCTGGACTAGTGCCAAAGAACTGGTGGACAGGCAGCCAGGTGCATGAAAGGTGGTAAGGCAATGGTGGGCAAGGGGACTGCCCAGCATTACAGGGAAGCTGCATATGCAAATGTGCAGCTACACACTATGGGAAGGAGGAGGAGCCAGGAAGTAGAAATGTAATGAACACGTGGGTAGGCAGCCTCGGGAGAAGAGAGGCCTTGCCTGCTTCCGCTGCAGGCCACTAAAGAAAAGGTGTTGGGCTGGGATTGTGGCCGTGGGACACTGGGTTCAATCCTCAGCACCACATAAAATAAATAAAGGTATTGTGTTCATCTACAACTAAAAAATATTTAAAAAAAAAAGAAAGAAAAGAAAAGGTGTTTATTAATACTTAGGAAAAGAGCAGTGTTGTGCAGGGTGAGGAGGGTGAACTCTCTCCCCTGACGCTGTCATACACTGCTATTTTCTTCCTAGTTTAGACCTGTTCTCAAGCAACAGACTTAGTTTTTTCAAGGATAGTAAGACACAAGTTTTATAAAGATGAAAAATCTCTCCATTTTTCACAGGAAAAAATAGCTTTTCTAGAATATGAGGAAGAGGGTAATAGAGGTTTCGTGAGGTCAGACAGGAGTTGTTTACAAAGAAGAAAATTCCCAGCTCCATCTTGAAGATTTATTTCAAGGAGACAATTGGAATAAGAGAAGGTCTGAGCTTCCCTCAATAAGAAGTGAGAGGACAAAGACCAATCTCTAGGACAAACAGTCCCTGTGTGAGCTGGCTGAGCAACCTCCTGGGCATTCCTTCAGCTGAAGGTAACACAGTTCACAAGGTTCTGGGAGCTGACATCTCTATTGGTGCCCAGAGAGGCTACTTCCACTTGCTCACCTGGGGGAGTTCAGAGGGGCTCAGCCCAAAGTCTCCTCCAATCATACGGCTAGGATAAGTATCCATGGGAAAACCCTCTTCTTGTTGCTCATCTCTTTCATATTCAAACATGTATGTCTGCTTGAGCAAGTCACTTCCTCTGGTTCTGGCTGAAGGTTTTCTCCTCCCTACCCCAAATCTACACATCTAGATTTTGAAGGTATCTGACAGATTCTGGAGTCAACGTATGTGGATCCATTCCCAACTCTGCCTCCTACTTGGGATCTTGGGCATGCTATTTAAATTCTCTAAATCTTCATTTTTTTTATGTGTAAATGGTAACAATCCCAGCACTAGCCTCCTGGGTTTTCTGTGTATGGTTGGGGTACTGATGGAGATAAAGTCCTTTGCATGCTGTGGCACATTTAAGTACTTCTCTTGAACAGCAATTCTCAAAGCGTGGTCCTTGATCGGGAACATTAATATCACCTGTAAATCTGTGCAATGCAAATCTTTAGGTTCACCTTAAACCTCTTGAATAAAAAACTCTGGGAAGGGTGCTCCAGCTTTAAGAAGTTCTCTGCAGATAATTCTGACGCACCCTCAAGTTTGAGAACTGCTGGAGTAATGCTTTCAGAGTCATCTTATGGTATGGATGTCCTGGGCACATACCAACGTCAGATTCCTCTGTCCTATGGTCTTCACAAAGTATTTCAGAAATTTCCATTTTTTTGACCATTAAACTATAATCCCTAGAACACTGAAAATTAAAAAAACAAAAAACAAAACTCTATTCCTCAGACTACCCTGGAATCCCAAAGAAGCACAAAAGTCCTTTATTATATTACATTTCCTGCTTTTAACCTGGTCATCTTCGTTCCACACTATGTGGCAGCACCTTCCTGTGAAGATGGAAATGTTATATCTGTGTGGCTACTGAACATCTGAGATGTGGTAAGTGCAAATAATTGAATGTTTTATTCAATATTTTAAACTTAAGTAGCCACAAGAGGCTAGTAGCTAACTTACTGGACAATTTAGTTTTGGGGAAACTGACAATGGCAGTCCCTGAAATCCTAACAACTACACATCTTGTTAGATGAAAGAGGAAAAACACAGGAAGAAACTGTTATCTCTTGCTTGACCAGCACACAGAGGACAGGGGTGGGAGGTGCTGGGCAGTTAAGACAGCATGCTGCAGTATAAGCAGCTGTGGATTCAGACAGACTTTAGCTTGACTCTGTGAGTTACTCAAGCTAAGACTGAGCACCATGACACACTAATGGGGAGCGCAGTGTCGACTTCCAATGCTGCTGACAGGTATAAGAACACAGGTGGGAATATCCGGAAGAGCTAGAAAGATGGTGAGTATTCCTGAAATGCCAGCCCTCCCACTTGCAATTTGCTTAGGGAGGAAAAATTAAGTTAAATATCAGGAAGAGTTCAAGACTATGCAAGGGATGTCACCCAGTAGTATGTGGGTATAGTCAAAGTGAATGAGTTAGAGTTGCAACTGGCGTTCTGAAGAATAGGACGGTGGTGTGCTCAACAGAGGGAACGTGGAGGAGGCAGAGGGCAAGAGTGTGGGCACACTCAGGTGAGCAGCTCGGACAAAGGCAGAACCAAAAATAAGGCAGAGCTAGGACATGAAAGAACTTAGTCTGTTTGGAACAAAGGACGTAAGAAATGAGGAGAAGGGGAAAAGCCTTGGAAGGTATGTTCAGGGCAAACTCTGGAGGACTCTTGAGTGTCGGCAAGGAGAAGCAGTATGCTGCTGGGGGTGACAGCCGAGGTGCTGGAAGCAGAACAGCCCTGACCTGAAACCCTTGTTTTGCTGACTGCGTGATCTTGGAAGAAGCCTAGCTCTGGTGTCCTTATCTGTAAGATGGGAATAATAATGGCACTCAACTCACAGAGTTATTGTGAGGACTAAAAACTTGTGTATGAAAAAGCTTAACTCAGAGCCTGGCACCTACTGAGTGCTCAACAAATGATAGCTGTTATCACTGAGGATTTTACACCTTCTCCTGTACCAAGTGCTAACTGTTTTAGGTCTATCCTTCAGGAATGTGATAAAAGCTATGGACACTTTCACCAGAAAAGGCATCTGCCAAAATACATACAAACTTGTGCCTACAATTCCAGTTAATCTGTACAGCTTCTCACATTCATTCCACAGACTCCTCTTAGGAGTTCACAGGCTCCACATCAAATATCCCTGTCCTAGAGTGACAAGAGGAGCTCACTGATTGTGGCTATAGGGCAGTCGTGGCACCATGAATGGAAGGTGAGAAGATGACAGTGGCAGCTTAACCTCTGCAACAGCCAGGCCAGGGGGAAGCAGGCACTCCTCAGATGCTAGTATACGTATGGTTTATCCTGAGAATGCAGTTGACACTTTCTTCCTAGACAAGGACAATGACATAACAGACCCATGCCTTCCCTCTTCCTTGGCTTCACCGAAGTCCATTACCAAATCCAAGGCTTAATCAAGGTAAGGAGGAAAGGCCTCTTGGGCCTAAATGTATGTCTAGTCTTTCATTCCTTTCAGGCTCACTGTTGAACTATTTCCTTGATCATTTTAGTTTTATGCTTATTTTTAAACATGTATTTGCTGTGGCATGAGACAGGGTATAAAGAATGAAGAAGATAAGAATGAACACCAAATATTATAAAAATAAAATGACATGAGAGATAACATATACTGTACTCTGAGTGCTACGTAAGTACTGATTCATTTAATGTGTGGCAGGCACTGCTATTATTTCCATTAGACAGGTGAGGAAAACTGAGGGATTGAGATAAGTAATCTGTCCAAGGTCACAAAGCTCTGAAGGAGCAGAGCTGGGATCTGAACTTGGCAGTTAGGCTCCTGAGCCCCTACTTTCACCTTATCTTGAGGGGACTCTGGGACTACTGGAGAGAAGAGGAGTGAACATGTGACTGGCACTAGAGACTAAGTTTCTAATTCTCTCCCTTGGTATTTCTGACATGCCAACATCCCAACAGTGGCCCAAGACAGATATCAAAGGTTCACGTTCCAGGAAATCGGCCACCTCTACCAGCAGCTGCACGAATGGTCCTTACCCTAACAACCACATGCCAAGCAGTAAAATCCCAACGTGCCATTAGCAGCACCTCATAGCTTAATACCTGCAAGTAACTCAAAGATCACCTTCTTATTACCGCCTTTCTCTAGAGATGAAAGGCTGAGAAAGACGTGAAGGGAGCTATGAGATTTGGACCCCATGTTCCTTCTTCAAAGGGAGGAAATGGCCTTAAACCTCAGATGCACTCAGAAGAAAGATAATTTACCACACCATAGCAAAAACATATCCTTTTTCTGTTTGGGGTTGAATTCAAATCCAAATATCCAGCACTGTCCCACTCTGTAGATGACAAGAGTGATCTGCCATGGGAGGCAGGGGGCCAGGAAAAGTGATGCAAATAGGATCCCAAAGGTTAACACTATGTCACCTCCCTAAATCAACCTGGGAGGAGGTAGGTCACACAGGTTAATTTCCTACAGGACTTGTTTTTCTCTTTCTTTCTTTCTTTGGCTGCCCAGGGCCTTGTGCATGCTATGCCAGCACTCATCCACTCCAGCCCAGCCCCCTCTTTTCAATTTGAGAGAGGATCTCACTAAGCTGCCTAGGCTGGCCTTGAACTTGAGATTCTCTTGCCTCAGCTTCTGGAGTAGATGGAATTACAGGTGTGTGCCACCACAAGGGACTCTCTAAAGACTTCTTAATAGCATTAATGGCCATCTAAAATATCAAAGCAGCATTCCCAACAGCACCTGGCCTAATCTCTTTATATCTACAGTGGCCTTGAAAGGAAGTCTTTTGGCTTCTATTTAACAACTTTAAGAGATGGAGCAGTCCCTCCTGGTGTTTCATAAATAAAAGGCCCTCAAAAATCTTAAAAGTAGATTCTGTAGTTTCTCCCAGAATTAAATTATAACAACACTCAGGTAAGTTACACAGGCCTCTATGCAAGAAATGATGAGGCTTTCAGGGAGTTACTAGCCACCACTTGGTCTAATTTTCTCACTGGACCCCAGTGGCCCACAAATCCAGGTCTGAACCCTCTGTCAAGTCATAAAATAGCTCCTCATCACTGCTGGAAACACTCATGTAGCAGTAAGTGAAGTTGGCCCTTACCTGGGGGCTGTGCCTCTGGACACTGAACTGGGGGTTGCCTGCGAAATGGTCACAATGTCTTCATCCCCTCCGTCCTCGTAAAAGCTTGCTAGTGCGATCTGAAACAGAGAGGTAGTACCTTGGGACCCTTAAAACAGTCCTTCACCTAATACATATCTCATTTGACCACAAAGGAACAAAAATATAGACACAGCCCACACTTACAAAGTGGCTTGTGTCTGGGGCCATAGAAAATTAGACCAAAAGGTAGTGGACAAATTTTTAGTCTTCATATCACCTGAAACAAATTCCACCCACTAAGGGTAAAAAAGGAAAGAAGAAAGATACTCTCCATTTGTATTTTACAAAGTAAAAGCAGCATGTATTCATTGAACATTTATTTATGTGCCAAACTGTTTTGAGCATTTGACATGTTTATTCCTCACAGAAACTCATGCAATTAGTATTATTACGGTCTCATTCTATAATTGATACAGAAGCACTCAGAAGTTAAGAAAATTGCTGAAGGTTATGGTTACTAGGGAGTAGAGCCAAGTTTAATCCCAGGCAGATCCTCACTCTTAAGTTCTAAGTCAGGAAATGTGGGGTTACTCTAAGTTGCTACTTTTCCTTTCTTTCTGAAGCCCAGTTTCTTCCTCCCCCCCTCCCCCCTTTGGTACTAGGGATTGAACCTAGGGACTTTACCACTAAGTCACATCTCCAGTCCTTTTTGTTTTTAATTTCTAGACATGTCTACCTAAGTTGGTGATGCTGGCCTCAAACTTGTGATCCTCCTGCCTCAGCCTCCGAGTTGTTGGGATTACAGGTGTTGATACTGTGCCTGGCTCCTTTCTTACTCTGTGAAATGGGAACACCTGACCCATCAACCCTGCACATTGGATGAGAAGATTAAGATTTAAGCACAATCACATCTTAGTTCTACACATACAGATGGACGATATAAGAGTCCTTTGGCCATTTGTGAGTATATGTCTCTCTCACCAACTCAATTATAGGCATTCATTAATCACATACTGTGCACAAAGACATAAGAAAGAGCACTGAGGTCTATAGAGATGAAGAAGACACCACTCCTATCCTCAAGGAGACACTGAGTATACAGATTCAGTATACAGGAGGCACTGAGCTGTTATAGCACATAATTGGCCTGTTGGAAGGTAGTGTGTTACCTTGAAACTTGCACTGAACTGACATTTAGAGAGCCTACATTCAAGTCCTGGCCCTGCTAGGTAAGTCACAGCATATACATAAGCCACTTTTCTACCTGGAATGAGAGAGTGAAATAGATGACCTGTTGCCCATTACACTATGTGCTTTCAGGGAGATTTTCTATTTTGTACTTCTGCCCAGCACAGGGCCTTCGTGCTGTGTCTGTACAGGTATGTGATGCTTTAACCTTTACATTTGGGAAGCAATTTAAATGGTGTCAGCAGATCCAGTTCAAATTCTAACCCCACTACTTACTGGCTGTGTGACCTTGGGCACATTCCTTGTCCTTTGGGATGCCAATTCCTCATCCATAAAACGGGGCTAGACTTTACCTGTCTGGTTAGAATCAGATAGAACTAAGTTCTAATCCTCTCTCTCCCATTTGGAGAGCCAGTAAGGCCTTCTTTGAGCAAGTTACTTAATCTCAAACCTCAGCTGCAAAACGCGAAGGTTAAATGACATAACACACGTAAAGCAGTTACAACAGTGCCTGGCTTGTGGTAAGTAGTCAATAAATATTAGTTATTCATCATCATCTACCTAAGATGTAGGCTGGCCAAGAACATTTATGCAATTCCTTCTATAATTCATTGTTGAGGGCTTTTTATATGCCAGGCATTGTTCTAGGCAGTGGAAACTCATCAAGTGTGCAAAAATCCTTGCCTCATGAAGCTTGTCTTCTTAATCAACAAGTATTTAATGAATACTTAGTATGTGCCAGAGAATTAAACAGTAAATCCCACGAAACTCCCATTTTACAGATAAGTTAACTATGGGGAAGAGGCCCCAATCTTGCGTCACCTCCCCAGAGGTAGTTTCTGCTAGCATTAGGTAAGAGGGGGCGTGGGCCAACTCCAGGGCCACGTTCTTCCCGCCGCCACCACCACGCTGCGGCTGAGGAATCGAAGGATCGCGTCGTCTGGACCTTGGTTGCACCTAGGAGCCGGCGGCTCCGACCCGCCCGGCCTACGACTAGCACCCAACGCGGCAGCCACGCCCCCAGGCGACCCCACTCCACGCCGGCTGCGGTAGTGCGCGAAGTCTAGCGGACGCCGCGAGCCGGAGAGGCACAGAGGGAAACAGATCCGGCAGAGCAGGCCTGGGCTGGCCCGCGTCTCCTCACTCCGAAGCGGGGCCGGCGACGCGTGGCCAGCGGCCCCAGCACCATGAGGCCTGGGTCGGGCCCGGACCGGGAGGGGATGACTGTGCGCTTCAGCCGCCTCGGGCTTAAAGCGCCAAGCGCCCGCGCCCCGAAGTCCCCGGCCCACCCGATGCGGCTCGCCTCGCGGCAGTACCTGCAGGTCCCAGCCGGCCGACTCGAGGAAGAAGCGGGCCCGGTCCTCCTCGGTGCCCGTCACCGCCACGAACTCCCTCAGCGCGTCCTGTCGCTCCGCCGCCATCTTCGCCCCGTGCTCGTCTCAAACCGCTCCGGCCGCTGCCGCACAGCCCCAACCCTGCTGCCGCGTTCCGCTCAGCGGTCGACACAGCCCAGCCGCTGGGCGCCCGCCCGCAGGCCCCGCCCCACGTGGTGCCTCACGCAAAACCCTCCGTGCGGAAACCCCCGCCGCTCTGCGCCCTCTGGAGGCCGCAGCGCGGATCGCAGCTCAACGGCGGGAGTGGGCGGGGCGGAGGATGAGAGGTGGGGCAGGTCTTTCAGTGCTGGTGGGAGGAGGGTCCCTTGAAGAAGGGGCACTCACAATTATTCACAGTCTCATCCCCCCATTTCATTAATTTATTCACTCGTCCATTCACTTACTTGTTCAAACATTTCCTGAGGCCTGGCTAATGGCCTGATGCGCTTCCAGGGTTATGGATTTGGCAGGGAACAAAGTCCCCGCCTTCTTACTGCTTATAGTCTTGGGGTGGGGTGTGTCCCAGATCTTGAACCTGTCAGTCCTCTCCTTACAACCTTTCCATGTTCTCTGTGTAATCCTGTACAAAAGACGTGTCATGGCCGGCAAGACCCATGTGAGATGAGCCAGCTCTTCGATCTCGTTTTCTCCCATTTCCACTGTGTTCCCTGCTCCAGGCACCTTGCTCCTCTTGCGGTTTCTGAAAAGCGCCAGGCCTGTATTGGCCTCACGACCTTTGCATTTGCTGCTCGCCTGCTTTGCTTAGAGCACCTTTTCCTCGTAGCTAGGCAAAGTACTCTCCCACCTTCTTCTGCCCCTGCTTCCTGGGTACCTCTTCAGACCTAAGTCTATCTTTTAGGTACTCAGCTTCTTTTCCCTCCTGCCTCCTGCTACCCTGTCTGGGACTCTCTAAGATTTGTCACTTCCTGCTCATTCTTCAGGTCTCTGTTTAGGTGTCCCCTTCTCAAGGATCCTTGAGACACTCCTCAGCTTCTGTCCAAACTCTTCGTCGTGGTCTTCTTTTTTTTGGTACCAGGGATTGAACTCAGGGGCACTCGACTACTGAGCCACATCCCCAGCCCTATTTTGTGTTTTATGTAGAGACAGGGTCTCACCGAGTTGCTTAGTGCCTCGCCATTGCTGAGGCTGGCTTTAACCTCGTGATTCTCCTGTATCAGCCTCCCCAAGTGCTGGGATTATAGGCATGCACCACTGAACTTGGCTCAAACTCTTCTTAATAAAGTCATGAACAACATGACACAGTAGTTGCTCTTGGAAACGTTGAAATATAGCTGGGCACAGTGGTGCACACCTGTAATCCTGGCTACTCCAGAGGCTGAGGCAGGAGGTTGGCAAGTTCAAGGCCAGCTTCAGCAACTTAGTGAGACCCTGTCCCAAAATAAAAAGGGCTGGGGATGTAGCTCAGTGATAGAGTGCTTGTTTAGCATAACTGAGGCCCTGGGTTCAATCCTTAGTACAAAAAAAAGAAAGAAAGGAAGAAAGAAAAGAAAAGAAGACAAGGAAAATTTGATGCATATTAAGACTGTGCAAAAAAAGAAACTTTACATTTATATGTCAAGTGTGGTAGGATCCTATAATACCAGCTACTCTAGAGGATCACAATTTTGAGGCAAGCCTGGGCAACTTAGACTGTCTCAAAGTAAAACTTTAAGAAAGGACTGGGGGAGGGGCTTGCCCAGCATGCACAAGGCCATAGATTTCACTCCCAGGACCACGAAGCCAAAACAAAAGGAAATAAAAAAGTGTTAGGGTCTAGGTTCTGGTTATTATGAGCAGCTTTTCAGCTTTACTGGGTCCTGGCAGGAGTCATAGGAGGAGGGACTTTTCTTGAGCTATGAGACTCATTTCCATTTCAAGACCACCTAGCCCCGTCCCTGTTCCTCAGCCCCTACTCCCTTCATTGCTCTGCCAAGCCCACACACCCCACAACCTCATGGAAAGTCCAAGAGGCCAGAGGCTCGCTCTGAACCATGCTCATGCTTGACTGTCAACAAGGTCTTTGCACCTGGAAACTAACAATGATGTAGCTCAGCTTGAAGACCCGTGATATACAGGCATGGTGGTGCACCCCTGTAATCCCTGATACTCAGGAGGGCTGAGACAGGAGGATTGCAAGTTTGAGGCCAGCCTCAGCAACTTCATGAGGTCTTAAACAATCTAGCAAAATTGTCTCAAAATAAAAGTTGAAAAGTGCTGAAGATGTAGTTCAGTGTTTAAAGCACCTCTGGTTTCAATCCTCACTGCAATACATGAATGAATGAATGAATGAATGAATGAGTGAGTGAATGAATCTGGGGTGATTGACTCCAGCTGGACTGGTATTGGAGTCTAAATCTGGTCATTACCTCTTCTTCACACTTGTGCCACTGGGGGGAGCCCTTTCTTAGGCCAGAGATCCCTCAGTCTCCCCCAGCAGCCTTGGGACATCTTTCCCCATAACACTGCCTGGCAGTTACATTTACTGAGCACTTACTATGCCCCAGATCGTCTTAAAAGAGCTTCAGATATACTAACTCATTCATCCTTGTGGCAACCTATGGAGTAAGTTCTATTATTATCATTTCCATTTTACAGACGTGGAAACATGGACTCCCAAGTGGGCTTGAACCCAGGTATCTCACGCCTCCCAAGTCTGTGTTGCTAACCATTGCACCACTTTGCCTCTCCTTGCCCCGTGGGACCCTGATCGCCAATTCCTTTGTCTGGTTTCTACAGGCAGCTCCTGATGATCTATCTGACTGGAGGAATTTAGGAATTTGATCAGAAGCAGATGTAAGGGCATGAACTTGAAACTACAATTACACTTAGATCTAAGTGTCCTGAACAAAACTGGGTGTGTACATTCTTGTAAAAGGAGAGAAATACGCAAACGCAGGAGAGCACATGAAATTGTGCAGATCCACCTCCAGCCTGGTTCCTGATACAGCCTTTTATAAATATTGGACCCTCAGCTCAAGTCAGGGTTGCTTTTCACTCTCGAGACAGCCCGCACACTTGCTTGAAGGTGTATCTACCTTCCCGGATGAACCTCGGTCTATGAGTTTGTCTGGCTTGTGCTGAAATTCTTTTCTGTCATGGCCAAGAACCCCGCGGTTCCTGAATTCAGTTCCCCCTCTTTTCTGAGACTCCTTGGACCCTTCTCTGAAGACATCTTTTCTCCAGTGACAAGATGACACTGGACCCTCCAGAGGCTCCTGCACAGAATCTGGCAAGAGCGGTCCAGTGTTTGGAAATTAGTGTCTTATATGCTGGGCTGTGAGGCTTTCTCTTCCCTATGTGGACCTGATTGAAGACCTTCCCCGTTTGCTCCCATTGGGTACCTTATAATACCTGATTAGAATAGTGTCCAATTTACCCCAATTGGTTAATTAATTGATTTTTGGTACCAGGGATTGAACTCAGGGGCACTTAACTACTGACCACATCCCCAGCCCTTTCTATATTATATGTTGAGACAGGGTCTTATTAAGTTGCTTAGGGCCTCCCTAAATTGCTAAGGCTGGTCTCTAATTACAATCCTCCTGCCTCAGCCTCCTCTGGCACTGGGATGACCAGCATTGGCCATCATGCCTGGCTCCCACTGGTTAGTTTAGAGAACCTGATTGGAGTACTGGCCACTTCACCCCCACTGGTCATATTAGAGTACTGAACCCGTGGCAGGAGTTGCCATAGGATGAGTCCTCAGGGCAGAGTTGTCACGGCAATGGGATTTATGGTAAACAGGGTCATGATGCCTCCCTCCTGTCTTGTTCTCCAGGAGCCTCTCTCTGGTACCCTGCCTCCGCCATCTTGGCATCCTGAACTCCCACCTCACAATTTGATTCCAGTAGTAATGAGACCCAGTCCAAACTATGATGGCAACTGTAACGTATTTTATAAGTCTGGCCGTAGGAAACATTGGCAGGGTTGCCAGGCAAACAGAACTGTCTCAAGTCTGCTGGGAGTGTGTGTTGGCTCAAATGTGTTGAGTCACTGATGATTTACCAAATCTTGGGGTTTTTCCTCTCTCTCTCTCTTTTTCTTTTCCTCCTCCTCTTCCTCCTTGGTTTTCTGTTTTTTTGTTGTACTGGAGATTGAATCCAGGGACAATCTACCAATGAACTACATCCTCAGCCCTTTCTATATTTTGTTTAGAGACAGAGTGTCCCTAAGTTGCTGAGCCCGGTCTTGAACTTGTGATCCTCCTGCCTCAGCCTCCTGAGTCACTGGGATTACAGATGTGCACCACTGCGCTTGGCTTTTTGAGTTCCATTCCCCTGAAGCAGGATCAATAATGACGTGGGGGAAAAACCAAATAATGGCCAGTGAAGGTGGGCGAGGGCTCTGGGAGTTTGTTCTCAAAGCATGTATCCCACTCCAGGAAGCAAAAGGAGTAGGGTTATATAGTTGGGGTGGGGGGTACCAAGCAGGCAGGTGAGTGGGTGGAGTATTTATGATTTTACCAGGAAGGTGCCACTTTATGTCCAAGAACTCTGCCCCGCCCCCATAACTGACCATATTTGGCCTGTTCCAGCAGTTGCCATAGAAATTGTAAACTGTCAGCTGGAGGTAGGTGGGAGTTTTACCATGGAAATGTACTAAAATGAAGCGTGAAGGGCAAACTCCTGTCAACATGGCATGGAAACCAGTTTAGACCAGCTCATCCACTTCTAGACACTTGGTTACATGCTTTGCTTTTCTCTAAAGATGTCTCACATCTGTGACCTAGGTCATACCTATGCTGATCATGCAGGACTGCTTGAGACAGCAGGAAGAGAAACAGGTAGTGAGGCAAGAAGGAGGGACCCAGGCGGACTCAGAAGGGGCTCTGTAACACTTGGAACACAACTTGGCAAACTCAGCAGAGCTGAAAACCTGCTGATTCAACTTGTGTGTGTGCACTAGGGCAACTTGCATGTATGCACAAAGAACCAGTCACTGTGATAGTGAGATACTAGAACAACTTAGGTTTCCATCCATCAGCAGAATTCACAAATAAACGACTACGAAGAAATACTATACAACCGTGTATATGAATGAACTGGAGCATCAGGTAATCCACCTGGACAGAACTCAGGTGTAGAACCAAAAATCAAGGCTAGGAATGATCTGTGTAGCAAAGAGCATGCATACAGGGACATTTATAGAGTGTTCAGAAGCATATAACACTGTGCTTGACTAGGCCTGGTCACCCTCGCTTCTCCAACCCAAGGGCATATAGCTGCCCCTGAGGTGTGTGTCTTGAAGGGAGAAGCCAGTAATCTTTGTTTTTAAAATGATGATCACTAGCGCATATGAACTGTGCACATCAATGGGATCTTTCTGTACATGCGCACCTCATGCATGAAATGTGCCCAAACACCCTTCTTCTCTTGGCCCTCCCTTTCCCTGGTACTATTCCAGGCCCTATTTCTTTCCATCCTTTCTCCTGCTTACCCTTCCCCATCTCTAACTGTTCTGTTCACACTTCTACAAGGTTGACTTATTGGTTTCCTTCAAGGAGTGAGAACACATGGTATTTGTCTTCTTCGCTTGTCTGGCTGGTTTCATTCAAAACAATGCTCTCCAGTTGCATTCATGTTGTTGGAAATGACAGGATTTCATCTTTATGGCTGAATAGTATTCCACTGTGTGAATATACAATGCTGGCTTGTTTTCTTCCTTTTTTTTTTGTACTGGGGATTGAACTCAGGGATGCTTAACCACTGAGCCACATCCCCGGCCCTTTTAATTGAGACAGGGTCTAAGTAGCTTAGGGCCTTGCTAAATTGCTGAGGCTGGCCTCCAACTTGTGATCCTTCTGCCTCAGCCTCCCGAGTCACTGGGATTACAGGCATGCGTGCCCTAGCTCTAGTGCTTATCATGGCTCCAGAGAGAGCCATGCAAACAGAACTGTCTTTCACATGGAGGCCAGGCCCTGGGTAGATTTGATGACGGCTCCTGGGGGGAGGAAGAGGATGAGAAGGGAAAGAAAGAGATGAAGAGGCACAGGAAAGAGAAAACAGAAGCGGGAGAGGAACAGACCTTGGGACTCGGGAGGCCTGAAGTGCAGCCCTTCACCTCCATGGTTTAGATCCTGAGGCCCAAGCAGGATGTGTGAGGCCCCAGGTGGGGGCTGTAGCCGTCTGTGGCCCACCCCCTTCTCTGTCTTCAGTGGGCCGTCTTGCTCAGGCAACACCCAGGCCCCAGAGCAGCTGGGCTGAGAGCCTTGTGTCTCTTTCCATCCCGACCCTCAGGTTTTGCTGAGCGCCACCCCCAAGGCCCTGAATGATTCACCTTTTGCTTTACTTTCCAGCACCTCCTCCACATTTCTGGGGGGCCACGTCCCTTGCCACCCTTTGCCCTGACCCTATGAGTTCTTGAACAGGGTCAGCTTTCTCTAGAATTTTCCAGTTGCCTCTGAGGAAAGCCAAGGACTGCTGGTGGCTGAAGTCACAAGACAAGGGGTCCAGGCAGTGTGTGGTCTGTGTGCTCTGTCTTGTGGCGGATTGTCATCCACGTCCCGTGTGGAGAGATTCCCTGACTGGTAAAAGACTAACTAAAAGAAATGAAATGGCGAAAAAACCGCAGAACACAGAAAATGGTTTCAAAACGCAGGGGTAGGTCGGGCCCAGAGGGTTCTGACCTCTGGCAACTGGCAAATGGCAAAATCGACCCTGCGTGTGCTTTATTTATTTCGGGGGACTTCAAAGACCTTCCATGGAACATTCTTTCCCAAGGTAGGAAGACAGCCACTGAGGTAAGCCAACTCAGTGCCTAAGGGGCACGCCCATTCCCGGTGATGCAATGAGAACTCCTTAGCAGAGCGGAAGAGGCGGGCACTTGCATTAGGCAGACCTGGCCGTGGAATGCCGCAGCGGGTTCAAAATGCCAGCCCGTCTCTCCCACGGCTACAATGCCGAAGAGAAGTCCTCCGTGCATTCCACGGATGGCTCCCATAGCAGATGGTGACTTCAGTTTACAGTCATAACTTCATCACGATGTCTTCACCACCGAATATAATCATAACAATAACAATTAGTGATTCCCACGTGCCGGATGCAATGAATGTCTCACATGCACCAATGTATTTTAGCCTCGAAACTACCTAACAAAGGAGGCACTAAGGTATTGCCAGTTTACAGATTAGGAAACTGAGAGAAACAAAGTCACCTTAGATAGAAGTGGACAATTGGGATATGTGTAGATGGATTCCCAAGACCATGAGCTTCACCTCTACCTTGTGCACCCCCTCAAATGTTTAGAGGGGCCTAAAATGATTGGTCTCTGCTGCTCTTGTGCCAAGCACACTCCTGCCTCAGGGCCTTTGCACTTGCTGTTCCTTGTAACTATTAAGCATATCTGCAGGGCTCCTTCCCTCACTGCCTTCAGGTCTTGGCTTAAATGTCACTTATCAGGGAGGCTTCTTTTGACCGCTCTGAATAAGACAGCATCACCTCCTCTTTGCCCTGGCACCTTCCATCCCCTTCATTCTGCCTTATTATTGCTCTCAGAACTGAATATCATGTGACTTTACCTACCTAGGTTCACTTGCTCATTGTCCGTCTGCCCCCAACAGGAGGTAAGCTGTGAGAGAAGGTTTTCCTGTTTTATTTTCAACATGCTGGTTAGTGCTCTGCATAGAGGCAATCTTCAACATTTTTAAAGGACTTAATGGAAGGAACTACAATGTGGAAAGTTAGGTTTCTGCACTTGGGGAGCTCAAATTTGAGTGGAGATGATTAACAACCACCACGGATCTAAACACACCGTGCACGCGCCCGCACACACACACACACACACACACACACACTCTTACACACCTTTTTTTTTTTTTTCCCCAGAACAGGAGTTGGAACCCAGGGGGGCTCTACCACTGAGCAACATCTCCAGCCCTTTTTATCTTTTTATGTTGAGACAGGGTCTTGCTAAGCTGCCCAGGCAGGCCTGGAACTTGCGATCCTCCTGCTTCAGCCTCCTGAGTTGTGCAGCACTGTGCCTGGCTTTTATTTTCTCCCAGGTAGCAGTAAGTGCTATGAAGAAAACTCCAGTGGCCTTGGGGAAATGAGAATAATGGAGGTGCCATCTGGGGTGGTATGGCCTGGAGCTGCCTCCTAAAGGAAACAGTTAGCGAGACACTGAAATTGGGGAGCTTGGTGTGGCCACGGTCCTGGTGGGTGCCAGAGTGGCCTCACCTTAAGTGTGGTGGGAGATGAGGTCAGAGGAGGCCAGACGGATGGGCTCCTTCAGGGCCCTGCAGGTGGAGAAGCTCACAGGGGCAGATCAGGACTCCCCCCAGTTATGTTGGAGGCCCAGCTCCGGGCTTCCCCGCTGCCTTGGCCTCATGGGGCTCCTGTAACAAATTATCGCAAACTCACTGATTTAGAACAACAGACATGTATTTTCTCCTGGTTCCAGGCAGACACCTGAAATCGAGGTGACAGCGGGGCATTGCTGCCTCCAGTCTCTGGGGAAGAATCCTTCCTGGCCTCTTGCAGCTGGCAGCGGCTGCCGGCCGTCCTAACTCTGGGCCACACTGCTCCGATTGTGTTTGTGGTCCCGTCAGTCTCTGCTCTTCTTCTCTCTCCATCTCTCTCTCTTACAGGGACACTTAGGATGGCATGTAGGGCCCAGTTGGATGATCCTGGACGATGACCCCATCCCAAGATCCTTAATTCAAACACACCTGCAAAGCCCCCTCCCCCACCTTTTTCCATGTAAGGCAACATTCACTTCAGAGATTATGATGTGGCTGTCACTGGGAGGGGGCACCATTAGCCCTACCTATCTACCCTTTCTAAGCTCTGCAAATACAATAATTTATTCAATGCTCTGACCCAATGAGTATTCTCTTTGGCTTAGTTCCAGCTGTTTCTCTATTCGTTATAATTAAAAACCTCCAGACCGATCAGCTCCCTTCTGTGTGGGTGCTAATGAGCGTGTGCGTGGGAAGAGGAAAGGGAATTCACATGTACTGGATGTCCACCATGCGTGAAGCCCGTCCTAGGCTCTCAGTGAAGGTGAAATTGAATCACTTCTGAACTTCCAAAAAGTCCACAGGATTATTTTCAATCCTTGCTCCGCGAGGTGAAGTGACTGATTGGCCCCTAAGGGCCCACAGTGAGGGCAGGGAAGCCAGGCGTGTCTCACTCCAGGCACGCACACTGTCCCCTGCATGGTAGTGCTTTGTGGAACTCCCACCGCCTTCACTCCAGTGTGTGAGGATGCTTGGCAGCACTCTAGGCCTCTTCCCACTAGGTGGCGCCAGCAACTCCGAAATTGTGGCAAAGATGTCTGATATTGCCAAAAAGTACCCCAGGAGAGGAGGCTGGGTGCAAAATCACCCTCTTCCTCCTTCTCCTCTCCCTCCCTGTCCCCTTCCCCCTCCTCTTTCCCCTCTTCTTTTCTTTCTCCTTCTCTTTTTTCTTCTGGTAATGGGCATTGTTTATCACTGAGCTACATTCAAAGTCCTTTTGCTTTTTTATCTGGAGACAGGGTCTCACTAAGTTGCTGAGGCTAGCCTGTAGTTTGCGATCCTCCTGCCTCAGCCTCCCGAGTCATAAAACCACTCGTCTTGAGAACTGCTGCACTATATTATGCTCCCTGGTGGAGGTGATGTCGGAAAGAGGCGCAGCTGGGAATAGAACTTAGGAGTCCGTGAGCCAGTAAGAGGCTGCTTTTCCATCACTGACCTGGACATTACCGGTTACTCCTTAATATCTACCCTCCAGTTCTCTAGTGAAAAATTTCAGTTGGGCACCTTTCTGCCAGAATAAAGGCTACAATCCCCAGCCTTCCTTGCAGCTAGGGGTGACTGTTATTACCAGAGTGTCTAGTTGGGGTCCAGGTCCTTGGTGTCCCCAACAAAGAACTGAGCAAGACACAGAAGTTAACAGGCAAAGTACAGATTGATTGAAGGTGGAGGTGGAAGTAGCGCTCTGTTAGGTGGATCTGAGTGGGCTGAGCAAGAGAGGCTCAGGGCCTGGTGTCTGGATATTAGTGTCTCATATGCTGGCCTATGAGGTGTTCTCTTCCCTATGTGGACCTGATTGAAGACCTTCCCCATTTTCCCCATCGGTTACCTTATGATACCTAATTAGAAGACTGTCCACTTTACCTGCTTGGTCATTTTAAAATACTGAACCTGTGGCAGGAGTTGTCACGGTAATGGGTCTTATTGCAAACAGGGACCTGACCTGTCTGCCTGTCTAGTCCTCCAGTGGCATCCCACTTATACCAGGCCTCCACCATCTTGGTGTCCCTGAACTCACACCTGACATGACCACATGACCGCCTTCCAGCCAATGAGGTGCAAGGTGGCCACATTCCTGACTGTGCCTTTAAAGGAGAAGGTCATATTCCCCATTCTCTGATTTCTTTCCCAGTTTGACTGCCTGAAATGTGGATCTACTAGCAATAAGGTCAAGGGGTCTCCATACCAGGGAGCTCCTTTATTGCCTGACTGGCTTGTGGTCAGATTTTCCTAGAGAAATCAACTTTCTTCAGGTTAAAGTCACTGTTATTTAAGAGCTTTTTTTTTTTTTTTTTTTTGGTTAAACCAGAATTTCAACTGTCACACCCATCTAAGCCAGCCACACAGAGGAGAGGGAAGGAGGAGGAAGCTGGGAAAGAGGGACGTGAATGGAGAGGCACCATCTGTCTGGTTGGGTAAGCTCAGATGCCCAGGGAAATCTGGGAAGAAGACTCTGAGTTTTTTTTTTTTTTTTAATATTTATTTTTTAGTTGTAGGTGACAGAATATCTTTATTTTACTTTTATGTGGTGCTGAGGATCGAACTCAGTGCCTTATGCGTGCTAGGCGAGCACGCTACCACTGCGCCATAATCCCAGCCCCCTGAGTTTTGTCTTGAAGGACAAGAAAAATATGGGAAGGCACAGACGGAGAGAGGCCCTCCTGAAGGGGCTGCAACAGGGGTGAGGGCTTGCAGGCTGAGAAGGGAGAGAGACGCACACAGCTGGAAAAGGGCTCCAACCAAGAGGCCTGACCATGAAGCCATATTCTGGCCAGGAGATAGGGACAGGAGCCCAGTGCCAAGGGGGAGAATTTCACCAGGCGCCTAAACCAGGTGATGGGATCTAGGAGTTTGTCATCAGGTCTGGGGGCATGTGGAGGCTAGGATTGGAGGCTGAGGAGTGTTTGAAGAGCCTGGCTTGTCCCCAACTTGGAGCATCTACTCTTGTGCTGACCTGTTGCTCATGTGCTTTCCCCATGGTGAGACCATGGGGTCTTGAAGTCTTTTTTTTTTAATATTTATTTTTTAGTTGTAGGTGGACAGAATATCTTTATTTTTTATGTGGTGCTGAGGATCAAACTCGGTGCCTCACGCGTGCTAGGCGAGCACCCTACCACTGAGCCATAGCCCCAGCCCCTTGAAGTCTTCTTTGCCGGCAGGCAGCCAGGGCCAGTAGGAGTGCAGCCAAGGTCATTGCCTTCAGCCCCAGGATCACAAGTGTGAGCACAGACAGGAGGTCTGGGGGCAGAGGTCAGAGCTCAGGCAGGATCCCAGTGAGTGCCCCAGCGCCTGCACCACAGTGCCGTCTGTGGGCAATGGTGGGCCCTGCTGCTGCAGAACCCCTGGGGCCAGGTCCTTTCTACACTGGGAGAGGAGAACAAAGACCATTCCTCCTTTTGTCCTAGGCCCAGAGAAGCCTTGCCCGGTACTCTGCCTCTGCCAGCATCATTCCAACAGCATCCCTAACCTCTGATGATCATAGCAAACTGCAGCCCTTTATGGCTGCCCAGTCCCTCTGCCTCTGCCCTGAGCAAACACTTCCTAACTGCCTAATCTGAGTCCTACCATGCAGGGTGAGGATCCAGTTTTCACAGAGGAGGAGACAGACGCAGAGTGGGAAGTGATTTGCTCAGGGCTGTGTGTGCAGGTGCTATACATGGACTGGGTTATCACATGGTCCCCCAAAGACACGTGCGAGAAGAAAAAGAAGTGACAAGACCCATGGATGGCAGGAACAGGGCCAAGTACCAGGGAGGCAATCTGGTCACCTCTACCCCAAGCTCCTTTTGGTCACTGAGTGCCTCTGAGTGTTAACAGGTGATTTGTCCGACACTTTTGGGCATCTGACACCTGTGATCTCATTGGATCCACACACTGTCCTAACAGGTGAGCTGATTCACTTTCCCTCCCTCCCTCCCTCCCTCCCTCCCTCCCTCCCTCCCTTCCTTCCTTCCTTCCTTCCTTCCTTCCTTCC